>JALJCO010012252.1:0-600000 GCA_023101725.1 Atherinomorus stipes | reverse complement strand
CTTGCCATCCCTCACTGATTCACCTTGGGTTTTAGGGAGGAAATTAGTGATATGTGACATAAATAAATTCTGCCTGGTTATTTTCTGGCTTTTCAGTGGAAACCAGGCTAATAAAAAGCCCAGAGCATCTGTAAGCCTGCATGCCCATGCTCACTCACTGTCTTCCTCCAGCCAGGCGGCATAGCCACAGCCAGCCTCACGCATGGTCTCCAATCCCCCTCCCCCTCAACAGCCCCCAGTCTGCCAGCCCCCAACAAGCACAGCCTGGAGGTAGGGCACGCTGGCAGTCCTCTGTGTTTGATTTTTTTTTCTACTTGCTCTCGTCTAATCCTATTTTAGGCGCTGCTCTTTGAGCAAAGGTTTGGACAATCACTCAGCCCAGATGCACAGAGGGATGCCACTCGGAACCCCCACACCCCCCACAATCTTTACATATTATTACATCATCTACTTATGACCACTCCACTGCTCAACCATACAGTACATCACCCAGGAAGGTTCTGGAAGTGGCACCAGTTGTTGCAGACAAGGATACAAGGCTCCTGAGGGGAAGCACTAATCTTTGTATTGTTTTCTCCGTGCCATTCTCCCTCCTGTTCGTCATTCCCATTCTTCCTTGTCTCAGATCCCATTCTCTCCATGATGGTGAGCCCACTCAGGAATCCTCCAGAACATCCTGGTGAATCACTCTGCATCCACAGCCTCAGCATAGCTGAGCAACAGCTGCCTATGACAGTGGGCATAGACATGTACCCACACACACATCCAAACTCCCCCTGAACTGTATGTTTAATTTGTGCATCACTCAATGTTAAAATGTACAGTATAATGCTAACCACTTAACAAATTGCCATTAGATAACAATGCAGCTTTGTAAAAGCACTCCATTACCTTATGAATAGTTACTGATTTTCAAATAGAAGTGGCAAGCAAAGTCACAAAGCTTCTAAATGCTTGATTTAATATTTATTTGACTTTTTCAACATAATGCCATGCTTTGACATAAAATTTTAAAGCCACAGTCTGTGATATAAAGTAGACTTTTCCATGAAATGCAGGTATAACTCAGGTTTTTAGGTAGGTTTTCCACTGCAGGTAGCACTGTTTAAGTACTACCTCATCTGTGGGCTTGACAACGATGTACAGTATGCATGTACTGGCATCATATCCATGTGAATACATTGCACCTCAGATCGTCTATTAACCGAGACATCTGACTTTTATTTGACTTTTATTTACTTTTTCTGTTTTAAGTTTTTGCTCCACTGACCAGAGATGAGAAAACATGTTGAACACTTTGGTACCCAGAGTCTTCCACCAGCCATACAAACTACAAACTACATATGCAGCACATTGACTGTGTTTACATGAGAGTGTCAATTTCTCTTTAATTCCAAATAAAAGTTCATTCCGAACTAAGTGGTTGGTTTATTCTTTGTTTAATTCTGAATGAATAATTCCTGTAATGTAAACTTTAATTCTGCTCTAAGTTAATTCCTGTGGTTCTGCGCATGCTCCTTCCCTTGTCCTGTTGTAATGGCGCTTGTCGAAGCGCAAGTGAAACACATGGACATGTGCCAGCTTGCGGAAATGAAGTTAGTGTCGAGCTGCTGCTACAAAACTACAATCAAAATACAGTGAATATCTCTATTATTTTGTGGTTTTATGTTGTAGCCAAAACAAAAAGGAGCAGGAATCGGGGCCTGTGTACTTCCAGGTATGTAAACAGATGTAAATACGCCACGTCCACCCCCTGTCCAATCAGAACCCTTCTCAACCCCCCGATCTAAAGTGGAATTAAATAAACATGTTTTTCATTTAAACCTTAATATGGAATTTTTACTTCCATGTAAACACAAAAGGAATAATTTAATTCTGAATAATTTGATTTGTAATAATTAATTCTGAACCAGGGCCACAAGGTAGCAACTTGAAAATAACTTCAAAGAAGAGTCAATTCAAGTTAAAAGTAGGATGGATGATGTTTTCCAGGAGCATTTTTTTCTACAGATCTGGGCATGAAAAAGTTCCTCCTTTTTCCGCCGGAAGTGGTGCAGTAATAGTGCACCATTACTGCACTATCACTGGCTGAACGATTTGTCCTGCAAATATGCCATCACTTACGGTGTCCAAACTTGGCGTGTAGAAACATCCTTGTTCTGGGCATTCATTTATGCTCTGAAATCATTTCCCCTGAGCACACAGGTGTTTCTCTGTGCGATTGAATTAGCAGACAAGTGGCTGGTAAGTGGCTGACAGTCAGCTGAAAGGGGAACTTTTTCATGCCCAGATCTGTATATTGCTTAAAATCTTCTTCAAACCGATTGCAGCCAAATAAATACACTACTCACAAAAAGTTAGGGATATTCGACTTTCGGTTATAATTTCAGGAAAATATAAAAGGCTCATATTTAACCATTGAACAATGTACATGTGTATTTAAAAGTTTAGAGAAAGTCTAATTCAGTTCACTTGGACAGGTCGCAGTGGATTTTAGGTTCGCTCTGACATCATACAACAAACCAAATATCCCTAACTTTTTGTGAGTAATGTAAATGCTCTGACACAAAAAGTAAAAAATTTAGTCACCTGTGGAACAGACAGGACTGAAAAAAAACCCATCCAGTCGTCTTGAACGACCTGTGCTCATTGACTGAATGATGATATGTCCATCAAACTCAAAAGCCGTTTGTCTCTCCATCTCCCCACCTCCCCCACCCTCCCGCACTCGCAACGAACCGTGAACTTCTTACAGTGTAAACCAACATGGCTGTTTGCTTTTAAAATCCACAAAAAGAAAAAAACAGATATGGATCAAGTCGTGGAGGTGTTGACATTTGCAGTGTGGATGTTTAACACCGCAGAAGGAGTTGGAGGTGAACGAATTGTCACGTTTAGAAACGTGGTTCCTCAGCTGTTCACTAGCCAGCTAACAAACTGTCCACTCGGCCGTTGTCGTTTATATTCGCAAACCTGCTTGTAAGTCATTGGTGCGTTCCTGCGCTTTGGAGGTGTGGTTTCGGGCAGGTGCAGTGAGCATGGAAAGTATTCAGACCCATTGAAACTTATTACTCTTTGATTCATTGCAGCCATTTGACAAAATGACGCCTCCCCCACCCCCCCCAACTAACTTTAGTTGTTATCTTCTCAATTTTTTTTTTTTTTTTTTTTTTTAAGGATTTTTTTGGGCACTAGTGGCCTTTATGCGACAGTGTATAGTGACAGGAAAGGGGCAGAGAGAGTGGGGAGTGACATGCAGCAAAGGGACCTGGACCAGGAATCGAACCGGGGCCGACTGCGTTGAGGAACTGTAGCCTCTGTTCATGGGGCGGCTGCTCAACCAACTGAGCTAATCACCGCCCCATCTTCTCAATTTTAAATAGTTTCAAATAGTTCCCATTTATAGGGATGAGGATGGAGGGAAGGATGCATCTTAAGCAGCTGGAGGAGATCTGATGACCAGAGATGTCCTCATATAACAGAGTCGCAGCTGTCTGTGGTAACAGTAGCTGTATGACCGATGGGATGAAGCAACGATGGTTGATAAAGAATATTCCAGAGGACATGATTGCAGTTTCATTGTGTTAGAAGTCTCAATACATTGGTGCCTGAAGCTCGAGTAAACAGACGCTGTAGACAGGAGAGATGTGCAGACGGGCTCCTAGTGGTGCCTACTGTTTCCCGGTAAGTCAGACTCCGACCTGCTCCTTTATCCTCTTCAAAATAAAATTCTAAATCTGTAGGAAACCTAAATAAACTAACGCTGTACTTACAAGCTTTTAACCATTAACTGTCAATACAATTTGAAGGCTGAGTCGTTACTGTTTGTCTTTAAAACTGGAAAAGAAACTTAAAAACCACAATGAAGCCATTGACTTCAATGTTAAATAAGCTGCGAAGACTCTCTGGCAGATGTCACATCTGGTTTCGGCTCACAGCGCCACAGTATGGTTAAATGTGCTGAAAAGCAGCGATGTTTTCTATTAACTCATCTATGCAGCTGCGCTTGCTTCTGTTACATAGATCATCATGAAGGATATTTTGGTCAATAAAACGTGGCAAAAAATGTCAAACACGTGTCATCAGCCCTTTAAGTCTCGGAGGCGTTGACGTTTGCAGTGTGGACTTAAACCGCAGAAGGAGTTGGAGGTGAGTAGATCAAAGCTTTTAAAAACGTTGTTTGTCAGCTATTTATTATCAAGCGAACGAGCTATCCACTCGCCTGTTATCGTTAACCTGCTCGCAAAACATTGGTGCGCATGTCCCTGCGCTCTGAAGGTGTAGTTTCGGGTGGTGTGTTTTTTTAAACTGTTGCTTGCTCAAACCGTTTTTCCAACATTGCCAACCCTAGCTTTAAGTATCATAGGATCATACATACACATCATACAATCATCAAGAAATTCTTTTGTAACCTTGGCCAGATCTGTGCCTTGGCACAATTCTGTCTCTGAGCTCCTTTGACAGTTCCTTTGACCTCATGATTCTCCTTTGCTCTGACATGCACTGTCAGATGGAAGGTCTTATATAGACAGGTATGTGCCTTTCCTAATCAAGTCCAATCAGTTTAATTAAACACAGCTGCATTCCAATGAAGGAGTAGAACCATCTCAAGGAGGATCAAAAATGGACAGCCTGTGAGTTAAATATGAGTGTCAATGCAAAGGGTCTGTATATTTTTGACCATGTAATCAAATAATTTTCTTTTTTAATAAATTTGCAAAAAATTCTACATTTCTTTTTTTTTCTGTCAAGATGGTGTGCTGAGTGTACATTAATGAGAAATAAAATGAACTTTTTTGATTTTAGCAAATGGCTGCAATGAAACAAAGAGTAAAAAGTTTAGATTTGAGTCTGAATACTTTCCGTACCCACTGTTTTTTTTAAAAATGTAGCTTGCTCAAACCGTTTTTCCAGGATCCCCTACCCTGCCTTTAAGTTGCAGTTGTACCGTTAGCAGGGCTGCCAGGCAGAACTTAAACCCAGAGATGCTCGAGTAAAAGTTAGTAAAGCTCATCAGCTAGAAACTATGAGTATTCATGATATTTCAAGCTGAATCCAAACAATGGACTACCTAACAGGACGACATTGCCTTCCTTACAAACATGCTTCTGACCAAAATGTTCTCTTAACTTTCTTCTCAGGATTGAACTCGTTCCCAAAAAAGAACTGAAGTTATTTCTCAAGTGAAGTGATTTGAAGAGCCAGGAAGGTAGACGTAGAAAGACCTCTGTCCAATACAATCAAATCTGATTTAATAGGAACCTCTGTTTTGAGACCGTTTGCGAAAGTGTTCTCAAGAGCCCTTCGACTAGCTTAAAGGTCAGGCTGCATATAAATCACACAGCTGCCCTGTTTGTCCTTTTAGTAATCTAACAGACCTGATGAAGACATGGGACTGAAAGGCTGCCTGAACAGCACCACTTGTTCTCTGCCTATTCCATCTGGGCCATTACACATGACGGGAATTATATCTCCTTGAAGTGAATTAATTAATCAACCGTGGATCATGTTAGATCAGAGGCTTAGTTTTTTAAAATTCCAATTACAATGAATAATAGTTGCTGTGCCAGTGAGATTGTTTGTGACAAGTTATTTTGCATGTTGCCAGGTCAGTATTGTGTGCCCTCAAGAGAGTTTCAAGTAAATTGAGAAAGTGATGGAAAGCCAGACGCTGCTGCTTTCCACATTTAATTATATATTTCAGGCAGAAATACTGTGTTGTTCATTATTACTCTGCCAGAAAAGACATGTCCGTGTATGTGATTTCTAGACTTAAATCTTTCTCACCCTTAATTCCTCTCCATCCAAAACTCCACTGGTCCTCTATTATTTCCCTCCTCAGCTATACCAGCAATACTTTGCCAAATGACATCTCTGTCATGATGTTATGGTGATTATGTCAAGTAGCTATGAGAGCCCTGCGTGTGTATCACTGTGTTTAATGGCGGAGAAGCCTGCCATTAATTCTCCACTGCCCTGCTACAGAGATGAGAAACTCTACGGTGTTAGCTGGCTGGCATGACAAACAGTGACATGCGTGGTACGGTACTGCAGGTATCACTGCCACAACTATAACACGGAGGCGATATTGATTGCAGCAATAGCCCTTATGTGTGAGTGTCAAGCTTGTATCTCTTTAGCAATTGCTATTAATGCTTGTGAGGAAGAATTAAGACGTGCTATTACAATGTGAAGCTAGGTTAAATATCCTCAGGTGCTGTGTAATTGAGTTAATGTGGAGGGAAAATTACACACTGCTCCCTGCAGAAGTGAAGGCCACAAGGACCAGTTGCTGTGGAAAACTATATTTCCCACGAGCTCCCAACTGTATCCCGCTACAGGCGAGCAGCTGCAATGGCATCGTCAGTAAGTCTCTGTTTGCTGGGTACTACCCAGCTGTAAACTGTTGACAGTCATACATGAAAACACATCAATGAGCTGTCAAGAAACAGACAGCAGTGCTGAAGGCCTCTCCAAAATGACTGTGTGCTTGTGAAAAACAAATTATGCTTATAAAGGAGTTGTCTGCAAAAACTGAAACTTAATTTTAGGGTACCCCCTCACCCCACCTCTCTGCTTTTTCATTTTTATCATTAATGATTGGAATAAAAGAAGTTGCGCGCCTGAGGAAGTGAATAGGCTACATTAAAATGTACGCTGTAGGATATATTTCATTATTTTAATTTTCCCTCCCTTTGACTTTGCCTGATGCTAATGAGAGTTGTTTTCCATGGTGTCACTCCAGTTGGAGTCTAAAAGCAGAGGGGTATTTAAATCTTCTCTTGACACTGAGCCAATACAGTGTTGTCCCTGGGGCCTCTGCTCAGTCCATGGCACTAAAGAAGACAAGAGCACAGTGGAGCTTTACCTATAATGCACAGCACACTGATGAGAAAGGTCACCTGTGGGGGGAGGCGATTCTCTGCTCCATTTGATGAGAGCAGCAGTCACTGAACAAATACAATGTGTCGTGTCATGGAGTTGCCACGCCCTCGCCTCCTGTACTCCTATGTGTCTAAATTATAGTTTGGCAGTCTGTTGCACGCACCGACTGGACCCATTATTTCTTTTAAAGTAACCTTCTGCTCTTTCTCACTAAGCTTTCACACACTTGTTCATCATCCCCTTATCAACGACTCCTGACACCAGTTGAGAGAAGGTTGTGGTCACAGGCGTGTTCACTCATCACACCAACTGAAGTTAGTCAGTGTAAAGATTTGACTCTGGGGAACGTGAGTGAAAGACAAAGGTGTACAAAGACAGGAATATAGACACAGAGACACAGAAGGATGGCATCAGGTCATTTAAGGTTTATCTTTTAGTGGCTTTTTATGGAGTCTAAAGGGAGACAACTCTGGCCGGGCATTGGCCAAGTCAATATTGTAACCTCTAGCTAGAAGCTCTGGTTTGCAGGGTTTTTACTGCCTAGTCTGCCTAGACAAGTAATAAAATGCTTTTTATAAGCAGCTTTTAATTGAATGAAGAAAGGCAAAGGTAGTCATGAATCAAAAAGAATTCATTTAAGACAAATGGAGTCGGTCTTGCATTTTCTTAGGAACTTTGCTCAGTAGATATGAGTTTTCTGGACGTGAATAATCTTGTAAAGAGCCTCAAGCTAAGCTCATTGTGCAGTTTTGTTGTGTCTGATGAGATTTCATAGAAACCATAACGGATATGCTGAGACGAGGCTGCTTCACTGTCATTTAGCTGTCAGTCAATTAAAGTTGCACTTGTCCTGCCAATACTTTAATTACACCCTCAATAATTATTTTCCCATTTATGAATGACGGGGAATATTTAGGCTAATATTTTTCATGTGGCAAGGCGGATCAGAAATTAAACATAGATATAAAAGTACACACATAAATACAATGAATGCATGCAACTCTGTAGCCACAGGCAAAAACAATTGACTTTGACTTGGATTAGATTTTATAATACCACCCACATGATACATCTGGAGCATCCGAGACCTCTTTGTCTTGGTTGATGTCACCAGCAGTGAGCTGATGATGTGGGCAGATGGGGACTGTAGGCCTGTATGCATATGCACAAGCTTCACAAATTGCTTCTCAATAGCATTACAGTTGAGTCCCTCTTCCCTCACTCCCACTCTGCTTTTTCCTGCACTGCTTTTCCTCCACTTTCTTGGTTTCTTCGCATCCTGAAAGTGCACGGGATCCCACTCATGTCATTGCGCTTAAGCTGTGTTAAGTGGAAAAGTATGTGGATGTGTGCAACTTGGAGCAAGTGTGCCTGCGCATATTTTTGAAAGGCTGTATCTAAAAAAGCAACTTTCAACACAGATGGTAAAGGGGATATTTAATAAATTAGAATTTGCAGTAGAACACAGGAGATAAGAAGGTGATGGACAGCAAGCATCGAGTAGGTGTTGGAAGTCAGATGAGCCAGGATTATTGCTTGGCACACATAAATATATCCATTTTGAGCCTTGAAGAAAATAAAGCATAGAACATAAAAAAAGGGAGAATTAAGGAAGAAATGTCTGTCATGCTTTGGACTTTAAGTGTGTATTAAAGTGATAACAGTCCATGTGACTGTAGTAAGCGTAATACCAACATATTCTCACCCCAACAACTGAATTTTCCTGTAAGTGTTTGCAGAAACTAACTGTATATGACCAAAATGTGTAGTTAGGAAAAAAGTTATTTTTGGTTAAAGTGGGCAATTGCTAAATATTAATATTTAATGTCGATATTGTGGCTTTTCTTGGCATATATTGCAAAAGATTATATCTCCGCCTGCTAAATGTCACATGTTGGGTGTGAAGAATTTTCCAAGAAAGAAATGACACAAAATAAACAAAGGTAAAGGTGAATTTGACATAACGGGTATAAATGATTTCATCTTTTATTAATACTTAAATCATATAGCTGTTGTTGTGTTTGTTGAAGATAATTATAGGTTAAAAATCCGATATTGCAACAGTCCTGCTTCGTAACATCTCTCCTCCATTTTCCGGGTTATAAGGGTGACCAGAGATACACCCACCTCTTCTCCAAATAAACAATCAAAATACCAAAACCCCACCAGAAACAGTCAAAAAGTCTTCTTTTATCTTTGTTTGGCTGAGATTTTGAAAGTTGGTGTTATAAAAAACAAGCGAGCAGGGGTGTTAGGAAAGATCAAATAGAATATCAAACAGCAAAAATCATGTAAAACAAGAACATTTCCATTGCCAGGAAATATCTAGAGCATGTTTAGTCAGAAGGAGGGAAAATATAATTTATTATGATAAGATTGTTTTACTTCAAGAAAGCAAAAGTGAGATCCACAAGAAGAGATTTTTCTGCATCTATAAGTGGGGTGAACAAGAGGAACAATCTAAACAACAAAATTAAGCAATGTTTATTCATAAAGATTCAAGATTAGGTATATGTTGAGAGATGCTAGAGACTGTTTAAACAATGAGTACTTGTGTTTTTACTATTTCTTTTCTACTTGCTTTAACAAAAGTTAAAGCAAGTTGTTCTTATTAATTTCATGTGCAATGTAATGAAGGTCAGTTAAGGTGGAACAAGTGATTTTAATAATGATTGTGTAAAAAAGGTGGGAGTCAATAAGCACGGCTTCTTCGCACTCATTTTCAAATGTGTATGATTATGCTTTCCTCTTTTGTTTAATAATGTTGTTTTCAAGTAAAAAATTGAAAAAATATTTTCAACTTGTTTATGTAAGCTATAGACGAAGAAACAAATGAATTTGCACCTTATTTCATTTACATGTTTGAAATAAATACTTAAGAATATTAAAGAGTGTGCACTACTGTAAACTGAGATTATCAGCATGTCTGTTGGACTGCCTAAAGCCCTTTTAACACCGCTCAAAAAACCCACTAACACCTGCAAACATCAGGCACTTGAAAGCAGCAACAAGTTTTTTTTAACCAGTATTCATCCCTGTACTAAATGACTCTGCAGAAGATGCAGGTCTTAATCAAATCCAGCTCAGCTTGGCATTGACGGAAACATAATACCCCAGGTGCGCATGCTAATTTTCACTGAGGATGCTGCTTTTGGGCAATAAAATGACAACAGCCACTTATCTCTTAGATGATGGTGAACATACTGAAAATGTTTGGAGAAGCGTTCTAAGGGTCAGATCAACTAAGGTCCAAATTGACCTGTAGCAATTTTCCCATGCAATCCAGAATTTTGTGCAAGGGGCTGAACCACGTTTTGCGGATGATTACTAAAAGTAAAGGCGCAAATGGCTGCTGATGCGAACATGTTGGAAACGTCCCTATATAATTGAGGGTTTTGCGTGTTTCGAGGTTTGCGGTGTGGCGAATTGCAAGATAGCACAGTGCAAAAGGAAATAAGACCCTATGGAGATGTGTCTGCAGCCTCGAACATGGTCTCCGACATCTATTATGCACAAAGTGCACACTCTTTGGCACAATGCCAATGGCTTCAGCGGCTGCACTGCCAGGTGATCCTATGCTCCTGTCTAGCCGCTAAACTCCAAGTTAAAATGTGACATTGGCTAGAAGGGGAAATTAAAAGACACAATTAATGCCAGCTTTAGTTATCATTAAGCTCCATAGTGGCTGCAAATGTTCTGTTTGGTTTAACACTCGTGTTATGCTCACAAAAAATGATTTTGAATCAGAGTTATGCATGTCCAGCATAGTCCCCCTCAGAGGCTCAAGCCATTTGTGCGCAAAGCTGCCAGTTTGCACCTGCTGTTCAGACATTCTAAAAATACAAGGGACAAAAACAGCCACGCAATCTATCTCACAGTTGATAAATCACTTTGCCATTGCTAAATTAATATATTTACAATTTTTCCTTCCAACACACACACAATTGCGTGTAAACGCCCCATTTTGCATATTCATTGCACCAGACGTATTCTCTGGATAAAACATGCTGTTTAGCACCTTTGAAAGATGCAAACCTTTTTGCACACTATTACTGTCGTACAGTAGATCAGTTTGTACTAGGGCTGTAACGGTACACAAAATTCACAGTTTGGTATGTACCTCGGTACACAGGTCACAGTTTGGTTTTTCCTTGGTACAGTAATGAAGAAAAAATTAACAAATATTACAAATATTAACTGTCTTGTGTTTTATCAACAAGTTAACTAAAATTTAACATTATAGCCGAGTACATATACATACCTGACACAGTGTTTTCCCTACCATTATATAGGCAGGGCGTCACAAAGTGGTTTAAGGTCTCATTTCCTCTAGAACAGTTTAGATTGAGCTTTTGGATTAAAAACGAAACTGTATGATGTTAGTTATCAGATTTGCCAGACAGCATGTCATAGCTGTTCTGAGTTTCTGTGATGCGACCACCCACAGACACGCACACGTACACAGGATGAGCACGCATGGCGCCTCAGACAGAGTGCGCGTCTGAAAACACGTCAACCAGCTGAAACTCACACACACAAAGCCTATCAGTTTTAAAACTGTACTGAGAAAGCGAAGATGGAAACACTCACGCACCTGCTGGTGCACCGAGAACAAGCACGTCGCGGGAACTTGCACAGCTGATAGCGCTGTTAAAATCATGTTTAATTATGTCAGCACGTTAGAGCTGAACTTTAAGAATATTTAGCATGATTTCATGGAATGAAACAGTTTTTATCAGGGCTTATACAATCCTTGACGTTTTTCTGTCCTGTGTGTTTTCTTTTTTTTTCTCAGTTTGGAAATGTGAAAACAGAGTGGAGCTGCTTATGATCATTTAGTCATTATCAACACTGGAATGCTGGAACTGGAAGGTTACTGTTACAGAGTTTATGAATACATCATTCATCAGAGCTGATTTGTTGTTACAGTATAGGTTATCAACACAGCGGCTATCACACTTACTGACATTCATCCCACCCCCACCCCCCCGCCCTCCCAATGTTGAGAAGCTGATTGGGGAAACACTGCGACTGCAGTTCTACAGTGTCGGAACACTGAAATCGTTTTGTTGTATTTTATTCAGCTCCCTCTTCACCTAAACCGAAGTGCTTCCAGAGGACTTGAGAGTTGGCGGTGCTTCCTGTAGCTTAACAATCTCACATCCATGTTGTAACGAGTTGATATAAACAGGATGGTCAACGCGCTGCGCTGGTCCGTTATATCTGGTGGCACGCAAAACTTAATGAAACAATAAATAGCTACAGGGTAAGCTATACAATAAATAGTACAGAGTCGTGCCGAAACGAGAGTAGTGTACCGATCAGTCCGACACAAATACACGTACCGCTACAGCCCTAGTTTGTACATTTTTTTTGCGTGTGGAATGAAATTGCTAATGTTTTTATACATGCAAGCCTTTGATAGATCTGGCCCAAAGACAGTAAAAGTGAATCCTGATATTGCTTTGAACAACTAAAGCAGAGCATGTACAAGGCAAAAAAATGGCAATGAACCTGAAATAATTGTAGGCTATCGTTGATTTAGTTTATAGCTCACAAGCTCGTTACAAGGATGAGCACTAGTCCACCTCCAGAGTATCAACAGCCACAATGTGGACTTAAATCAATAATGTCAAGGCCACCAGTGGGACTTGTGAATAATAGCTCGTTTGTAATGGTGTGAAGCAGCTATAAGACCCTGAAGCTCGCAGGCCACAAAAAGCTCATTGAGCTTGATCAGGTGTTCGTAATATATAACAGCCATTTGTCCCAATGTGACACAGAGGAGGTGCAAGGTGGGTAAAGTGCCCAGAAAATATGGTGAAGTCTGAAGAGGAAGTACTCTTGGCTGAGGAACACGAGGTCAAGAGGTACAATTGATGAGAAGGTGGTACCGTGATTTATTATTCATTCTGTGCAGATAGATAATTAACTGATAGGCTACACTGACAAATACCAACTCTAAGATAACATCCAAGCAGGTGGTTGAATTAACCTCGGTTAAAGTAGTGTTTGTAGTTGTTCTGTGATATATGACTGTAATCCATCATGGACATTTGCTTTATACCAAGGCAGAGGCACTTACAACCACAGGCTAACCTGTTGGAAAGCAAAGGAGTGTCTTCTGTAGATGCAACGGTTGCATGTGGCTTATAAACACATTTCAGTCTGGCCTTATAATTCAGTCTTTCTGAAGGAGAGCTGAGGGAGAAAATTATGGCAGAGATACTGATAGATTGTGAGATAGATCAGACCACACACACAGTGTAAGTCCTTATCTAAGAGGTAGAAAGAGGTGCTTCCAAAGTGTTAGCTGTTTGGCTTGCTCAATCAAAATGAAAGGGAGACAATATTCAATTACCAAGGTTAAGACAATAAATAAACTCAAACTAAATTAAACTGATGGAAATCTTGGTGCTGACTTAAGTTTATTTAAACTGAGGCTTCATTCATTTGAATGCCTAAGGGACCGAACTGGAAGCAGTGATTGATGGATGTCATATTTAATTCACCCATTAGCTGTAGTGTTGCTTCTTATCTTTAGATTTCTGTTTGTCTGCCCCACACTTGTTTGTTTCACCCATTCAGCTGCTCATCTGTAACTCGTCCAGCCTCTCCCCTTATCAGTTTGTCTGTGCAGAACTGGTTTCCTTCATGCCTTCCAGCATTCCCTTTTGTGCCTTTTTTTTTTTTTTTTTAGCCTTTTTTTGTTGTATTTGTGTTGCGTCTCAGCCTATTTCCTGGGCTTTTTCTTTTGCCTACCTATATATTTTTTAATCTTTAATCAGTTTTAGTTATTTAGGCTCTTTTGGCTTTTATGACCTGTTGTCTGTGTCCTGCATTTGACTTGTCTTTTTGAGCTGACACACAACAGATGGTGCCATAAGAGGTGACACCATGCACGTGTCATGTGATGCCTTGCCAGTCAAACTGCAGCACGGCTTGTCAGCGGGTAGAGATGGATCTTTCCCTCATCCAAGACAGTCGTAGGTGGCAGTCCTCTAATTTTTTGCTGTGAAACTGCCTCAGTGACTGCACAGCAGTGCTACAGCTGAGCCACTGGGAGCATATTGGGGCCAGAGAACCAGCAAAGCTCCCTGTAGCCTAAAGGGATGCAAAAGACACTCAGTCTCACTGCAGGTGTTCTCCACCTGTCAAAATTTAGCTGATTTGCCGCACATCCCTGTGACTTGCTGCACATGGAGTTTTAATGTCCATTGTGGAATTGGATTTCTTATTACCCCCCCAAACCCCTTTTATCATTTGCTTGTGATAGTTTATTGCAAAGTTATCTGAATGTATTTTCAGTTATTACTGCATGATAATGAGAAGTTTTGGTGGGAAATACTTACATCCACTGCCAGCCATTCAGAGGATATACTGTATAATACCAGTGAATAAAGATCGAGGATGTTGTAAAACACATATTTCCTTGGATTTGTGTTGTATGTATTTACGTATGCTTGTTCTTTTGCTGTTCTCTAGTACATTTAATATGTAAATGTTCTAAAAGAAAATGAAAGAAAAGAGGCTTTCCACAAGATATGTGATTATGTATTCAGTGTCTAGTTATTTTCTTGAGTTGGATAGGAAGGGAAACATTTTCAGATGAATTATATCTTCAAAATATTTACCTTACACCACCTTTTATTACAAACAGATTAGCAAAGAATTAATAGCTATGATTTTGGTTTGAGTCAACTTAATCTTCAATACACCTGACCTGAACTTTCCAACTTTAAAGGTCTTTGCTTCTGACTTGTTTTGATAGCACACTGACATTTATTATCACATCGTATTCTTGCAGCGTCCTGGTGCAGAGACACTGCACTTCACAACATATTTTTCCAGCCTTGGGCATCACGTGACAGCTGCATTTCGCTTTACGGTACTGCGTCTCATGCCAGCAACTGCTTATCAACATTAGCTATTTTGAATGAATGTGCACCATGGCTGTTTCATCAAAGAAATGTGAAAGGGTATTATTGGAGGAAGCGGTTAAAAGGAAAAGAAAAGGAGGATGGGCAAGTGGTAAAACAAGAATCAACATTGGACTGACTTTTGTTGGCTGGAGAGAGCTCAGAGAAGAGCCAAGCCAATTTGTAGAACACTTTCTTTGCAGCAACAGCTAAAAACATGCTGCACAGGCACAATACAAAAAAAATCAAAGAATCAAATATCAAGTAACAAATAAGAACACACAATAAAAATAATAAGACGCAATAAAGAATAAAAAGAGACAGAATGCAAGACGGATGCTGGGTTGAGCTTTGTTAGAGAGCACCAAAGTGTAAAAATCATTCTGTAGTTCAATAAGGCCGCTTTTAAAAGCAACCTTCAAAAACAATGAGTTTAGATAAAAATCCCAGAAGAGTCATTTTATTTTTAAGAACTACCATGTTTCTTTTCTCATTCCATGTAACAGGTACTTCATTCATTGCTGTACTGAATGAAGAAGAGAACTATCATCTATCTGTTGTTAATGCTATCTAATAATATCACCTTCAAAGTTGGTGTGACAAATGTATCATTTACCTTGAATCATAATCCTTCAGCTTTCCACAGAACTTCAGGATTCACCTTCATATAGATGGTTTCTTTCAAAAGAGAAATATTTTGTTGCTTCTCCCTCATGTGCCGTTTGCAACCACAGTTATTTGTCCTGAGACGACTGCAAAACAAAAGCAATAATCTGCTGTGTACACTTCAATCACAGGGTAGACAGAGGAAATTTGCAAACGCTCAGTATAACAGTAGGTAAATACGATTTTGCTGACACACAGTTTCTGCCTCAGAAGTAATAGACTGTAAAGACATCTGAGTGACATCTAAGGATTACCCAGTAGATCAGAGGCTACAAATACAGCAAAATTCAGGCTCAAGTGCAAGAAGTGGCTACTTCAAAGTGGCAATTAGGCTATGAGCTTTGCACCAAAGGCTTCTGAGACTGCCCTCTTCACCTCAGTTGGAGCACAGAGATGCGCTCTGGCAGTTTTGCTGACTGGACAATGCTCCAGTTCCGTCTGTCCAATTAGCAACATCTTCGACCCCTGAGGACTGGGCCCCTCTCTGTCTGCTGTAGCTCACTGCTTGTGAACCACACCACCTTCAAATGCAGCATCGCTCTGCCTAACCATAGCAATGCATGTTAAACCCGATGCTGCGGTGCAGTCCATGCTAAAGACTGTCTCTGCCTTACTTGTCAAGCATCCACATTTAACCTCTTGCCTGATTTTGGTCTTTGTTGTCCTCTTCAGTGAGAAGGGTTTATTACAAGCTCATTTACAACATCATTGGCACCACTCACCCCAGTGCATAGTGCCATTTATTTTCTCTTTTATGTGCATATAAAAGAGATAGCCACTGAAATCTAAAACAAACAAGCCACTTTCAAGTTCAAGTGTGCTCTGACTTCTAAAGGCCTTTGATCAAATGGTTCAATGGCTTGTTTGCCTCACTTGTCAGTTTTACAGAGTGGTGCCATTTTAGAAGGGATTCGCCACCTTCCATCTGGAGGGATCTTTTTTTCAATACTCATTGCATGCTATACTATTGGCACTCTGTTAGCATATTCAGCATGCAGACACTTATTTAACCTTTCACCTTAATAATGCCTCGCTTGCTGGTGTATTTCAAGCCAAATGCAGTGGGAAGGATATATTTAATTTCCCAAGCGCGTTCAAAGCTGCATGTTTTGTAGGTTTCTCTTACTCTAATGATACCGCTTTTTCTCTGCAGCTAGAAGATTTGCATATCTCCCTAATACCTTAACACAGGGCATTGCCTTCCGTCTATCCTTCAGTGCAGCCGGCATACTCCAGTTCCTGGTAAAAAGAGATGTATCGTCCGTGAAATGGGAAGCAGAGTCCAGCTGTCCATTACATGGCCTCTTTAGATGTAGCATTTTAGCTGGAAGCTCTCTTCTCCCATGGCCCTTATGACTGATATAGCTCATAAAACATGTAACCCTCCCCACCCACCTGCCACCTCATCTTATGACCTTCAGAAAGAACACAGGACGTAGGATCCTCCATCAGCTGCTGGCTTTCACGCATCCTGACACACATCCGAACATCCATCACTGAGCCACTCAGCGCTGCTACTACCAGATGCTTGTAGCCTGGGAACAGTCCAGCTCTCCATGTTCAGATTCATTGCTGCCCCTGCTAAAATCATGCTTTATAATGGACCCAGCTTTACTGAACTTTGTCTAAATATACAAACAAGAGTATAGTCGCTATTTCTGTACTTCTATGAAAAGAGATATTCATCACTCAGGAGACGACTGAGTTTCACTGGCTCTCTCCTGCTTCGGCCTTACTATTAGCAGCGTCTCCGACTGAAGATAAAGACAGATAAATAATGGAGGACACTTGTAATGTCTGTATGCTGATTATATCTTTACAATCAGAGCAAGATCAGTAGAGTCGGATCAAGTCTTTTTGAGTCTGGGTCACTGGCTGTTTTCAGGAGATAGACTCAGGTGGTGTGAGGTGTTTAATATGGTTGGGATTTCTTGTAGGCGTGACAGATTTATTTTCCAGCACCTACAGTCAGCTCTAAATGCATTAACCATACTTGTGAAGTTATTATTATCTTCTTTTTTTTTTTTTTTACATGTGCCACTTTTGAGTCAGTTAAGTGAAAGCATCCAGGCTTAGTTCTGTGGTTTCACACTTCTCCACTCATCTCTCAAGAAATACGCACACAACAGAGAGGAGGAAGACTGTTGACATGAAAGCGTGGATATACTGTACTGTATATACTGCACAACGCAGGAAGTTGACTATAGAAATATAATAAAGAAATGAAATGTGGTCAATCTCTTAAAAGTGATGCTAATATTTATACTGACTTGAAACGGTGAGTAAGAGCAGAAACTTGTTTACAGTTAAACTCCATAGGAGACCAGTAAGTGTTTTTGAATCACCATCTGGTCTTAAAGGGGCAGGAACATATTTCAGATTGAACTACTGTAACACCAGATATAACTGTAATCAATGAGAATGACAACACAATGTGCAGCATGGTTTTACATTATTTTTCTTTTTTTCCTTTACATTTTATAAGACTTTCAAGACTTAAATAAGACTTTTATAAGACAGCAAGCACAAACTGAATTACTTTTAGTATTTGTTTACTTTTACCAAATTAAAAGGACTGTCTTTGCTGTTTTGCATGCCCTCTACTTTTCGAGGTGGACTTGAGTTTACTCCAAAACGGTAGTTTGGGGGAGGGAAAGCTGTGATTTCTCCATATCAGACAATTTTACTGCTACTAGTGCTTCTTTCTGAGCTGCTCTGTTCCCAGAGGACATGATGAGGAGGAGAATAAGTCAAAGATATGATGGAAAAATGACATGAAAAGGCCAGTTGTGACATGCAAAGGAAGGGGATGAGACAGCCACTGGGGAAAGGACAAGCCCAGTTACTGAAATGAAGCCACAGCTGTTTGCCAGCGTTTGTCACAGAGCAGGCTGGAATATATTCTGACAATCATTTATCGCTGTATCTTTTGGAATTGAAATTGTTAGAAGGAAATCACAAATTTGAATATATTAGCATCTTCTTACTGCAGAAACATCAAAGCTCAATGAGGCTATGGATGCTGGTCAATTTGAATGTGGTGAAGGAAGAATCTAAAACACTGTTGATGTGCGAGTCGTCTCTCTGAGACACATGGGAACAGCAGTGGATGATATTTCTTTTATGACTCTTCCAGAGCCACCCCTCTCACTGGGCATATACAGATACCCATTAATCATGAGCTCTCTGCTATTGTCAGCCCAGCCACCCCTCCCTTCCCCCCACCCTTCACTTTCAGCCTGTCACTTAACAAGCTGTGACACCATGACAGTGACGTGTGCACAGCTGAGTGATGCCTGGCTGAGGTCCTTATTGGAAAGGTATTGAAATGCTCCGACACGAAGGGGGTAGCAATGAGATTGTATTTCTCAGCTTCACATGGCAGAATGTAAAAGTAGCTTGGTTCGGTGATTCAATTAAATGTGGAAAAAGAAGGTCCCACTTGATTTTAGGGCCACCCTCACCTTGACAATATTTACAGTGGCAGACAATCAGCCCATCCCATGTTTTTATTTCATACATGCTAGAAAATATCTCCATGTATGCAAAAGGGCGTCACTTATTTCATCCCCTCTTTGTGTGTGTGCTTGTGTGCTCAGGCTCAGTGTCCCTCAGTGTGTTCCTGGTCTCCCTCGCAGTGACAGTGTGTGCTGTTTGGCTGGTGGCTCTTTGTGGCGTCTGTGGATGGTGTCAACGCAAGCTGGTGAGTTTACACAAACACACACACCCATACAGTACACAACATTCTTTACTCATCAGAGAGCTTTGATCAACATTGTGAATGTATTAGAAAAGGGCTTTAACAATTAAGTGCAGTCTTTCTGAACTCAAAATTTATCATAACAAAGCAGTTGATAAGTCATAAATTATTAATCTAAGACAGACTTAAAATGTTTTGCTTCAATGAATGTACCATTACAGCTATTAAAAATACTAAATGTTCAGGTTCAGCAGTTAAGATAATCATTTTTGAAATATTGAATAATGCTTTTTATAAGTAATGCATTAGCATATGTTACTGAATTAGGCTGTTAATATGAATAAATCAGCATGGGAGTATTTTACATCTGTAGCTGATTGAGTTTAATTTTACCTACTTGATTCACAATTATTTACACTTGAGCAGTGGGCTCCAACATACAGTAAAGGTTTTAAATCTTCATAAAATAAGTCAGACGAGCTAGAG
This sequence comes from Atherinomorus stipes, assembly GCA_023101725.1. NCBI lineage: Eukaryota > Metazoa > Chordata > Actinopteri > Atheriniformes > Atherinidae > Atherinomorus > Atherinomorus stipes. The sequence continues at coordinate 580,344 of JALJCO010012252.1, read as the reverse complement.
AGGTTCAGTGTTGGGGCTGTCAGGAAGAACAACTTCAACTTCACTGTTTCAGCTTTGTAAAGTAAAAACTTTGGAAAACAGATGTCTCTTTGCAAGGGGACCTAATGCAACAAGTTTTAATGAATTGAATCAAATAAAGTACAAGTTTTCCCCTTTCAAATGTTGTATAGCAGAAGCATAAAGACAACACTGCGCTAAAATACACAAGTAACTTAAATGTGGCCAACTGTAGTGTCATTCAAAGCTGTGCTGAAAAAGAGGAAAGTGGCTTCAATTGCAATTTTTGGGGATCACTTATTTGTTTCTAGAAGTTAGAACAGCAAGTGTATTTCACCTTTTTTCTTAATTTTTTCATTTCTCCTTTTTTCTTATTTTAGTTTTTTTTTTTTTAACACTTTTCGACAACGTTGTATCATGAATATAAATCAAAGAAGGAAATATGATATGTTGAGGAAGTTTTGTTCTATACCGGAAAACAACAGCATATTCCACACCCGAAAATCAAAACAGTTTGTTGGGTTTTTACAAAGTAAAAATGTTAAATAAAATAAAATGAGAATTGTTTTATGAACTATAAGGTGAGAGGCGGGATACAACCTGAACAAGTCACATGTTCTCCCTGCACATGTGTAGGTTCTCTACAGGTGCTCTGACTTCCTCCCACTGTCCAAAAATATGTTGCCAGGTTAGCGATTCTAAATTAGTCCCACGAATGAGCAAGCATCCATGCTTGTTTGTCTTTTTTGCCTCCATGTTGGCCCTGTAATGGATTTGCAAACCCCACATTTGAAGAATTCAGAAAAGACTAAAACTGAAAGCTTCTTCCTGTGAGATGACAGTGCTACAACACCAGTGTTCAGCCCAGGTTCAGTTTTAGGGTGCATTCACACCAGGATAGTTCGGGTACTCGGTCTGATTGGGCGGGGATTTCTGAAAAATTTCACACCTTTCTTTGCTTCGGTTTGCGTTTAGACTGCAATAACCGAAGCAGACCAAACCACCTGGTTAAAGGTTAAACCACCATAGTTAAAACAACTGCTCACTAGGGGGCGATGCTCCCCAATACAACCACTGATCAGAGTGGAAAAGCAGGAAGAAGAAGAAAACCGAACTCTGTGATTAAAGTGGAAATCTTTTTTCTGCTTATTATTAGGCTACTTCATCACTCTACACATTTTCGAGTTGTTTTTCGTTGTTTTTCCTCCTACCCAAATGATAATCTACCCCACTTCCATATTCTTTTTCTTGTTGATGCTTTATTAATGTCACTTTCATTAGGTGCGCTGCTTGTCTGTGCGCTCGATAGTCTGTTTGCTAGTGAGCCGAGACCCCTGGATTTCAGACGGACCAGAGTCCGCTTATTTGGTGTGCACAAGGGTGCGGGTGATGTTGCACCAAATGGAGCGGACTATTCATGGAAGCGGACCACGGTCTGTTTAAAGTGGACTAAAGAGCCACAGTGTGAACGCACCCTTAGTCGATTTAAAAACCCCCCCCCCCACCCCCCACCCCCACAGAACCCAAAGGTTCTAGTTAGAAATCCCAAAACCGTACAAGTCTTTAATGAGCCAAATAACCTTACTTTAAGAAGTCTTTTCCTCTCAGATTATCCATTCCTTTTTCTATACCCGCTTCATCCTGTTCATGTTTGCTGAAGGGATGAAGCATTCTGCTTCCACTGGGCAAAAGGCAAGGTACGCCTTGGACACATCACCAGTCCATCACAGAGACAACCAACCATGTGCACTTACACTCACTTGTAGGATCAGTTTATCATCATCAGTTAACCTAGCATGCATACATTTGGACTGCGGTGGAAGCTGGGGTGCCCACACAGACCCCAGCCAAGATTTGAACCAGAAACCTTCTTGCTGTGGCATGACAGTGCTAATCACCACACCACTGTGCAGCCCCCTTAGATTATAATCATCCATAATTAATGATCAGCACATCACTGTTGACATCTACCCAGTATTTTTTTTTAATGGCTTTGTTGATATAGTAAGTGTAAAGTCTCTGATTTACATGTGTGGGACTTCAGGTGAATGTGAATGTCTGAAGCACAAAATGATGAAAATAATAGTTTCTAAAGACACCACTGACCAAGCTCTTTAGAAAGAACATAAACTACACAGCAGAAACCAATGAAGAGCACCTTTAGTACTCACAAAGTATGTATCATAGGCACAGTTGTATCAATGCACAAACTACAACATGAGTAAACTGGGCTGATGCAGCATCAGTACAGTTATCTCATTGAGAAAGAACAGCGCAGATCAAAGAGACTGACCTCTGACAGAGCGCATGTCATTGTGATTATGTGGTATGAAATGTGATTGATTAAAGGGGGCCTCCACTCACTGCACATACAGAGCTGTAAGCCTGAGTGCCTCTTCACTTGACTGATTCTTTTAAGATTTGGATGCCTTTAAACTTAATTGATTTCTGACCCATCCTGTGCTTCTACAATGCAAGAACATGGGTCATTTATTTAAAGTTTAATGCAGCCTCAAACTCCTCTTTCAGCTCACCTTCATACTGCTAAGTAACCTAGATGGCAGGCTCCTCACACCACATGCCTCACTACATAATATCATTTGCGGAGTAAGGTGGCTGTGCCTAGATTACCCATTGATGTCATTCTAACATACATGGGAGGAAATGGTCCGTGCTGAAATGGGACAGTGGTAGAACACAAGTGTTCTATTGTTTGAACATCACATTATATTTGATATTTCACTTTAAAATAAATGGAGCAGTGAATGACTCCCAGTTCCCTGCTGTGGATGGAGGTACTTCTGCTGCCAGCATCATTGCAAGTCCCCGAGGTCCTCTCCTGAGCATTTGCTGTACATGTATCTTATTTTTATCCAGTGAAAGTGCAGTAAAGCAGACACAGAGCTGCAGCAGGTTGAGATAAGGTGAAAATCTTTTGGCCTCTTGACCCTGCATATAGGCCAACGGCAATTACACTAAAAAACTTTCTCCTATTATGGTTTTTCATATCAATGCATCTTATCCCAGTTACCTCAGGGTGTGTGTTTGAGTGTGGGTGGAATTAAGATGTTAATTAACGGCTTTGTAGTCTTCAGACCACTTTTTGGAAAAAATGTCAGCTGCCCACTGGTGTGAAACCGCATTAAACACAGCTGCTTAATGTACAAAATAATTAAGTGTGACTGAGATGAATGGCAGCCATTTCTATGATGAGGAACATGTTATTGATGACACGCTGCTTTTTGACAAAGCACAAATACTATTAATCTTGTTAAAAAGCCCCCCCATTCATCTCACGATCATGAAAATGTGTGTTTTCTATATGTGACTAACAACCATAAAGGCCTGGCAGCAACACAATCTCCGCTTCTAAAGAAATCTAGGGTTAATAAAATGATCTTTTCTACCTTACTTTCTTTGATCTCCATATATGTGCTTTTCTCCTTGGTATTTCTTTTTCCCTGAGCACATGATTAGTGTACATATAATTTGCATGGATACAATTGCTTTCAACTAAGACCCTTTATTATAGAAGCCTCCTATACTGTATGTAGTATACTGAATAGATATGCACGCTGATATGCTCTGCATAAAATATTCTCATTTAGGTAAGAAGTGCTCAGTTTATAATGCTCATTTTCCTTAAAGCCACCACAGGCCAGACCACGTCTAAAGCTTTTAGTTTTTGATATTTTTGAGTGTACTCGGCGACAGTGTCAGCTTTCATAAGAACAAATGTTTGCCTGAAGCCTCACGTGTCAGTTGCGAGTGGGCCCATGCCAGTTGTGGTTATGATTCATAGGTTAATAGACAAGACGTTTTGGGTGAGTGTTGCTTTTGGTATTTTAGCTTTGGCAACCAGTACAGTGAGTTTAATTTTAAAAGTCCTCATGCGTAGTCATCCTAAAGCTGCGTTTCTGCTTAGCTCCCTGCTACTTAAGCCCCCTGGATGTATTGCGCATTGAATGCGCCTCCTTCTGCTGCCAGTTTGCATTATTGCTGTTTATAGATTCATCAGCATTATGATTCTTTTTTTCAAATGTGGCTCAGAAAAATGCACACTTTTCCATTTTTTGAAATTTGACATTTTTTCTGTTTGACTTTCTCTCGGTGCTCACGATTATATTGGTGAAAGCCAATTTGTAATGAGAAAAAACAAAACAAAAATACAAATATTATTTATAAGCTCCCATAATACGATTATTGAGCTCCTGTGTGGTGGGGCTGATGGCTGTCAGCAGGGGCTTGTGTTGTAGGTGGTGGGAGAGATTTTCAGATATGAGAGGAGGTGCAGCTAACATCTGTTTGAGCAGCAGTGGCTGTTTGGCACTCAGAAACCCTCTGCCTGCTCCTGTGAATCCTGTGCTGTTTGATCCGTGACATAGTTGTGAGTATGGTAGAGATTAGATCTGACCACAGTCATAGCCTGACTCCATCTCTGCTGGGGTTTCTTTCAATATTTTGCTTGCATTAACAGTGGTTGTTATGGTAATGATAGTAATTACGTCCATCAGAGAGACAAGATCAATAATTATAGAACTATAAGGCAGAATTGTCAGTGGCTTTAGAGAAATTGTAAAAGCAGCAAATAATATGGATCTGCACTCTTGATGTGAGACATCAAAATAAGTCGTGGCTGTTTTTTTGAGTTCTTTTGTATGTTATCTCTGATTAAATACTATATAGAATACTACAGAACAGGTATATAAAAATGTTTCTTTACAACCTTTGGATTGTTCTGTAATAAAGATATGATTTATTACAGAACAATCCAAATTATGTTTAAAGCTAAACAAAATACTCTTCCAGAAAGTGTCCAAAAATATTTTAAGCTTCAGCAAACTAAATATAAAATAAGAGATGATTGTAAATTTATTGTTCCAACATCCAAAAAAAAAGGAGTGAAAAGAAGATGTGTGTCTTTTTTGGGGAGAATCTATTCCAAATATGGAATAATCTCAGCAAGGAGATAAAAAATTGTAATACTTTATATTTTAAGAGGAAGATCTTCCAGTCCATTTTTAAAAGATATGTAGCTGAATGAAAAAAAAAAAATCCTTTCCTGTCACATTCTGTAGCTGTGTACACTTGTTTTCTTTGTCTCGAATATACAATGTAAGGTAACTCATTTGATGTAACATTTATTCTTTTAGGCATACAAGCTCTCTGCTTCTGCCTGTTTCGGTCTGAGAAGCTTTGATTGTTTCACTAATGAAAAATGTTTTATGACTGAAACAATAAACTGAACTGAACTGAACCTAAAGACAAAAGATATCTGATGATTTAGAAGGAGACCACTATTTGATAGTGCACTCTATTCTAGTAATGGTGGGCTGTGGGTAATATTGAGTGAGCATGTAAACTCTTGTTGCCTGCTAATTCACAGCAAACAAACACAGCTGGGTGTTGGAAGGCAGTGCACTGCCAAGTGAGACAGAGAGAGTGGTACTTTTAAGTCTGTCTCCTCTCATGTTGGGTTTCTCCAAGAAAACTCTCAGCATCACCGTGGGCAGTCTAACACAGCATCTTTTCTCACTCATCTGCAGTTGCAGAGCAGACAATCAAAAATCTGGATTCCTCCTAATGGAGCATCTGTGGCTCTTTTAGTTTAGCTTTTTTTATTCAAACATTGTCAAGTTTGAACAAATGACTAAATCAGCACATGGACACATCTGGATCAGTAAAAAAGGAAGTTTTACGTATAAAGTCTGCGCAGTTTGAAGATTTAGCCTATTTCAGCTCACTTGTTGTTTACAGTGCAAATATATCCAGCAAAGCTTGTTTATTGGCAATCTGAGAAAGAGAACTCCTCAGGTGTCCTTATTTTATGAGATGCTTTACTGGTTATTTTATGACCCAAAATTGTCATTAAATGCTTGTATATAGTGGCTCAGGTTTTAAGTGATGGTATCAAGTAGTCTATATGATAATTGTTCCGAGGCAGCTAGCTCTGACTGAGAGAAGTGGGCCATAAAGGTGGTGCTGGTGAAGTGGTAGCTCTCCATTCTTTGATTGAAAGTTTCTTTCTTATAATAAGGGCACTTTGAGTCAAGTAACTTGTCTGGGTTTATGATTTTTTCTTCAGCTAAAAGTATAGAAAACCAATACCTCTTTAAAGCGTGTGTACTGAAGTAGCATACCAACTTCTTCAACATGTTTGAGACCGAGCTGTCAGTCAATCTTGATCAATGCAGCCAGGAGGTCCAACAGGCTCTGCTTATCATTTCTTATCTTATGATTTCCCATTTCTACTATTTTCTCCCCCCCCCCCCCCCCCCCCCCCCCCCCAGCCCCTCTCTGTAAATTATTTCCCCTGAGAGGCAGCTGTCTATTAGTAGCTAAAGCACAAAAGTTTATATCAGCCTCTGAGGTTAAAAACTAATGTGCCACATAACTGAGAGGGAAAGCAAAACAGTAAAGGAGTAAGTCAGAATCACCCCTCAATGTATTTTTTCTAAAGAACTGATTACTAATCAAATTTAATTGTATAACGTAGGATACGTATTGGAAAGGGTTGCAGTATGATAGCTGAATTTTAACAGCACTGTTCATTTTCATGATGCTTAACTTGCTCCACAAGCAGTAAAGAAATACAATGGAGACCATCTTTATCAGCTTGCAGCTTGTCTAACATGAGGTCAAAGTTTATTTTAATCAAATCAGACAATAGGGATATTTCTCATCTTTTTTTTGGACTAAGTGAAAGTGCTTGGAGCAGGGAATCTGGAGAACATGTTTTAAAATAGAGTATTAATCTTAGATTTCCACTTTTTATTTAAAAGAAGGAAGATAAGAGCATTCAAGATGACAATAATACAAAATGTTAAAGGGGCAATTACATTAGAAAAGTTGACTCTTGGCTTGAAGTGCTGATGTACTGTATTACCTACAGTTTTAAGTCCAATGTTTTGTTAAAAGTGCAACGACCTAACTTCCTTCTCTGCTCCTGTCATGATTAATACAGCAACTTCAGGGCTTTGTCACTTGACTGTAAGCTGGTTATTTTTGGGAACTTCTCAGAAAGACAATCTCCTGTGGAAGGATTACTTTAACACTGTATTTCCTAACAAAAGACACCTGAATAAGACTTCTCTGGAATCACGTTTTATTTGCAGAATTAATGGGGAGTGCAGGTCTGGTTTGCTCCACCAAACAGCGTGCAAACAAAAATGGTCTGAAAATCCAGGATTGGAGCTTGTTATCACTCCCAAAATTGTTGATGTGTCTTGATACCAGCATCATAGTAAATAATAACTCAGTTATTAGACTTTTCTATGACTGGATGGATCATGTTTGTATGTGATAGAAATGACTGAGAGGTTCCAGTAAAGCAGAAATTAATCCACATGGTTTAATAGTGTTGAATCTGGTACTGTACCACTCAATCTGTTGAAAAACAGAAAACAGCTGGGGATCACTTCTATGATTCTTTTCATAGTGAAAACTGACTTAAATGTTACAACCCTATTGTCTTCATCAATCAGGTTCTAATATATAATAATAATATAATAGGCAGCAGAAATGTTGTGTAAATATTTCTCTTCATTAAATCAATTTAAGTAATTATAACAATGGCATTTCTTAGGATAGATTTAGATAAAAACAAACTATGCTATCTGCTGTGATAGTCTGACTAATCTACTATACTGGGCTTTGATCATTTGTAAGATGCTCTTCTGCGGTTTGAATGTTAAAAACATCATAATTGGTTCATCATATGAGTTGGAGCTATTATGAAGCAATGGCTCAATGCCAGGCCCAAAAAATCCTGTGATCACTGAGAAACTCACTTTAGAGTAACAAAAGCCAGAGGGGTTGGATTATACACTCTTTCATTGCTTTTCTTTAACCCACATTTGGGGTATTGACATGATTTTCTTCATTGTCTCCTGTGTCATGTTGATAAAGCTGCCGAGCTTTGTCATATTAATCACTGTGGATTTCTGCTGCCTCCACACCTCCCTTGAAGATGGAAGCAGAGTTATCCCTTCTTGTGAATGAGCTGGAGTGGTGATGTAAAGGAGGTGTTTTTGAAGCCATGTGTATGCATGGAAATGAAGCTGTGTGTCTCAGAGAATGCGACTCCCTCCTGTTTTCATATCCAATCCACTCGGGACTGTCTGTCACTCATTGTTTCACTCACTTCACCATTTGCAGCTGTCCCCTTCTTCCCATCCCATTGTTTCACAAGCTGCTTCACTGTCTTTGTTTCCCCTCCTTCTGGTAGCTTCTTTTTTCATCTTTCAATTTGATTTCCATTTTCAGCTCTCACTCCTCAATCTGTGCCGGACTCTCACTCATCCTTTGGGTCTTCCCACCTTCCTGAAAATTTTACGATTGTGTTGAATGATACATGAGTTTCCTTTGATAGTTTGTCCTGGCTTCACAGTGATGTAGAAATTGTCATGCAAGAATATTTGTCATGGTTTGCTAATGTGCAATTATTTAGATGTAGAAGAGTCTACCTTGTGGGCATGCTGCTGTTTTGTAGCTCCAGTGTTATTAGTGTAAAATGCACATACACGATTTGTGTAAAAAAAAAAAAAAGGCTTTGGTTTTGCTACCTGTATTTAACCAGCTTGCCTGTCAGGCTGCAATAATATCTATAAAATACCTGAATACCAATATAAAGGATTAAAATGGTCTCCTAGCATGTCCCTCAAAGAATTAAATAGATGAAGTCTGAATAGTACAAAGAAGTACTCCATGTTATTATCAGTTTAGAAAGAGACTATTCATCTAGAAGTTATTGGGTAAATTACAAACATCCCTCCCATGCGCTCTGTTTTCTGGTCATCCTGTCAATGTTTATTCATTTGTTGACCTTTCCATTTCAGATTAGTGCTGATTATACAAGAGATGAGCAGCTTTGTGTCTTTGTGTGTAATGGATAACATCAGTGGTGCCATTGTAGGCTTTATCATTTTTTCTCAGCAGTGCTTTTGTCAACTCTGGCTTTGTAACAGGTCCAAAAGCATTCAAAATTGCTGTATCCATGGTTTGAAGAGTAGTTTATATCAGTTTGGACATACTGCTCTAAAGCTCAATGCTGCATGTAGTACTGTACAGTATGTGTGGCCTGTGGCATAGCTTGAATTTCCATATGCTGCTGCTGCATTGTATTGATCAGGTAGTCTGTGAGAACCTCATACATAATCTCTGACTGATTGTGTCTGTATTTCTCTGCATATTTAGTCCCTGGATGCTTGGATTTGTGGCTGTATAGTCAAACTGTGGATAGAACTGTTGCCTCATGGCAAAAAAGTTCATTTTTTAAAAATCTCTGAATGCCTCCCACAGCTAGAGAAACCATCATTTTAGATTGGTTTGCTATTCTAAAGTGAAGCTAGGAATGAGAGTGCATGGTTGTTTGTGATGGATGGATGGACTGGCAACCTGTCCAGCGTGTACCCTGCCCCATCTGATACAGCTGGTTTATGCTCCAGCTTCCTGTGACCCTGAATTGGATAAAGTGGGCATTCAAAATGCATAGTCAAACTGGGCTAGCTGTAACCAAGGATCAACACGTTATGCACCAAAATACCCACCATAGCTCAAGCGTGAATCATTTATGCTGGGGTCGGGCTTGACTAGCATATGTCTCTTGTATATCCTGGCAGAGTTTTTCATGGCGAGAAACAAAAAGTTATGCAAAATCATCCTCTGTTCTCCGTCTTTGTCCGTTGACAGCATGTTCTTCAAGTCTGCATTGCCTCACAAAGTAACTGCAAACAACCCTAAGTTTGCTGGAACCTGTGAAATGGCTTGGTTTAGTCAGAATTTAAGATTCACATTTGAGTTTAGTGTTATGGGTTGTGTTGTTTTGTAAAGCTAAATAAAGTATGAAACTTGTGACGTAGGAGGCTGGAAACACACATCCTGGAAACACACACTCCTTAACTGAACCTGAATCCTCCAAAGCTGAAGATTCATGCCTAGCCACCAGCAAATAAGCTTACCACAGTTTATTGACCTCCTACCAATTTAAGATCCGAGCCTAGCCAAGCTTTACTATTTAAGCTGAGGTGTGAAAGAGAGTTTTTCTCCCACTGTTTTTTGGGATGGAGAATCCTCCCCTATCCCCAATGTGTATCCAAGCATCACTTTCAGTGGTGCATTCATGGTTTTTGTGTGGAAGGACAGCTTCAGACTGATCCCTGCATGTTCCTCTTGTAGAAAAGTGTCAATAGAGATTATCTGCAGCGTCACACATGTGAAACACCTTTAACTGTAATGAGCTTTTCCAGAAGAAAGCACACAGCAGACCTACCATTGCCATTATTTCCATGGTTACTGCAGGTTATGCTCTAGCTATTTGACATCAGGCCTGTGCTGGACTTTCCAAAGGCTTCTCTCCAATACCCAGCGGATTACCTTAAAGAGGCAATTGCCATGTAAATTTCAGGGTGGTGCAAATGATAATCATAGTCAGAAATGGCTCTTCACAGCAGATTTGATTTGACTTTGATTAGTGTAATCAGGGTACCATGAGGACTGATAGCACTGTGTTTCTGAGATAATAGGAGAGGCATTTACACTTGAAATTAGTACAGCAAAAACACAACTTCAAAGGACAAATCTGAGCTAACCTTTTGTTTCTGTGCTTCCTCTGTCATCCCCTCCCTCTGCTTGGCTCAAGGGGAAGAGGAATAAGCAGGGAGTGGAAACAGCAGACACTCCAGACTCTGCACGTGGGCGAGGGGAGAAGAAAGCCATCAAGTAAGTGCCTGGTAACTGGTTGGGGTAGAATAGGCTGGTGATAATGAACTCCATTTGGTTCAGCTTTGAGTCCCTCGATGTACACCGCATAAACAACACAGAAAATGAGCCGCCATTGTGTTATCTTGAAGAGCACAATCTCTACAAGAGCATGTTTGAGGAGACAATAAAATGAAAGGTTAATGATTTAATCAGTCTAGATTAAATCTGCATCATCTTAACTGCGAAGCTTTTGCCTGAATAAAGCTGCATTTATCTTATGGGTCATGAGATCTTTTTAAATGCCACAGCTCTGCATTGCAGAATGTTGTGCAGATTCAAGGACAGTGAGGAAGACTTCAGCACTCATTGACAAATGTTTGAATTATGAATGTTTAGGATGATTTCTTACAGGGCGCAAAATCAGATTAAGGCAATTCCTCTTTTGGAAAAAAAAAAGCCATAGGTCAGTTGCAGAAAATGTCAGATTTTTACTACTTTGTGTGCCACTGTATTCTACAAATGACCTCTTATAACCTGCTCATCTCTACTTCTCCTATAGCTTGATTTTGCCTCGCTGTTTTTTTTTTTCTTTATTTTTGAATAGACAGTTTTGAGTACTAAAACAAAGCTTCTTCTCGTAAATGTAATTTGACTTGGGTTCTGCAATATCTTAATTTTTGCAATCTCTTTCTCACTGGCTCCAGCAGCATTGGTGTGCTCTGTTGGTCATTTCAGCTTCAACCTCCTTCTCGTTGTGCATTGCCTTTCTCTCCTGCTCTGTCCTCTGTAACGGCTTTGATCACCTCTGTGTGACTTCTGTGACATTAGTGATTTCGCTCACCCGTTTTCCTCCTCTACTTTGACTTTTTATCTCTCTGCTTTGTGCCTCATGGTCATGCTTTCTCACTGCTTACGCCAAGGATGGGGTGCAGACTTCTTAATGTCAAATGTGTCTCATGATTTGTGTCATTCTTGATGAACAGAAATATAATCACATGCTGCATATTTTAATTAGATTATGACTCTTCTTTTTTTTTTTTTTTTTTTTGCAATCTATCTCTCTCTTTGTCTTTGCTGGTGTGCATTGCTTTCTTAAAAGCTCCTGTGATTGCTCTTTTTTTTCCCTCCAGGCTGCCCCGTTTTTATTTTTAAATCCAACCACAATGGTGACCTGTCTACTTCAGGTTGAAAAACTGACTCAGATCTTGGCCTGTTTTATTTCAAACCCGCCTTTGATGCAGCTGTAAGAACAACCCTCGTCCTCAAGCCAAGCCCGGCATTGTCTCCACGAGGAAGAGCACCTGTTGCGAATTCTTGGTTGATGCCAAGGCTGTTCGTAGTTGTGTTGCTCTGACCTTTCTCTCTCTTTGGCCACAGTGATCTAGACAGAGACTTTTGGAATAACAATGACAGCAGCACAGTGCAGCAGAGGTGGAGCTCCTATCCGCCCAAGGAGTTCGTACTAAACATTTCTCCCTATGCCCCATATGGAGATCCTCGCCTCACGCTCAAGTGAGTCTTGGTCCAAGTCTGGTAAGAGACTTCCCCCTGAGCAGGGCTGTAACGAGGCAGGGGCAGAACCAGTCTCCCTTTCGCTTCTATTCCCCATCTTCCTCCCCTCTTTTCCTTTTCTTCCCATCCCTGTCACCCTCTTCACTCTTCACACCATCCCCTTTCTTTGTAGTCACCACAAAGCCACTCACCAAATTGAGACATTGGATGCGGATAGTAATTTTTTTTAATGATCTTGATTATGTTTCTATTCCTTAAGACAGAATCCTCTCATGGGTAATTGGAGATATTTAGCTGCAGGGTTTTTGAAAAAGCCCATTTTATAAATGTCATAGCTTTGCAATCTAACAAATTGCACATTTGCAGACCTGTTTCTGTTGTATAATGTTATTTCTATCATCAATAGTGACAAAAACAACAACAATAATAACCCTTCCAGTGTTGGCACAGTTTAGGGCACAAATGATTACTAATGATTAGTCATAATTTGGTTGGGAAATTTGAGCATAGGAAATGCCACACACGCACATTACAGAATCCTAGGAAAGTCATTTGACTGCTACTGCAGTGACAAAGCAGCTACGTAATCCCCCTTCGGCAAGTTTCTGCTGCTTCTCCTCATATTGTGTCACCTTTAAATGAAGCACATGTTCAGAAGCCCCCTCACTCCCTACAGCCCTGCCGCTCCGCACTAACTCCTGACTTCTAACCTCTCACCTTTCTCCCATGGAGTGACCATGGAGACGGACAACCCTCATAGCTTTTGCTCTCCAAAAGTGATGTGCGTACTTTAACCAACCTTTTCTACCATCTTTGTATCTCTTCGTCTTTTGCTTGTGTTAACTTAAATCTGCCTGTTGTTGTTGTTGCTTTCGTTGTGGAGGGTTGACCGTTGCACCAGGTTGCAGTGTGGTGCCAGTGCTTACCTGTAGTTTACATCCATCTGTGGCTTCTCTCCGACTCCCCATTAATATAATATCGAATGTGTACTGCACTAACATTGATACAATGGAAGTGCATCCCCTGTCTATCATTTTGGGAGACAAGATAACAGTGTTTTTCCTTTTTTTTTATCTTCCACAATGTTTTTTTTTTCACTCACTTGGTACTTGATTCCAATAAAACACTAGCAAGGTCATACCTATCTTCCTCTGGGCACTGAGAGGACTATAAGCTTAGACATCCAGGTACCAGGCATCTGTCTGATAAAGAGTCTAATAACTGGTCATCTTTACTAGACCTGGCTTTGAGGACTGTGTGTTAGATTGCCTGGAGAAAGGAGGCAGCAGTGTGCTTATACACGCAGTGGATGGAAACTCTGCCTTAGGATGATGGCTGCTGATCTCAAAACGCCAGCTTAAGACCTTTGTGTTTCTGTGCTGAGAGGTTTGTTCTTTATAAAGCCCTCAAGGTTGTCATTTTTGCTCATAAATGTGTTTTTCAGCAGGTCCTGCCTTCACATGGAAAAAAATATGTGGACTTTTCCCTCAGCAAATAGGAAAAATAATCTGCATTATCACTTGTACACAAGCCAATGAAAATGCAGTTTCTTTTCAAACATGACTACATTGTGATGATAATTCACACTAGGATAGGCTGGGACAACCTCCTGACTCCAACCAGTAATATGTAGCTGAAGCCAACAGACAGCTGGGAAATCATTTCCTTTCTGAGATCCTCTTGAGATCAGCAGCTTTTAGTCTCTGTAATGACACTGGGCCTCATTTAGTCCGTCTCCATGTTAGAGGATTGCTCGGATGTTCAAGTTCAATGTAAGCATTTTCCTCACACAGGTTGTAAAAATGGTTGTAGCGACATGACACTTGCCATTTTTCAAATTTTGTATGACCATATTCAGTTTGATATATTTGTGACTATATCTCCTAAAGATTACTTGTATTATCAGTGAAGCTCAGCTGCAAAACATGACTCAAACCTGAAGCTCTGAGTGTTACTGTGAACATGCTAAAAGATTCATATATATTGCTTTCTAGCTGTAATAAAGAGTAAACACATTCACCTTGTGTTCGGCTCAGTAAATGAGGCTCATGTGTCCTGCGTTGACCATCACTCTGGCAGCGTCATCCATGCTGTTGTGATCAATGATGTATCCACGTGCAGCATCATGCCACTTGGTCAAAGTTAAATGTGAAAGGTGACCTTATTGGAAGTTTAGCTCCCTGTGACTGCACACATACACACCAGGAGGCAAATCTGAAGTGCCTCTTGTTTTGTGTGTCCAGGAACAGAGGAGCTATGCATATTAATGAAATGTAGTCATGTCACCAGAGGGCACTAATGTTCTTTAATTTTGATCGTCACTGCACCAGTTTGGAGACGAAATCTGAGCTGACAGCTGCTTTTAATGCGAACACTGATTAATTTCGGTACCTTGCGCCTCTTCTGGAGGCCGGTGTGATTAGATTGCCCTCTTGATACTTTCTCCTTTCTAATATGGTGCATTTATGTAATTTCTCCCTAGTTAATTAATCTCACTCTTTCTAAGAGGTGTCTAAATGATAAGCTTAAATTTCAAAAGTATGACTGTACGGATCAAAGTCAAAAAGTAGATTGAACTCAGTGTCTCACAGCAATGGGCACAAACTAAAAAACAAAAAACTGTTTATAACATCTTATATAAGTTAAGCACTTACTTATGTGGCATTTCCATTATTTAAATGACCAATGTCTGCACACTGTTGCCACTAAAATAGTCCTCAAGGCCCAAAGGAGGAACTTGTTGCTGGTTTTCCACCCTCCACAGGCTCCCTGTAAATGCCTTTCCTGTTGCTTCTCCCTGCCTCCCTCTCCCCCACCCCACTCTCCCTCCTCACTGGAGTCCAGACCTCTTTCATCCACCTGCCTCTCATTTGGCCTGGAAAACTAGGCCTGCCCCTTCACACACTCTACTGATCTGTCTCACCTCCTTAGCCATGTGGTTGCTCAATCTATTTTCCTGTGTGTGTGTTTGTGTGCGTCTTTCTCACACTCTTTGGTCTTTTTCTCCTCTGCCTGTCATTATTCTCCTTCTTCTGTACCCTCTGTCTGCTGTGGGATCTCTGCACCCTGTCTCTTTCCCTTAGTGGGGCAGTGTCAGGGGGTCAGAAGGGGGCAGCAACTGGGCATGGGGATGCTGGGGGGGGTCCTTATCGCAGTGACAGCGTGAAGAGTATGGTGACAGAGGGATCGAATGCCGGGAGGTGGCAGACGATCCAGGGCCACATGCAGTCCGGAGGATTGAGACCCAGCAAGTGAGTTCGGAACCGATTAAAAAAAGCAAATATTTTGGTCACATTTCAGTTGTTCTGCAGCAAAACAGACACCTCACTGCTATGCAAATGTCATTCTTTCAAGTTTTTCCCTCAGCAGCTGCTGTGATTACATGAATGAATCTATTCTGAGTAGAAACACGTAGAGGCAAGTCAAGTTCAGCGGGGAGGGGAGTCAGTTTAGGTGAGAAGGTGAGCATGCGGGTACCGATCAAGGTGTTAGCACTGGGGAAATGTGAGCGCTCATCAGCAAAAGATAGCAATAGTTACACAAGCTGTATCACACTGACCCAAACCTTCGGCTGGCAAAGGTAGCCCAGCTGCACGGTGCAGTTTCCTGTACGAACCTGCCGGAGCGTATACATTTATTCATAGGGGGGATTCCTGTGGCTGCAAGTACAGTTTTCGAAAATGCAACACAAGTAGTCTCACTTTTACCCATTAACTGAAACTGAAATGCTACCAGTTCAACTTCTAAGAAATATTTGAATATTTAAATTGTGTTGATGTATCCCACAGCCATGACGTCTGACATGATGTTGGGTCTATATTCAGCATGCTGTAAATGAGGCAGTTGAAAACTGGTTCTTTGTGATTTTCTTCACCTTCCATTGGCACTTTATGCCTGTGATATCTTCCTCCACAACACATTTACGCTCATCACTACCTCACTCCCTCCTTCTCTCCTCCTCTCATCTTTCTTTTTGCCCCTGTCTATAATTGGATTCTATTTTCGGGCTGCTATAAGTGTCTGTGTCTCTTGTGTTTGTGTCTCGCACCCCATTTTCTGTCTCTCCTCCATCGT
The DNA here is from genome assembly GCA_023101725.1 of Atherinomorus stipes. Lineage (NCBI taxonomy): Eukaryota > Metazoa > Chordata > Actinopteri > Atheriniformes > Atherinidae > Atherinomorus > Atherinomorus stipes. The sequence continues at coordinate 564,060 of JALJCO010012252.1, read as the reverse complement.
CACCCTCTGCTCTTATCGTTCCATCACTCTCTCCATCTTTCTGTCGCCATGCAAAACCACTCTTTGCACTTTTGCATCTCTCTGTTTCCCCTAAAAACTGGTTTAGTTCTGAAACACTTTTTGTAGTTTTTCTTATTTTTTTGTGACTAAACATGATGGATCTCACTAAAAGCTTGATGTAAAATTGTTTGATGAAGTAATGCAAAGTGGAGTAAACTGCACCTAACTGATGTGAATAGCTCTCTCATGACCTAATTCTGGTTGTCTGGGTTACACAGAGATCTAAGGGTTTATATTTAGTGAGTAGAAGAAAATATAAAAAGAGATGATGAGAGGTGCTTTACAGATACAAAAACACAGAAATTGTGTATCTAAGCAAGAATAAACAAGTAAATAGCAATGTGGGATCTGTCACATACCTTCATGTGACTGTGACATTTTAGGAAAGGCAATTAGCCAATTAAACAGCATTTATGAAGGGGAGGAGTGGAAAATGGGAGGCTGACAGAGGGAGGGAGTCTGTAAAGCTTGGTTGGCTGTTGGGATATCTCTAGAGGTTCAGCATGTATTTAAAAGACGAAAAATACTTAGCGAGAAAGGAAGAGAGAGTGTCAGAGATGGAAATGTTGACTGGCGAGTAGAGGAAATGGGGATCTCTCATCAGAGCAAAAAACCTTTATCAGGGAGGCCCGGAAGCTGCAAAACCACGAGCAGCACACCTCGACGCGGTCACGTGGCACAGAGCCGCTCCACGCCCGTACGGACAGTCAACATCCGGCCGCTGCGAAACATACCTGCATGCAAACAGCACGCTCAAACTGCACTTACACGCAAGGGCCAATCACGTCTGACGCAGACGCACAAGAGCAGCTCGCAGTCTCCACACTGCTGCTCGACGCAGCCCCCAGAGCAGAGCTCAGCACACAGCGACCATCACTCAGGCTGCACCTTCTACTGCTATTTCTGCTACTGCTGTTACTGCTGCTGCCTTACGTTGCTCTCTTTCTCTCTCCTCCTCCTCCTGTCTCCACCTACCAACACTCCTCCCTCTGGCTCCTCCACTTTGCCTTCAAATACTACCATCCTCTTTTCTTCTTCTTCTTCTCCCATCCCCAAATCTTCAACTTCCTGTTTGGATGAACCTTCCTGCTTGTATCCTGATGCCAACCTGACTTCGGCTGCGCCCCCTTACTGCCCTGTGCCACCCTGTCTGATCTCTGATGACTCTTTACCTCTCTTCTTCACCTCATCACCTGACCTCACAACCTCTGACCAACTCCCCTCTTCTTGCCACGGTTCTTCCTCCATCCCTCCTTCCTCCTCTTCTACCTCTGACTCCTTTGCACCTCCTCATAATCCAATTCTCTGCCGGCCATGGCCTTCTACACGCTCTCTTTCTTCCCTCCTCCTCTGTCCTCCCAGCTTCGGGGATCCAGTCTTATCCTATACCTCCACTCTGGAGCACATCCCCTCTGGGCCAGCCCGGCCTCGGACGCTGCTGCGCCAGCAGAGTCTTCAGCAGCCTCTCATCCACCCTTCAGGCCCTGGTCTCTGCCAACCCCCCGCCACATCCCAGAGCTTGGGACAATTACACACTGCACCTGGACAGCCTGGGGGAGGCGGGGGTGCGGGGAGAGGAGAGGGAGGTGGCAGCAGAGGTGAGGGTGGGGGTGCAGGTACACGAGGCGGTCCCCGAGGTGCACGGGGCAGCCCAGCAGGAGCAGGTGCCTCTCGCTATAGGGGAGGTGGAGCAGGAGGGCGCTCGCGTGCAAATCCCGGCAGCTGGGATTACATGATGGACCAGATCAAGAATCGCGGCCTGGATGTCAAGTCCTTCCTGTGAGTCTCAATAAGTCTTCATTCATATCTCAACTTTTTTAATGACACCTGTTCAGGCCTGTGTCTACGTGTCTCACCGTATACCTGATGCTATAGTTATCTTAAAGTATGTGTTAAGTATGTTTGCAATGTGTAGTGATTCAAGAACAAAATAGTTTTAAATGAATCTGTTCCTGTACTAATTTACCTGCATTTACCGTAAATGCATTCATGCGGAAAAATGTTCCTTTTCCTTCAGGTGTTTTCTTAAAGTTAGCTCCTGACATCCAGGGAAGGATATTACCTCTGTCATTCAAAATGTGTACAGCATGCTTGTGTGTACAGTATGCATATAAGAAGGTTTACATTTCTATGAGATTGTGCGTTTGGAGTTGAGTTTTTGCTTTTGATGCAGTTTTGTGTGAATCTCTCTGTGCAATATGGAGATGTGCAGCATACAGTTACAAAACCAATTCAGTCCATGTTATAGCTGATAATCATGTAAGATGATGAGGCTAAATGCAAATAAGGAGGCAATAAATGGGCTTTATGAAAAGCTAATAAAAATGTTAATGAGCGTAGAGTTATGGAAGTAAATATGCTGTTGTTTTTAAGCTCTGAGCAATGTGGTTGTATTGGAGGTGGATCAGTGCCTTTATTAAGACATCATATCAAATACTGAAATTAATTATCTATGTTTATTAGATTTTATTTAAGAGGCTAGAAATCCTAACTGAAGCTAAGTGTTTTAATGCAATTTCATTAATGATAGCTTTCAACATTTCCTGATATAAATTCCTGGTGTTGTGTCTCTGAAGAGCTGTAATGAAGCACAAACTTTCGTATTGAGCAGTCTGTTGAAAAAACATTGGTTCTATTTTTAGAAAAACATGTGCATGAAAAATGGCAAGGAGGTGCGACATATTGTGGGCTGCTTCCATCCCGTTCTGTGGGAGAATTGTTAAATGGTTACGCTGTACGCTCTGCTAAACAGTAACATCTGTTTTCATGGCATTCAGCCTGTCTCCTGCAGTTGTCTTTAAAGAACAGAGCTTGTGGTTCAACTTCATGATATTCCTGAGAAGGTGTCATAAAACATCACAATAACTTAATATCACACTATCTTATCCAATTACACAGTGTTATCTCTGAGTCATCCCTTTAAATGACTGCTAAATATCCCACTTAGGAAGCATGGTCTGCATTTCTGTCCATATTTATGTGAAAGTGCAGCCTAAATGGCACCTATTTTTAGGTGCCACCGAAACTTTTTTGCTAATAAATCATCGTCCGATACCTGTGCTGTCAGCCTGCTGACGTATGTGTGACTGTGTGCTTTGCACACACTGACCGCGTCACTGTGCATCAGTATAAGAACAAGGGTTAAGCAGCTGTGTGTAGATTTGTGTTAACCCTGACACATTGATCTTATGTCACCAGCACCATTGCTTCTGCAACATATTGTTGCTCTGTGCCCGGAGGAGGTGGGGAGGGCAGATAAGGGAGACAGAGGCTGATGAAGGAATGGATGAGCAAGGACACTGTCTAGGTGCAGCATGTGCTCAATGTGCACTGAATCAGTTTTACTGTAGCTTTTCACCATTCATTTCTCTTTTTTTATGTCCTTTAAAGCTTCCCAGGGCATCACAGCTGAACTAATGCCAGTGGCTAACTGAGCATCTGCCATGTACCACACCATGCAAGCGCCAAGGTCACTGACAATATCACTCACGATCATCCGCAGCAGCGCTCATCATTGTAAATGTGACTTTGAGGTCATTGTTGGTGTATTTCCTCTTCTTACATCAACACCTTATATGATTGATGACAGAGAGGTCCAGTAATAGACTTGACCTATTGTTCAAGATTGTTCATTTCGATCTTGGCCAGATTCCCTGTCTTGGTGAATCAGTGCTCAATGACTATGTTGATGTCATTGACACAAAAATCTAACCAATCAGGAGGTATGATCAAATGAATCTCTTGGGAGAGGGTACTTATTGCTTTTTTGGCTTATAATCAATAGTATATTGCAGCATCATTAGTGTCTCATCCCTCCCTTGCCTCTGCTTCTTTGATGTTAGGTGCATTGAATGAAGTGGTTTAGCAGTTATTTTGAGTGTAAAAACTTTTTCTAAAAAGGTAGTTGGATAACTGTGCCAGTACACTTACAGTAAACATATAAGAATCATATTTTACTGCCATTTTTCAAATTATGTCCATTTACATGTTTAAGTCACAGTAGTCTTTTAATAGATATGGCTTTAAAGTTGACACTTTCAGCTTTAATTTGCACATGTAAACAGGAGAAGGCAATTAAAATTACAGCTATTTATAGGAATTACAACTCTTAAGGATGAAGCCCCATTTTTCAATGACTTGAATGTAATTGGACAAATTGACATAGCTATAAATAAGTTCCTTTTTAATGATCTGAAAATAATCCTTTGCAGCCAAAGACTGCTTAAAGTTGGGAGCTCATGGACATGGACAAGGAGTATGTTTTCAGCACGTCACTGCAACCGTCCTCAGTTGTTTATTTCTGCTTTAAATCTATTCTTTATCAAATGAAAAGCAGCTCAATCGGGTGGAGATCAGATACTGCGGCAGGTGCAGAATATATCACTTTATTTTAAACAAATATCTGGGTTGATTTTTGTTTAAAGTTTTCGATCATTGTCCATCTACCCTGCGATATGCTGCCCAACTGCAAAATCCAATATCACTTTCCCCCCCTCTTTCAAGCTTATAAACGATTTGCACCTTGTGGGGGAACTTTTGTAATTGCTCTTGTGGTGTCTTCTTTTTTTTATAATAGTCAAGGATGATGAGATGTCCACTTTCTGGAGAATAATCTTCTCCAGGTTGGATGCTTTGAAGGTTTTTTTTTTCTTTACTATGAAAAGCGCCTGCAATCGTCCACCACTGTTGGACATCCAGGCCTTTTTATGTTGCTGAGCTCATCAGCACATTCTTTAATTCCCTGAATGAACCCAAATGTTCCTGCTGTCCCTTTGATTTATTTTGTTTGTGCAGCCCAGCAATCGTCTGTTTCACCACTGAGAGTTCCTTAAACCATGCAGGGTCACGGCAAAAACTTCCAAAAACAAATGCTACTCTTTGAATCAAGACTTGACTATTTATTTCCTTAATAGTTGAAGAGAAAAAGACGCAGTGCGCTATACCTGTACTCAAACAGGCTTTCCTTTTTCTTTTTAAGCCCTTTAAACAATTTTTATGTAAATATGATGTTTGAACTTAAAACCTTTATTGATTTCTATAAATGTAGCTTGAATGCATTGAGGTAAACAGCTACAGTAAAACAGTAAATATAGTGCTAGTAAAGGAGTAATTACATGACAATATATGCAAAGATTACAGAATTCTGTCAAACTATCAAGTATCTGTGACATCAATCGTGAAATGACCTCGTTTTTGACAGGTGACTTGCTTTAATCTCAACAAAAGGGGGGTTACCAGACATAAGATTTGGTAGCCATTGGGGCTGATGTATAACAGCAAGATTATTGAAACGACTCAGAGGTGCTGCGAAGTATTCGATGGTGTGTGAAAGAGATGAAATAGCGAAGTTTAGGGTGATATCTCTCCACAGCTTGGCAGCGCCACATTTTCTCAGCAGAGATATTGTAACGCAGTCAGGGGCTTAGGCTATAGAACCGTGGGTGTAGATGACAGGAAGGCGGGAAGGAGGCAGTGATGAGGAGGCAGAGAATTAAGCGTAAGGGGATAGGGATGAGGGGGAAAGGGGGATTTGGACAAGTCTTGCAGAATGAAGAAGATGAAATGAGAAGAGTGAGAGAGCAGTGACCCAGAAAGCAGTGACACACACGTACACCTCCAGATACTCTATTGCTCAAATAGAAACAATTAGTCCAGATCTGCTTAATGAGGCTTAATTAAATCTTAACTCTGGAGAAAGACGGCTTGCATGTTCAGTGGGAAGGGTAAATCTGGAGGAAAAGCAGAAGGCAGGTAAAATAACTGGATAAATTACTGTGTGTGTGTGGGCTGTGTGTTTTGTTGGTGTGGATGCATAGACACCGTATACACATGTGGAGGATGATACGCAAGCTGCTGAATATCACATCCATTATGAATCATTAATTAATCACCTCGTCTGTAGGATGTGAATACAGACTGTACCTGCTGTCAGCGCACGTTAAAACGATTACATCATTATTAATCTGGCCTTTCCCTTCAAGGTATCTTCATAATATCCTTCCCTGGACAGAGTGCTTATTGCTGGGATGTTTTCACTTTTTCTGACTGCTTTCTGTGACTGCTGCTTCTGTTTACTGTCATTTGGTCTCTTATTGTTCCGCCGCCTCTCAGCCTCCTGTCCTCTCTGCCACCTAAAATGACCTCTCCTTCTCCTCTCCCCCCCTGCACTACACTTTCTTCATGCTCGATTCCTCTATCCCTTGCATCTGTGCTCTCTTCTCGCCTCTCTTTCTATCTCTGTTTTCTATCTTTTTGTATTTTTTTTTTCTTTATGGGGAGCCAGTGAAGGGAAGCTGGTGGTCCTGGCTTTGGCCATTGGTGTGGCAGAGCAAGATGACTTTGCCAATATCCCTGACCTGCAGGAAACAGCGCAGGCAGCACCACCAGCCAATCAGGAGCCCCCTCCTGAGAAGAGGTACCAGATATTGTATGAGAATGCATGCGCGCGTGTGTGTGTGTGCCAGAGAGAGAGAGAGAGAGAGAGAGAGAGAGAGAACAGGGTAGAAGTGATAGGATGGGAAGGTATTAAAGAGAAATAAGGGATGATTTCAGAATCTGTGTGGAAAAGGGTAGTTTTGGTTGGCAGTGTTTTCAGTGAGTCACTGCACTTAAGTGTATTGTGGCACAGACCTGCACCTGAAATAGCAGCTCACCACTCTGCTACAGGAATAAAAATGAGAGCTGACTATAAAACCAAATGTTGGAAAAACACTTGTGTAATGCTGAGATGAGTGAAAGAGATAAAAGATTTGGCTAGTTAGCTGAAAATCAGTAATGAGCTCATAAATCAGAAGTGAGATGCTCACTGGCACTTTAGTCATTTATTTCACACTTAGTGGCAAAATCTCAGCCAGACAAATAAAACTGTTTTCCCATACCAGTGGTCTTTTTTCATGACCATGGTAATTATCTCTCCTATCATAATGACACTTTCCTTCATTTTTCTTCTCTAATTTTTCTTTTGTCTTTTCACTTCTGCATTTCTGAGACCTCCCACTGGTAATTGTCGTATTTCCCTTGCATTTTCTTGCTTTTATCAGCTCGGTTCTTTCTGCTCCTGTGTTCTTCTTCCCCTCGTGCTCATTAGCTTCCTTCAATCACCCTCTGCTGCTCTGAGTCTCATCTCTGTAGCTCCACAGAGGGGCCCAGAGAGCCTCCTCATTATTCCACAACATGTTAGTCACTTACATAAACATGCAGCTAAAAATAAACCCTTTCCTTGTCAGCCAACTTACAAAACTAGAAGTAAAAAATATTTCCTCTAATTTATAAGGATGCACCAGCCTTGCTCGCATCTTCCCATCCCCTGAAATAATTGGGTTTGCATTCTGTTGAGGAATTGGACCAGTTTTAATAAATGAGTTCAGTGGGTGTGTCTTGTGAGGCAAACAGCTCAAGCTGCATGGCAACGGATGGTAGTTAGATTATTTGAACCGGCATGTAACACCACAAAATCCTGTGTTCTTCCCGCCTCTGGCTCCTGCGACACACTCAATTTTTCCTGCAGCTCAATTAGGCCGTTTTTGACCTCACTTTGATTCTGTGACAAACTGGGGACAATTTGGAGACACATAATATGTCACACCTTAAAAGAAAATGGCAGAGAAGGGTGAGCAAATACTGATGTGCTCGTCACACTGATTATCCTCATTCACAAGTATTTCAACAGTTTGACACATGATTTAAAACTAGGTCTCCGTTACAATACATATGGCAACTGTTTTCTTATCCAGACTGCACAGCTGGAGACTTAATCTCCACTCATGACCAATTTATCCTCCTTGAGCAAATATAGAAAATAAATAATGAAATAAATAACCTTTTTTTATCATCTAAATGTACCCTTATTGCACCACTTTGCCAACAGCGAGTTTGTGTCTTTTCTTTTTTATCCTTATTTTAGAGTCTTGTCCCCAAGCATTCTTTAACCAATGTTCTGCATGGAGTCACAAACACACAAATGCTTTTGTGAACATCAAAACTATCTCCATTGTTCAGGATTACAGTGAAACCCACAAAGCCGCGAAGGAAAGCAATTTTTCTGTGTAATTTGCTGTGCACACTACATCTGGCCTTTCCAGCTTTTTTGTGCTCACCTAGAAACCTCCTTAAATGGGTTGTGAAATCTGTTAATAGACTAAACAGCAAGCAGAAACCAGCACGTGGCCCACAGGATCCACCTTGTGATTAACAGAGGCTGAGTGCGTCGTGGTATTTTCAGGATTAACCTGCAGTTCATTTCATTTCTTTCTTTCAAAACAGAACTACTGGCAGCTTACAGACTGTGCACAATAGAGAACTAGAAAAGATTTGACTCTTATGAAGGCTTTGAGCGTATTGACCTGTCTATCCTTTCCTGATTAAACTAATTCCATTTGAACCTATTGTTTTGTTTATTTGATTTGAATATAACATGATGAATAATTGGTTGCTAAATTTAGAAGCTCAAATAAATGTTACATTTGTCTCTTAGCAATATAAGTATATGCTTGCTGGGAGTTTATTGCTCCCTGTGGTGTCAGTGCTGAGTTCACAGATGTCTAAAGATGATTTAGCATATTGTTCTTTCTTAACAAGGCTCTCGAGTAGAAGACAAAACCGCTGTGCCCTTCTTCACTGGCCATCCACTACATGCGTACAGCCATATGATCACAGCCCGTGCATTCAGACGTGCTTGGTCTCATCACTCATCTTTCTGGCATTACTCATGTTACACCTCATGAATTTATTATTCTTAGTTTGAACAACATGTCACTGGCAAAGCCAAACACAAAGCCTCTGAAGTTAATGTGATTAGTTAATATGAGTCTCATATGTTTAAACCATCAGTGCCAACATCAAAGTGAATTCTCTCTGCTCTTGATGAAAAGCAAAGAGCTGCGTTGTGCTTTGCCCTATATAAGTCAAATAGCCAGTGGTAGCTTAGTAGCCTACATTTATAAAATACAAATGTCAGTACTTGTATTTTACTCTCTTACAATAATAAATATAGATGTGGTGCATTACAAAGGGTTTTTAAAGTGGTTTCTATTATTTGCAATATGTTATCAGCACATAAAAGCAAGTCATTGATTTGAGATGCAAATCACACACACACACAAAAAAAACAACAACACAAAAACAAACGTGCAAAATAAACAAATCAATATCATCATTACTTGTACTGCTACTACTACTGTACTACTACTATTACTACTGATAAAAACTTTATTATGTTTAAATCACTGCTTTACATAGATAAGAATTAAAAACTGTGAAACAACTTGAGATGTCAACAACAATATGAAATTTAAAGAAATTATTTTCTTACATCCATGGCCCATACGCGCTCTCAGCCAGCAGCTACTAGGCCAGAGGCAGGGTACACCCCAGATAGGCTGCCAGTCCATCACAGGCATTAAGAAACTTTAGGGCAGAATTCACTTTGATAAATAAACAGTATCAGAAAGTTACTGTAAATGGCTACCTGATAAAAGTAACAGCAACGTGCAGTGAAATGAACTGTTTCACCTCCTCTTGTGCTGTAACAGTAGCAGGAGCATTGATGTAACCCAGTAAAGAGGAGACAGTCAGATTAGCACCAAATAAATGCATGATATATTCATCAGTTAATATCAATGGTCCTCAGAATAAGGAAAGTTTTAGATTTGGATTTTGGATGTGCTTGAGTGAAGCTGGCAAAGAGTTTAATAAGTTGGAGGCTCTAAGCCTGTGAAATGGGAATAACTGACAGTGGATTTCAGTGGTTGGGAGGGCACATACCAGGTCAGTAAACCTGAGATATATGTTTGGGCAAGGTCATTTAAGGCTCTGAAAGGTGAGCTGTAAGGTTTTGAATCAAATTGAAATCTAAAAGACAATAAAGGGTAGCAAGTGCAAGGGTGATATGCTCATACTTTTTTTGCACCAGTAATCAGGGCTGTTGCAGTGATTTGAGCTAATTGGAGGCAATGGAGGGAGTCCAGACGGATGCCTGAGTACAATGAGTTGAAGTAGTCAAGGCGAGAATAAACAAAAGCATGCATAACCTTTTGTAAGGCAGCACTTGAAAGAGAATTGATTCAGTAACCATCTTTAGCTGGAAAATCAACACTAATTAAAACATCACCATCATTAAAACTGAGGCTAGAACAAAGTGTTACTCCTACTGTACGTTTTGTCGTTGGGATGACAATAGTGATTTATTGTTATCACACATAAAGGTACAGTATGTAAAAAATTAAAGGTCAAAGGCAGAAAAATGTGATATATAATTCAAAACTATGTTTCTATTAATGTGTAATTGCTGCAGTAAAATTGCTGTTACATGTTTATTTTCTTAGAATGAGTCATTTATATTTACTTGCTGGGTGGTGCACATATGGAGACTGCCATATTTGTTCCACCATTTTTACTACGGTGTCTCTGAATGGACAAAACAATGTGTGTGAAGTAAGAACCCTCTGACTTTAAACTGCTGTACCAGCTTTGTTTAATGGGAGTTAGAGCACTCTGTCACTAAGTCATTTGAAAGAAAACATCTTTTCTTTCAAATACCCATCTTTACCACTAGATGTCAGTAATTCTGACATACTGTACCTTTAAAGGAATCAGCGTGTTGTAGAACACACTACTACAAAATAAAAACACTACAGAATTCAGGAAAACACAACAAGAAAGAACAACAGTTCATAAAAATACATAAATAATAATCAGAAAACACAGAATTTTAACAACAAAAAACAGAAAATGCAATACCATTTCAAAAAGCACAATAAAACCAAATGAAAGAGAGAAACAAAACAGAACTTTTTTTCTACTGAACTCTTGAAACATTTTGTGTTGTTTTATTGTGCTTTTGGTTTTCTTGTGTTTTGCACCTTAAGGTCACCATACACATTGTGTAGAGTTGTTCAAAATAGTGCCAATCATGCTTATGAGTTTGCTTGAACTTCAATTGTTTGGTGATATTGCGTTAAGTAAAGGACTTAAGTCCTTTTTTCCAACACAAGAAACAGTAGTTGGATTTGCACTGATATTAGAATATTAGTCATGGTAAAATATATGTAAAGCACTTGAGGCAACAAACAACAGAGAGTAGAGTGTTAATGCTTCACTGTTGCTTGGTTATAGTTGAAGGCTATCCAAATAAACACACTGTTTCCCCCAATGGCCACGAGAAGGTGTTGTAGTGTATGATATTCATTATTCACTGACCTTGTGTGTACAATGGCCGGGTGAAGTGAGACAGGGGAGGACAGACAATTTGAACTACAGCTAGTTGATGGTATGACTTTCAGACCAAGGTTGAAAGACAGGGAGGAAAGGTTGTACAATGAGATGTTTATGTACCAGGCATCCAATGGTTGTGGTTCTTAAAAGGCTTAATTAGCATGCCAGAGTGGCTTGTTCATGCCTCATTGGTCTTCACTCATACAATTCAGTTGTGACTCAGTGAACATACACTGTAGGTTCTCTTCAACTGCGCCTTGCTGTAAAGAGAAGCCACATTCCCTGAGAGCTTTCAATCTAGATCTCTTTCTAAGCTGCAAGTTAACAGTCCAATGAGGACAGAGGTTTAGGACAGAGGAGGTGGGATATATATCCTTTTGCAGCATTAACATTCAATCCACTTGCCTGTGGTCTTTCAATTATTCATGCATGCATGTTACATCATTTTGTGTAAGCCAGTGGAGATTTTTTTTCCCTCCCCTCACAGATATTAATAGACATAGTTGTATATTTCTGTGCCTCAAAGAGACGATGCACTTAGTAAGCTTCTCTGTCTGGTAATTGCCATGTGGGCCATATAATATCACTTCATAATTTATGAGCTTATTATAATGCTTAAGTTGACACGAAAAACAAACACAGTAGACGGTATTTATTACCCCTTCAAGCTAAATCAATATAAGTGTGTGTTTATTTAAGTTCATGACTGTATGTTTGTTTCTTCGTCGCATTATTCTCAGAGGGAGGAGTTGAATCTTTATGAGGTTGGTGCAGGGTGGTGCGTTCAGGTTCCTTTAACTGTCGGCCATCCTGAGGTCACGTTTTACGGAGGCCCTTGAGCTACAAAACATACCAACATTTCAGAAATGACAACAACATCGCAAAACTCAGCCTTTCACAAAACCTGCTTTCATTTAGGTGTTTTGTGAAATGTTGGTTTGATAAAATGTTTTTCTATTTTGTGTTTTTCTGAGAGGAAAATGTTTTCTTGTTTTATGAAATGCTGTAGAGTTTACAGTTTCAGTCTTGTATTTCATAAAATGTTTTTCTTTGTTTTGTTGTGTTCATGGAAGGAAGTTTTCTTTTTTGTGGAAAGTTTTGTTTTTGATGCTTTGTTCAAATTTGTAAAATGTTTTGTTTTCTTTTTCCATTTTGTTTAGTTAATTTGTTTTGTGCTATTTGGTGAAAAATTTTTTCTTTTCTTTTTTTTTTTTAAAGATTTACAAACATGTGTTTTGTTGTTTTTATTTGAAATTTTGTTGTGTTTTTGATTTGTTGTTGTGTTTTGTGCCTTTAAACGACTGTACCCTCTGAGTATTAACAGAAGACAGTTCAAGTCTGTGCTTTTAAGCCTTGTTTTCTTTGATACCAGACTAAGAAAATGCTTTTATTGTACTTCAAGGTGATAGAATCTGTTTTTACATGAACATGTAAAGTGATTATGCTTTGCTGTGGTAGTCTGACACAGGGTTTTACAGGCCCAGCTAATCAGCAGGGTCTTCAGGGGCTTTGCTTAAGACTGTCCCCGAGGCTTTGGCTCCCTACAGCCATTGCTGTCATCCTCATATTGCAGGGTGAACGCTTAGATGCATTCAGTTACATTCTAGGAGAGTAGAAAGCATAATGTGGAGGAAAAATAGGAGTCAGAAGGACGAGGAAGAGGAGAGAGTATTCATACATCCAGATATACATCCACAGGTCACTGGAGAATGGGGAAAAATTCAAAGTGCAAATCCATCTTCCTTCAGTGAGAGTACCAGGAGAGAGTACTCATTGTACTCTTCACATTCATGCATTAGAGCTGAAGGCAGCACTTTAGCCAGCAGGTACATGCTGGTACACATGCTTGTCTCGTACATCCAGATAGATGGATGGCTGACGGGGAGATGGGCTATTAGAGACATTAACCTGGGACTTCTGTGTCCTGCGTCAGAACAGGTGGCATATATGCAGAAGCCTCCACCTCAGGGGCAATCAGAGAGATTAATCAGGATTCCAAGCATTCGCTAGACTCGTGTTTGGCGTTTCAATGGGCCTTTAACATAATGTTTTGATGACTTTGCGCTGCTGAATATTGCCTGGAATGATAGGTTAGTTATTGTATCTGAGCCCTGAGGTAAAAATGCTAAATTGGAAAGAGTATTGGGAGTCCATGAATGGAAATAATGATAATGTGTTATATTTATGTTAGACCCAAAGCTTGTCTTTGGTATCCACAGTAATCACATTAGCCATTTTGACTGTACAGTATGCTTGGCATCTTATTGGGTGCTGAAGGAAGAAGTATGTTATGGAGGCATAAAATGGTATTCATAAGGGTCAACATTTAAAAGTAATTGAAACTGTCTTTTTTTTTATTTCCATTTGAATCTAAGTAAAAGAAGCATGTACACAGACTGCAGTGCTTCACACCTCACTTGCTTCTTAATCCCAAAACAGGATTTTAATAAATGATATTTAGCACTTATTTATATTGCCAACATGCAGAAAGTAATTAGTTGAGAGTGGGAGCACCCCAATTTTTACGTCACAGCCAAATTTTAGGTTGTAGCCTGAGAAGTTAGGCAAAAGGAATGGCTGTCTGACTGTTGATTTGTTTCATGTGGATGATGAGTTATGTAAGCAACGGCCTGCTGTGGTTTTCACTACGATCTGAGGAAGTGTGCTGCACGCCGAAAGGATGATAGATCTAGTGGGCGGCTATGAAATTGAACATAGACATTGAAATACATCACTTCATGGTCTCAGGCGAGCATGTTTATTTGAGTGTGACATGTTTGCAGAAGGGTGGGGAGTCTGAATGTTTGGAAAAAAAAAAAAAAAAAGGGGCTGGGTTGGGCTCTCTTTCTCGCGTCTCTCTCCAGCCTAGAAGTGGAGTGTCTTTCCCCCCCTTCCCCCTCTCTTCGAGCTGCTGGCCCTCAGTCAGGTAACAAAACAGGATAGTATCACAGGACGGTGAAACCCAAAGTGGCCCGCCTGCCTCCATATGTCTGTTCATGTGAATGTGTGTGTCTGCGAGGCTCTCACCCGTACCTGTCATATATCCTATACCTTATCTTGTTCTCAGTGTGTTTGCCTGTTTGTTGCACCCCTATGAACACACCCTTTCCCTTGCGCCCACTCCCAACAGCCTCTTGTCACACACACCCCAAAACCCCATATGTATGGTCTGTGTTTCAAGAGTCGTTGCTATGCCAACAGCCCACTTTCTGTGTCTTAGCTGTGGGAGAATCTGATCTGAGTCCACTCTGCCTCCCACTGGATACTGTAGACAACTGCAGGCTTTACAGAATCATATCAACCATATCAGCCCCAGAAGGGTTGGATAGAAAAAGCATTGGCACCAAAATATAGCAGTTGTAACTCTACCATCTGCCACAATTAATATAGCTTTTTAGATAAATTAAATAAACTGGAATCAATCTTCATGTTCAATTCATGATATTATGTGTGATTTGGAGATGGAAACTTATTTCCTCCAGTGGAGCTGCAGCCCTGGCTGCTTTGTTTAAATAGCCTGGAGGCAGGGAGCAGAGGACCACCTCAGGTGCTGTAGAGCAAGGCTAGTAGAGAGGCCGTTCCCCTGGCTGCACTAGCTCTTACCTGAGAATGCACTGAATCCCTGAATGAAGCATGAAGGAGAATGAATAATTGAAGACGTCAACTCCCCCATCGATACTTGGGAGGTGGAGGAGGAGGGAGGTGCCATGCTTTACTTAAATCCAGACAAGTCTCTCCTTGCTGTAGAGTATATCCTCATTCTAACCCAGCCTTTTCCTCTCCTCTCTAACCCATTGCCTGCAGTGTAAAGTCTGTTGAAGTAAATAAACAGGCCCTTCCTTGGTTAACCTATACAACTAACACCAATTGATGAATATTCCCTTCCCTTCTTGAGATGGTTAACATCCCTCCTTCCCCCCCGTCTCGCTCTGGTTCCTTTGCTGGTTGAAGTGATTGTCTGTTTGCTTGTCTCGTTCGCTTGCTTTTTCTGTCTGTCTATTTGTCAGTATATTTTCCCCCAGTTTTGTCCTTGTCTTTTGCAAAAATGCACACATTATTGCATTCAGCATCAATTCTCATCCAAATTTGCAGTTCAGCGCGGCCAATAAAAACTTATCTCTCAGTGAAAAGCTCGACAGACAATGCTGGCCAGACAGACAGACTGTGTATGGGCTCCTTGTTTATTGCCCGTCCAAGGCATTGCCCTCACTCTCTGAGTGACATCTACTTGCATATATTATATATGCACATGTAGCCAATGCCAGTTTGTGCTTTGGCCCCTGTGTCCCCAGTCCACACTTTTAGAGTGTTGCGAAATGGTTGGAACATCAGGTTAGTTTGAACAACTTTTATGACTTATCGATACAAGATTTCTAACAACGCCCTCTTTTGTAACACTCTAAATGTGCTCTTCCTATGTTCTTACTATTTGTCCCTTTTTGTTTTCAGTGATATTATATTTTTGAATGGCATATTACTTTATCTTTCTTTCATATTGTATCACATCTATCTTTTATTTTGACCTCTCCTATTAAAAAAGGATGGTTCTTGCTTTCTATTCTGATGATCAATTGTACTTATTGTCTTTTTCTTTTTTTGTGCTCTTTTTCTCTTTTTAGCATGTTTGCTCCTTTGTCTCCTGTTAGAGATGTTGTGTGCGTGTGT
This sequence comes from Atherinomorus stipes, assembly GCA_023101725.1. NCBI lineage: Eukaryota > Metazoa > Chordata > Actinopteri > Atheriniformes > Atherinidae > Atherinomorus > Atherinomorus stipes. The sequence continues at coordinate 548,124 of JALJCO010012252.1, read as the reverse complement.
GTAGCTCTTTATTTTTTGTCTCTTATTCTTTGATACTTATCAGACTGACCAAACTAAGCCTCTCTTATGTTTCCAGGCTTTCCTTCCCTCATTCCCTATCTTTTCTTGCAGCTATGTTTTTTCTATCTAATGTGCTGGTGTTTGTAATGATGTCGCTCTCTCTTTGGTTTTGGTTTTTGTACTGCATACTGTTCATGCTGTTAATATTTGCTATCTCTTCTAATACAGAAAAATAACTTTCAGCTTGCTTGTGTATTTCTCACACTCCTTTTTTGAGCCTTCTACCTTATCTAGAGTCCTTATGATTTCTGTCAAGTGTGCGTTTGCGACTTCAGCATCCTCTCTGCATCTGCTCATCTCTTTCTCTGTGTTTCTGTACTTGTTTTTCTTGTTTGTTTATTGCCTAATGGTGTTTTAGTGTTCAGCCTCTCCATGTGCCTTGACCAGTCATCAATATGGAATGCTGTGTGTCCAGTGTGTCACTTTACATTAGCCAGGACTTTTGCATCAGACTCTTTCTTCTTCTGTCTTTTGTTATGCTTTCTTTAATCTTGTAAATTTTTCTTCTTTAATTTTCTTCTCCACTTTTGCTGTTTTTCTTTTATGTGATTCTTGTTTTTGATGTATGAACATAGGGATTTTTCTCCCAGAGTGTTTATCCCACATGTTTTTTTCGACCATCCTCCTGCACAGGAACTGAACTGAACGTCTATTAACATTTGTACTTTAGTGCCAGCTGTGCCACGGGAGATCTCTGCTCTCTCCTTTATTGTTCTATTTGTGTTTTTAGTGCAACTGAGAGACATTTAAACTCACGTCTGTCTTTACATGATGCTGTACATGTCTGTCCACTGTTGTTATACAGTAGTAACGTCTTGTTGCTATATATGTCATTATACGTGTGTCTCATCTTCAGAGGGAATAAATGTTGATCAGAGACCCTCCAGGGATTGAGGATAACAAACTGATTTTTATCTATTTAAGCTTAGTGGCTCTGTTTTGTGCTCTGTCTGAAAATGTGTCTGTTTATTTGGTGGAGGCAACTTTCTTGTTAGAGATGTGGATGTTTGCCACACTGGATGTATCTATAGTCATCTCAGACTTCAGTTTTCATCAGACACAGCTCTCTACATCAATTGTCTTCAGTTCTAGTGCCCATCATTTATCTGTGGAATCTTTGGCAGATTTTATTTGGCTTCACACAAGTTAGCTACAGAAAGCACATTCAACTTTGAAGTGACATCTATCCAAAGTAAACTTGGACCGAATTATCATTTCAGATAGCCAGTTTTCAACATCTAAACAGGTGGAGGTTGGACTCCCCGTGTGCTCAGACGTTCTTTCTTTCTATAGACGACTTAGCCTCTCAGAACATGTCTTCACTGTTTCTCTTTGTCAACCTGAGTTTTTGCTTTCAGGGGCAACAAGCCAGCAAACAGCCCCAAGGGCCAGCCTCCTGATGCTGACGGCCACTCCTCTGTAACTGACCTGGCAAACTCTCTTACTGGAGACATGGTGATGGTAAGAAGCCCTGTTCTATTTCCCACTCAGTCATGTTGGATGACTAGTGATTTTTAATTCACATCTACAAATTAACACCTGCAACATGCTTCACAAATTTTGTGAGAAAATGAAAAAGTCTTGAATGTTTATAGACTTCAAAAGTCAGGTTCCTCTGGAAGATTCTAGAAAAGAAGTATTCTTTAAAGGTATAGTCCGAAGTTCCCCGTGTAAAAAATAAATGTTAGACTTGTGCAAGTGAAATCCGTCTCAAACCTCGCCTTTGGGCCTCTACTTGCCCAAAGGCAGGGAGAGGGAGATGCGCTTGAATGCATCTCTCTCTCCCCCTGCCGGTAATTCGCTCTTTTGTATTGTTTTGGTCTGGTCGGGACGTTTCTGGGTGGAGATTTCTGTTTATATCGGCAGCCAATGACAGAGCTAAGAGCATGACGCTGTGTGGAATAAGCTCATGATTGGAGCAGACACCAGTCACTCGAACTCTCGAAAGGAAAAAAAAGAAAGAAAGAAAACACTGTGGATGCACCGAAGAAAAGGTAAGAGCTTCAGATAATGCACTTTGGAAAACCAGGGTTAATAATAGTTTGGCTTGTACCTGCTTCTGAGCTCTGAAGGAGAAGCTTGAAGTTGAATAGGCTAGCTAGAACGAGGCGGCCATTAGCCTGAGAGGGAGGAGCGCTAAGTTTGAATACTGTTGTTTGCAAACAGAAACGCTGGAAGGACTTCGGATTCTACCTTTAAAGATAGTCTTTCAAAACAAAGATGAAATATAGGCCACCACTTTCCACCAAACTCAGACAATCATCAATCAGTTAATAATAAAAATAATGAAAACAACAACTTTGGTCTTTAAACATTCACAGTGAATGATCTTGTTAAGATTTTCAGGAAGTACAGTATGGAAGCCAAGGAAACCACCATTGTATGAGCCTGACCCCCCAGCCATCAGGCTGCACAAAAGAGCGTCATGCCACCATGATCAATATACTGTAGCCACATGGGCTTAGGAGTGCCTTGGAAAATCATTGGTACTCAGGATAGTCCACTGCTGCATTCAGAAATGTAACATGAAACTGTATTATGCAGGGAGAAAGCCATATATCAAATCTGCACAGAATCACTACAGAGTTTCCCAGGCATGAGCTCTTCTCTCATTGATAGAAACATGTGAGCACATCTTCTGGCTGTGGTCAAATAGGTTCACATTTCAGCTGTAATCTGTCTTCTATTCAAAATGTATGGAGTATCATGAAGGCTAACATCAGACTGCAATGAGCAAAGACTGTTAAGCATCTGAAATCGTGAAAACACTGTAGTGAGAATGAACAAAAATACTTATTAGAAAACTGCAACAACTGTTATCTTCACTTCTAAAAGTTACTCGGTAAAATTCAAGACTGGAGCTGCTTTCTGTGTTCAGGCACAGAGTTCTGAACCAGTTTTTGAGAAAATTTTAGTTTCGCATTAGCGTGAGCCTCTGTTAGCTGGTTTAATTGCACAACAAAAATTTTTTTCTCTGAACTCTGTTGTAAAAAAAAGTTTTTTTTCAATCCTTAAATGTTTACATTATATAAAAAAGCAATGGATAATGTTTCTTTGCATTTATTCATTTCTTTGGGACAATAATAATCAGATCATAGCTTGTTTTTTCATTTTTTGTTTAACCTGAAGCAATTTTAGGATAACAAACACTTGGTTTGGGTTCTGTATGAAATGAAAGGAGCCTGTTTTTTGCAGGTGGCATCAGATTTAAATAGATTTGTATCTGTAAAATTTGGAGGCTGCATGAACACTTCAGACCATGGATCACAAACTCCGGTCCCCCGAGCCCACCGTCCTGCAGGTTTTAGATGCCTCGCCGCTTCACCACACCCTCTTGAAATGAAATTGATCCAACAGTTTGTTGTCAAGTTCTGCTCAGTGAGTCATTAATGTGAGTCCGGTGTGTTGAGGCAGGGAATATCTACTGTAACACCTACACAACAGTGGCCCTCAAGGACCGGAGCCTTAGATCCCCGCTTTAGACAGTCATGTTCTTTAAGTCCTTCCTAACAGTTTTGTCTACACTGAGCAGTCTTTATCTGCCAGGGCCAATGACATCTGACCTTGTAGACATAACCAATGCATATTAGTGATTAGTATTCATTTGTAGTTGGGGATTTACTCTTGCATAGAATCTAGTGAGAAAATCTCCAACAGTTTAGTACCCTAAATTAAGTTGACAATCCATCACACATGGTTTAAAGGCATGATCAAAGTGGAGACAGCTTACTTACTCCACAAAAAAATGGGTCCTATTCACAGTCAACACTTTAATCTTTAAATAGCAGTTCATGGGGCAAACTCTCTGTTTCTAAATAGTAATCTGCAAGGTTAAGCTTAGATAACCCCAATGTCATCTTTAAGGGTATTTTCTCACAATACAAGGATTACAAAGACAAGATTTTTTTTTCTCACAATTATTAGTTTGGCATGAAAAACCGGACTAATCGTGTTTTTCCGGTCTCAACTTTTAATCACAAACTGTTTGAAACCATGGCAACCAAGGTTATGTCTCAGGGGAGGAAAACATCTTATCCTTACCATTTCGATTTTAGACCAGAGATCCTTAATTCTGGTCCTCAAGGGCCAGTGTCCTGCAGGTTTTAGAGTTTCCCAGCTGCAACACACCTCAAGGACAGCCGTTGAGGACAATCACTGAGGACTTTCCTTTTCGTCAAGCCTCTGTTAGGTTGGTGATGCTCCCTAAAAGGTATGGCCTGAACAAACTAGGAATATGCACAACTAATCGATGAACAGATTAGTCAAAACAGTGCACAAAGTTGATATCTTTTTCCAAAAGTTGACTGTTATGAATTTTGTCTCATTGCGCAGAGACATGGTGACGTTTACAGCACTGTTAAAACAACAACGCGGCCCCTTTAAGAAGAAGAGACGACTTGCAGCACTTCAGCTGATCTGACACACGCAATGTGAGTTAGATCGGGGGAGACATACTGTAGATATCCATTATGAGCATTGGATATGGTGCCTTTGCTGTTTGCCAGTGGAGTTGAATGTATGCATTAGCGGCCATCTTACCTCAGTAAGCTTGTTGCACTTGTTACACTGATTTAATGGTGTATGTACTTCTTAGATAACCATAACTTAAAAAATCTTCTACCGATTTTCTAACAGTTCAGTTTGTTATAAAAGTCAGAGATGTAGTTATGAAACTGCATAGTGATTAGTGATGTATACGGAGTACCGGTATCATTAGGAACCAGTTCCTAACCTCAACAATACCAGGGTACCGTTAAGATTCTGGACAAACGATACTGTTATCGAAACTTTTTTGAACATCTACCTACAGTAACTGTCACGTAATCATGACACTGTCACATGATCATGGTGATGGAGTGAGACAGACACACTTCCCTTATTCGCACAGCTGTCCTTCACCTACCTTTCCATCCAGGCCTCTTCAATGCCGTCTCAACAACAGTTCTCCACCACTGGATCTTTTAATTGTTTATTGTTTACTCTGAATGTTGTTATCGTATCAATAAGAGTATTGATAAATGTCGGTATTGATAACAAGTATTGATATCGGTGTCAATAAAATCATAACGATATACATCTCTATCACTGATCAATATTTATACCCATATTTAGGAGCCACAAATGTTGTTTTGGGGTTCTGATCACTGAGTTAATGGTTTGTTTTATTTTGGTTGTCATGGTGATGGCAAGCATTGTTCACGTAGATGTAGACAGTGTCAGATTGTGTTCTCAAAATGGTATATATAAATATCATGTTGCCATTCTGTTAAAAGTTTTGATAGGCTAAATAATGATTTCTCATAAAGACCTTATATTCATTGCTCCTGTTTATTTTCATATGAAAGTCCATGATGATAGCTCTGCTCTAGAAACGGTTATAATTATTGCTAATAATGTGTAGTAGACAAAACAGAAGTGGAGTGTTAGATTTGTGTTATTTTGTCTATACTACATGTTCTGTGTATGGGCTTTATGCACAAGTCCACTACTTCCTAACTTAAGCCAGCTCCTTTGTCTCCTGTCTTTCATTATTGCATGATTTGATTAATCCAGGTGTTCCTGACCTCGGTAACCATGAGGACAATGGCCAGACACACCTGGATTAATCAGTTTGTCCAGTAATAGAAGACAGGGAACAAAGGAGCTGACTGAAGTTCAGGAAGTAGTAGAGCTGTGCTTAAAGCGCATTGTTTTCAGTAGCATTGGTTTGTCCGTCCGTCCGTCTGTCTGTCAGCAACTTCATGAAAAAAGCACTGGACGGATTGACCTGAACTTTTCACCAGGACGAACCCATTAAATTTTGGTGGTGATCTGGATCACTTTCTGGATCCAGGAATGTTTTGAAGGATTCTTTATCATTGTGAGATCGGCCATTTTGGAATGGCTGTTGATGAGGCGTGAGTGCCCCCTTGTGGCACAAATGTGCAGCTGCAGGACTGAGCTCATGGTGTCAGGAAGAAGAAATGAAACTTATGAGCAGCACTAAGCACGAGGAGAGAAAACTGTTGGACAGACTTCTAGCCAGTTGAATATGGTGAACTGTGTGTGTCTGTGAAGAACTGTAAGTAACTAATGCTGCCTGAACAGGATGTTTATTTAGGCTTTAATGTTATTTAGCTGATTTGCTTATTCAGAAGTTTTCCTTCATTCACCATGTGCCTTTTTATGCTATTAAGCTAGCTGACCTGTTACATGCCAGTAACTCTGTTAGCCTTGAACACATATGCATGTTTAGTCCTAACTGTAAGGGATTCATCAGTAATGATTAATACCTTGAATGTGTTCATTTGCTGAGGGAATGTTCCTCATGGCTTTGTATTTCTGTGTTTATAGACCGCACTCACTTACATCATTGGGACAGTGATGGTTCCTCCATCATCTTGCACCACAACGACATTTTGTGTCAATGCTTCTATATTCTAACCTGATTTACATCATCTGGGTGCGTTCAACAAGTACACGCGGGGGCGTTCCCTTTCCTCACGCACTCCATCTGAGTAAGGCGACAGTTATAGGTGATTTCGTCTGGTTAGAGAATAGTAGGAGCCAATCACTAATCGCGGGTGGGACTTTTGAAGGATGGGCGGCGTTTTGGCCGGATGTGATGTAGAAGCACAGGCGACAGAAAGTCGACAAAAGTCGTTCACAGACTGTACACCGCTCGTACTAGCTGTCGCCGCCGCCGCCATGTTGTTTGACTGAAGCTTTTTGAGCTTGATAACATGTTTTGATAACTCGATCCTCTATGCGTGGTGGCTCTGGTGTCGCTCTGAGTTGCGTCACGGGTTGCGTCATTCGGTTCAACGTGAGTGGCTGAAGTAGCGTGTCAGTCAAGATGACGGACAGATCTTCTATCCAATCACATGCAAGAGTTTTAGAAAAAAAAGACTAATTTGAAATGACATCGGGTTAACTCCCTCCCCAGATGGTATTGCAAATACCAGGTGGCGGGAGTCAGGTTATCTATATTCAGCCTCATCCCTGTTCCTGGTGAAGAGACGTCATTTTCAGACCTAAACAGAATGAAGTTCATTTCATCTGTTCTTGTAAAATATATGTTATGAAATCCACACGCGATTAATTAATAAATAAAGGAATTACTGAACTAATTTATGTAAGGTGGGTGTAGGCTATAATTTCACTAGTTCAGGGTTAAATAACTATTGCATTCTAAACTAAATGTATAATAATGATTAAATTGGCCACTCTGTGACTGTTATTGTTAGCATAGAATGTCCATAAATGTACACATGTCCATAAAAACATGTATGTCAGGTAAACAGGTCTCCCTTGTTAAAGACGCTGCGTCTCAATGGGACTTACCTATGTAAATAAAGTTTAAATAAAAATTAGATATAGCTACTTTAATCAGTAAACTGATAACTTTCATTATTCAAATGCTTTGAATTTTGATATTCAAAGCATATTTTGAAGCAACAGGGCAAACTTCAGTAATTATTTCACCTACAGCATCGTAAAAGATTAAATATTTTAATATTAACATCTGAAATGGCATTTTTTTTCACCACAGGCAGGAGCTCATTCGCCAAACATGGCCATGTTCCACCTTTATGGTTCAAAATGTCACACGCAGCAATGAATTATGGGCAATATGCTATGTGTGGATTGAGGGTGCAAAGGGGGCGTGGCAGACTTCCGCCCTGAAGCACCCCTGGAGAATTGACCTATGGCTAAGCCACGCCCCCTCCACTCACTCGGACAAACAACATTCGGTGACAGGCACTATGTGACATTTCGGGAGATGACAGCTGTCAACACGGACAGCAGACGCGTGATCAGACAGAGAGATCATGACAAGATAAATAAAAAAACATAAAAACAAAACAAACAAAAAGAAATTGTTCACAAGTCTTAAACTGGGAGTAGAAATCAAGCCTGTGAAGTCTCTGGAATGTGACTAGTGCGCGCTCCCTCAGCTTCTTGCCCAAACTACTGCACGGCTGCTGTTGTTGTGCCAAAAAGTGATCATCTGACAAAAACTGATCAAACAGTCACGGAAGCGGAGCAATCTGGCTGCAGCATGGAAGCCAGAGGCGTGTCGTTATCGACGTTACTACACAACACCTGTACTACACGACAGCGTCTTATGTACCGTTACCACGTACCAAAACTAGCATGTTTAGCTAGCATTAGCCAACTTAAACTAACGTTAGGGAAAGTAACTTCATATTTCTTTCAAGCAAAGTGACAACATGTTGCCTCAAATACGATGTTCCCTTACCTTAGAACAGATGTAGACATCCTTGTTCATTTTATCCACGTTCAGTTGATGTGGTCTGCCGCATAACTTTGGCTTGATGTGACTTAGTAAAAGGCAAAAAATACACCCTGTCACCCAGCCTCTCAGGATACCTAGTGTCGGAGTTGCATGTACCCCATGCACACCGTTTGACCATTTTAAACTAAAAAGAACACATAAAAACGAACAAAAACGGGCTAACTTCAATGCATTTCAATGGACGTTCAAGCAGAGAATGTCCGAGTGTATGGGATAGCTGTGCGCACTGTGATTGGCTCATCGCGTTTGGGGGCGTGGTTTAGCCATAGGTCAATTGGGACACACTACGGGAGCACACATTCTAGGGTTGCAAGGGTTGAAGTGCGGGTATTAGGACAGGGCTGGAGTGTCGCTGCACAATCTGTTCAGGAAGCACGATCCGTAATGTCAGCTCATCTGCACATGTGCAGAAAGGAATACTTCTGGATTGCCTCAAAATCAATAACGTTCATCCCCCCATCTGTTGCTATTTTTCATTAAGAATAGAAGTTTTAATTTTCAGGACATTATTTTCCTAAATCCAGCAAATTCAGCGTCGATCCGGAAGTATTCTTTTATGCACATGTGCAGATGAGCGGACATCACAGATCATGCTTCCCGAACAGATTGTGCAGCGACAGGTAGTATGGGAAAATCTCAAGTTTAGTGGGGAATGTTTTCACCACAAGCTTCATCAATAATCTCCACACAGCTCTACTGGAACTTTCCTTTTCCAGAAGAGTCCCGTGTCTGCTTCTCCACTTTTGGGTAAGCCCAGTTAAACAAGGAGTATCACCTCGCCTTGGCCTCGGGAAAGTTTAACAACTGTTTATGTCAGATGTTTCACCATAGTGGAGGCAACAGCCCAGAACAGCACAGTTACTAAACCCTCATTGGAAAACAACGGAAAATAACTGGTTTGCTATTGCTGAACGCTCCTGTTTAAATTATGTGAATTTATTTCAATTCTGTTGTTTCTTATTCTTTTTTTTAAATGTGTGAGGCACTTTGCGCTACCCATTGGTATGAAAGATGCTATATAAAAAAATTAATTGGACTTGATCTTTTGATTTTAGTATTATGCTACGTGAAGTAAACCCCGCGCTATGCTACTAGCATAGCAGTCGCCATAAATGCAGCCAGCCCAGGTTCAGTCAGATGTCCTGACCTTTTTCATCAATCTACTGTACAATTAAGCACACAAAAGCTCACACAATGAAAAAAATAAAAAAAGATGACAAAAAATCAGATTTATAGAACGCAGACATTATACATACAAGATTTCACACACGTTCTACAATTTTCCTCTGTGGATAGTGTTTTTCATTTCATAATTGGTGATGTCACAATGAAGTCATGACTAATCAGTTAATAAACTTTGATTGGCCTGACTAATTTACATTAAAAATCACCTTAAATGCCCATTCCTAGAACAAGCACCTTATATAGTACATTTCTGGGTTTTTAGTCTGACTTTACTCCTCTGACAAATGTGATATAATTTCCATGGCAGAAGTCAGTGTCTGACATTAATAACAAAGATCTGAAAGGTTTACGATCAATATTCATGTGTTTACATGCTTTGCCATGCAGTATGGTAATTCTGAGTCATCATGTAGGACTTGTGCTGCAAAGTCATTTTCAGTACAAACAAGTTTAAAGCTGGAAATGGTGATGAGGGAGCAATAATAGAGAAAAAAAAAATAACACACAGGCCGTTCCAACAGTGGCAATCAAGTGAGACAAGTCATCCAAGGTGACTCACTGATGAATTAGAGCTGGAATCTTTCTCTTCTTTACTCTTGCCCTGACTGATAGTGGTGAAACTTATATTCATGAATGCTGACTGAGTCTTTGTCATTTTGAAATTGCTACTCTGGCATAAAGAACAAAAATCAACAACCTCAGGTAATTCTTAGAGCAAGTGTTTGTATGCAAAACACTTGTCAGGTTTGTCTTTTTCAAAATGTCAGCTGTGGCTTTTACACAAAGTGGTTTAATGAAGAGCTGGTTGGTTATCTCCACACAAAGTCCCACATTCTTTGTTCCAATTTAATGCTTTGTTAGAGGGGAGAAATACACTTAAATGGCAAGGACAGAAGGTGGAGCCACAGGAAGAAAAGAAGTGACTATCAAGACAGCTGCAAGTGCAGAATGCCAACCTTGAGCTGGGCTTCTCTGACTGTTCTCTCAATGCCTCTCACGCATTGCTCTCTCTCTTTTTTGGTTGTCTCTTGCTCTCTCTTTCACTCTCTCCGTCCGCTGCTTTTATCTGATCGAGGCCTTTTAGTGGAGAGCAATGATAAAGCAGTCAGAGTGGCTGTGAGAGAGAATCTGGGGGTCTAAAGCTTGCTATCTTCAATCTGAGCACCTCCTGCCTCTTAAGGATATTAGTAAGGAAATTAAACTCTCTCTGTCTTCTTAACATCAGACCAATCTCGGCCTCTGAGCAGCTGCTCGAGTATGCCGTAATAGAAAAGCAGCTCTAAAATTTCATCCCATCGCAGCTTCTCTCTGTCAAAGTCAGTGTGGATCCTCTTGTGATACACAAAAGTTTGTGCCCTTGGAATGAACTTGTCATGTGAGAGGCTGCCGCTGCTGAATGTGTGAGTATTTGTATTAATTTATTTAATTTTATGGCCCCACAGCTGTCTCCAGGTTCAGAGGACGATGATGGTGAAGGGCCTATCAGTGAAAAGCTGGGCCGGATCCAGTTCAGCATAGGCTACAGCTTCCAGAACACGACCCTTACCGTCAAAGTTCTCAAAGGCCAGGAACTCCCGGCTAAGGACTTCTCCGGCACCTCGGACCCTTTTGTCAAAATCTACCTGCTGCCTGACAAGAAGCACAAACTGGAGACCAAGGTCAAGAGGAAGAACCTCAACCCACACTGGAATGAAACCTTCCTTTTTGAGGGTTTGTCTCATTTCTAATCATCCAAACTCTGTTTGAAAAAAAATAAATCTATGTTGAACCAAGCCCTCAGTAAGCAGCATAATTTAGCCATAAAGATATCTTTACGAACATAGGAATACACATAATTTTATATGTCAACCATATGTCAGACACCTTTTTGAACCTCTAAACTTGTTTAATAATGTAGTTTAAAATGATAAAACACACTGAAAGAGATTAAATAATTGTAAATCTGACCTTTCGTTTTAAATCTGATATTTTGAATTAATATTTTGTCCACTGTTTTAATTATGTTTTCACCAGAAATGAAAAATGTGTGGTAGCTTAAAAACAAAATTAAATTAAATTAAATTGGATTTAATTAATTTAATTTTATTTCAGTTAATTTAATTTAATTTCAATTCAATTTAATTCCATTCAGTTAAGTTAATTTAATTTAATTTAATTTAATTTAATTTAAATTCAGTTCAGTTCAATTCAATTCAATTAATTTGATTTAACTTCAATTCAGTTCAATTAAATTAAATTCAATTAATTGTATTTCAATTCCATTCATTTAATTTAATTTGATTTAATTTCTATACAATTCAATTTAATTTAATTGCAATTCCTTTCATTTCAATTCGGTTCAATTCATTTCAATTCAATTAGATTCAATTCAATTCAATTCAATTCAATTATTTCAATTCAATTCAGTTCAATTTAATTGCAATTCCTTTAATTTCATTTCATTTCAATTCAATTTGATTAGATTCAGTTCATTTCATTTCAATTCAGATTAATTCAAGTCAAGTCAATTAATTTAATTTAATTTAATTTAAATTCAAGTAAACATTCAGTTACATTTTGGCAAGACTTGATCAAATGACTGCTGTTAGATAGGTTTGTTTTCTATTCATTTTACCCCACTCAAGGAAAATTTTGCAATGAAAGCTGTAAATCCTGTTCACAATGCTAATTGGACAACTTGGGAAATTAGATTATTTGTTTTCTTGCTGAAAGTTTTATCAATGGATCAGAATTGCTCTGAAAACAGGGTACAGCTATTAGCCAGGAGCTTTTTTCTGTTAACATAACAAATGGTAAGAGAAGCAGATGTTTACCTTCTTAATTTTCTATCTGCCAGTAAATGATGAATTGAGTTTTTAAATGCAGGAGATTTTTTTTTTTTCTTTTCTTTTTCTTTTTTCCCTTCTTTTCTTTTCTTTTCTTTTTTTAAGTGTTTCTGAACCTGAACAATCAGTAAGCTTGACATAGCTTTGACAGTGACGTCCTTCTCATCTTATAAAAGCATTGTGAAACTAGTGTGAAAACTTGTTAAAAAGGTGTGAAGAGCACTTTTTTCATTGATGGAGCCTTAAGTTCACAAAATATGCAGACTATTTTATTTCAAGTAATGGTGATCTTGCTGTAAACTCTAAATATTTCCTGCCAGTGAAAAAGACAGCAGTGAAGTGTCTCACCCTGTATGAATGGGTTTCATTATGACTCAGCTTGGCTCGGATGCTTAGCTGACAGCACAATGATAAAATACCCAAACAAAAAATAGTTCTAAAGGCTCAAACCCTTTCTAAAGGCTGAATAGTGTCTGCTCTTAAAAAATGAATGAGATCAGTGTCTGTGACAAGAGTACTGTATAATGATCCCTCTGGGTCATTTCACAGAGCACTGACTGGTCCAACAGCTTCTGAAATGCACTTTAGCCTTTACCAAATTTATCCCTGTTAGCATGTTGCACATTACATTGCCCTCTCTGTACTGTCAGGCACACTAACAATGCTGGTTTTCACTCTCTGTGACTTAACTGTGCCTGGCTCCCCCCTGAAGCGTTATCTGCTCCATGTCTGTTTTAGGTTTCCCTTATGAGAAGGTGAGAGAGCGCACTCTCTACCTCCAGGTGTTGGACTACGACCGCTTCAGCAGGAATGACCCCATTGGAGAGGTGTCAATTCCCCTGAATAAGGTGGAACTGGGCCAGATGAAGACCTTTTGGAAGGAGCTCAAGCCCTGCAGTGATGGCAGTGTAAGAGATAAAGCAATGGCCATGCGGCCGGTTTCCAGTGCTTTTTAATTTTAAAAAAACACTTTGACACATTTGGTGACTGCTTTGAGCTTCTGAGCCCGATTGACGTAATTTTCGGGTGAGCAACGTGCTCGCCTAAGCAAGCCTGGTCACTTGACCATCTGTGTTTGGCACAAGGGGTTAGAGCAGAAAGGGCAGTGATGTAAGATTACACAACAGGCTAGTGAGTAATCTGGAGTTTTATATCCTCTGATGAAATCTGATGTTAGACCGGATGATTCATGCTCCATTGTGTCTGTGTGTATTCCTCAGGGGAGACGAGGAGACCTGCTGGTGTCTCTCTGTTATAATCCCACCGCCAACACCATCACTGTGAACATCATCAAAGCGCGCAATCTTAAAGCCATGGATATCGGGGGCACCTCAGGTAGCGACTCCTCCGTGTTTGCTCAGTCTTTCTTGTCTCTACCCTCTGTTTACCATTCATCTGCCCTTTTCATGACTTTGGAAGCTCTGTGGCTTCACATATGGCTCTGTCTCTGTTTACAAACATGTACTGACTTGTCTGCAGAGAATGGTCACTGTCCACTGTAGATAGCCATGGCAGCAAGGTGACATTACATCGAGCGTCTGTCCGCTGACCTCGCTGTCTGGATATCTATGAGGATCTTGAGACTCCCAGCCAAATGTGCCTCAGCTCAGGCTGGTGGCTGCTTGTTTTTAAAGTATCCAGTTTCACAGAAAAGTGCTTTGTCTGCCATACTTTTGTCAAATTACAGTTTCTTGCAGCACTAGGAGTGGCACCTGCTAGAATTACTGAACATAATAATGCTCCAGAATCGGTTGTACAAAATCCCAGGCCCTATTTCCATAAATACTCCCTAATTTGTAAGTTTCCTAGCTCAGGGGATAGGTTGACCTTGAGCTCAAACGAGGTATCTGCCTCCCTGTTGCCTTCCCTGACTTTCACAATTAAGAGGGTAATAGCTAACTTGACCCCAAAAACCACCATCCAGGAGAGGCTTCATTGTCCCTCTCATGTAAACTGCTGCTGTCTGCATCCACGTTGCAGATCCCTATGTGAAAGTGTGGCTTATGCATAAGGACAAGCGTGTGGAGAAGAAGAAGACAGTGGTGATGAAGCGCTGTCTGAACCCTGTTTTCAATGAGTCCTTCCCCTTTGATGTGCCCGCTCATGTGTTGAGAGAGACTACTATCATCATCACCGTCATGGACAAGGACAGGCTCAGCCGCAATGATGTTATTGGCAAGGTAATGTGTCATGGTGCTGTCTGTTGTAGCTCTCAGTTACATATTCTTACACTCCTGTTCAGCTTTTTAAAATGCAGCAATGCAACTTCACTCAAGTATTGTCATTAAATACAATGTTAAAGTACTTGCACTTGAGCATTTTCAGACTTGATGCTTTAGTTTGATTCCACTACAAATGCTGTTGAGCCTTTTACTCCTCTACATTTTCCAACAGGTGTATTTACTTTGCAGCAGTTGTGAACATTTTAAAATGAAGATTGATATAAAATGGTTAGATAGTTATGCAGGAAGTTAACTGACATAAATGACTTAATTAAAATCAGTCCCATGTCAGTCAGCTATTTGACTGAAAAAGCAGACAATATCCAGATAAACTTTGAGAGTTTTTCAGAAAGACTAGAGAACTATTTCTCTACATATATCATGTTTAAAAAAAAAAAACACTGCTCGAAGCAAAATATGAAGAAATACTGAGTGGCACGAGAATTTTGCACAGTCCTGTTTTTTTTTTTTAATCATTGGCTTCTGTTATATACAACATTTTTGTCTTACAGTATGTTTGACAATTCCCAGTGACCATGGCAACTGTTGAAAAAAACTGTTAGAAAAAAATTATTATTATTCAGCAGTGAGCAAACTAAATGATCAAGAGAAACCACTTTAGAGTAAAATTAACTTCAAAGTTCTGGAGAGGATCACATCATAACACAAAGCAAGAAATAATTTCACACTTTGACTTAATGAAGAAGACTATTATTACTGAATTCAGCAGACCTTTTTATCCAAAAAGATTGACGAACGAGGAACACACTGGAGCCAATGTGGGGTTCAGTATCTTGCCCAAGGACTCTTCCACAGCTGGACTTGAAAAGCCGAGCATTAAACCACTGATCCCCATTAATACCACCAGTCCAGGAGAGGTTTAACCTCACTTAGCACAACGACCGAAAACTGTGCAAACATTCAAATTCTTTGACAAAACTGGAACGTTATTTCTAAGATATAAAATACTCAACCCTGAGCTACCTATGAAGTTATAATAGTCATTTGGATGGAGGTAAGGGGAAATATGCAAGTTATAATAGAAATGGAAATGTCTGAATTAAGGATATTTTCCTGATTAAATTCTAGTTCTCTTTACAAATCCATGTGCACTATTCACTCTCCAATCTCAGGACTCGGTGGAGCCCTTCTTTGCATTGATAACTTCTGATAAGTGAGTTTAACTTGTGAAATTTTTGCTTATACTTCTGTTGGAGAAGTTTCCAGCTCAGAAAGTCAGATGGCTTTAACAACTCAATTGCTGACTCAGAATTTTACCAAAGATTTTCTGTGGGTTTCTTTTGAATCAGTGAAGCCAGTTAGAAATTTTTGCTTCCTTACATCAACACAGGCAAGTCTATAATCCTTGACCATTATTCTGGACAGGAGATTCACCTTTTCTTTGTTCAGTGCTTCATATTTCAGTCAGTAAATATTGGCTTTGAAGTGAACGTCAGCTCTGCAGAAAGTCCGATTCAGAAAAGTTTGAAGTCATAAATCTTTGTTTTCTTTGGACAGGTGGAATAATCATGACTGCAACTGTAGGTTTTGTAAAATCAATTAAAAGCAAAACACATTTTAACTTCAGCAATGATGTAGCCTACTGTAAATGTACTGAGACCAGCATTCCTGCTTCATTTAACTTCTTTCCAACTCATTGCTGCCCTCAAGTAATGACACAGCAGCTGATACCAAATATCACTTGAAGGTTTTGCCACTTCTCAACCTGGATGAAGCAACATTAAGCTTAAAGGTACCTGTAAACTTTCACAGAGAGAGGAAGACTACTGTGTTAGGCGATTTAGAGAGGAATTCAGTGATGTGCCTGATTATTTCATCTTTCCCCCCCGCTTCCAGATCTACCTATCATGGAAGAGTGGACCAGCAGAAGTGAAGCACTGGAAAGACATGCTCGCTCGGCCGCGTACTAACGTCGCCCAGTGGCACGCTCTCAAGGCCTGATTGCACCGCCCAGCTTCCTCCATGGCCCCTTCCCTTCCCCCGCCCCCCCCTTACTCCTCTCTCCCCTCCTCCCACTCCCGTCCTTATGCACAAGACTGACTTGCTGCCAGGCTGCGAAACACGGGTACAATTAGCCATCTGCTCTCTTAAACCTTTAAACTCGTTTCTCTTTTATTTCAAAATCTCAATTTCCTCTCCCACTCTTCTGTTCCCTCTTCTCGTGCAGTCGCATCTCAGTTTCTGTGTCTCACCACTTTGCCAATGGTTCCCCTGTCTCTAACTGTCTGTATGTCTGTCTGATCTTATGCACTTTGCCTGTGGAGGTCTGATAATCAGTTTCTTTTTGGTATTTGTTTTTGTTTCTGATCCCTTAGTTCTAAACTGCACTGCAGCCCTGACCCATTCAAGGTGCCAGTCCCGTGGGATCACAGAAAATCTTCAGTAATGATCTTAACTCATTTAATCCTATTGTATGAATACTCCAGGTACACAATATTATACAGTATGTACTATATGTACATATACATATTGATATATTAGGATTATATTGGCAGAACTTTCCCTCTACACATGACTAGTAAATAGTATGTTATCCATTGCCTGTCTACTATTTCCCACCTTCCCTATCTCTTCATTTGTCCTCTGGTCCTTGTCATCTATCTCAAGTGTACTATATTTTCTCCCCATTCTCAGTCCTTCCTTCTTTTGACTCAAAAGCAGTTCAATGTTCAGCCGAAGTCGTTGAAAGCAATCAATACTCGGTTTGTGATGAAACCAGCTGAAGTCAAGATGGCATTGTTGATACTGCTGTCCCCCCCCCCCCCCCCCCTTTCCCTCCCATTTTTTCCTCTTTTCTCTTATTCTTTTCATTGTTAACCCTTTCTCTTCTTCTGGCACAATATTAGAGAATTACTTCCTTCTCCCTTCCCCCCTTTTCTGGGGCCCTCCTTGTCGTCTGTGTGCTGTGGGTGCTGTGCTGTAGCTCCAACAAAAATATGGATTTGAGAAAAAAAAAAAACGAAAAAAACCCCCAAACAAACAGAAAAACTGGAACTGGGAAAGTGGAGACATGAACGCGTGACATGGATCGCTCCTGTTTTTTTCCAGACAAACCAAGCCCTGACACAGAGAGAGAAAAAAGAAGAAGTGCAAAACAAAGTTAAATGCAATCAAATCCTCACATCCTGAGATACTATGATGTCACTTTTCACAGCACCACCAACTGAGGAGCCTAATTTAAATCTTCCTCCAGTATCAACATGGAAAAAAAGCTAAATTTGTGCTGTTTGTGCAAATGGATTTGGATTTGTGCTCATACTGTACTTCTTTGTGTGTATTGATGCTATGAATTCTTTGTGCTGCCCTGTGCTCTTGCTTTGTGCTGGTGGGCATCGATCTCCACTGGGTTTGACTGTCTGGTGCGTTGCGTTAATGTGTGCCTGTTGGTGTGCGTGTTTGGGTGTGTGTGTGTGTGTGTTCACAGCAGCAGCACAATTTAAACTCTGCAGAAATCTTCTTCTCTTTTCTCTTTCTCTTCTCGCTCTTTTCTCGCTCTTCTTACTGCCATTGTTTCCCCATCCTCTACTGCCCTGCCTTCTGAATGAGGGCACGGGGAAGTTCATTTTGCACTTTTTGAAAATGTAATAACAATAATAAGGATGACGATGATGATGATGATTATAGCTGTGGTGAAAATCAAGGGAGGAGAATCTGAAAGGGTGGGCAGCAGTTGGAGAGAGGTGACGTCTGCTCTGTGATTTCAGGGTTTGGAGATGAGCTAGAGGACACAGAGGATGTAGGGCTCTCATCCTCCTCTTCTTGTCATATTCTTTTTTGTGTGTGTGTGTGTATTTGTATGGCAGTTACCAGACTCCTGGTGGCAGACTGCAAGTGTTTAAAATGTCAAGCCAGGATGGAGATACCAAGCTTGTCTGCCTGTCACATGGAGGCCAGCCGGCACAGTGCTGCGGCACAATGTGTCGATCAACAGCAAGCTCGGTAGAGCTCTAAGCAACAGGCTGCACATTGTGCAATATTTGCATATCTGGGAACAGTCAGAACAACCTGCATTTGGCTTCAATGCTGACAGTAAAGTAAGATCACAAAGATGTTCTTGGAGTTTGTGTTGCAGTTCTCAGGAACTATGAATGGGTGTGATATTAGATGATGGCCTGATCCATCAGTGTGAGATACAGTAGAAGCAGATTAGATATTATCTCTTTGCTGAGTGCTTGAAAGCACCAGAGT
This sequence comes from Atherinomorus stipes, assembly GCA_023101725.1. Lineage (NCBI taxonomy): Eukaryota > Metazoa > Chordata > Actinopteri > Atheriniformes > Atherinidae > Atherinomorus > Atherinomorus stipes. The sequence goes on along the minus strand of JALJCO010012252.1, from coordinate 529,324 downwards.
GTAGTGTACTGGTAGCTGCCTGGCCTGTCAGAGACATTCAACTCAGCATGATATTTCTGTAAATAAAGCAGTCATAAACCATGAACACTAAGAAAGTCAGTCAGAGCAGCTTACATAGACATCTGTTCTGTCTAACAGATTCTCTACTGTAACCGTATTTATTGTTACTTTTATTAATTACTATGGCACATGATTCTGTCCGCTAATCGATATTTTATTTCACTCCTACAGATCCGTGTTTATTTCTAAATGACCCTCCATCTTTCAGACTTCTTTCAGATTAGACCGCCTTGGCAAGTAGATAATCAGCTCTTTGTTTTGTGGCTGACACCACATGAATTCAGTTAATGAAGCATTTGCATTTCTTTTGGTGCTTGTTTCCATTCATGATTAAGATAATATAAAGATACAGTGCAATTGTGCTTTGATCTCTGCCAGGTTGCTTCTTACTAAGTGTCTCCGTAAGCTGGTCTCAGCCGCCCATGGTGTGCTGAGTGTGTTCTGGCCAACATGTTTCATGTGAGCCTCGTTGCCGGCTGCTGAGATGCACTGATCCAGTCCAGCACCCTTCAGAACAATTGGCCAGGCATGGAACAGGGCCCACTGTTTTGACAGTCACTGCCTGCAGTGTCACAGCACATTATGCTCCCATTTGGTGGTCAGAAAGGAGCAATATCTGCTTTCTTGGACCTGGGGGTGTCTATATGCACAGGTTAGATTTGCTAAGATTCATTCAGGTATGTGAGTTTTATCATTGAAAACCATGTACAGGAAGATATAAACCCACATTTCATCCTTAAAACAGTTGAAGGAATTTGTTTTCCTCGACATAAGCTCCCTAATTTACCCTGCATGCATGTCTTTTGACTCAGAAAGACCCTGAAGTGACTGACTTTCTCGCCATAAGGCAGCAGTGCAAACCACTTGGTTTATTAGTTAAAGATGGTGAACCATCGATGCATAATCACTGCTGAAGCTGTGAAAACACCTTGGGAAGCCAATGAGTCAACACCAGCTCCTCAGCTTTTTCCTTTCACAAAAATTCCACATTGCTTAAGGAGTGATAAATGGCTATGCTACAGGGGTTTATAAAGCTTTGTCATCAGCAACCCTGTAAACTTGGGGATATGGCTTTATTTTTAGCACAGTGTGATGCCAGTGGTCCTAGAAGGTAGGCTGGAGGCTGGAAGGCTTCAGGGCTGGGCTTTTAAAACTTTCAGTACGGAGTGCTTTTGAATACAGATGATCTCTAAAATTGAAATCCAACTCATTACATATTCTCTACTGCACTAGTTTGGAAATGAGAGGCTACAGGGCTAACTGGAGTTGTAAAATGCTCAAAATGATTATGGCTTTGAGGAAGGTTTGCAACAACTACGAAAATAACAATTCTCCCCTTTTGAATCTCCTTTTTCGTTTCCTCTTCTGGTCAATATAACTTTATTTCCTGACTGCATCAGTAAATATTTGTTGTAAAAAAAAAAACTGTCCTTAGAGGACAGCATAAGAGTAAACTTGAGAATTGGACTCTTAAAGCATCACGACAGAAATTCAGCAGATTTTTGCACTGTGGTGTCCCCTACAGAAGAGTAATTCTGCACTCATCTTGTATCCTGTCTTTTTTCGCTGAGCTTTCTCCAGCTAGTAAAAACCAGTCCGATGTGGACTCTTGTCTTATTTTCTTGCTCTGTCACTTTCTCTTTTTCTTTTCCTCGCTTCCTCTGATACTCCCCTTGGGTTTCTTTGTTGAAACGACCATGGTGCACATCCAAATCATCCACTGTGTTGATATGCTGGAGTTGCTGGAGTGTGATGCAGCGCCATACAGCATAATGCAGCTGCCACATGTTGCTCTGGGCTGGAACACATAGCTGTGAAGCGCAGTTTTTATTCCTCAGGATGCTGCAGGGCAATGACAGCCCTGGGGATGTACATAATAAATGGCAGTGTACCATCAAAGTGCATCAGAAGCACAGAGTTTGAAGGTCAGACACTTATGTTGCTTTAAAAAATTCATTAGGTAAATGAATTAATTTTTTTTTGAATGAAAGATAAACAATCACATAATGCTTAAAGTCTTTTTTCCTCCTTAAAGTGAGCCCTCACTTATAAAAAACACCTGTACAAAATGCTCAGTTATGTTTGTTATATCTGTAATTTCACAGCATTTTTACTTTAAAAACACAGCGTATCACAGTGATGTTTAAATCATCAACAGATTGCACACTCCATAAAGTATCCAGTCCTAAACATTATGTTCTCATTGCTAGCCGTCAAGCAGCCACAACATTAAAATGGATGGTAAGCTCAGTGCCAAGCTGTATAAAGGAGAAAGCAATTTCCAAATCCCACTTTTATTACACTGTCACCTGTCTCACACTTTTAAATGTATTTCCTTTTCTTGGCACAAACAAAGTCAGCCATGACCTTCAGCAAGCCGGAGCTCATGAATATAACCGGGCAGCTCTGCAGATGCTCCCAGTCAAAACTATTTTCAGATCAACTCCCCTTAATGTGCTGGGTCTCCTTGTGTTCAGCCCCAGCGCTCTTTCATCATTGCATTCAGTCCCTGGCAGAGCCAATGAGCAGGTGCAGGTACTGATAATTAGTGTTTGAGTATGAAAGTTTAATTCTAGATGACAGACATGACTGCCCACAACTTTGCTGCGGAGTTAAGGCACATAAAACTTTAATGTCATGCTAATACTACTCGACTTTTCTCCATGTTTTAATCACTATGTGGCACTACTGTCAGTGTGTTTGTGGCTGGCCAAATGGCGTTAGGAATGGCAACGTGATTGATGAGGTGGTCCAGACTGAAATAGCTCACTAACCTTAGGTTGAAAGTTGATGTCATGTTTCCACAACGGTGAAATGTTTCGCTCATATTGAAATGAGACTTTGGAGATAACTTTTCATCCATTAGCTACATTCGGCTAATTTCAGCAAAACTGAAGTTTAAGGCGCTAAACTTGAGCTTCAGCTTGATGTCAGGACATACAGTATGAGGTTCACCCCTTAACTTCTACCTTCTTTGACTTGCTTTCTCCCGGGTGTGCAAAATTCCTCCTTGTCACCAGTAGCCTTTCTTTCTGTTTGCTTTATAAATAACTTACATCTTTGTTGGCTGAAGGGGTTCCAACTGTTTGCCAAGGGATTAGCAAGATATTCTTGTGAGCCTGATGATTTTGTTTGTCCTTGTCATGCACTATTCATCCCTTTCTTTTTCTTTCATTCTAGTTTTCTTTGATGGATATGGCTTTCTGAAGTTAAGCATTGATGACTCACTATTGGAAATGTGCCTGTTTTGCTGTAGTCTTTGCAATTTTATGTTAGGGGTGTTGTACATCTTGCAGAACTTATGGTGTGTGTGTGTTTTGTGGAGAGGGTGCACTACTGTAGATGCTTTAAGCTGAATCATGTTGTGATGGCTGAGTAAGTGCAGAAGTCATCAGAGTCACCTTTATCTTTGTCCAGTGACTATTTTTTATGTGGATAATATCTTCTCTCCCTGTGCAGACAGACCTCACCTCCTCCAACTCACCCTTTCAATTGTTTTAAGCATCTGGTGAAAACCAGTGTGACTTCTCCCAATCAGGGTTTAAGTAAGCTTTGTTTGAATAGTGACTAAATGAATATGAAAACAATAATGAGTAATAATATCTTCTTTTTTTCCCTTTCTGTTCACATTCGACTGTTGGTCAGTGTGTGTGTATGTGTGTGCTTGGTGTTCTTGTGTTGTTTTTATTTCTTTATCAAACCGTGAGAAGAAAATCCTTCTGTTTTTGAAAACTTTATGTAAATATTGTTGGTGAAAAATTAACATTTGTTGTACGCCGAGTTTTCATTTGTCACTTGAAATGATGAAGAAAACAATGATATTCATGAATAACAGTGGTGATGTTGATGATGCTGAAGCTGATTATACCTGCCCTTCTTGAATAAGGGCTTTTGATGTCCGCTGTATTTTTGTTGGAGGTGTTGTGTGGTCAGGGCAAGGAAAAAAGGGAAGGAGTGATACCCAACACATCCCAGGCTCACTGTAGCAACACTGCCACACACCTCCATGATATTGATAAGCTGTAGCCTGTGTTTTTTTTTTTTGAACACCATTAACATAATTGCATTGTTATTACAAGCAGCAAAAACAGAGTGTTACTAGTTACAGTGTGTGAGAGGACTGTGTACCTCCCTGCGGAGTCACTCTGCCCCGGTCGCTTGGCATCACATCTCCCCCTGTCTGCTTATAGGCTTGGGGATTTACTGTAATGCCATTGTGTTAGACAGGATTGGCCCTGTACTGACACTGATGATGCCTTCCTCATTGAATTTGGAGTCATTATTGCTGCGCTGGGGGCCATACGTGAGGAAGTATGGAGGAGGGAGTTTGTTCCAAGTAGAAGGAAGCAACCCATCAATCTGACCCTGTAAAGACAATTTGCATCCTTGTGATTCAGCCTCTTATTATGCAAAACTGACTGACACGAACTTGCCACATACAGTAATAGGCTTGTCTCTTCCTTAGTGAGATATTTGTAAGAGCTCTCAAACCTCAGCTTGGGAAGCCCAGGATTAGTGCAAGAGCTAAACTATAAACTGCCGTATGACAGACGTAATAGATTTTTTTTTTCTTCATTCAAAGAAATGAGAGAAAATAATAGTTATTTCAAGATGTCCAAATATGTTCTTCTTGTCAGACATGTAGTCAGCTATTGTTCCCATGAGAAATAAGAAGAAAAAAACCCCCACAAAGCTGAAGTCCAGTTATTTTCACCACAGGTGTCATTAGATCTTCCATATGCCATGTTCTCCATCTCTTCCTCTGACAGGGTTCAGCAGATACTGCCAGCAGCTGTCTGCAGGAAGGACAGTGCATACATTTCTGCCTTCATCTGTAATGCCATTCCTCACAGGGGAGTCCAGCTGGGAGTCAAATTGTCCAGTGTTACACCAAATATAAAGTCTGACTACTTTCCACAAATCCAGACCCTTTTCTGGTTGTAAATGTGATGCAGACAGAGCAGCCTCTAACTCCTGATGCGATGTGGACATTTTTAATCAGGGAGGTAATAAGCAATATATTTAACTGATCTAATGCCATACTCTGAAATGTTACTAAACTGAGAGTGATTCTTCGCATTGAGGGATGTCAAGGGTAACACTCCTGTTTCTTCACCTCCTGTCTCAACTTGCCGTGGCCCACCTCTTCAACAAAGAGTGCTCTATCTTAAAACACACAATTGTGATGTGTACAATCTAATTTAATGTATTTATTTATGTATTTTTGCCAACTTTGTATAGTGTATAAATATCTATAAATATATGAAAAATGACAGTACTGTATAGATTTTAGCTGCCTGGTAAGGTTAATAGTATATACTTGGTAGACTAAAAGAAAAAGCGTAGAGCTGTTCAAAAGCCAGTTACTGAGAAAATGCTTTCTGTAAAACCTGATGCCGCTGGCTCTTTTTATATTCTAAGTTTTGTTTCTGGTTTATTTTTTTATTATAGCCAGTGGGATCCAAAGTGTGTGTTCCTTTCGTCTGTTCGTTCAGTTTGTTTGCTGTTTTTTTTTCTTTCCTTTTTTTCTCGATAAGACACAGCAAGGTTCTGGCAGCCAGGAGAGTGCAGTGGAACGCAGACTGGGACCCTGTGCAGTAGTGTGTGTGTGTGTGTTAGGTGTGTGTTCGTCCATGGTAGTAATAGTGCTCTCTGTGCAGTGCCTCCCTCCTCCCTCCTCTCTCTGATGTAGATTGTCATGCGGCGCAGTGTGAGTGTGTGTTAAGTTGCAGGATGACTGTGTTTGCTGAAGCTGGCAGATGCCGTCCTTCTCCTCGTGTGCATGTCTCCTTGTGTCCACTGTTTCTTCATTACAACACTTAGTTTTAATCCCCCACTAAGTATAGATTTCCACTTCCTCTGCTCGATTGTTCATTTACTCCTCCATTCAGATGGTAATGCATACGCCCGAGTCTAATTTCCCAGTAATCCATTCTCCCTCATCTATCTGGGATTCTTTGTCCATTAGCATCTCCCATCCGTCACCCTTCACATGACTAAAGAGCACCTTGTTTTTCTAGAGCTCTGTGGACCAGAGAATGATTTAGCACAAAATAAAGTGGGAATCCATGCAAATCATCCCAGGTCACACCTCCTCCCACTACAAACTCCAAGGAGAAGGATAACTGTCAGCCTCAGCACACAGAATCACAAAGTAACCATATTCAAAAGTCAAGCACAGACATGAGATTCAAACCAATGATGTGGCAGCTTCACTGCAGCACGTTTGTAGCAAAAAGCAAGAGAAAAAAGAGCCTTAAAGATTGGACCAACCACAAAAAAGTAGTGATATGTGCACTTGTAGTGGACTAAGATTGCCCTCCCTCTCCTGCACCACATTTATTACTCAGTATTCCAACGTGTTGCTTGGTTGCTCTGTACATATCTGTGTAGTGCTTCTGTTAATGTCCCTGTAGTAGTATAGTAAAGGGTTCTTACTGGGCAGCCTCAACAGACGTCCTCTCCCTCCTGTCCTTGTCTCATTTCCTCAGAAACTTCAAACATTCCATCTGAACCTCGAGCAAACAACACTTTAAAGATGATTAGATCTCACTGGGAACAAAAGTGATGAAGGACTGAACTGTAGATGTTTCTACTGGAGCCATGAGAATAACCAAGACATCTTGGTCATGTCCTTCTGTGACCCGCAAACCCTTAACTGGCAGCATACTCACCCTCAAGACCTCCACACATGACCTTCTGCTCCTTCAAACCCACCTCCACTCTGACCTCACCTAACTCTGGTCGGGGAGGAGGTGGGAGAGCCCTGGAACGGAGCAGAGTGACGTGTTTCTGTGGTCGCGCCCTGGGTCAGGGTGGAAGGGATCGAGGGCGTCTCAGGGGTTTGTCCAGTAGCACTTTGGTTTTGCGTTCCATGTTTTTTTTAGCCTCTCCTGCTTTTTGGCCGAGCAGACTGTGATCTTACTGGTTGATTTTCTTGTTCTCCTCCACTCATCAGTGTTACAAAGTGTGTTGGGTGGATGGAGTCTTGGAGCTGAGCTCTGATTTTGTTCCATATTAAAGAATCTTTTTTACTAGACCTGTGTCCAGAGACTCATTGATCATCCATATTAGTTTTGTGTTAGTTATTTATTATGTTATTTGATGAGCCATATCACATATCACTCTCTTTACATCTTATTCTAAAACTAATATGTCTGAAGCTGAAATCTGTACTCGTTTAAATGTCAGTTTAACTCTATAAATGCCAGGGTGAAGTAACCCTACAGCCATAAGTAGCCTTTCAATTTTGTGCACATGTTAAGGGTCATCAGCGGAAGGTTTCTACTCATTTGAACAGCTGTACTTACAGTGCCACTATGAGAGAGACCTCTTTGGATTTAGATAAAATCTTGAAGTGTGAGTCACTGGCCCACCAATGACCACTTATTTCGTTGCATTTTCATGCTCCACACCACATCTGGATGTTTACAAAATCGCTAAACAGTTTTTTTTTTTTTCTTTTTTGACAATCTTTTTTCTTCATTTGAAAGATTTTTCAGTGGTTCCTGTGAGACTAGCTCCTCCTTTCACCTAAATGTATACAAGCCATTATGATGTTATCTTTAGCAATGACGTAGTCATATTCTTTTCACAATACTGCAGAATACTGACTAGAACACACAGCGGCATGGAAAGCTGTCCTTATCAAAACTTATGATTTTATGCTACAGCTTTAACTGTTTTGTCATGCTGCCAGACATGAAAATGCCTGTAAAGATGAAAACATGCTCAATACATTACACGAAATTGTCACAAAACCTCTTCAACACATTTAACAGGCAACAAGGTAAACATCTGATCAGACAAGTTGTGTGATGCTAAATAACTGCCAAGAACTAATCTTGACTTTTCATGGAAGTGGGCTGTAGCCTATTTCTAAAGTTTTAACTAGAGTGAAGACTGTTCAGTGAAGTCAACCTGTGCAGAAAGTATAAAGGCAGGCTTATACGATTTTCCATAAAATCAGTAGGGCATTACCCATTGTCAATGATGCTGTATCCGAATGCTGGTTTGTTTAAAATTTGCTTAAACTAGAAAAAAGCCAGTTCACAAAGAAATAAAATTTCAAAAGGAAAGACAAACAGTAAAGATGTGAAGCAGAGACTGTTTGGACTTGGCAATCAGAATTATTTTACTTCAGTCTACAAGTTCTGTATTCAACAAAAAGTGATAATTGATACTTTGACCTTCAAGCTTAGCTAAATAGCTACACTGTCAAAAAAATGAAGTGGAAACAGAATTAAATGATTAATTGCTGATTATGAATAAGAATAATACTACAATTACTACTAGAAATACTACTATTTCCTTTATCGTTGAACAAAATATTATTTATGTCATTTTATTTGTTAAGATATTTACATCCATATCTGTAAATCACATATTTTTGTGTAATTTTGGGACTTTTCACAATAAAAACAATATACTTTTTTTTTTAGTAGTTTGAACATTGTGCAGTAAATGCAAACAATGTCCTGACTAAAGATCAGTATTAGTGTATTAAACTTAATTCATGCTAGTTTTTCTAAATTTGCTAGCTCACATCAAGTTTTACATGTCTAATTAAATACTACAGTGTATGTACTTGGTTTTTCTGGGTGTGTACAACATCTTAACACATGTTCATCAGTTCTGTTCGGCTACTGTGTTGTAGCCTGGCACACCAGCCTGACTAACGCCATGTATGAGATACACTGCAAGTCAGTCAGGAATCCATCCGTTGGAGACTGATTTCCAATGTGAGATGAGAGGTGGGACGAACAGGGACAAAGTGAACCGGAGAGAACTAATTAGCGAAACACTGAGATGACACAAATGTGTTTTTGTAAAAGGAAAGCCCTCAGAGCAGCAAGTTGTTGTTGTTTTAAGTAGAAGTGCTGCTCACTTTAGACATCAGAAATGACATCGTTAGGTCGTTGCTCGTCTGCGGCTGCCATCCTGACTGTTATGGTTAGAAAACTGAGTCGCCGAAAAAGACGTGTCACAAAATCCCACCACCTGCGCTGCGATTGGTCCGGTCAATTTTTTACTGGAGTGGACACCAGTTTCAAAAGGAGGGAAACCAGACTGACTTGCCGTGCATCTCTTACATGGCGTTGCTCAGGCTGGCATGCCAGGCTAACTGTAGCCCACCGTTATCTCAACAGAATAGGCTACACATTTTTCAAGGGTCTGTCTAAATGACTGTTGGCCTGAGCAGAAATCAGATCCTGGCAATGCCACGAGTTTCTATGGGTAAAGAAAATCATAGATATTCAGTCATTAATTGAACCAAGGTTACTGTTTATCATCTGATAATTTAATGGATATACAGTATAACATGCATCTTGCGCTTGATTAAAGCCAGAGTTAGTAATCTGGCTCAGAAACACTTTTAGTTATACTGGGTGAAATGGTCCTTCCATCCTGACAGTACTCAACACACCATGTATTCATAAAAAGGAAGGAAAAAGTCAGACCTCTGTGAGAGCAGTTCTGGAAAAACTCTGACCAACCCCTGCCATTCACACCGAAAGGCAGGAATTGCTCATTTGCAATGTATAGAAAGAACAAATCGATGCCTTTATGTCTCATCTCTGTCCCTCCCCTCTCACTGTCCCCCACGTGACCCCACTGTGCACCGCTCACTGTAAACAAATATAGCTAACGGACTGCAAACCGCTGCTGCGCCAAAAAAAACAGATAAGGATTAAGTCCTGGAGGCATTGCTGTTTGGACTTTTTACACACAGAAGGAGTTGGAGGTGAGTGGATTAAAGCTTTTAAAAACGTGGTTTGTCAGCTGTTTCCTATCCAGCTAACGAGCTAGCCACTCGGCTGCTATCGTTAACCTGCTGGTAAAACATTGGCGCACACGTCCCTGCGCTCTGAAGGCGTGGTTTCGGATGGTGTGTTTTTTAAAACTGTCGCTTGCTCAAACCGTTTTTCCAACATTGCCAACCCTAGCTTTAATTCCAAGAATTTTCAGTAAAATTATATAAAGGCAGGACAAACATAAATAGATATAAGGTCATTTCAAGCCTGCTTTGCTGTATTCCTGCAGTTTTTTTTATAGGCTATTTAATGTTATTAAACATGTTGATATTCTTCATTAAACATTAATATACCAAAATGAAAAAAGATACCATGTGAAAGGAAAGTTATAAACTGTATTTTTATATGGAAAATTGCTATATTTTTATGAGACAGTTTTTTCTATTATTTTACAATATATTTATGGCACCCCAGCTACTGGAATACTACAGTTTCTTAAATTAATTTTTACAGTGTACATTTGTTTAGGTTTGCTGGTCAAACAACAACAAAGATTTAGAAAAGGTTATTATGAGATGGGCATTGTAGACATTATTGGTAATAATAAGTGACACTTCTGATCAGGTCCTCTACAACTGAACATCATCACTGCTCTTATCCAGCATCAGAGACACTTGGGAAGTGACTTAGATATTGATCTAATTAACAGTAGAAAGTCTGTACCATAAATGTTCAATGAGACTGAAAAACTGCCACACACTAAACTGAAATAATCCTCTTTACACATTGGAGGCACTGTTGTCTTGAAGGAGGAAATTCCCAAACTTTTGGAAGCAAATAAATGCAACTCTCAGTGCCCAACAAAAAGAAAAAGTCCTAAAAGTTAGAGAAGTTCTCCCGTACAGTATGAGTAACCACTGAGCATATCTTTTGATGCTATTGAAATTTATTGCACAGTTAAACCATAATTTGTATTCTAATTAAAAAAATGTTAACATGCATCATCATTTGCTGAGAGAGGCGACAATTTGCAAAGGTTTTGCCTCTGAGAGCAATTAAAAATGTATAGTGCAAAACTTCTGCTCTAAGCAAAACATAAGTCAGCATGAAAGAAAATAAACCCCACAGCTACATGTGATGGTCTGGAGGAACATTTCCCACTATTTCAAGGATGATGGCAGATTATCTTATTAATTAACTACAATGGTATTTGTTCAAATTGTATTTTGCCCTGTAGAGCAATAATTCTGTTTCTCAAGTTCCACCTTCCAAATGTCTTTGCATTTAACATTCAAAGGCTTGCTAGCAGCATCAACGCAGTTGTAAAAAAACACAGCCTTTCTGTTATTTAATCTATTTCTCATCATGTTACAGTGAACAGTCTGTCTTGTAAATGTCAGGAAATACTGTTTCTTTGACTTGAAATGTCTTATTTTCTGTGTAAACCCTCTCGGTCTCCCTCTGTACATGTACCAAAGCGAATTGAAACTCAAAAAGGAAAAAGATGACAGTGCAATTTACTTAAAATCGTGCATGCCAGATTTGCCCTATTAAGTACAGAAGTCAGAAAGGAGGCAAAGAGGAGATAAGACTCACAGCAGTGAGGCAGTGATGCAGAGAGAGCACCTCTGAGGCCCGACACACAAAGGAGGGTCTGGGTGACTGAGCTGTCTCTTTATGTCCTTAAACATTAATTCCATGCTATTTTACGGCAGACAAAGAAACAGGTTATTGAACTGACAGAGAAACCCTCGAGAGTTGCCTCCCAGAGCAACAGACTATCAACGGTAGAGCTAGGGAGCAGACCCAGTCGAGCCCCTGCAGACAGGGCCCAGGTTTCGTCCCTCCCTGAACTACAACAGACGGCTGCAGGCAAGCCAAGCGCATCATCTCGACGGGAGACCCTTGCTTGCATCACTTCCATCTATTTTTAGAGCGGCTGCATCCACCTTTTTTCTTGTTTTTGTCTTTTTTGCCCCATGAAACGGCTGCAGAAAGTGCAGTTTTTTCTCTGCTGACATTATTTCCATGAAAAACTTCATTAAAACGGATTTCTTGCTACCACGTAGTTATATTATGTGAAAATTATGCAGATGGAGAACAAACTTAGACTGCTGTGCCAGGCTGAACAATCAGGAGAGCTGACAGTCTCCAGGTTTTCATTTCAAACAGAGGACGGCAGGTGCTGCCATCAGTTTCCCATTTTGACCGTCACACTGAAGTTGTGTTAATAAGTCACATCATCTTGAGTAATCTTTGACTGGAATGAAAATGGGCACCTAGTGTCATCCTGCGGCATGGATCCCTGTGAATTTATAATTAGAGATGTCAATAATGTGCACATTGTGTTTAAGAGAAAAGAAACAGGAAATGAGCTGTCAGTTTCAATGATGCAGGCGTTTCCCTGTACTTATTTCTTAGAGAAGATTAACAGTTCAGAGCTTGAAATGACAGCATGTCAAACAAGAAAGGCTGTGCAATGGCAAGACAAGCAGCAGTTCGGTGAAGACAGGCTCTACCGGCTGCCAGTGTTGGGCAGATGGAAGAAAGGAAAGAAGCAGGAAGTGAGGTGAAGAAGCAGCGTGAGTCTGAGGAAATGAGATGACAAGAGAAGAAATGGGAGGTGAGAATTAAAGGAGAGGTGTGAAAGTGGTGTGACCGTGAGCAGCTTGTCATTGGAAAAAAAAAAATCTAGTTAGATTTTATACAATAGATAGTTCTGAATACTGCATAACAAGTGTATAAAACAGTGAGGAAAATAATAGGTGAGGTGTTGCAAGAGCATGTGGGATCAGAAGTACAAAGCAGGTGTATTACATTCACGCTCTCAGCTTAACAGTCCCCTTGATTAAATATTAATTAGAAAAAATATTCATCTACTGTATGGGTGTTTATGGAAAAGCAACTCTGATGCATTTCCCCCCATGTCCTAAACACTGGATGTGAAAAATATCCTAAGGATGAAGTTGAGATGCCCATGTTGATATGTGTGTGGATGTGTGCATGTTCAGAATTTTCAGCTGCAAACAGCAGTGGATGATGACTTGTCTTGAATGGACATTTTTTATCAAGATGTCATGCAAATTTCAAGCCATCCATCATTTTTATATAACGCTCGACTGAAGTCAGAGCCATGGTGGCATCACAATGCCATCCAGTGGTCACATGGAGGAGCTGTCAAGGCTGGTACAAGTTGAAATCCTTCATTCTGTGTAAGATAAGGGCAAACATTTAGGCTACTGTACATATAAAAGCATGATGAAGTTGTTGTTGTTTATTTTTAATCACGTCTGTAAAACCACAAACTTTAACCAAAAGGTTTCACAACTTAAATTCTTAGAAAAAGCAAAATATAATTGAAAAAATTTAAGCAAAACAAATACTTCAATTAAATCAAATTCAATGTAATTAATTACACTGGAAGTGTTTTTACTAAATGTTTGGCCACATTTAGTGAAAATATTAAATAGCAATAACCACAAGCAAGCTGGTGGCGGGAGATAGACCTTCATCGAACATGACTTTCTCCGAATATTTAAGTATTCAAATCTGAGACCCTCTTTCTGATCTCTAAAGTCTGGTTTAAACAAAATCACTTAAAAGAAGAAGATGAATAAAAAAGAGTCAATGCAGTTTAGGCCCAGTTATAATCTAGTGTTTAACCTGATTAATATTGTGAGGATCTTTGGAGAGCTGAATAAAAAAAAACCTGCAAACATCAATGAACTTCAGCAACTTTAAATAAGTGTGAGACAAAATTTCCCCATGACAATGTAAGCGACTGATATCTCCATACAGTATACTTCAAGCTATTGAGGGAAAGGTGCAAGTTGTAAATGCTTGTTGAAGTGTGCAAAAGCTTAGTCAAACAGTTCATAAACAAAATGCACATAAATTGGAAAGATGTGGATACATATATTCCCATACAGTCAGTGTCTGTTCAGGACTAAGGATTAGAAATCAAATTTTCCACCTTTGTTACTAACACCTGCTAGTGTAAAGCTATTTAACATGTTTGCGGAGGAGTTTAAATATAAAAGTGGAGGTGCTGATGGATGACTAAAACATCCAGCTTCCATCACTGACTGGCATTGTAATGAATACAAACTCAAACAAAAGCCCACTGAACAAAGGCAAGCAATAGTCATGCTGAAAACTGTAACACACTGTGTGTAAGAACTTGAGCAGGAAATGAGCATGTATCCGTATTAAGCACTGAAATGGTGTAATTTGGAAGTAGAGTCTTTTCATGGTAGATTTTCCACAGCTCAAATGTTGAACTCTAAAACTGCTTTCTTAAACCATCAGAATTACTCATCAGGACAATTCTTTAATCTTAATCCTTTAATCTTCATGGGTATCTTACACAGAAATAACCATGGAGTCTAAGACTTTAGTTAAGAATGCCTCCTTCCTGAAGTCCCGCAGGGCATATTTGTAGGTAAAGGTAATTAATAACTCAAACTACGCTCTAATAATTTCCAGTGTTTGTTTGATTTTCTTACACATGGAAACCAATTCGAATAGGATAGTTTAAAATCCATTCTGCAGTTTACATTTGAATTCTCCTCACAAGCTTGTTGGGCTTATTTAATGAAAGACTGCAGTGTTTTGTGTTATTACAATACAGCAGAAAAGCAGCTTGATGTTGAAAAAATACTGACAACAAAAGAGAAACCCTAACAATATTCCCTTGTTAGATAACATTAAACTCATGAGTGGCAGCACTTCACTCTTCAGCAGCAATGCTCGGCCCCTGTCTTGAATATCCTAGCAACAGAGATCTGTTTACCTCCAAAACCAGCACAGCACAGAAGTGAACAAACAACCTGCAGGTATGGTCTGGGAGAAAGTTTAGCTTTTCTCCTCTGTGGAAAATGTAGTTTTATGAAGTCATTTATATTCAGAGCAAATACTCCAAATAAGGATGTTACCCTCTTTGCTCCCGCTGCATTTGATAGAGAGAACTTATTAATTTATTTCCAACAGACTGCTATCAGTTATTAAGCTAGTGTTCAGTTTGTTTTACTGTCAAACCTGAAAACAGACGAGTAACACCATGTTTTCTGCTTTTGTTTGTGATCACGGCAGTACCCACATGCCTGCAGGATCTTTCCTATCCATCACTGTTGTCAAGAAGGTTTCCATTACAGCAGTCACAGATGGCTGAGCAGGGGAAGATTGTCAGACCGACTGTTGCTGCAACTGGCGGAAGGGGACAACTGAGCAGCAACAAAATCTACAATGAGTCTTACAGGGAGTCTGATGGTGGAAGTAAAGGTAGGTTAACATGTTAACATGTAGGCCCCTGAGCAAGGCCCTTAACCCCCCAACTGCACCCTGGGTAACTAAATACGGCAGCACACGGCTATGGAGTAAATGTATTAGAGATGCGTAAAATGCAGAGCCTAATTTTCCAGAAGAGATTGATTAAATACAATTTTAAGTTTTTAAAACTGATTATTGAGGTGAAAAACTATCAGGAGTTTTTTACCGTATAGCGCTGATTGAAGTCAGACTTTTGACAGTTTTTGGTGCTATAACCTCAGACAGGATGACTAGCCATCCCAGTGGGACAGGTTCCTCACCGAAACAAAGACCAGCTGTATGCGAGCCCAGTTTGGATCTCACTGACAGCGATCGGTTTGGGTAAGTGTCAAGCAGACACCTAATGCAATTTTTCCAGTCAGCTTTGACAGACATGTATCAACTTAACTAATCCTCTCCCAAACTTAACCCTTTCCCATCCGTGACCAAGGATAAGCACATAAATGCTCACATGGTCATGACTCACATCAGGTTCAGTCAGGAAGTATCATGAAGGTCAAACAGAGTTTCATTACATTTGTGCAAATCTTATTTCTATTAAGCACACTGAATCGCTTAATGTGCTATATAAACTTGCCTTGCCTTGTCATCCTCTATCTGAAATTCTCTGGGTAAGCTCATGTCTCTTTAAGACTGAGTTCCCAAAATGCCCCTGGCCTGGTCCGATCAAACTTGAAAGTATCTGAATAGTGATGATAAAACTGGATGAATTTCCTGAAACTAAAGAAAAGAAGTAATTCAGTAATTCCTGTGTTAGCTCCTTCTGTTCTCCTTCCACAGTTCACAATGTCAAAGCAACACGTATATGGCTTTTTTTAAACTAGTGACAATAATATATGTCATTAATGTATTTTCTTAGAGTTTTTCTCTGCAAACTTTCATCACAGCTCAGTATGAAATGCAAGGATTCTTATTGTGGTACGGTCATAGGTCAGTATTTATTAATTCTAATAATTTCTTAAACATTTTCTTAACCCTCAAAATTTACTTTTTTTTAAATTCAAAAGTTTTACATATCAGGAAGGGGGAATTTACGTGGTCTTTACCAGATACCTGTAAATCATGTGTGTTAAAACTGTATTTTCAGCAACAACTTATTGCTCTTCTAAATTCATAAATGCAGCAAGTATAGAGTTTCTCACCAGTACTTCATTTGGGATTAGCTTTTGCTAATAAATAATGATATCATTTGGTGCATTCTGTTCAGTTGAGCTTATATTTGCCTAATTTTAAGACCAGGAAAGGACCGGATGACTTCTCAATTCATCCTGAAACATAAGAGCTTAAAACTGAGTTTCTACATAACTGTTGTAGGAAGGTGAGAACAAGTAATCCTTCAACTGTTGCAGTTCGTCCTCTTTTTATTGGATCTGTAAACACAACTGATGAAACACAGTAAGAATCCACATTCACAGACAAATTAAAAAAAAAAAAGAACTTCTGACAAAATATGGCCATCTGTAAATTAACTCCCCAAACTAATGAATGAAGAGTTTCCTGGCAACCGTGAATGAATGAATGCTACTGTACCTCCTACCTCAAAATCAGGTGTGGCGTTTTTGTCTTCATACTCTTGTTTTCTGACAGTTTCTTGTCTCCGACTAAACGTGACAACCAGCCTCACGCCCGCGCTAATTACTCAGGATTTTTGCCAAACCTGATTAACAAACCTGCAGACGGCGGCTTCCATCAGCTCAGCAGTCATTCAAAAACAGCGCCTGTGGAGAAAAAGGTACTTCAAGGCTTGACTGTGCATAAAGACAACACTTGTCCGTGCTGAATGACATACATAAACTGTCTCCATGAATATGTTTGTGCAGACCGAATACCAAAGCTTCTTTGTGCCCCATCCTCTTACAGCAACAGGTAAAGACAGTGTAAAGTTTATTTAAAGCATTTATTACTAACATTGCAAATAAATACTGAAAAAAAAACAGCCTACTGAAAAAAACTAAATCAGGAAATAAAATGCAAGATGACAATCGTTTAAAAAATGCATTAACATTTCTTTGGGCTGCTGCAGTTCTTCCAAACCAGGTGGTGGGTCCAAAATCAAAGACAGGTTTCACTGAGGGAACAGACCTGCGGCTTTACACCTTTGAGGAGAAAAACAGCAGCAGGGTGAGTGTCCGATGTTGCAGCGGAGGATGTTCAGTCTTTGTATTTCTGTTTGATAATTCTCATTTCAACCCAAATCCTTAATGCTGTTGAAGGTGTTATTATATCAAAGACGAATATTTGAGTCCAATGTTACAGGGACATTATTAAAAGTCTGTCTTTATACATGAGGTTGAAATAATTCAATGTGCAAAAGCACTTACAGTACTGTATTTCTCCTATTTTTCATTTTTATATTCACATTCTGTCTGAAATGTTCGGGTCTTGTCTCTATCCCCAAAATCTTTCTTCAACTTCAGATCAATGCAAATTTTGTCGCAGAGACTACATAAGTTAACTATGCCCGAAGGAGCCTTTTTGTCGTGCAATGAGAGTCAGTGCCAAAACTTAAGTTTAGACCTCCAAAGCTTCAGTCGGTGGTGGTACATACAGTTACATACGGAGCCCCTCTGGTGACATGGACAGAAAAAAGTTGGCAAGATGTCAAGTCGTGGCCACGAGTTATTAATGCGTGGCCACGACTTGACATCTTGCCAACTTTTTTCTGTCCATGTCACCAGAGGGGCTCCGTAGTTATACATACATACCGTTTTTGAGACCTTTTGCATCACTTTGAGGTAAAAACGTCACAATCTAATACTTGTCTTCTGCATCCTAGTGGATATTTTTTGTACTGCAATAATTTTGACATAATAATGTCATAATGAACAGTAAATGTATATTTTTTTAAATTGTTGATATTCTTACATTTAACCAAAGTCCAAATAAAGGCTTAAAAAAAAAAAAAAAAAAAAAAAGAAAAAACTGACAATAATTTCCTGCGCTGGGTTTTAGAGGGTTAAAATAATGTTAATCATAAGCAGTTGTTACAGAATGCCCAATTATTTTAACTAATTAACCTTGAAAACTTTTCTTTTATCAAAATTACTGCAAATACAAAGTTTAACTGAATCTTTTCATGGGCCATCACAACTTTGAGAAAATAGTTTTTACGCTATTTTATGTTCATGAACCAGATGGATGATTCTGCTCTTTATCAGATGTTTTAAACGCCATAACCACACAGTACATCTGTTTTCATCTGATATGTTGTAACCTTTTAAAATTTTGACTGATATTCAGACGGAACCTCGTCAGATTCACAGCTCCGTGATGAAGACTGATTTTGCTCCTCCATCTCTCCAGCAGGTATAGTCACACTGATAGCAGATCCATTCATGTTATCGAAAAAATGGTAATTTGGGTTAAAAATCTACATTTCTTCTGTGTTTGAGGTGATACCTGACCTGTACCAAAAATCAGGATACACTCGATGTGTCACCTCTCCTTTTGCTTGGCCAGTGAATAATTTCTCACCTCCATTAATCTGTTGTTTTTATTTTTATTTTGCACAAAGTAAAAAAAACAGAAAAAAAAAGACATCATTCTCTGTAATTTCCCAGAACTCCCTCCTGCCACCACCCCAGACTAAAAGCAGTGCACCAACTGAGAGGACCATTGGAAAAAAGGTCAGCCCATTACCTAACACTCCTTTAATAGATATCCTCTGTGGTTGGCTGTCATTTACAGCTGCTCTTTACTTTTTCCTTACCATGCTTTTAGGAGCCCACGGGGTTCCTTCGAAATCATCCAAGCTACCCTGTTCTCCCTAAAACACCTATTGAGTCTTCACACTTCTTTTCACATTATCAAATCATGTAAGTGTGTTTGGTTCTTTCAGTGGTGGAACAATCATTCAGGGACTTTCTGTGGTGAAAGAGGCAAAAATATAAAATAAAAACAAAACCTGGCAAAATGAGTAGAGCTTACTTACATCTAATTTTGTGTCATCATATGTTCTGAATATAAATCTGCAATTTACAAAGCAACCAGGAGTTAACGTGGTAAAATACAGTTGACACAGTGAAATGAAAACATTAGTCATCAACCTCTGTAATGTGAGCAAGTCAAAGTTTAGTGTCAAATTAAAGACTAAGCACAATTTCCAACATTTTTTTTTTAACTGTAATGTTGCATAAATGCACTTATTTCAGCTACAGGCATTAAACAGACAAGAATTCATTGACAAGAACGTTATATTTCCAGGTTTTGTCATCGTGGTGATTTGAAAAAGCCGAGTTCTGCTGACCCAGCAGGACTCATCAGAGCTAAAAAGAAGAGCAGCTACTGGAGTCGCAACATGGACAGGTAAGGTACGCACATGTTGATGAATGCAGGGCAACCATCCACACTCACATCATGCATTTTAATTCCACAGGTTCATCATTCAGAGTTAGACCATCCCTCATCTTTGATGTCACCTGCATAGCTCCCTATCATAGAAATAAAAGTCCTTGTATCACATCTCTGTCTCTAAATGCTGATTTGTGGAGGAACAGAAACACATTGGTGTTCTGGGATAAACATTTAGGGATTACATTTAATTAGAGCTGAGTTGGTTTTGTCAAAACATTTCTCTTCATGAGGTCTGTGTATGAGCTGAAAAGCTGCCTGTCAGTCAGCTGTGTGAGGAAGAAGTGAAGGAGACGATGCCTGGTCTTTGAACACCTCACTGTCACTGACCTACAGAGAATGAGAGGCCTGTAAACAGATGTGCAAAATGAGAGCACTCAGACTGAACATGGCGCTGATGTGCATGGACCTGTGTGGAGTGAATGTTTTGTCACTCACAGCTGTGGGATGAGAAGCAGAGTCTGGACCCAGTAGGACGACTGACTGCACCAGTTTTCTCCACTCACACAGTTATGATGCAGTTAACTGGGCTCAGACTTCAGAGGTGGAAGATCTGGTACTCTGATACTTTAAAAAAAAAAAAAAAATTAATTTTAAACTTCCAGTCCTTAAAATTTTCATCAAAAAGGGCTTTTTTTTTTTCTCTTAATAATTTTAATGGTTTAAAAGTTTCAGGTGTTAATTTCACACAGAAAACATTCAAATGAGACATTTTTATGTGATTGAACAACTCAGTTGTTTGAGAAATGATAAAAAGTTCAGACCTGCATTTTTTCTGCTGGGCAAAAAAATTTTTGTCCAACTGATTTTAGCTCCTCTCTAACATAGAAACAAATTGGATTTTAGTTTTTTTTTTGCCAACTCGTGTTTTTATTTGTATTTTTTCATGTCCATTGCAGTGGACGCCACGACTAAATGGGCATAAAATGATATGACCTTGTAATTAATCAGGTGTGACCTAAACTACTGGATGTCTGCATACATACTACTACATAAGTGGATTTAGGGAAGGGTCTTGAACCATTTTTGCATTTATTGCACCATTTTTTTAACTCTTCTGCTTTGCAGTGTAAGCTCTGAACAAAATTCTGTTGTATTTATCATGATAAAACAGGGGTCTCCAACTCCAGTCCTCAAGAGCTATCCTGCATGTTTTGGTTGCATCCCTTCTCCAACACACCTGAATCAAACAAATGGCTCGTTACCAGACCTCTGCAGAGCTGAATGATGTGTGTTGGGAAATTAGCTATTTGAGTCAGGTGTGTTGGACAGAGTATGCTCTAATTACAGGATAGTAGCTCTCGAGGACCCGACTTGGAGACCCTTGTGATAAAGACTATAAAATATTGACTTATTGATATTTGTGAGATCATGTACAGTTTTGAACATGTAAATGAACTTTACAGACGTATCCCTGCATTGATTGAGAACAGCAATGAGCTAGTTACCAGGAAAATCAAACCAATCTAAACATGAACTTGATAGACGTATGAGATAACCAGCTGCCACTGCAAGTTCTTCTGGCATGCACACTTCTCCAGTGTACCTCTCTGAATCCAATAACAAACCAATCACATTCTTAACTAATTTTGTGTATTCTCTTATTATGTTTTATTTTCTATTTTTGTATTTATTATTTGCTATTATCATTTATATCTCATTATTCTTTTCATTTTCTTATGCATTACATGCAATGTAAATCTTACATATAAGACATAAAATTGATGAAAACCTTACACTGTGACAAAAAAAAACATAATTTTTGAACTCACCATCTATATTACTTGTCTCATCTGACTCAATTTCTGAATTCTAGGAGTCAAGTTTAGACAACTCTCCATTTATAAGACCTTCCAAAAAGTCTTCGACTTTATGCTCTTCAACAACATTATGTACAAAAAATATATACACATTTAACATTTTATAGATATGAATAAATATACTGTGATAGCAAACTTTACCTTTGAAAATCTTGCAGGTATATTATTTCTTTGCATACTGACACTAAACATGTTGGTGTTGGCTAGTATCGCCAAAGTCCTGATGTCCATTGCAATGGACATCAGACTTTGAAAAAAATCCTGCTAATTGGTAAAAGAGTTTTCATCAAAATAACTTGAAACACTACCACCTGTAACAGTAAAGATTATTCTAAGAGCAAATTTGTTTGACTTGCATGAGCATAAACTGATATTTTTGATTGAAACTGGGCACTTACTCTTCCCTCTCACCAATTGCTTAGCCATGCTTGTCTTGTCTGAGGTCTGTCACTTTTTCAGAACATGCTCAAAGTCATGAATTGGTTTAGACTAGATAATCAAGATCCAATGAGCAACCAGCAATGGTGGCATGCCTCAATCACAGTGTTTTCATTGGTTTAGAGCAACAAATATGTCATGTCCATTCAAATGGACGCAGGGGCTGAAGGGGTTCTGTTGTGAAAATAAGCCTGAGATGGAACTTGATTGGTAATATAACTGAGGTTATACTGTCATGTAATACAGTACATGACAGTAAAAGCTCACTAAAACTAAATTTTACTGTATGAAAGGTAAATTAACACCACCAAGGTAAGAAATAGAGTTTGTGAAAAGATGAAAGATCTGACAAATTGACTGAGCATCTAAAGTAGCCAGTCCAGTATTTTACAATACACATTCCCAGGAAATTGTCTCAATGGGATAAAAATGACAATACTATCAAATTTATGTATACGAAGAAAGTACAATCTCTAATAATTCTAAAATGTAAATGTTTAATGCCGTGACATAACATGGCAAAACCTGTTGTTCTTACCTATAGTAGACCTGATAAGGTTTGATTATCCTGAAACATTAAATCTTAAAACTCAGTTTTTACATGACTGTCTAACAGGTGAATTTACTGTAATTTGTAATGTTCAGGATAATATTCAGACATTGCTGTTTATTTATTCCAAAACAAGTAATCCTCGCATCACTGCTCCTATTTATTGCAACGCTGTGAACACAATGGTCCTCAAACTCAGGTGTGTTGTTTTTGTTTCTAGACTCTTGTTTTCTGACAGTTTCTTGTCTCAAACTAAATGGCACAACCAGCCTCACGCCTGCTCTAATTGCTCGGGATTTTCGCCAAACCTGATTAACAAACCCACAGACAGCAGCTTCCATCAGCTCAGCAGTCATTCAAAAACAGCACCTGTGGGGAAAAAGGTACTTCAAGGCTTGACTGTGCATAAAGACAACACTTGTCCGTGCTGAGTGACATAAACAGTCTTCATGAATATCTTTCTGCAGACTGAATACCAAAGCTTGCTTGTGGCCCTTCCTCTTACAGCAACAAGTAGACTGAGTAAAATTTATTTTAAGTATTTATAACATTGCAAATAAAAAGGTCTACTGAAAAAAACTAAATCATGAAATAAAATGCAAGATGAACATTATATAAAAATGTGTCACTGTTTTTTTTTTTTAATTAATAGGATTAATTAACTTGATCAATTGATAAATGATTAAGTATTTGGACTACTGTTCTTCAAACCATGTGGTGGGTCCAAGGTTTTACTGAGAGAACTGAGCTGTACTTAAACACTCTGCACTGAGGGAAAGCCAGTTCACCTGATGATACTTTAATTTTCTGTGTGTTAAGTATGTGCACATTTAATAAAACTCCTTTTATAAAACCTTACAGAGTTGCAGCGTCACTGAACAGCTGGATTTAAGGGTTCAACATTTTCATGCTTGTTATTAAAGGAAGCAGGAAATGTGATTCTATGAGCTATGAGCCATCTGCCCTGCTTGTTGGGGCCTTCAAGTCCAAGACTGGGATATTTGGATCATTTGCCTCATGGCAGCATGATGCAGTTTCAGTACATGTAATATGACAGATGTAGAATATAGAATAAGTTAATACAGAGGGTTTTTTTTTGTTTTTGTTTGTTTTTACAGTAGTTGACTTTGTTCATATTTGAAAACTGGATTATTTCAGCTTGCATGTCACTTAAATCATCCATTTTGTATTAAATAGATTAAACAACGACTTTGACTGTGAGGTATTAAAGACAGAAATGACTCCAGCACATCATGAACAATTTAAGAGTCAAAGACAAAGCATGAGTGTTCTGAGCTTCTCACTTATAGTTGCAGTTTCATATTGTTGATAGTGGAGGTGGCACTAAATGCAGATCCTTCTCTAGTCCCTTCATATTATTTTTTATCAGAACAAAACAACAACTGCAAGAGCTCTAAAACAAGCAATCTTGCAAATCAAATTTGATGAAAAACTTAAATATTTGTTTTATGAAGTGCAAAATATGACCAAGCAAAATTGCAGTAACAGCATCATTCAGTAATCTCCTTCTGCCACAAGGTGGCGACAAAGGGACCTTAAAGTATGATGGCAGTCTGTAGTTGACCAGAAGTACTTGTGTTATGTCTGAAGTATAACTAATAATTTTCACTTTATATTTACTTAGTTATTAAATAAGAATATTTATTGAAATAATAATAATAATAATAATAATTATATATATATATATATATATATATATATATATATATATATATATATATATATATATATATATATATATATATATATATATATATATATATATATAACATATATATAAAATAATTATTAACATGACTTAAAACAAACTTCTCAACAAAGCTAAAATAAATAATGAAATAAAATACAAGACTCACTCAGCAGCTACACAGTTGAACTCTAATTGCTGTTTAAGATGACATGAGTATTTTAGATCTCACACTGAAATATAAAAAGAGAGCAATGCTGTGTAACATGGAGAAAATTAAAATTATAAAGTGAAATAGCGTGATAGCTGAGGTATTTGGAGGTGGGATCACAGGTCTTTCTGGGTAAAGACTGGAGTTTGAATCCTGTGTTGCCTCATTAGGGTGGGGGTGTGTGTGTGTGGGGGGGGGGGGGGTTAAAATAGTCCAGCATTTTTCATTAAAAATAGATCTTTGTAGAAAACTACATTTTCAAATTACAAAGCTGACAAATTCACAAGAAATTGAACTTCCACATAAATGCACAATCAGAAGATGATGAGTATTCTAATGCAGGTTGTGATAAGAGATTATACAAATAACTTTAGCTATCATTTCTTGTTTTCATGTTTCAGCTTGTCAGTTTGAGTTAGCATTCAATTGTGTTAATCATATAAAATGACTTTTAATAAACCCCCACTTAATTAAAATGTGGAAGAAACTGACAAGCCCATAGAAAACAAAAACAAATACGAATTTTATTAAAATGAATTACAGTAGGTGGCACACTGTGTAGTAATTGCATTCATTACCATCAGAAGTCTGTTAAGAAACTTAAAAGTGTGGAAGTGCTCGTCACCAATGAGAAAAGAACTGAACCTCTAAATGGTGCAGTAATTACACTTTTCACTATTTGCTGGATCTTTCTGAGCATCATAAACACCACATAATAAGGATGTAACATTTCTGATAGTGTTTCACAGATAAAGCTGTACACATGTAGCAACAAGGAGTCTGACAGCTTGAATAATGCATCAAATCATTTCTTTACATTATCACAACTTTTTGCATTCTCAAAGAGGACACCCACCTGAGTCCTGTAGGGAGTTGTAAAATTTCAACATTTGCTAGGTTTTAAAAATACTTTCTTAACCTCCATGTTTAACCTCCATGTTGCAGCCCAGGATCAGGACCAGAATCCTTGAACTTGTGCAGACTGAGCCTGAGCTTTTTCTTCATGGTTAGAAAAAGTAGTGATCCAGTGACAATTGGGGGTGGGAGGGGGGTGTTGAACATAGTGTTTAGGACCTGTCCTGTGTTGAACTTTTGGATGCTTGTGGCTTTAGTTACTGTAAGCCTTGGTACTGCAAAGTTGGAGGCTTTTGGAGACTGGTACAGATGGTACAGATGCGCTTATGGTCATAGCAGATATACATGAGCCATAAACATGCAAGCGTGTGAACTTACAGTAGTGTTGGAGGTGTGTGTGAGGATTTGCCACACAACAGTCTATAAAAGACAGTGACTTAGGGTACCAAAGAGCCACACTAGTTATGATCACTGTGTTGTCTTGTGCGTGGGTCAGTATTGCTGTATGGGATCATTTGGTCACTTTTTTACATGGTGTTAACAGCAATTTATGACTGTTTTGGTGTGCAGCAGCCTTGTTTGGACTGGACGATGTGAGTAATCTTATTGGCATGCATTATCAATATCTTTCAGGGAGGGAAGAGAGCTGTGCATTATTTCATGTAGTGTGTTGATCGCTCTCTGGAGGGTCTGATGAGCTGACATTTCATGCTGTAAAGCTGTAGACAAGACGCTTTCTATGGAGAGTGGGATTTTCGGTTACTTGAATCTTCTTGAGCTCTCTCAGGAAGTGTAATCCAATAGAAACCAGTAGAAGCTGTCACAGATATGGACTTACAGTAGTGTGAAGCTAAAAGTCCTTATCACAGTCTCCTTTGATGAATAGAGGAAGAGGTTTAGTGCTTCCTTACTAGAAGTCTGTGATGGGTTCTTTTATTTTGGGGGGTTCATGTAAGTTGCTTACTGAACCCCACCGTCAATTTCAGGATCTCATTTCTCATAGGCAGATGCATGTCCTCCTCAAATGAGTCCAAACATAGTTATACTGTACTGCTGGCAAATCTAAGGATGAGGTTAGTGTAATGAGTTGGAGTACAGTCATAAGTGTCCAGAGAGTAGAGTACTGGACATAGCGTGCTATAGCACGTAGCCTTGAAGGAAGGCCTCATTAATATTAACATTATTATTATTACTGAGGTCAAAGTTCTTGTTTTCAAGAGCATCCAGGCTAACACAGCAGCAGTTACAACATGACCCATGCAAACATTTGACAAGGCAGTTGCTTGCTCTGCATTTGAGGGCAGAAGGTCGAACAGGCCCTGATCTGGGTGAAAAAGGTCAGCAATTATTTCATTCAGCCTTCTTTCATTCAGGGAGCCGGTGATGTCATGATGGGCAGGGGGCAGATGACGATTTTCTGATGAGTGTGGACCATTTACTACGTTATCTTGAGTAAATGTGTTTATTTCAAAAGTGTAATAGACATCAAACAGACACAACCTTTGACAGGATTTTATTTTTTCCAGGTCATTGTTGTGATTTGATAAAAAGATATGTTCTGCACGATGCATTCTGGTTTTACAGGTTCATCTTTTGGGGTTAGAGACCTTCTCACACCATTGATGTCACTTGCTCCCAATCACAGATATGAAAAAGTCCTTGTACAGTTGTGCTTGAAAGTTTACATGCCCTTTCATTAAAGACAGAAAAAAATCAGCTGCTAGTGAAATAAGTTTAAATTGACAAAAAAATAAATAAATATAAATTCTATGAAAATCATGACAATGATTTTGTATTGTGACTCAACAGAAATATCAAAACCACACAAACAAAAAAATAAAACAAGCATGATGGGGCTCCTGAGCTAAAATTCTATTGAGCAATCAGGTGTTTTCTGTAACATCCAGTAAGACTTCTGCGCCTGTTGACAGGTATTTTTGTCCACTGTTCATGATCAAGATACTTTAAATTGTCAGGGACAGGTTTGTTTGTTTTTTAAACTACTTATCTTCAACAAAAATTCAAAATCAATATTTTATTTCACTAAATAAAAATTTAGTTAACTTTTATTTATAATTACTTTTTTCAGTTTCATTTTGTTTGAATTACTATTGTGAATGAGCTTTTTCTGTAGTGGGAAAGTATGCAAACTTTCAAGCACAACTATAATTGCATCACTGTCTATAAATGCCAGTTTGTGGAGGAACAAAAACACTTTGGTGTTCTGGAATTAGTTAGGGATTAGGGATTACATTTAATCAGAGCTGAGTTGGTGTTATGATTAAAAATGTCTTCATGAGGTTCTTGTGTGAGCGGAAAAGCTGCCTGTCAGTCGGCTGCGTGAGGAAGAAGTGAAGGAGACGATGCCTGGTCTTTGAACACCTCACTGTCACTGACCTACAGAGAATGAGAGGACTGTAAACAGATGTGCTAAATGAGAGCACTCAGACTGAACATGGCGCTGATGTGCATGGACCTGTGATGAGTGTTTAAGTGTTCTGCCACCCACAGCTGTGGGATGAGCAGCAGAGTCTGGACCCAGTAGGACGACCTCCACCAGTTTTCTCCACTCAAACAGTGTTATAATGCAGCTAACTGGGCTCAGACTGTAAATGTAACCGCAGAGGTGGAAGTTCTTGTACTCTGGTAGTTATACTGTAGGCCTACTTCCAGTCTCCAAAAAGAGTAAAATATTGCACTTTTACTTTGTGATTGTCTAAAAGTTCTAAGTATTAGTCCTTCTACAAATAAAAAAAATGTATGTGACATTTAAATACACGAGGCGCTTATGACACATTCTATAATGGTTTGTCATTAGTCAGTCAGTCAGTCATTTTCTGTACCGCTTATCCAGTTCAGGGTCGCGGGGGTTGCTGGAGCCTATCCCAGCTATTATCAGGCGAGAGGCGGGGTACACCCTGGACAGGTCGCCAGTCTGTTGCAGGGCCAACACTGAGAGACAGACAACCATTCACACTCACATTCATTCCTAGGGACAATTTAGAAAGATCAATTAACCTAACATGCATGTCTTTGGATGGTGGGAGGAAGCCGCAGTACCCGGAGAGAACCCACACATACACGGGGAGAACATGCAAACTCCACACAGGAAGACCACAGTTGGAATTGTTCGAACCCCCTCCCCAGCTGGGAATCGAAACAGTGACCTTCTTACTGTGAGACTGCGGTGCTAACCACCACGCCACCGTAATTTTTAGTAATTTTTTTATTGTTTTGTATTTGTTAACTAACCAGTCACCTAATTTAGAAAACAATTGCCCGAGTAATACGAAAAGAAAAAAAAGTAAGTGAAAGCATGTTGTGCCAGGCCCTCCAATATAATTTTGATTGGAGTATAACGAAGAACTTAGCGTTCAAATATGAAATATGAACAAATATGCAATTATTTATTTAGGTGAGTGAGAAAATGCCAGCAAAAAGAAAAGAAAAACACGAGAAGTTCAGCTAAACTTTGTATGTGGACACAGTTACAATTACAACTAAAGTATTTGAAGTATTTAAAGTATTTGAACTATTTAGCATGACTGTACTCTAGAATGCCAACACAGCAATAATAACATAATAATAAATTAATTAAACTTAAACACAGAATCTTTTTTTTCATTTTGACTCAAATTAACACCTTTCAGATATTTAAAAAACTTCTAAATAAAAGTAATTTTTTATGTAAACTTTGAGTGATCCGTGTCTGCTCTGCATTTCACAGTGCAGATGGTCAAGACACCGACACGAGAGAACAGGCATCAATATTCTAGCACCAAGATAAATATTTCACTCTTCAGTGTGATGTGGAAAGCCGATACATGAAGAGAAGGGGATTGGATTGCACACAAGCCCTATGAATAATGAGTGCAGAGATGAGAGGATGACACGAGCCGGGTTTGCTGCAAGTTGATGTAGCAAGGACAGGTGTGTGTAGGGGGGGGGGGGGGGGGGGGGGGGGGATTGTTTGATTTCTTTTTTTCTGTTGTCTATCCAGTTGCTGGTAAAAACCTCCCTCTCCCTTTGTGCTTACCTTTTATGGTGAGGAACCCCTGCTATTTATCCTTCCAATAACCCTGCATGTCTCACACTCTTTCTTGGCACTGGCACTCACAGGACCGCTTACACAACACTAGGCTTTCAGGGGTTTGTGTTTAGCATGTCATACATATTTTTAAAATATAAGTGCAACATTCACATGTGCAAGCAGTCTTGTTTCATAAGAAAAGCAATAAGCCAAGGTGAGCTGCACTGACAAGCAGACACTGACCTTAATGCATGGAAATACTAGCGTGTCTGTGAAATGAATAGAGCAGCTTCACGATCACTTAATGTGTTTCCACAAATGACTCAGACTGGCTTCACTAGCCCGAATGTTTAATAATGGAAAATATTTGCAGTACAATGCTACTGTAACACAGTTATACAGTACACACTGTACAAACACACACCTCTTTAAATCATGTGCAGCTTAGAGAAATGTCACAGGTACTGTTAGTTTATTCAAATATAATGCCCAGATCATTTATTTTCACAGTTAACAGATTATAAACTAGCAGCACAGTTCAGAAAGTGTCACATTTTCTCCAAGTCAGCTTCTTTCAAAACATCTCTTGGATTTGGGATCATTTTGATATTTTGGGGGATCTTTCATGCCCCCTCATCCTGTCCCCCTGTGTCCCCGAGCTCCTCCCCTTCCTCATACTCGTAGTCCATCTGAGCCCTGTCGTACTCCAGCTCCTCTCCTTCATACTCAAAGCCCTCTCCCTCACAGATCAATTCCTCCGTTTCATATTCAACCACCTCCTCACCATAATCAAGTTCAGCTCCATCATACTCTGTGACTGGGACCTCTATGCAACCCCCCTCTTCCTCTTTAACATCTGCGTCCTCAATGGTTACCATAGCTTCATTTGTTGTCTGTTTTGAGTTGCTGTTCTTCAGGATGCCGTGAATGACTGGCTCCTCCGCCAGCATTTCCGCCAGGGCCTGCTCCTCCGCTTCCTGCTCAGCGGCCTTTCGTCGTCTCTCGTTCCGAGCTTCACGCGCCTCCAAGAACTCTGCAGCCCCCTCCCCGACCACAAGGACTTCCTCACCCACTTTTGGAGGTTCCTTGACTGGGTTGTGGTCATAGGAGAAAAGGCGCAGGGCTTTGAGACGCTTCAGGCTGGGGAACTCAGATATCTTATTACGGTCCATATCCAGGATCTCCAAGGCTTCCATTCGCAGCAGGACTTTAGGGAAGGTTTCAAAGCGGTTTCCGTACAGCCATAATCCCCTCAGAGCCTCCATACGCCAGAGGTCATGAGGTAGCGTTTTCAGCCGGTTGTCCCCCATCTGCAAGGACTTGAGGTGGGGCAAATCGTAGAGCTCCCGTGGAAATCTTTGGAAGAAGTTGCTCTCCATCCACAGACATCTCAGATTCTGCAGGTTCCTCAGTTCAGGCGGGAAGCTCATCAGCCGGTTACTGCCTACATAGAGACGGGTGAGGTTGGTGAGCTGGCAAACAGTCAGGGGAACGTCTTCTATCTTGTTGAAATCGAGGGCGAGTATCCGCAGACCCTTTAGCTGGGTGATGCTGTCTGGCAGAGTACGCAAGCTGTTCCCACAAACATAAAGCTTCTCCAGATGCAGCAGGCCACAAACACGCAAAGGTAACTTCTTAAATTTACGGTAGCTCAAGTCCAACACAGGATCTCCACTCTCCAACAACTCCTCCACCCCAAGTGGAAGTTCCTCCTCTGGTTCCTCCTCTTCTCTCTTTGTCGGGATTTCCTCCTCATCGCCATCCTTTGCACCATCTTCCTCCTCTTCCTCCTCGCCCTTCCTGGAGGAGTTGCCCATGCTTTGTCAAAAAGCCCTTGACTCCAATGTGATTCAGGGCAGAGTCATTTGATGAGGCAGTGTCTGTGACAAGTTAGCCTCCGCCTGCAAGCTACTGCTGTTTTGTGGTCGACCCAGCAGGCAGCAAACGGCATCATGTTCCACACCAATTTACACTCCTGTAGCCATTTCACATTCGTTTATCAAGTGTCTTTTCATCCCTTCATCCACTGTCTCATTAGAATAGCAAGCTGTGGAGTAGTAGTAATGATAGTAATAGTAGTAATAATAATAGTAGTAGTAATAATAATAGTAATAATAATTGTAATAGTGTTGCTGCTGGTTGAACTCAATGAAGTAGAGCTGAATTTTGAGCTGCTATTGAACTCTTACCGTCTCCTCTCTGACTTCAAGGCTTTTCAGAGACAGATAACTGTCAGGTTTTGAGTCACCTGCTCACGTGCTCCAGGAAAAAAAGCCACTTTAGGACTCTAAACAGTCATTTTAATTCTGCCCCTCTTCCTCCCTCGTGGCTGTCAGTGGATAAACTCGGTAACTTGGATGAACTGCGTACTTGGTGACCTGGCCGGCAGCAAAAACTAATAATAAAAGGAAAAAGCCCACAGAGAGAAAAGTTAATGGAAGTCCGTCCTCCAGTTAATGCAGCTGCTCCCCATTAGAGGCCTGGGTCTCTTGGAGTTTTATTCCGTGCGAAAGAGAAATTGCATGCTGAAAAATTGCAGCGCTGACTGACTCCGCTCCTGATGTTGTCCTGCTCTCCATCAGTGTGAAGGTTTGCAGTCAACTGATACCTCCCTCCCTCTAAAAAGCGGAGCAGGGGGCATCCGCGTCGCATGTCCAGTGTGTGTCTGTGTGTGTGTGTGAGAGAGAGAGAAAAAGAGGGAGAGAGACAGTGCTGGCTGTTCCACAATAACATCATTAACAACAAAAAGTAGCTACTGTTTGTTTACTTACTGTGTCCAAGGTGACTTTTAAAAACTTTTTAAAGCACTTTTCAAGGTTGTCTTTGAATGATCTTATTTTTGTGTTGTTCCTGGAACATGTAATTGTATTAGATATTTTATGATTGAAATTCATTTTTTTAAAAATCTGTAACATTAACATTTAGAGCACATCCAGAATGTAAAATATATACAATCATTTTCTCATGTTTGACTTATTTATTTTGTTACTTAATTTCTTAGAGCTAACAATAACATGCAAAGGTTTGTATATCCCTAAAGTCACAATTCCTATATTTGTGATCAGTATCCAAGCCAGTTTAAGTTAGACTAAATATACTTTTCAACATCAGAGGCCAGATTACGGTGAATAAAGGAATGGGACTCTGACTGAAGTCTGTCTTAAAAATCAGCAGTCATTAACTTAAGATGCCTTTCCCTCTGAGCATCGAAATTCTTATGTCCTCTAAGCAGAGGACATAAGTTATTCAAAGTTATGCTGCGGATTGCAAAACATTTTTAGGTATCAGTTTCCTTGTTATGATAAACAACATGACAATAATAGGCTCATAAAAACAGCAGTTAACAGGGATGGTAGAGGTCAAGTTTAAAATGTTTTTCATGAGAAATGTTGCAAATACACTATATTGCCAAAGGTTTTTGCTCCCCTGCCTTAACTCACATCTCCCATTCCTAATCCATAGGGTTCAATCTGATTTTGGTCACCCTTTGCAGATAGAGCAGCTTCAGCTCTTCTGGGAAGGCTGTCCACAAGGATTAGGAGTGTGTTTATGGGAATTTTTGACCATAGTTTCTTCCAGAAGTGTATTTGGGAGGTCACACTGATGTTGGACGAGAAAGCCTGGCTCTCAGTCTCCGCTCTTATTTATCCCAAAGGTGTTCTATCAGGTTGAGGTCAGGACTCTGTGCAAGCCAGTCAAGTTCCTCCACACCAGACTCTGCCATCTGTGTCTTTATGGACCAGCTTTGTGCACTGGTGCACAGTCATGTTGGAAGATGTAGGGGCCACCTCCAAACTGTTCCCACAAAGTTGGGAGCATGGAATTGTCCAAAATGTCTTGGTACTGTATGCTGAAGCATGCAGAGTTCCTTTCACTGGAACTAAAGGGCCAAGTTCAGCTCCTGAAAAACAATCCCACACCATCATTCCTCCTCCACCAAACTTTACACTTGGCACAATGCAGTCAGATAAGAACTGTTGTCCTGACAACCGCCAAATCCAGACTTGTCCATCAGATTGCCAGAGGTAGAAGTGCGATTGTCACTCCACTGAGTCCAGTGGCGGTGTGCTTTGCACCACTGGATCCAACGCTTTGCATTGCACTTGGTGATGTATGGCTTGGATGCAGCTGCTCCACCGTGGAAACCCATTCCATGAAGCTCTTTGCACACTGTTCTTTAGCTGATCTGAAGGCAACATGAAGTTTGGAAGTTTGTAGTGACTGACTACAGAAAGTTGGCCACGTCTTTGCACGATGTGCTTCAGCATCCGCTGACCCCACTCCATCAGTTTACGTGGCCTACCACTTCGTGGCTGAGTTGCTGTCATTTTTCAAACACTTCCATTTTCTTATACTGTAAGATAGCTGACAGTTGACTGTGGAATATTTAGGAGCGAGGAAATTTCACGACTGGATTTGTTGCACAGGTGGCATCCTATCACAGTTCACTGGAATTCATTGAGCTCCTGAGAGCAACCCATTCTTTCACAAAGGTTTGTAAAAACAGCCTGCATGCCTAGGTGCTTTACTTTATATACACCTGATTCCCATCATTTGAATGCGGAGAATACTTTTGATGGATTACAAAGTTTTGATAGACAATGGGGTTGAGTTGTTGATGAAAATAAGATTGAAAAAGTCTAAAAATCATCAGTCTAAATAATCAAATTCTATATAACAGTACATACACACACACACACACACACACACACACACACACACACACATATATATATATATACATACACATATGTGTATATATATATATATATATATATATATATATATATATATATATATATGTATATATTAAAGTTATATATTCAATATCACTTGTGATAATAAGGAGCTATAATTCTATATAATTTAATTTCTCCCTCAGCTCGGCTCATGTTATTTCATCCTCCGTCAGACAAACATGGAACAGCAGAACTGGAATGAGAAAGCTGCCACTTCCCAGTTCATGTAGACAAGTTAAACCTCTGCTGGGATGCAACTTATGCAGTCTCTTCATTGTGGTAAGATCATGGTTTGAGTCTGTCTTGCTGCATCTGGACATGGACAACTTGATGGAACAGGGAACTCTGACTTATGAGTTCACTTATCATGGGAGGAAATATTTTTTTTCTGTGAAGTAAGTTTCAATAGAGAAGAAGCAGCACAAGTTGCTCTACTAAAGAATTATTAAATAAGCTTGAAATTAATAATTTAAAATGGTCACATAAAAGTCCTGATTATAACCCAATCAAAATGTTACTGGAGGACCCAAAGAAAGCAGTATATGTGGAGAAACCTATCAAAATCCCAGAGCTCATATGTGTTTAAACTCCTGATATAGACAAGTAATCAACAGTTAACAGAAATATCTAGCCGCAGTCATTGTCATTATGAAAGTAGAAAGTATATTCCCCATAGTTTTGTAAAATTGGATGATTTCCTCAAAAATAAGTATAAAAGCAGATAAATGAATTCTTTCATTAATTTAATAATTTATGTATGCCTTCAGCTCTTGTATAAAATTTTTTTGCTCCAATTATACACTCACCGGCCACTTTATTAGGTACACCTTGCTAGTACCAGGTTGGACCCCTTTTGCCTTCACAACTGCCATAATCCTTTGTGGAATAGATTCAACATGGTACTGGAAACATTCCTCAGAGATTTTGCTCCATATTGACATGACAGCATCACGCAGTTGCTGCAGATTTGTTGGCTGCACATCCGTGATGAGAACCTCCCGTTCCACCACATCCCAAAGGTGCTATATTGGATTGAGATCTGGTGACTGTGGAGGCCATTTGAGTACAATGAACTCATTGTCATGTTCAAAAAATCAGTCTGAGATGATTCACACTTGATGACATCCTTATCCTGCTGGAAGTAGCCATCAGAGGATGCTACACTGTGGTCATAAAGGGATAGACATGGTCGGGCGCCCCCTTTTTTTTTTTTTTTTTTTTTTTTTTTTTTTTTTTTTTTTTTCTTTCTTTCGCCGGGGGGGAGACCCCCCCCCCGGTTTTTTTTTTTTTTTTTTTTTTTTTTTTCTTTTTTTTTTTATTTTTTTTTTTTTTTTTTTTTTTTTTTTTTCCCCCTTCTTTCCCTTTTTTTTTTTTTTTTTTTTTTTTTTTCTTTTTTTTTTTCTTTCCCTTTACCTTTTTTTACTTTTTTGAAAAAAACCCTTTTTCTTTAATTCTTTCTCCCCCCCTCCAACAATACTCAGGTAGGCTGTGGTGGTTAAACCATGCTACATTGGTACTAAGGAGCCCAAAGTGTGCCAAGAACATCTCTCCCACACCATTACACTACTGCCACCAACCTGAACCGTTGACACAAAGCAGGATGGATCCATGCTTTCATGTTGTTGACACCACATTCTGAGCCTTCCATCTCAATTTTCGTAGCAGAAATCGAGACTCATCAGACAAGGCAACATTTCTCCATCTTCTACTGTCCAATGTTTGTGAGTCTGTGCGAATTGTAGCCTCAGTTTCCTAGTTGACAGGAGTGACACCCAGTGTGGTCTTCTGCTGCTGTAGCCCATCTGCTTCCAGGTTGAATGTGTTGTGCGTTCAGAGATGCTCTTCTGCATACTTCGGTTGCAACAAGTGGTTAATTGAATTACTGTTGCCTTTCTATCAGCTTGAACCAGTCTGGCCATTCTCCTCTGACCTCTGGCATCAACAAGGCATTTGTGCCCACAGAACTGCTGCTCACTGGATATTTTCTCTTTTTCGGACCATTCTCTGTAAGGACTAGAGATGGTTGTGCGTGAAAATCCCAGTAGATCAGCAGTTTCTGAAATACTCAGACCAGCCCGTCTGGCACCAACAAGCATGCCACGTTTAAAGTCACTTAAATCACCTTTCTTCCCCATTCTGATGCTCGGTTTGAACTGCAGCAGTTTGTCTTGACCATGTACAGGCCTAAATGCATTGAGTTGCTGCCATGTGATTGGCTGATTAGAAATTTGCGTTACAGTAAAAGGCAGTTGGACAGGTGTACCTAATAAAGTGGCCGGTGTGCATATGTTGAAATACTTAAAATTCTATGTGCGTCTTTCAGTTTTTTTTTTTTTTTTATCTTTGTAATCTCTGAAGACGATATTTTCAGAGCTGATTTGCATCACACACAAACAGATGCAAGTTAGTTTAAACAGAACTGTGTGGACCAATTTTAAAAAGCTGCAGCAGCAAGCTTCAAGGTCACTTCCTGCTCTGACATAAAACAGACACAAAAATAACTGAAAACTGATGCCAGACCTTAAGTGTTAATTTAAAAAGAGAGAATAACTTGGATATATCTAAGCATCAACTACATATTTCAAAATTGAACTGTTTTATTTATTGTAATATTTGTATCTTTATTGTTTGTTAATGTGAAGTCTTGAGTAGTTAAGAGTGACCTTAAAATAAAATAAAATAAATTTACTATATATAATAAGATAATTCTTTATTAGTCCCTCATGGGGGAATTTACAGGATTGCAGTAGCACAATGTTGGCAGCACTCCGAGGAATCATAAATAATTAGATAAGAGGGCAGAAGTTAAACTTAAAGTGCAAAAGTCAAAAGAACTAACGCTAAACAAATGACGTGTCTACAATATATATGAGTTTTTCTGCTCCTGTGAACTTACATATGATAACTTCGGAAAATGAGGAATGAAAAGGTTCTTAGACCATATTTATATGATGATATAGAAAGCCGGGAACATCTGGTACATACGTAGACTGAGGCTACTTTGAATTCTGTGGGTGAGTTTAATATCAATCAGTGGACCAGGACTGATGAGGTCCTTCTATGTTTTACTGTAAGTGTAAAATCTTGAAACTGTCAGGTGACTCATCATCCCCCCAAAAGTCAAAACAATTAACCTTTAAAGTTTCATCATTCAGAAGCCAAAGGTCTTGGCAGCGCACTAAAAGAAGAACTTCAATGATCCATCAAACATCTTTGTATGACAATAGTGGCCAGGTTTCCTAATTGACAGCTTGCTTTGTGGGTTTTGATTCTAATGAAAAGACTACCAAAGCTGCTGGGGTCAGATGTGCTGCGCTTCTGTCAGCTCGATGCACCGTTGCAGAAGAGGCAAACAAACAGCATGACGAGCTGCTTGAGGCTAATCGTGTGTGATATGCTGAGGACATACAGAGCTGATCTGCAAATTCTACAACTCATTCAAATGACCCTGAAATGACACAATGAGCTGTAAGCAGGAGATGAACAGAGAGAAACTTTGGGAAGTGAATGAATGTGACGGTTGAGGTTAATGTGTTGACTCCAGATGAAGCGGGCAGTAGCCTATGGGAAACATATGGCAGAGCAAGGGTAAAAACACAGTAATGTTTTCAATAATCATCATTTTTCTCAATACTTGAAATGAAATATTATATTTTGAATGTGTTGCATTATTTTATTGATTATCTGGACAACAACTAATGAGTAACCTATTGTATCTGCTGTCCGGGGGTTAAATTAGGACAAGGAAGGTACTTGATGTAAAAAGATCAACTGCAGCATCTGCTGGTAGGCAAGGAAACTGCAACAAAATACCTCCATATACTGAACAGGCTGGACAGCCTTCCAATCAGCATAAAAACACCTTGTACCAAGCCTTTAATTATCTTCCACATCTCCTTATGTGCTTTAATAGATAAAAAAAAAAAAGTTAGGCAATTTATATTTTTTCAATCTCAGAATTTGACAACCAACTTTTCTGCTGTTTGCTGAAGTCATTTTGTCTTGTCACAAAGACTCAATTTAATTCCAATTAAAAATTAGAGATGTTCCAATACCAGTTTTTCCCTCCTGATACCAATTCCAATGCTTCTGCTGTGGGTGTTGGCTGATATCGAGTACCGATACCACTATGTGGTATCACCACTAATTTTGCACCTGCATGACTGTGATATGGTTATCATTGTGGTAAGGCCTGGCTCAGGTTAACCTCTTTGTAAAACATAAATGAATACAGAAAATTGAAGCTTTTATCTTTAAATAAAGTCTTGTTGGTGGGAGAATCCAGTGTGAAATACTGCCACACCATCAACAGGATTACTATTAGCCGCTTGTCTAACAGGTGTCAGGTCAGTTACTCCTCGCCCCTCTAGAACAGCAGGCTGCAGATGCGCAGTGCAAAAAAAAAAAAGCAAAGAAAAACTGTGTCAGAGCTAACAGAGCTAATCAGTAAATAGATTCCTATTTTAATGAATTATGTGGTTTGGACTCCTGAACTCCAGTATTTACTGATACCGATACCTGCATTTTTGGCAGTATCGAAGACATTTACAGTATGATACTGGTATCGGAACAACACTATTAAAAACCTCATTAAAAATGCCTAAAACTATAAGTGATGTAATCAAGTGAAATGTGACCTTTGACCAGATTTTTCACATGAAGGCTAACAAACACAAGAAATCCCCCCTATCGGAGCAGACATCTATAAAAGTCATTGTGACCAGGATTTTATTGAGATGATAGTCATGTTATTTAAATACGTTCTTCAGAAGGTATTTTTGTGTGTATATCCAAGATAGACTTTATTTGGAGAATCTTCTGAATTCAGAGACAAGGAAGATAGGGATAGCCTTGGTTACCATGGTGTTAGACAATCAGCTGGAGCTCCTGATACAGTGACTATCAGAGGGCATTGGTAAAATAAGCAGTCATCTTGACCCAACATACACAAACCGTCCTTAAATGCTTATTTTGAAATGCTATGCTGGATTTCACATACAGCAGAACAAAGAAAAGATTCTGTACAAGTTGCTTCGTTCCCTGCATTACACTGTATTTCTGAGTTGAGCACCTCTGCCCCCTGCACCCCCCCATGCTTCAGTGCAAAAAATTCACAGATTTTTCCAATCACATCCTGGATAAACTGAAACCCAATAACTGGAGTCTGAAGGTAGATTAGGTCTGAATTGATGCCTGAAGGTAATTTAAATAGAATGATTCCATTTAACCACTAATGCAGGTTTCACTCATCTTTTCACTCCTGAGAGTGAGAAATCTTGGAGGTCATGTCCCTAAGATTATTTTGTAAATTTAAGTACCCATATATCACATAGCCTACTATCCTTGTAGCAAACCGTTTTGCAACGCCTCCCTGATAAGATAGTGGTTTGTTAGTCGGGAGCCACTTATTTCAGATGTCAAATGTTGGTGTTAACCATCACTTCAGCAATCAACCCCCTTTAGCTATCAAATTAATTACATTTAGAGAGCTCAGGATTTATAATGGTCATTTCAGTAATGCAGTGTTTTAAGTAAAGCTGTGAAAACTGGCGGAATAATTCAAAGTTGCATTAAAAAACAAAACCCTCTTGTACAGGATGGCTAAAATCTTCTAGTAAACTTCCTGTTTCAGCTGCAACAGTTTTGTTCTGTCAGTTTACAATTGAATAACAGTAAGCAGAAAAACAGGGGAGAGAGACTACGCTTTAACTTTACAATCCTTGGGGGTGTGCTAAACCAAAAATCCTAAAATTACACAAACAAAAGGGGGAGGGGTATCACATCTCTTTTCCACTTGAAGGAGAGCAAAGATGCAAACATTGGAATCCTTTTAGGCTCAGAAAAGACTGTAAACGTTTGTACCTTTGCTTTCCCTTACAGTACTTGCTACCCTGTTAACAAGGAGCTAGTGTCGTCCATTCCCCTTCACTTCTAAGATTATTGATCCAAATGAACATACTTGCAAATATCGAGAACCCCTTGAGCTGAAAATAAAAAAGGCTGTGCTCAACCTGTTGCTCAGAAGGTCACAAAGTTCTCATGACACCAGAAAAGGAAAAATTTTGAGAAAAATGTTTAATCTTACTATATTCTCAGGAATGTTACTATTGCATGTTGCAAGATTGTTAGAATGATGAAATCTTAATGAAATTTAAAAAATGAACATAATACTTGAAACTCATTTGACATCCTGATAGCAAAGTTAAAAGACCATTTTTCTACATATCTGTTTGGGTAGTCAAATACATCTTTCACACTGTAATTACCCGAAGATGTAAAAGTAGTGTCCTGATTGGGTCTGATGTCTCCTAGTACATGTAGTGTCTCACTGACATATCATAAAAAAAGAAAGTGGGACTTCCATTGTGTTTGATGGCAAAGTTTAACTTGGCAACATTTAGTTATTGTTATGCAACAATAATAACAAATCCATCACTGGTGCACCAAACAGAGCTAGTCACCAAATAAGCTTTCCTACCAACCCAACAGAATCAGAAAAAGGGATGATAGATACCCACAGTATCACAGAGGGAGGAGCTGTGAGGCAGTGATAATTCCGCTACAAAGCTTGTATCTTGCTTTTGATTATATATTCCTTTGTGCGAACCAGCAGCTTCTGCTAGAGACAGAATAGTTAACACCACATCCTCCTGCTGACTGCTTTCCATTTGGACTCTGTAATATCAAGGTAGGCAGTAATGATATCATGGTACTGTGACCGGCTGTGGGAAATAGAGCTTTGACAAAGTGGATTAATAAACAAAGAATCTAGGAAGACATTCAGAGAAGGCTTTTTAATTAGTTTACTAGCTGATGGGTGTGTACAAAGCCAGAACAAATGTGACCTGGTTTGTTAAATTCTTATTGTTGAATTCTTTAGCAAAAGTGTTTTTTCATAATAATGGTTTAACATGTTGAAGGTTTAATTGATTTATAGAAAAATATGATTAAAGGAATAAGCCTGTTGGAAAGTTTAAAAATAGTTTAAAAAGGCATCTTAACCGCCTAATAACTAGTCACTGAGGTTTAGCATCAATGCTTAAGGTGTTGTATTGCCCTTTGTTTTACTCTTATTCCACTTTTCCTCAGCTGTTTTTCATATGTTTTCAGATTTTCTAAACATTTTTACCAATCCAGATGTGACACTTTGCAGTTTCAGACAGCAGCAGTGAGGATGGGAGGTGGAGGCCAGCAAACGGAGCCCTGTGATCAGAGCAGTGCTGGAATTAAAGGTATTTACACCTGGGAGGAGGTGCAGAAGCACTGCAGCAGGAAGGATCAGTGGCTGGTCATCAATCGAAAGGTTTACAACATCACTCAGTGGGCCAGAAGACATCCAGGCGGGTCCCCAGTCATCAGCCAATATGCAGGGGAGGACGCCTCGGTAAATATGTTTCCTGTTTTAATAAATATGTAACATTTCCTGCTAAAACACTATTGAATCTAACTGCTTTTAGTGATAAAAGTGTTGATAAATAGCTGCCAGGTTACAAATAACCTACATCTGGTAAAGTCCCCCATCATCACTTACTGTATGTAATTATGTCTACTTGAGGTAAACATCCTTTCAAAGTCACTTAAGCAATACTCTTTGAAATAGTTAGGCAGTTCCTTCTTTCCTTCAAAGACAATGTATTCTTTCTTCTTACCGTACTCTTCTTTTTTAGATTTCTTATCAGTCCCTGAGAGAGTCGCTCTGACCCTGGCAGAGTCATTAATGAGTTTCTCTTCCCTGGTAGTCCGACGCATCACTATTATTTATTGTTAACCAGGCCTTGAGAGGGAATCTAGAGGCTGATGGACTTAACTCTGCTGCAGGATAACACGGGAACATCTACCAAAGAGAACTGAAGGTTTTATCAACTTTGCTGCCATTTTATGGTGCAAGTCTGTCTGAGCAGCAATCCTTTAAAACCATATTCAGCTTATCAGCATTAAAACTTCCTCAGACTATGATGGACCAGGTCTTAAAATCTCTGTGTGACTCTCTTCGTTTGAGAGCAATATTTACTTTTTGTTTGTTCAATAAATCTTTTATTAATCTTAACTCATCCAGGCTCTTGGTTATTCATTTTTCTTGACAAGTTACACGGTAGCTTTGAAAAATATGAGCAAGTAAGAACGCGCAAATATTGAAGGAAAGAAGCCCTAGAATACAACCCTGGGGAGCTCCACATAATGTTTTTGTTCCTTTATTGCTGACTACCTGGAGAGTTGATGAAAATATGTTGTTGTTCTTGCCGACACAAAATATCAACTGTCTTTTAAATTGTGTCTAAACCAGTTTAGCAAAGTGGCCGAGTTTAACTGGTATTTGCAGTCAGTGGAGCAATATGTTAGTCAGCTGTATTACAGTAAATGTATTTCTGATACCCAGTCAAACTGAGACCAATGTGTTATTAATGTTTTGAGGGATCTTATCTTTTTGACCAAAATAACCATGGTTATCATTATTATCGCAGTATTGTTAAAATGTGGTAGTACTAATACACAAACTGACATCATTTCACCAAGTTTTATTTAACATTTAACAAGTAAAATAACAGGCACAACGGACTTGCTGTTGGCTGAAACATTGAAATAACAACATCTAATGTACAAATGTGCATTAGAAACGGCACCTTATGGCCAAAAGAGGTGCACTTTGTGCAAGAACCAAGAATACATTTCTTTATATTCAGTGCTCAAGAGTTGATATAGTCTGACAGATTTTAAAAGAACTGGTACAGAAAGGACACTGTCACTGTTTCTTGTTCCTTAAGCAGAAATCAAATAAAAGCAACGTAAAAGTTGTGTGTAAAAGCAACACAACCATATTAAACGAAGTGATGTGGCAGAAACATTAAAATTATACCACAGGTAAAAAACTAAAAGTAGTTTCCTCCCAGCATTCTTAAAAATACCCAAAATACATCCAGACTTCAGACTTTGTCTTTTTAGTGGGGAAAAAAATCTCCAGAGCTGTCCATGCAGTACCTTCCACCATGTTTTCAGAGACCAAACATTGCTAATTATATCTGAGGAACTGCTTCTGCTTTCCCAGGGAAAAAGCAGCTTTACTGTGAGTTTTCCGAAGTGCAATAATCATGATTTTACAATTAAAATCTGAAACATTAAAACTAACCATCAGGAATTCTTCTGCAATTTATTTGTTTTCTCTGTAGTTGTTACATCCTGTGGCGTTTCCAACTGTAAACATCTTTTTTGCTGTATCATTTACAAAGTTTCTCATTTATTAATTTAAAAGGTTTTCCTTTTCTTAGGAGGCATTTACTGCTTTTCATCCCAATCAAAAGTTTGTGCAAAAGTTTCTGAAGCCTCTCCTGATTGGAGAGTTGGCAGCAACAGAGCCGAGCCAGGACCAAAACAAAAAAGTGAGTCTAAATTTATGTATCTGTAGATGGTCAGACTATTGTTTTTTTTTTTTTCATGAGTGTTCAGTGTTCAGGGACATCTGAGATGCTTTTTACTTGATTTCACAGATGCCACATCAGAGCAATTATTGTGTTACAGTACTGTGTTTTGTTTTCTCTGCTTCCAGCCAGCAATCATGCAGGACATGCATGCTTTGCGAGTGCAGGCTGAGAAGCAGGGTCTTTTTCAGGCAAAGCCTTTGTTTTTCTGCCTCAATCTGGGCCAAGTAATTCTGCTTGAAGCCCTGGCATGGCTGATCGTCTGGTTCTGGGGAACAAGCTGGACTGTGACGTTTCTCTGCTTGCTGATGTTGACAGTTGCTCAGGTAATGTAAATATGCATTCATCTAATTGTTGCTGCAGAGCAGTAATGTATAGATTCTTACATGCTCATTTAGTCTTTTCTTAATCAGGTGCAAGGTGGTTGGTTGCAGCATGACTTTGGTCACTCGTCTGTCTTCAAGGAGTCTCGGTGGAATCGTCTGATGCACAAGTTTGTCATGGGAAATTTAAAGGTAACCTGTCTGGATAAGAAATATTTCCTATAAAGTAAACACGGATATTAAAGACTGTTCTCATAGGGAGCATCAGCCAGCTGGTGGAATCATATGCATTTCCGGCATCATGCTAAAACTAATATTCTCGGTAAGGACCCTGATGTCAACATGTCCGGCATCTTTGTACTTGGAGCCAAGCAGCCGGTGGAGGCAAGTAGCTCATAGCAAATATATTTTTTATTCCTTTAAATAACTGTACAGTCATACCACCAACTTAACTCTGTACTCCTTTGTGCTACAGTATGGCAGTAAAAAGATCAAATCCATGCCCTATAATCACCAGCACCTGTACTTCTTTCTTGGTATGTTTGCTCAGTCATTAAGAAAAATGAACTTCATGGCAGCTTTTTGGGAAGATAACAGCTTTTTCTTTATGATTTAGTGGGACCACCACTGGCCATTACAGTTGCATTCAGCATTCAGATTTTAAAATACATGATTTCCCGCCGTGATTGGGTGGTAAGATGCAAGTCTCTGTAATGTTCTGAGCATCTAATATAAAGACTATTTCATTTTTAAATCATTTTATACCATACAATTAATTAAAATAGTAAGTATTGAAATGGATGGCTCATAATTTAACCAACAAAATTTCAAATGACACTAATTTGATTGTTTTCTGAAGGATCTGGCTTGGGCTATATCATTCTACATTCGTTACTTCTGCTGTTCTGTTCCTCCCTATGGCCTGACCGGCTCGTTGGTTCTCCTCACCTGCATCAGGTAAATGTTCTAAAAGAGAATGAGCACGAATACAAGCAAGTGATGAATTAAGTGGTGTCATGAAGAGATTAAGGTATAATAGAATTTTTTTTTACACTTCAAGTGCTTTTAGACTACATTCATTAATGAATTATGTTTTATTGTTTATTTTACAGGTGTTTGGAGAGTCACTGGTTTGTGTGGATAAGTCAAATGAACCATATACCAATGGAGATTGATCATGAGAAGCACAAAGACTGGCTGAGCATGCAGGTGTCTTTTTTATGATAAAACTTTGA
Source organism: Atherinomorus stipes (assembly GCA_023101725.1). NCBI lineage: Eukaryota > Metazoa > Chordata > Actinopteri > Atheriniformes > Atherinidae > Atherinomorus > Atherinomorus stipes. The sequence continues at coordinate 484,509 of JALJCO010012252.1, read as the reverse complement.
CTCACATGAAACTCATGTACACTGAAGATGTGTAACTGTGAAGGTGAAGAGAACTTAAAGGTAGAGTCCAGAGTTTTCCCCCTGAAAATAAATATCAGACTTGTGCGAGTGAAATCTGTCTCAATCCACACTTTTGGGCCTCTACTCTCGTGTGACAGTGAGTTTTGTTTGCAGCTCCCCCTCCTCTGACTGTATTTCGCTTTTTCCCTTTGTTTTGGTGTGTTCGGGACATTTCTGGGCGGAGATTTGCGTATCAACCAATAAGAACTAGTGTGTGGGGATACACTCATGATTGAAGCAGATCCCAGCTACTTGAACTCTCGGAAGTGTGACAGTGTGGGGTCCTGTCACTATGTCTCTGACTGATCATGTGCCCTGGCTACTTGGCCACAGGGATGTCCCTTTGGCTGAATGGTCAGAGCATAAATGAACGCCAGGTGGTCATTAGCCTGAGGGGAGGGGCTCTCAGTTTGAAGAGTGTTTACAAACAGAAACAGGGGACACTCCAGATTCTACCTTTTAAAAAGACTGTCCTTGAGCAGCTAGCCCAGGTTGAAATCCTGGCCCAGGGTTATTTGCTTATGTCAACCCCTATGGTGCCAGTACCAAGTGTGCGAACCATACCGTGGTAAACACAATATAAACACAAGATAATAAGCAATGATTGTTCGACCCACAACCTCTGGAGCTCAGCTGTGGGCTGACTCAGATCCATTTTAAATGTCTTCAAAAGAAGAATATGCAATCTGGGCGTTTCAGCCAGAACTTGCAGAATTTTGGTAGGAGACTGCAAACAACTCAGCTTTGCATCCACAATGTGATTTATCAACTGTGGCAATTTTTTGCGTTAATTTTAGCACATCTGAAAAGCAGGTGTTAACTGGTATCTTTGCACACTGATGCTGTATGGAAGCAACATGTCACTGCTGTAAGGACTGCAGACATGCAGCATTGGTTCAAAATATCTCCTTTTTCATCTCCTTAATTGGCCTGTAGGCTCTGTAGGTTACCTGTTGCATTGTTTTTATCTTATAATTATTATAGGCTACTTATTTTATATTCTATATTTTATTTGCTTCTCGTACCTGCATGTTATATCTCTGGAATGACAGGTACTATCTCTGTCTCATTCGGGTTAATTTCATTTTGCATTTTCAACTTTCTTGCACTACTGAACTTTAAATTGCAAAGCCATTGCGCAGCTATTGTTAATCCTCATTTAAACACTGCTGTTTGCACCTGTCACTGATTGCGTGAACAATCTTAGTAGATCACCCGCAAACGGTAACAAGCGTATACAGTTTATCTGCACCACAAACAAATAAGCACTCTTTATTTGAGATCTAGTAGAAATCAGGGCCTATAAGAACATTTTAGCTTTTCTCTTTAATTTTTCACGTTGGGGAGCTGGACTCTTCAAAATCTTTGTGTCAGTGTCACTAACAAGGTGTGTAATTAAACCATGTTGATTTCATTCAACTTGCTGTGTTTCCTGGACTTTGCTTTATTGTTTATTCATAAGACCATGTAGTGTTTTACCGCATAAAGAGAAAGAAAGTCTTCATGCGCATTCATACTGTGAAGAATAAGCATGTACATCAAACTGATTAACGTTTGAACTCTCATCTTGTCAGCTACAAGGCACCTGTAATATTGAGCAGTCCCTCTTCAACGACTGGTTCAGCGGACACCTCAACTTCCAAATCGAGCACCAGTAAGCCCAAAGATCTTGTTTTTCTTACAAAGAAGAGATAAAATGAACAAACCTGTGATTTGAGTGAAATTACAGGAAATACAGTATTAAATTAAAATTAAGTGTAAGGATAAAGTTTTTCACACTGAATAGAATTCTGTTTTTATTGAGAACTTCACTTGTTGCTCTTCAGGGGAAAACAAACAAACTAAAAAACAGCAACAACAAGAAAAAACCCAAAACAGAAAAACTGTGCTAAAGGGTTATATTTCTTGGTCTTAAATAAAAATAAATAAACATGCCAAGTTGAAACACTTAATTATCTGTATAAGGAAATCTGTTTGACATTTTGGTGTCTGCACAACTGACAAAAACCTTAATCTTCTGTATTGTTTAGTTTCCATTATCTCTTGTTCTCTCATACAGTCATGAATGAAGCATCATTTCTCCTTGACTTAACGCTAAATATAAATAATTTAGATTGAAATAAGTTTTCAGAAGTGTCCCTCTTGATGGCCTTGTCCACCATAGTCAGCAGATGGAGGTGCTCACTTTGGCCTTCCTGAAATCTATGACTAATTCTTTGTTGTCAGGAACAGCTTATTTGTTCCATCATGCTTTGAGCCACTCAGTCTCCATCCACAAGGAAGTCTCACAACTTTGGATGATGAGACCCACAACTGTAGTCTCTTCAACAAACTTGATGTTGTGATTGCTGTTAAAAAATGTAACCTGGATGAAGAACAGAGAGCTGAAAACAGCCGTTTGCTGACTGAGATGGGATCCATGCACCATCATTTTTTTTTCTTTTTATAAGTGAGACTGTTTAACTTTTACCTCTATGTGAAGTGCATCATTTATTTTCATCTAGTTATGTGAAACATGAAACATGCTAACTCCTTTTTTGCTAAGTGGCACCCCTTGTCCATTTTCTCTTTTTTTAGTTTGTTTCCCACAATGCCTCGCCACAACTACCACCTGGTGGCTCCGCAGGTCCGTGCACTGTGTGAGAAACATGGCATTCCCTACAAGATGAAAACTATGTGGCAAGGCTTGACTGATGTTGTCAGGTAATAACTCACCAGCGGGATGAGCAACACACTCACTGCTCAGTCTCATGATGCTGAAGATGAGACGACTAAAACCTGATGATGTGCTTATTTGAGTAAATTTATTTTTCCATATTTGATCATCTGTTTCAGTGATAATCAGGTTAATAAATAATTGTCTTTTTGTCCACTTTTTTCTTACTTCTTTTTCAGGGCACTGAAAATCTCTGGTGATCTTTGGCTTGACGCTTATCTCCATAAATGAAAAGCTGTAAAAGAGGAGTTATTTTTCTCTTTTTTGTAATATATAAATGATAGCATCTTTTGACCTTAGAATATTATTGTTGATGATGCGGAAATTTTCTTTTCATTGTGTTTTTCATGGTGTTAAAGTTCAAAAACTGGCTTTGTCTTCGATGTTCATCAGTTCTTTGAGTATTTTGATCAACACTTTAGGTGTTTTATGCAAACAAATAAATGTACATTGATATTCAGATTAAATTTTGTGCTGAGAAATGTGAAAGTCGTTTTGTTTTCCCTATTGTGAGAAGTAAATAATCAGTTAAGAGTGTGTCTGTGGAAACCTAAATGAACCTTAAAAAGGAAAACAGTCCCAGTATTCTAGGGCTAAAATCTGCTAAAATCTATTATGACTGAACCTGTGGAGAAGTTGGGGTAACTGGACAAAATGGAAATGTCATGTTAAGTCCACAGGATCCTGTTGAAACAGCTGTAATTGTTAAGCAGTGGCACCGGACAAGAGTATGAGATTCCTTACATGAGGACAAAAAAAAAAAAAAAAAGAGAGAGAAAAAGAAAGCTCTTCTGGTATGCCATGTGACCGGCCACATGGCAGCAACTTAATGCATTTAGGCATGTGGACATGGTCAAGAGAATTTTCTAAAGTTCAAACTGAGCATCAGAAAGAGAGAAAAATGGGCATTTACTGTAAGTAACTTTGAAGTTGGCATGGTTAATGACATGATTATCTCAACAACATAATTTTTTATAACACATTATAGTCTGGCAAGATGTGAAGAAGTACCTAAATATTTCTCCTGTCATTTCTCTTTGGTCTCCCTTGGCTATGAATCCAGGTTTACCAGCACAGCTGAGTATTGGTTTGATGGAGTGGATATCTACAGTAAAAGCTTGTTAAACCTTGAAGGTCTGTCAGACAGGCTGGTCTGAGTGCTTCAAAAACTGCATATCTACTTGGAGCTTCACACACAACCATCTGGGTTTACAGAAAATGGTGGAAAAAGATGGAATATCCAGTGAGCAGCTGCTGTCTGGATGAAAATGCCTGATTGGATCCATCCTGGCTTGTATCAGTGGTTCAGGCTGCTGCTGCTGATGTACAGTAATGGAGTAGATGATATTTGTCTTGGCACATCTTGGACATCACCAATATCGCCCAATCTAAACATAAATCAAATCAAATTTTATTTATAAAGCACTTTTCATACAAAGAATTAGCACAAAGTGTTTTACATCAAAACAACTTTGGCATAATAAAAACAAGGTTTTCACACACACCAGTAAATTACCTCACAAATTTAAGATGCACACCTGATCATAATTTCTCTCTCTCTTACACGCACTCATGTGCATGCACACAAACACATTAGCTGCTTCTAACCACAAACGATGCACTCTGGCTGATTCCTTTTCTGTCCTTCAATGATGCAACTCAACCAAACTGATAAAAAAAAACTTCAGATGATCAACTCATCTCTGTGTGAATAGGATTGTAATTTTAATCACACTGGCTCCAAACAGTCAAAGCTTTGGGGACCTCCGTGTGCTCATCGGGGACCCCCTTGGAGATCCCAGACGCCAGGTTGGAAAATACTGCTTTACAGCACCAGTACAATGATGATGGCTGATAGAAAGAAAAGGCACTTTAAAATTATGCTAAACTTAGTTTAAATTTGCATGTTTGGTCTGCTGCACCATTCCAGGAGACAATTCAAACTGGCACAAAATGACTAAAGAAAAGCATGACAACAAAGAGATGTAAAAACAACATAGATAATGCTAGAAGACCACAAGATAGTTTTGAAATTTACAGAGATGAGAAATTACCTCAGACACACATGATAAGAACAAAAATGACCAGAGAGAGGCAAAAAAATGACCAAGAGGATGTAGAATGACTCCCCCCCCCCCCCCCCCCCCCCCTGTGGATACTTTAGTAATGGCGACATCACATGGTAGTAAATGGTACATGCAAATTATTTTTGCTTAGTTAAAAAAACAAAAAAACAAAAAAAGCCTCTTTACGTTTTGTTAAAGGACCAATAAAGACTTAAGATTAAGAATAGGAAAGTCATCATGAAGGGATACAGAAAGGCATTATTTATTGTGTAATCAGTAGTCTACTATCATTCTGTTTCTTCTCCTTTTAGAGATGTGACGTTCATTAACGAATCAATTCTTTTGAACGGCTCTTTTAAATCAACGAGAATCGGATCTCATTAACAAACTTACAATTTATACAATATCTATATTTTTTAATGTATTTCTGTATTTTTCCTACATTTTTTGAAATCCCATATAGTAGATTTTATAGAGATTAGATTTTTTTTATTTATTTATTTTTTCATTCCTCAAAATCTCTGTGTGGAACATTTTTGAAGTTTTGCATGGAAGCTGATTGTAGCCTATATGTGTTACTAAAAACCCAAAATAGTGGCTGTCAAAGCTTGGGGATATGGAGCCAATGCTACAAAGAAAACACAAGTTATATGAAAATTATGACCAATAATTCATAATATTTCACATTCCCACCAACCGAGTGCTATATCGATAGTGTGTGTAAGTTTGTATCATTATGTATTAATTGCCAGTGGTTATTTTCCTGATAAAGATTAGTTACTATTGATTGAATTCTGAATTTAAAAATATTGGATGAAGAATAAGAATGAGCCAGTCTTGTTATTATTATTATTATCATTATTTATAATAATAATAATAATAATAATAATAATAAATGTATTCACTGTTTGCTTTTAAAACGACTAGACGCTTATCATTTTCAGTCATGAATTATTGCCTGTAGACGTGGATGTCAGAAGCAGCTGAGGCTTAGCGGCGCAGATGGATGAACTATAGTAACCCTGCTGGTCCCTGAATTACGACCTATTTTATCCCTACTGTGAAACCATCAGCAGTCCTCCAGCTGATTGTTGTCCATTTAGTCGTTAAACGGCTCTTTGATATTCAGATAAGCATCTTGACCCATATCGCAGTGGCTGTGGTCCAAATCTCAGGGAAAAAAAACCTGCTGTCCGCCGATTGGCCAGAAACCCTCGAAAGATCCGCTCGAAGTTCGGGGGAAGGGGGTGAATGAGCGGAGCCTATCAGGGAAGACGGAGGTTAATGTTCGTGATATTTGCTCATAAATTGCATCTGTTGCAGGAGCAGACGAGAAGCGGTCAGTTGGGGACTGAAGTCGTGGGAGTGGAGTCCATCTTGATGCTGTAAGTTTAAAATATTCGTCATTGTCATGTTTTGGTCTGATAGCTTAAACAGCAGCCATCCCTTACCTGGCAGTATTGTTGTAATTCTCAGGCGATAGACATTGTTTTAGGTTTGCGGGATTTAGTCTGCTTTTCTGTCCCCCAAATTAACAACACAATCAATATTATGATAAACTGTTTTGTTTTATTCTTCCTTTAGCTTTGATTTGAACAGACATTCAGAACTGGTCGCTGGGCTCATTGTTCGAAATCACAAGGCTTTAATTACTGATGGCGCTGCACTTGTGAGAATTTAGCTTAAAAAATGTGAGAGACACAAAGAGAGAGAGAGTGTGAAATACATTACGGTAGTTGCGTTTTATAAACTATTCCTCACTAGAAGATCAGCCCCAAAACAAGCTCCAGACGGAAAGATAAAACATTTTTCTGCAGAACCATATTGAACTGGACCACAACAGTACAGCAGCACAAGGACACTGTCGTGTCATAATACAGGATATTCATGGCCAGTTTTTCCTTCAGCGTGCAGGTGGATTGAAGTGACACAGCAGCAGTGAGGATGGGAGGTGGAGGCCAGCAAACGGACCACAGAGAGCCAGACAGCGGGGGAGATGCAGGTGTTTACACCTGGGAGGAGGTGCAGAAACACAGCAGCAAGAATGACCAGTGGCTGGTCATCAATCGAAAGGTTTATAACATCACTCAGTGGGCCAAAAGGCATCCAGGAGGGTTTCGTGTCATCAGCCACTATGGTGGGGAGGATGCCACGGTAAATATTATATCTACCATCAGCTTTTTTCCCCAGAATTCTTCAGATGTTTCACAACCCATTGTGACATTTGTGCTTTACAAATACAGTAGTAGAAACACAGTCCTTCATAATCAAAATCACAACCATTTAGATGTCCACAATGGCACTTTTCCCAATGATCATTCTTGTCAAGACAAATGACATCACTTTTGCCAGTTATGTGCCAGTAAAAAGTTTATACGGTAGAGACCAAGCATTTCAGTTTGAATGTGTCTGAACTTTTCATTGAATGAATATTCTGGGTATTTGCAGGGAAACTGTTATGAGTGAGTCATATAATTTAAAATAACTTAAAAAAAAAAGAAGAAATCCCAGATATATTTTTTTACAAATTTATATATAAATAGGTTAATATTAAAATATACATTAAGACCAAAAAGAAGAAAAATGATTAAGTTTGGATTCATATAGCTATTATTTAACTTAAAAATGTATATATCTATGAGCATCTTGCTAAGTATTATGTAGGATAGTTCCATGATTGTCATTATTCCCAATTTTTCAAATGTTGAGGATTTTTAAAATTGTTGAAATAATCCAACTTTGACCTTTGACCAGTGTTTCCACGTGTATCTCTGCATGATCACTATCAAATGCATTACCTCATGTCCTAATGGCAGATGCCTATAAATGTCATTCTGACCGGTCAGCATTCTAGTATTACTGATTGCTATTTTGGCTAATAATTTAATCAATTAGATTAAATGTAAACCTTTGTCTTTCTAATTCTCATGTAGGAATTGTGTGTGTGAACATTCATTTTTACGACTTGGACTGTTGGATTTTTAGATACCACTGCAATGGTATGTCATTTTGAATATCCCACTTTGAGTAAAGTTTCTGACTTGAGTTGAGTTCAATAGTAGTAGTGGTAATTATTTTATTTATTCAGTCATCAAACAACAACATATGAAAATACATCGACCTTCACATTTATAATTACACTGACTGAAAAGGGCTGAGGCATAATGCTCATATTGCCTAGTCTCTGACAGAATTCCTAACTTAATCCACAAAATGGAGAAAAGAAGAAGAAAACAAAAGGAAAATAGGAAAAGGAAAAAGAAATAAGGTTTTATTCAATTAAGAAAAAAAAATGCCCATTTTGTCCCTTATTTCCCATTTTTTCATATTTCCTACTTATACTGTAGCTTTGAAAACAAGATTAAACAATCATGCACTTAAAAATCAACAACCAATTAAACAAACGTAAATTCAAATGAGCCTTTTTCCAAAATGTTACACCCACAACAGAAACACATCTCCTTTTAATCCCTTTTGTTGTTTTTGGCACAACAAACTTAAAACATCTCTCAAGTCATATTTCTCTTTAAACCTAGATTTTTTTTTAAAAGGCAGTGAATTTTTTTTTGCCTTGTGCCTTATTTGCATCATCCTGAAATACACTTTATTAATAAATTTCAATGCATGTGACTTTAGAAACAACAGACTTGTGTGATCATAACCTGCATTATTAACAGATGTATTTCACGTTTTTGCAATACAAATATTTAACTTATAGATGTGTTAAAGTTGATCCCCAAAACTCTACACAATAAATGAACAATAATGGAACAATAAATGAACAATACCTAATGTAGAGACATTTAGAATTTAGTACATCCTGAAATTTATACCAAATTTCTGTTGATATTGATATTTTTCCTTATAAATGATCAATATGGTCAAGCCATCATCTATCACTACTCCAAAAAATTTTGTCTGGAAAACTCGTAATTTTAGTGTAACCATTTTTTTAATTCTATATTTTTATTATACAATACATTTTAACCATCTTAAAATTGTCAGAATTGTGATCATGTATTTCAGATTACATTTACTGGCAAAAGTGACGTCATTTCTACTCAGGTAATCAGTTGTTTTATGAAGCAGTTAATGTCTTACTAGAAGCAGATAGCAGTCAGAGTGCTCTCAGTTTAAAGCATCAAGGATGAGCTGAAGTTACCCCGAACCATCAGAAGTGGCAAGTTTTCCCATATAAAACACTGGTCACTCCATTTTGAACACATTCAAGTAAATATGTGAAAGTTGTATTTAAGCCATTAATATATTGAAAAGTTTTAAACTGCATCCAGTCTATGATTGTGGTGGTTCTTCTACCTCTTGATGACATCAGCCATTAAATTGACAGCTCATGTCTCAACTTCTCACTTGTATTATAAGTGGAATCCAGTCACTAAATTCCACACTGAAATCCTTAAAACTGAATTTGGGAAGAAAGGTATTTTAAAAGTCTTTCCCACTGATCTTGTTGGCTCAAAGATGAAATGATTTTGCTATTTTGAACACAAGGGGGCGTATTGTGAACATCAAACGGATGAAGCAGGTGGAAGAAAGGGTTATTATTCATTCATTTATTCAGTCAGTCGTTCTTAAAGATTATCTAAAAGAATAAGAAAAAATATTTTCATAATGTTGATCAGATTTGTTCAGAAAAAAAACAGTCAAAATGTTTATTTTTATTTACTTTTTAGAGCTTTTTTTTCTTCTTAAACTTGATTTAAAGGAATATGAACACAATAGCGACATCATGTGTGTCTAGGTTGTAGTTGCAATGACAGTAAAGTAATTGCAGCCGTTTGGTTGCCAGGCTCACTGCTGATAAGTGAGCAGCTCAGCCTGCACCATGTTCGAGAATTACAGAGAAGTTTTATAACTGACAGCTAACGTTAGCCACATTAGCAAGCGAGTTGGGAGATCCAGGAGAAAAGTTGCCATTTCAGCATTTTGATGACATGAAAATTTTTTTACGTGGGCCCATCTAGTGTTGTCTTCACTTAGATTTACTCTAGTTTTTGCACTACTCAGGTCACTCCTCCTCTGAGATGGATAACGATATCTCTGAGGCTCTGAAGCAGCTGCTTGACTCCACCATTTTTCCCAGTGCCAGCCTAACTGTGCCGAACATACAGTACTGTTGCCACAGGCAACCCAGAATGGCGGCCTGTATCAGCTTAGATATAAACATAATGCCATTTCAAACCTGTTAAAATTGATTTCATATTTGTTTCCAGGCTAAATATAATTTTTTAAGGAAATGCTATACTTTCATTCTGCTCCCCCAGGAAGTTTTATATCAAATATAGCTTTTAATAAAAATTCCCTATATTCAACCTTTTATAAGCCTTTGAACTACAGTTGTGCATGAAATACATTACAAACTTGTTGAAGATGCTTTTACTGTTATTGTTTGAAATATACTGTACATGTATATCAGCCTTTATGTAGATTAAGATGCTGTTGTATATACTGTATGTCTTCAGAATACGCTTTTAAAATTCAAGACCTTTTCCTGCCTCTGTCTCTGTTTGCCGCATCATTCAGAGTTTTTATTTGTGTTTACCAGGAAGCCTTCACTGCTTTTCACCCCGATCAAAAGTTTGTGCAAAAGTTCCTGAAGCCTCTGCTGATTGGAGAGTTGAAAGCAACGGAGCCGAGCCAGGACCAAAGCAAAAATGTAAGTTTTTGAAGTCTCAGGAGTAGGCTAGACAGTTAACAGATCTGCTTGGTTATTCTAGAGTCTGATAGTGTTTACTTTTCCAAGTACCTCGTCATGGCATCACTTTTTCAAGAGTATTTTTTGTCCTCTTCTCTGTTCTCAGGCTGGAATCATACAGGATTTTGACATTTTACGAGCAGAGGTAGAGAAGCAGGGTCTTTTTCAGGCCAAACCTTTGTTTTTCTGCCTCCATCTGGGTCACATCCTGGTGCTGGAAGCCCTCGCGTGGCTGATGGTCTGGTTCTGGGGGACAAGCTGGACGCTGACGCTTGTGTGTTCGGTGCTGCTGGCAACTGCTCAGGTTTTTTGAACATAACTATCTGTTAGTCAAATTTCTGTTGAAGAAATTAATACAAATTCTAAACGGGCTGATTTATCTTCTTTTCCAGTCTCAGGCTGGATGGTTGCAGCATGACTTTGGTCATCTGTCTGTCTTTAAGAAGTCTCGTTGGAATCATCTGATACACAAGTTTGTCATCGGGCATTTGAAGGTAACCCTTTTAAGATGTTAAAGGGGTAGTTCAGAATTTTTGACATAGGGCCTCATTTATCGCGTTAGCCAGGGTATTATTTATCACTGGAGACAATTTTATCATATTTTATCCTGTTATTCTAGTTGCAAGAGGTTGCTGATGCTACAGTATGTCAAGCGTAAGTCAATAGGATCATCTAACCTGTCATTAAAAACAATCTTATCCACTCCACAAAACACCCGAGGTAAATCAGTTATAACACAAGCGTGTATACAGTCATCCTCAAAATTATTCATACTTCTCCATTTAAAGAAAATGCTAAACTCACAGCAGTAATTCAAATAACAAGAAACTAAAGAAACCAATAATAAATAAAAATTTACAAAAATGTACAAAAATACAGTGAAATAGTATTGCTTTTGAATTGTGTTTGAAAATAATAAAACAAACAAACAAACAAAACTGTTGTAGACAAATTGGAGCACCTTGCTCATGAACAATGGACCAACTTATCTGTCAAAGGGTGCAGAAATCTTATAGAACATTACAGAAAACACCTGATTGCAGTGATTGCCTCAAAGAGGTGCTCAGCAGAATTTTAGTTCAGGAGCTCCATCATGCTTATTTTCTTGTTTAATTTTTTGTTGGTTTGTTTTTATATTTCTGTTGAACCACAATTCAAAATTAATGTCACGATTTTCTTAGAACATTTATTCATCATTTTTGTCAATTTAAGATTAATTCACAGACAGCTCATTTTTTACCCCTTATTTAATGGGAGGGTATGAATAATTATGAGGACGACTGTACTGTATGTAAATTCCCATGAGAATAGAGCAATGTTACAAATAAAACTAACCTTGCATCAGAAATTTTGCATTTCATTTTGAGGGGGCTAGTTTCTCATCAGCTGTGGAAGTATACTTCACATCCAGGTGGTATTCCAGGCTAATAGAGATATGATGACGGTTGATGAAACAAATGTAGAATTGTCTTCAAAATCCAACACATCCTCCTGCCTCTCAGACTTGGCCATATTTTTGACTCTACATTAGCATAATCAATTTCTTTTATGTACGTAGCAGCAGATAATGTCACTCTGCTGCCAAATACAGAAGATAAAACTATGTTGCTGCTGAGACACATCAAATGCAAAGCAAAGGCTAGTTTTATTTTTAACATTAATGTACTAACAGGGGCATTTAAATATATAGTCTTGTATTATAACTGATTTGCTTATGCTGTTCTGTAGAGTGGATAAGATTGTTTTTAGTGGCAGGTGATGTGATTCTATTGCCTTGCGCAAGCCTTAGCATCGGCAACCTGCTGCAGCTAGAATAACGGGGTGAAATATGTTGAAACTGTCTCCAGTGATAAAATTTTACACTGACTCATAAATGAGACCCTATGTTAAAAATTCTGAATGTGTTTTTTATTGACACATTCAGACATTAACAGACTGATCTCACAGGGAGCTTCAGCCAACTGGTGGAATCATCGTCATTTCCAGCATCATGCCAAACCCAATGTCTTCAAAAAGGACCCTGATATCTACATGTTGGACATCTTTGTACTGGGAGCCACTCAGCCAGTGGAGGCAAGTAGCTAGAAGTATATATTTTCTCTTTCCTCTAAATATCCATATAGTACAAGTGCTGACATAACTCTGTACTCTGTGTTACAGTATGGTATAAAAAAGATCAAATATATGCCTTACAATCACCAACACAAGTACTTCTTCCTGGGTATGTTTATTATTTATCAACTTTTTAAAGAGAACAAAAAAGACAGTACTTAAGGAAAAAAATTATATGTTTTGTGTTCCAGTGGCACCACCACTACTCATTCCAGTTTTCTACAACGTTAACATTATGAAGACCATGATTACTCGTCGTGACTGGGTGGTATGACTTCAACCTCTGTGTTTCTTTAAAATTAGTTTAAATCTGATATGAATCCAATGGAAGTTTTTTCAATAAATAAACACTAACCATTTATCAGTCATTTTCTTGTAATTCATGAAAAGATATTTGCCTTTTCTTCTGAAGGATCTGGCTTGGTCCATGACGTACTACTTTCGTTACTTCTACTGTTATGTACCCCTTTATGGCCTGTTTGGTTCATTGGCTCTCATGACCTTTGTCAGGTAGATGTTCTTATGTGTATATTACCAGCATTATTTAATGGTTTTAAAACCCTAGACAGTTAATCATATTGTTGTCATGTTTACAGGTTTTTGGAGAGCCACTGGTTTGTGTGGGTGACTCAGATGAGCCATTTGCCAATGGAGATTGATAATGAGAAAAACTACGACTGGATGACCATGCAGGTGCTTGTTTTATTATTAAGAAGCATAATTATTTTTTCCAAAACTGCCTTTGGTATTCTGCAAAAGGTGAAAACAGTCTTTGGGCAGAACCACATATCTGTTTGTACTATGGAGGACACAGCAGGTATTTTGTCTGTGTTCTTTAGTATAAAAAATACTACAAACAGAGCACTTGACCAGAAAACACTGGTTACTAAACAACTTGCTGCCGATTAAGTTTCTAGTGTTACAAAAACATCTTGAAAATATCACATGCATGAATTGTTTACACTACCAAAATGAGCTGGTGTTGTCATGGTAACATTGTTACAAAGTCTTTGCGTTTGGAGACATCTACTTTTTCCAAGTTGGCTCAGCTGGAACACCAACTGTTGGTTACTCCAGGGCGCCACCCAGAACACGCCATCTGTTATGTTTTTTTTTCGGAAGATATGTAGGACCCCCTTGAAAACGAGATGGTTCATCTAAAGTTGTTTATCCTACAAATAAATAAAAATACTGTGTGGCCTGAGAGCTCATGAGTCGAGCTGCTTCTGAGAAAACGGAGTTGCTGTCAGATCCACAGACGTAAAGAATGTGTCCATGATCAGATCTTCCGCAGAGGACAGTAATGCTCCAAGTTGAAAAAAGGAAGATACAATTCTTTACCAAATTTTCAGAAGTAACATGCTACTCTACTTTTAGTGCAAAAGAATAGCAGCACTTAACATTTTACCGTATTTTCCAGGTTATAAGTCACACTTTTTTTCATAGTTTGGTGGCTTGTGTGACTTATAGTCCAGTGCAACTTATTTATCAAAATATATACAATTTAGCATATTTTTAAGTCTCAATTCATATTGACTGACACGAGCTAAGGAATAAATATTGCCGTCTAATGTCAAAAGAGGGCACTCTAAGCTTGTGACGACTATATTCTGCTCCAAAGACAAAAATCCCAAAATAGCCTCCTCTCAGTGAGAGGAGTTTATTTTGGACATCTGTCTGTACGGTGGAACAAACCCTCAAAAAACATGTTTATCCTTCTTCGTTATGATATTTATGATCATTTACAGGCATTAACTTTAGAATTGGACTGATTGGGTACTTTTTAGCAGTTACAAGTAGGATATATTTTAGATAAATAAATACGACTTATAGTTCGGTGCAACTTAAATATGTTTTCTTCCTATTCTTGATGCATTTTTGACTGATGCAACTTATAGTCTGGAAAATACGGTAATAGGTGTTCCAATACTATAGAACCTGCTGTGTAAGAATTAGGGCAGTCAAAAATTAAAGCAATCATACAAAGAGATTTATCTGTGAAGTTAACATGTGAATTGCTTTTAACAGATTGACACATTATTATAAATTATTACTTGTGCCTGATTAAAAATCCACATTTGACATTCTCTCGATGAGAGAAGCTGATTTTGAGCATGTACAGTTGTCCTTAAAATTATTCATATCCCCTAATTGAAGAAGGAAAAAAATTAGCTGTCAGTGAAAAAAATTGGAATTGACAAAAGAAATAAATAAGAATTTTATGAAAATCATGACATTGAATTTGCATTGTGATTCAAAAGAAACAAACAAACGCACAAAAAATAAAACAAGCATGATGGGGCTCTGAAGCTAAAATTTTGTTCAGCAAAACTTTGAGCCCATCATCCAATCAGGTGTTTTCTGTAATGTTCAAAAAGACTTTCACACCTGTTGACAGGTATTTTGGTCCACTGTTCATGGGAAAGGGGTGCTCCTAATGTGTCCAGGCCAGTTTTGATTTTTAAATTTTTTTTTTTACTATTATTATTAGTATTATTTCAACCACAGTTAAAAAACAATAATTTATTTCACTAAATAATAATTTTGTAAATTTTTGTTTATTATTAGTTTCTTTAGTGTCTTGTTATTTGAATTACTATTGTGAATTTAGCATTTTCTTTAATTGGAGGTTATGAATAATTTTAAGGGTGACTATAGGTGCTTTGTCACAGTGATGAAACAGATCCATGAAAACCCACTTTATCCTCCTTATTCATGAAGATTCTGACCATTTTCAAGCCTTGAATTTAGAGGATGACCCATTTCACACATTACCGTATTTACCACTCAGTCGTTGTCTCAGACATTCTGGTCCACACTCCTTACCAGTGAACTGTAGTGAGATTTATCAGTACTAATATCAGTACTCTGAATCAGTAGGCCTACTCAATGCAAGCACTTGTGCTTGGTTTGAAAAAATGTGGTACTGTATCTGTTCATCCCTAATAGCAAATTGAATAAAGTATTAACTTTCCTGTACTCGTCTCATTATCTTTTTCAGTTACAAGCCACTTGTAATGTTGAGCAGTCCTTCTTCAACGACTGGTTCAGCGGGCATCTCAACTTTCAGATTGAACACCAGTAAGACAAATGATTTCCAGGAATAAACTAAGAGGAGTATCCACCATTTCTTCAGAGACAGCTCTTCCAGTGCAGTAGCAGCTTTCAGATTTATCGATATTGTGTGTTCATACTATGATAATAATATATTAATAATATGTTGTGCAGCTATATTAATAAAGATATTATATGTTATATTATTACCAGTATATTATACTTTTTATATGATATAAAAAGGTTAGATCCAAGAAAGGTTAATGATCCAGAGGAAAATACTAAAAATGTTGTTATAACATTAAACACAAACACTGATCCTAAACAAGGTTGAAAAATACAGAAAATAAATGTTGTGGATACAGGCTTTTAATCTGAAGGAGAAAATGCGTGTTCATACTGAGAGCAGTAAGAACATGGAAATTAAAACAAAAACTGTTTTAGGGGTAACTTATATGGACTTAAGAATTTGATAACTGCAAAGCAAAAATCTGGTGCATAAAAATTGTTGGCCCTGTTCTTGGCTTTCATTTTTTACTTTAACTTGAGAATTGGATAACTTCACTTTTATATCTAGACACTTACATATACACATGCCTTTTCTGTTTCTGAAGTTTGTTTCCCAGGATGCCTCGCCATAACTACCAGTTGGTGGCCCCGCAGGTCCAAGCTCTGTGTAAGAAACATGGGATTCCTTACGAGGTGAAAACTTTGTGGCGAGGCATGGCTGATGTCGTGAGGTAATAAATCACAAGAAAGACATGCAACAAAGTAAAAACAAGCTGCATATTCTGTAAAGCTATCAGCCCCCTTTCATTCAAGTAAATCATGGTTAGCTTACTTATTGATTTTGATGTTTTATCCATTCTTTTCATCTTGCAGGTCACTGAAAACCTCTGGGGATCTCTGGCTTGATGCATATCTTCATAAATGAAAACCTTTTTTTCTTTTCTTTTTTTTTTTTTTTTTAGAAGAGACGCTTTCCTTTTCTTTTGAACCTAAATGATTGTATCCTTGGACTTTGAAAAATCCGGTTTGAAATGATGTCTTTTTTGTTGTAATATTTAGCAGATTAGTTAATTCTTCAGCACAATAGATGTAAAAACTGACTGCAAAGACTTTTTATGATTAAATCTTTTTTATTAGCACTTTGTGGAAAAAAGTAATTAAACTGACAAATAATTCAATATTAGAATGTTAATTTAAATTTGTTTTTGTCTAATGTAACTTTTTCCAAATACAATTCTTCACTTGCCCTTTTACTTAACAATAAACATTCAAGTTGACTTTTCTTTCTACTCTGGCATTATTGGTGCATGAATACAGTGACAAACACATCTGCTTGCAAAAAACGAGGAAAGTTTTCCATTTTTAATGATGGTCTCTTTAAACATTACATCCCACAATATTTACAACCCTAAGAAAGGTTTTCTTAATCTTGTCTTCATTAGAGAGAGAGAGTTTATTATCACTGCAAAAAAACAAGTTACCATGAAATTTTTTGCTCCTTCAGCGTACACAAATTATGTATTTAAGACAAAACTCAGAACAGCAACAATAATGAAAAACACAATACATAAAACAATAATACCACAGCAACAAGAAATACTTAAAAAGTGCAGGCGCTATAAAGAGCGTATGCTTATAGATAAATAATGGATAATGGAAGTGGTTGTTCATTTGTGTGTGTTGAGTGTCCTGATAACAGTTGGAAAGAAATTGTCTCTGAGTCTGGATGTGCAGGCTCTTATCTGTCTGTATCTCCTTCCTCAGAGGAGTAACTGAAAAAGTTCATGTCCTGGGTGTGAGAAGACTGATAATGTTTGCTCTGCTAAGGAGAGGCAATACTGTTCAGTGAGGGCAGGGGGCATCAGATGACTTTCTTTTGCAGAGTGCATCACTCATTGTAGTACTGCACCTTTCATTTTTAATAGAGCAAGAAATCTACACACACCCCAAGTAATGAGCTATATGCACAACGCCCACTACTTCCTGAACTTAGTAATGCTCCTTTGTTTCCTGTCTTTTATTATTAGACAAACTGATTAATCCAGGTGTGTCTGGCCATTGTCGTCGTGGTAACTGAGATCAGGCACACCTGGATTAATCAGTCCAATAATGAAAGACAGGAGACAGAGGAGCACTACTAAGTTCAGAAAGTAGTGAAACTGTGCATATAGCATCTTCAATATTTACAATGAGCATAAACATCTACCATACTGCTCATACACGTGTGTTACGTGCATGTGATGCATACGCATATGCACATACTTACAAAAACACACAGTCACACACCAAACTTACATGAATCGATATGTTACTCCTCTCCGGAGTTTACCGTCGACAATTCAAGACATTGAGAACAACAACAACACAATTTGATAAGAAAAAAACTATAACATGCACATTACATGATAAACATATGCAATGAAAAACACACTACATTTCATTGTTTTCTACTGAAGATCTCAATGTGCAGCAGACTGATATAGGAAGCTGCAGCATTATTTATTCGTCAGTACTCAACAATAGTTATTTTTCTTGTATTCTGAGCCAGAAACTGCCAACACACCAGTTCTCACACAAACCAAACTTCTTTTGTTTTTTATTTAGTTTTATTCTTAACAGAGGGTCATGTTCATATTTTCATGAAAAAGTTTAATATGAATCCTTAAGGAAATTACATCTTTGGTTTATCAATCTAGATATAATACAAATACATATATGATGTACTGATTAATGTCAGTACAAAATCAGTTCAAGTCTCTAATAATCAGGTAGCGACAAAAATGGATCCAAGAAATCTAAATAATTATTTTCTGAATGATAATTTCTGTTGTTCTTTCCTTCAGGCTAACACTTGGGATCTATCAGATTTTGTGGAGCTTTTCTTAAATTGTTTCATCACTGCTTTGAGTCAAACTACTTGATTTAATTTGGATTTTAAAGATGTTCTTACTTAGGAAACACTACAAGTAAAGAAGCATGTGAAAGAAATCTTATCATATCCTGAGTGTCACTTTGACCCTGGTGGTATCATTAATCCTTCTTTTACATGTTTCTGTGCTTGTACATCAGTGTAGGATACGCATACGTCATTGTAAGATTTGTGGGGAGAACATCTTTAAGTGTTTATCTCTTCTGATGCGATGCCAGACAGTCTGAGCTCTCTGTTAAAAAAATAAATTTTCACTCCTTGGGGTCAAAGCCTCTTCAGACTTGGTCAGACTCATCTCAGACGCTGTGTGGCGCTCTTACTTATAAGCAATATTTACTTTTTGTTTATTGAACCTCTAATTATTAATTTAAACTTATTCAGACTCTTGGTAATACTTATTTACTTTATTTTACATCATCAACCATGATAGTTTTAGGGTCAGCGCATGTCACAAAGTTTGACTTAATACTCAGTGTCAAGAAAATAAGCTTCATCTTATAAGTTTTATGTGTTTATTCTCTACTTTGTATTTTCTTATTCTTTTATTATCCATGTGCCACTGTATCATAAATATGTCGTGTATAACTCACACACATTTCTTTCAACTGAACCTGCATTGTATAAAGAGTGAGAAACTGAAAGTCTGGCACCTGACTCCAGCTTAATACGCCAGAATTGAAACACTTGCCTAAACTTGCCCCGATAAACACTTACTGTTGAGATCTGGACATTTTTCTGTCCATGTATAGCGTTTGCCTTTTTTGTCAATGAAACAAGTTTGATATTCTTTCTGCCTGCGTGTTTGTGAGCAACCACCGGTGGTTTCTGTTGTGAGTGACCAACACAGAAAGCTGTCCTTTTGCATGGTAACCTGATGGTAGACATGACTGCCTTCATCTCCCAGAAGAGCTGGGCTCCAGTCAGGATCCCCAAACACTCACCAGTCCTACAGAAAGTAGTCAGATAAATCATGGATAAAATGATTAGAATACATTTATTAAATTTACATGAGATAATCAGGCAGAATGACTCTACAGTACAGCGCGGAGATTAGTTGATGAGGTGCATCGATTCGTATCATGAAAGACTTATTGTTTTGAGAAATGTTTCCAGTTGAGCCATGTGATCACCTGCTCTGGGTTTGAATCAAAGGTGAGCAGGACATGATTGGTAGATCATCGCTCTATACAGATCTTCTTGGGCAGGTGGTTTGTATTGGCAATGATTTTTATCAACAGCTCATTGTTGACCTCATCCATCACTGCAGCACAGAACCATGATGGAAGCAGATGTAAGAATGAGAGAATGTTTTAAAAAAGTTCAGGAAGTAGTGGAGTCGTGTGTACAGTATACATCTATGGTAGTACATAACATTTGACCATATACTCTAAAACTGGTTGCAGGACTCATTGTTGGAAATCCTTAAATTTTGATGATGGAGCTGCTCTTATGGTGAGAATGCAGCTTTCTGAATCTGAGAAACATTACGGTCATTGCGTTTTATAAACTATTTCTTGATAAAACGTCGGTCCATTTTTAACAATCTCAAAATGAAAGATAAAGCATTCTTCTGGAGAACATCATTTATATTTTTTACTGCAACATGGTGATAGTGCATCATGGTGCAAGTACATCAGCTCTGATATAATTTTATCATCTATGCAGTTTTTCACTAATGAACAGTTTTTCCTTCAGTGTGCAGGTGGATTGAAGTGACACACAGCAGCAGTGAGGATGGGAGGTGGAGGCCAGCAAACAGACTGTGAAGAGCCACGCGGTGGGGGAGATGCAGGTGTTTATACCTGGGAGGAGGTGCAGAAACACAGCAGCAAGAATGACCAGTGGCTGGTTATCAATCGAAAGATTTACAACATCACTCAGTGGGCCAAAAGGCATCCAGGAGGGTTTGAGGTCATCAGCCACTATGCTGGGGAGGATGCCACGGTAAATATGTCTATGATAAGCTTTTTTTTTCCAGAATTCCTCAGATATTTCACAACCCTGTGTGACATTTGTGCTTTACAAATAGTAATTCAGTCTTTCGTAGTCAAAATCAACAATTTAGATGTCCACAATGGCACTCTTTTTATTTCACAAGGATCATTTAATATGTGCATTCTTATCAAATGACATGACTTTGTCCAGTTATTTGCCAGTAAAAAGTTCATAGAGACCAAACGTTTCAGTTTGAATGTGTCTGAACTTTACATTAAATGAATAATTCTGGGTATTTGCTGATATGAGTCCTATAATTATAATGAGACATTTGAAATAAAAAACCCAATATAGCCTTAAAATTATTCACAAATAGATATAAATGAATATGCAGGATTCAGATATTCATTTAGACAAAGGAAAAGAAAAAAATAATGTTTGGATGCGTACAGATTTTATTTCATTTTAAAATGTATATAACTATGAGCACCTTGCTAAATGTTATGTGGAATAATCCCATGATTGTCATCATTCCCATTTTTTGGGTGAAAAATTATTCTTTAGATTGATAAAAAAAAAAAAAGACATTTAATCTGTGTTTCCACATGTATAGCTGCATGATCACTACCAAATGCATCACACCCCATATCCTAATGTCAGATGCCTATAAATGTCATTGTGACCAGTCAGTATTCTATTTTAAGGCAAGGCAATTTTATTTGTGAAGCACAGTTTATGAACACAACAATTCAAAGTGCTTTACATAAAACATTAAACACATAACAGTGGGATGCAGACTAAAATACAGCATTAAAGGCAGTTTAGAGGATGTTTTCGGCAATTCAGAAAACAGATATTGGTAGTGAGTTTTTTTAATGAAGACCAGCCTGCTAGATTCAAAGCTCCCTCACTCGGCCACAGGACAACATGCAAAAGTAAAGTCCCAACACCGACTTCAACCAGACAGCAGGTACAGATTCTAGGTACAGAGAGAAAGACAACCATTCACACTCACATTCATTCCTAGGGACAATTTAAGAGTGACCAATCAACCTAACATGCATGTCTTTGGATGGTGGGAGGAAGCTGGAGTACCCGAAGAGAACCCACACACTACACGGGGAGAACATGCAAACTCCATGCAGGAAGGCTGCTGTTACTGAATTGTTTGAACCCTCTCCCCAGCTGGGGATTGAACTAGTGACCTTCTTATTGTGAGGCTGCAGTGCTAACCACCACACCACCATGCAGCCTGTTTGTAAGTTTTTAATTAATTATACCAAAAGTGAAAGAATAAAAGAATAAAAAGCATGATTAAAAATTAAAAACAATAGACAGAATATAAAAAGAGTCTTAAAAGAGACCGTGCTGATTTGAACTGTTGAGTAAAAACTGTAAATGCACCTGAGAACAACTGGATTTAAATAAACTGAGAAGTTTCAGCTGATCTGAGGTTTTCTAGTAGTTTGTTTCAGACATGTGGAGCATTGAAGCTGAATGTAGCTTCTTTATGTCTGGTTTTAACTTTGATAACTGAAAAAAAAAAAAAAAACGGATCCAGATGACTTGAAGGGTCCAGCGGGTTTATACTGAGTCAGGACGTCACTGATATATTTTGGTAATATACGAGTCAGTTTTATAGACCAGCAACAGAACTTTAAAATCTATCCTTTGACAGCCAGGCAGCCAGTGCACAGACCTCAGAACTGGACTGATGTGGTCCACTTTTCTGGTCTTTGTGAGAACTCGGGCAGCAGAGTGCTGAATAAGCTGCAGCTGTTTGCCTGATTTTTTAGGTAGACCAGTGAAGTCACTGTTACAATAATGAAGCCAAGTGAAGATGAACGCTTGAACTAGTTTTTCCAGATTTTGCTGAGACATTAGATTGTTTATCCTTGAGATGTTCTTCAGGTGATAGTAGGCTGATTCAGTGATTACCTTAATGTGTTTTTCAAAGTTTAGGTCTGAGTCCATTACTACATTCAGATTTCTGCACTAATGTGGTCCACTTTTATGGTCTTAGTGAGAACTAGAATATAGATTGAAGCTCTGTGGTGACCTGCGGTTGTTTCTCTTTGGCTTCAAAGATGATTACCTCAGTTTTGTTTTTGTTCAGCTGAAGAAAGTTGAAGCACATCCAGTCAATAATCTCCTCAATGCATTTACCAAGAGCCTGGGCCTCAGTCTCCTGGCAATATCTTGATATATACAGATCTGGGCATGAAAAAGTTCTTCCTTTTTTCTGCCAGAAGTGGTGCACTAATAGTGCACCATTACTGCACTATCACTGGCTGAACGATTTGTCCCGCAAATACGCCATCACTTACGGTGTCCAAACTTGGCGTGTAGAAACATCCTTGTTCTGGGCATTCACTTATGCTCTGAAATCGTTTCCCCTGGGCACACAGGTGTTTCTCTGTGCGATTGAACTAGCAGACAAGTCGCTGGTAAGTGGCTGGTAAGTGGCTGGTAAGTGTCTGGCAGTCGTCTGAAAGGGGAACTTTTTCATGCCCAGATCTGTAGCTGTGGTTGTCACTGTAGCTATGGCAACTAATGTTGTTTTTTATATCTTGGGCCAGTGGGAGCATTTAGATGTTAAACAGAGGAGGCCCCAGGATGGAGCCCTGGGGAACTGTACAGGTAATTTTTGTCTCAGATGTAAGATTGACACAAAGTACATCCTGTGTTTGAATGTGGCAAGGTACGCAATGAGGGCCCGGGTGGGGTTCAATTCCACAGACTCCCAGGTGAGTCACGCACGCTTACCAGTTAGCCAAAGGGATATCTCTGTGACCAAGTAGCCAGGGTGCATGATCTATCAGAGGTATAGTGACAGGACCCCACGCTGTCACACTGAGTATGTTTTAAATCAGTTTATCATAGTGCCAAAGAAACCCACACAGTTATGTGATCTTGAGTAAAATAACATGGTCAGCTGTATCAAATGCAGCACTGAGATACAGTAAAACCAACTAGCATTTTTCCACTGTCTGTATTCAGTCATATGTCATTAATGACTTTCATCAGAGCAGTCTCAGTGCTGTGATGCTGTCTAAAACCTGACTGGCAGACATCATAGCAGTTCTTTTTGTCTTAAAAAGTCATTTAGCTGATGAAAAACGGCTTTTTCAATGATCTTACTTAAAAATGGAAGATTGGAGATTGGCCTGTAGTTGTTCATTTGTGTCTTGTCTTGATTCCCTTTTTAGGAGAGGTCTAATTAAAACTGTTTTCAATGGCTCTGGGAAAACACCTGATGCTCAAGATGAGTTCACAATCTGTAGCAGATCTGACTTCAAAGTTGGTATTTCCACTTGGTGGACACAGTCACATGACCTGAACTTGCTTTTGAGGAACCAACTGCTTGTCCACGATTTTGGATTTTGTCCATGAAGAATTTAGCAGTCATTGCAGCCTTTGGTGGTTCATGTACTACTGAAACAGGAAAGTTTAGCCTGTCGACTGTATTGAATAAGGCCTGAGCACTATAATTGATTTTGGTAAAGATGTCAGAGAAATACAATTTCTTTTCATTTCTCAGCTATAATAGTGAAGTTTCTCTTTAAAGATGTCAAAATGAACCAGTAGATTTTTTTTTCTCCACTTGCACTTGATTTCCGACACTCCTTTTGTTTTGTGAGGGCTTTTTTTTTTTACGAGTGTGGAATTTCTCTATGGAGACTATCCTTCCAGAGATAACCTTCACCATAGTGGGAGCAATAGAATATATAACATTCAACATTCATGAAGCGCGTAACAAGCTCATTGACTGAAGCCCCCAAAATGGCAGGTGTTAAAGAGAAGACGTGTAAAAGTCTCACTTCATTGTAGTAATCCTTACTGCTATTCTGGCCAATAAAAAAAAAAGTTAAACGAGATTAAATTAACGTATTTAAAATGTTTCTCTTTATTTTCATTCCTATGGTAAGAATTGTGAAGATCCAATGGCATCCAGTCCAGTCACTCACAGTACTGTAATTTAACACTGAAATCCATAAGCTGAAATTGGGAAGAATTTTTTAAATTTCTTGCTTCAGAAATTAAGATCTTGTCAACCCAAAAAAGAGTAATTTTTCCTGTTTTGAACACAAGGGGGCATAATGTGCACATCAAACAAGAAGCAGGTGGATGAAAGGCTTTTCATTACAGTAACTCATTCACTCATTCATTAATTCTGAAAGATAACCTAAAACAGTAATAAAAAATATTAATTTTGTTGGTCAGACTTTTTCAGAAAACAATACAAGTCAAAATGTTTATTTTTATTTCCTTTCATTCTTCTTAAATTTGATTTAAAATCCTTTGTATACTTGCTGAAGGTTTTGCTTTTACTGTTTAGAATAGATTTCTACTTTTATTGAGTTAAAGGTTGAATATGGAATATGGACAGAACAGCGACATCACGTGTGTCTAGGTTGTAGTTGCAACGGCAGAAAAACAACTCCAGCCGCTGGGATGCCAGGCTCACTGCTGATACGCAAGTGACCAACAGTCTGCAGCATGTCCAACAAGTAACACAGAGGAGTTTAGAACTGACAGCTAACGTTAGCCACGTTAGCAAACAAGCTAGCTTACCGATCCCGGAGGAAAGTCGCCATTTCTGTGTGTTTTGACTCCGTGGAAAACGTTTATGTGGGTCCATTTAGTGAAGTCTTCACCTAAATTTACTCCAGGTTTTGCTCTTCTCAGGTCACTTCTCCTCCAGAAACAGATAACAATATCTCCAGGGCTCCTGAAGCAGCTGCTTCACTCGTCGTCATCTCTACGGTTTTCCCCCTGAACAAGCCTGACTATGACCAAAATATTGTTTCCACACAGAGATCGTATTTGGCAACCTGCAATGGCGGCGTGTATTGGCTTATAGATGTAAATAAAATCCCATTATCGAACCCGTCAAAATTTATTTTATAATAATTTTTAGGCTAAATATAATTTTTCTGGGAAATGTTGTATTTTCATTCTCTAAACCCCCAAACGACCTGTGGTGGTATTATTTTTAAAAAATATAGCTTTTAATAAAAATGTTCCATATTCAACCTTTAAGATGTTGTAGTATATACTGTACACTACTCACAAAAAGTTAGGGATATTTGGGTTTTTGTGCGATATCAGAATAAACCCAACAATAAATTCTTTGAGATGGAGGAATTACCTCATCATAGTTCCAGTTAAATGTCCAACATTCATGACATAATATCAATAAGGTGTGAACATTTTACATTTTCCTCAAATTATACCCAAAAGTTGAATATCCCTAACTTTTTGTGAGTTGTGTACTGCATGTCTTCAGAATGTGATTTTAACTTTCAAGACCTTTACTGCCTCTGATTGTTTTTGTTTGCTGCATCATTCAGAGTTTTTATTTGTGTTTACCAGGAAGCCTTCACTGCTTTTCACCCCGATCAAAAGTTTGTGGAAAAGTTCCTGAAGCCTCTGCTGATTGGAGAGTTGAAAGCAACGGAGCCGAGCCAGGACCACAACAAAAATGTAGGACTTTGAATCAAAGTATCAGGAGTAGGGTAGACAGTTAACAAATCTGCTTGGTTATTCTATGTATAAGTATGACAGTGTTTACTTTTCCAATTGCCTTATCACTGCATCACTTTTTCAGCTAAATAACATTTTTTCCCTCTTTTCTGTTCTCAGGCTGCAATCATACAAGATTTTGAGATTTTACGAGCGCAGGCAGAGAAGCAGGGTCTATTTCAGGCAAAACCTTTGTTTTTCTGCCTCCATCTGGGTCAAATCCTGCTGCTGGAAGCCCTCGCGTGGCTGATAGTCTGGCTCTGGGGGACGAGCTGGACGCTGACGCTCGTTTGTGCAGTGATGCTGGCAACTTCCCAGGTTTTTTTTTTTTTTTTTTAAAGATAACTGTCTGTCAAACTGTTGCTTAAGAAATTAATACAAATTCTAAACAGGCTGATTTATCTTCTTTTCTAGTGTCAGGCTGGATGGTTGCAGCATGACTTTGGTCACCTGTCTGTCTTTAAGAAGTCTCGGTGGAATCATCTGGTACACAAGTTTATCATGGGACCTTTGAAGGTAACCCTTCAAAGATGTTAAATGTGTTTTTCATTTACATACTCAGATATTAAAAGTCTGATTTCACAGGGAATTTCAGCCAACTGGTGGAATTATCGTCATTTCCAGCATCATGCCAAACCCAATGTCCTCAAGAAGGACATAGATATCGACACGTTTGACATCTTTGTACTGGGAGCCACTCAGCCAGTGGAGGCAAGTAACTCATAGCATGTATTTTCTCATTCCTTTAAATATCCATATAGTAAAGGTGCTCTTATAACTGTGTACTCTGTTTTACAGTATGGTATAAAAAAGATCAAATTCTTGCCCTACAATCACCAACACAAGTACTTCTGTCTGGGTAAAAAACAACACACACACACACACACACACACACACACACACACAAACAGACACTCCACGAAAAAATTGTACATGTTTCTGTTCCAGTGGTACCATCATTACACCTTACAATTTTCTACAACATTCAACTAACAAAGACCATGATTCTACGTCGTGACTGGGTGGTATGATTTCAGCTTCTGTGTTTATCCAAAATTTGATCAAATCTGATATGAATCCAATGCAGTATCAAATCAATCTTTATCAATTTATATATTTTTTTCACAATTTTTGAGTCATTTTAATCGGGTTCATGAAAAGATAATTACTGTACCTTTCCTTTTAAAGGATCTGGCTTTGTCCATGACGTACCAACTTCGTTACCTCTGCTGTTATGTACCCCTTTATGGCCTGTTTGGTTCATTGGCTCTCATGGTTTTTTTCAGGTAGATGTACTCGTGCATACATTAACAGCATTACTTTAAGGTTTTAAAACCTTAGAAAGAAAATCTTATTGTTGTCTTGTTTACAGGGTTTTGGAAAGCCAATGGTTTGTGTGGGTGACTCAGACAAACCATGTGCCAATGGAGATTGACTATGAGAAACACCAGGACTGGATGACCATGCAGGTTCTTGTTTTATTATCAAGAAGTATTATTCTTCATCTAATACTGCAAAACCAAAGTGGAAACACTTATTCTTAGAAGTTTCAAACTTTGTTAACATGCCGTTTTATGGATGTAAGATTTAAAACTTCTTTATTACTGGAAGGCATTTTTCAGATTCTTCGATGAAGTAATATTATTCTATTTGATTACAACATTGAAGATAATGCACATTATCCAGTTAAAATACAATTCAACCCAAGTTAAACTGTAATCACTAAATAATCCACTACTCCATTGAATTTAACAGAACTGAAATGATGATAACTGTGTTTATAAAAGATCAAATTACTGAAATATTTCCTGGCCAAAGAATCCAATAGATTACAATTAACCATCTTGTAGATTAAATCCGCCCTCTGAAGGTACAAATGTAAAACAAATAGGGATGCACTGATGCTGATACCAGCATTGGGTATTGCCAAATACTATGAGCATGTATTCCTACTACATATTCACAAAAGTGTCCCGATACTACAGAACCTGATGTGAAAATCTAGGGCTGTTGAAATTAAAGCATTCAAAGAGATTAATCTGTGGAATCAACCTGTTAATTGCTTTGAACGTATTAATGCATAAAAACTAAACTGTTACTCGTGCCTTATTTAAAATCCAATTTTGGCATCTTCTAAGTGAGAGAAAGTGATTTGGTGCTTGTAGGTGCTTTGTCACAGCAGTGAACCAGATCCATGAAAATCCATTTTATCCTCCTTATTCATGAAGATTCTGCTTGTTTCCAAGCCTTATATTTAGCGGATGACCCATTTAATATATCACACTATTTACCACTCAGTCATTGTATCTGACATTCTGGTCCACACACACTTACTCAGTAAACTCGAATGGGATTTATTAGGGCTCATGTCAATACTTCAATGCATGTACTTGTACTTCTACTTGGTTAGAAAAAAAATGTGGTATCCGTGCACCCCTAATAGCAGATGGATGGCTGTAATAACTCTCCTTTACACTCATTTCATCTTCTTTTTCAGGTGAAATCCACTTGTAATATTGAGCAGTCCCTCTTTAACGATTGGTTCACCGGACATCTCAACTTTCAGATTGAACACCAGTAAGACAGATGATTGATTTCCAGGAATAAGCTCAGGAGAATTCACTATGTCTTCAGACACACAGCTGTCCCAGTACCATGCCAGCTTTCAGATTTATAGATATTTTGTGTTCATCTTATGGTAATAATAAATTAGCAATGTATTGTGCAGCTACATTTATTATATTATATTATATTATATTATATTATATTATATTATATTATATTATATTATATTATATTATATTATATTATATTATATTATATTATATTATATTATATTATATTATATTATATTATACAGTATTATATTATATTATATTAAAATATATTGTTGCTATACAGCTCTTCGAATGTCATGGCAGCTTTGATCAACATAGACTGTCTCTGTGTGCTTGTTATTTCATTCTATCTATCTATCTATCTATCTATCTATCTATCTATCTATCTATCTATCTATCTATCTATCTATCTATCTATCTATCTATCTATCTATCTATCTATCTATCTATCTATCTATCTATCTATCTGTCTGTCTGTCTGTCTGTCTGTCTGTCTGTCTATCTATCTATCTATCTATCTATCTATCTATCTATCTATCTATCTATCTATCTATCTATCTTTACACACACACATATTTATGCCGTTTCTCTCTTTCTGAAGTTTGTTTCCCAGGATGCCTCGCCATAACTACCAACTGGTGGCCCCCCAGGTCCGAGCTCTATGTAAGAAACATGGGATTCCTTATGAGGTGAAAACTTTGTGGCGAAGCATGGCTGATATTTTAAGGTAATAAATCACAAATGGGACAAAGTGAAAAATGACCAGGCTGCAAAAACCATCGGCCTTTTGATTAAATAGGCAGAAGACAGAATGCCTCCTTTTTATTTCCTTAACAAGCTACATGTTCTGTAAAGCTACTAACCCTTTTTCATTCAAATAAATCATGGTTAGCTTGCTTTTTGATTTTGATGTTTTATCCATTTTTCCATCTTGCAGGTCACTGAAAACCTCTGGGGATCTCTGGCTTGACGCATATCTTCATAAATAAAAAGCTTTTTGTAAAAGAAGAGATGTTTTACTGTTGCTAATTAGGGCTGCCACTAATCGTTGACTATCAAAATAGTCGGTGACTAATTTAATAATCAACTAATCATTTATTGTTTATGAACTTTGTTTTTCCTTCAGAATTGCCACTGTACAGTGGCAATTCTGTACAGTGGCCACATGCAGAATAGTCTGTTCAACTATCAAAACTACCAATGACCATAATACAGATAATTAAATGTGTGAAACTCTAGCCTTCTTTACAGCACTGAAGGCTGTAGATTTCCTTTTTTTTGTTTGTGTTTATATAAGAATAGCTATATTATGCTGTACACTTTTTTATAGTGACTGTTATGTATGAAAATTGATTTGTGTGTGAGTAAAAATGGTTATAATTTCCTTGGCAGTATGAGTGTAATGTGTGATGTCAAATGTTGGAAGCTACTCTTACATTAAACCCTATTCTTCCTCTTCATTTTTTTTCATTTTCTTCTTCAAACTTAGCACAATAACCATTGTCAATGAAGGACTGAGCTAAAAACGAGAGGTGGACATGAAGAATATTTCCATGTCCCCTTCACAAAACATCTAAACATTTTGGCTTGCAGTGTTTACACAATGCTACGGGGATGATGCATTTTGGGTGCTCTGACTATTTCTATGAGAAAGAAACTTGATTTTGACACACTGATGAAGATTTGAGCTTCTGCAGGTGAACTGTGGTGTTGTGCTGAAAAATCTGGTTTATTTTGGCAAAAGCACCAAGACTAGTGAGAACGTCCAGTCTGCTTCGAGAATTGAGTCAAAGTGATTGAGAAGGATCTGTCCATTCTGGTGGCTCTGACTATTTGTATGGGAAAGAAGTTTAGTTCTGAAAGATGAATGAACTGTTTTGAAAGAGAAAGGAGCTTTTGCAAGTGAGCTGTTGTGTTGTGAGAACTGTAAGACTGTTCAGCCAAATAATCTTAGAGTTTTGAGAATGTAATTTCTGATTTGAGAAATGAGTCAAACCAATGGAGAAAAACTGTAATGTGTGATTACTTTTTTAATAAAAAAAGTAACCTAATTCAAATCATTAGCCTACTATTTTTTCCTGTAATCAGATTAAAGTTACTTTTATAATTACCAAATTTACTTTCATGAGTTACTCCCAGTGTGACCAAGTGACACTTCCCAAAGTAGGAGTGAAGTTAAAAGTGTATTGTATTTCATTGCATTTTGTATCACAAGTATGTTTATGCAGGACATGGTATTACAGTATTAGACTGAACAAACCCTCTCACTCACGGTGCTGAAGAGACTTTCCAGGACCAGAAGCATGCAGTGACTGTTATCCACTGAAACCTGACTTTGCTGAATAAAAGTTCATATTAACATGAATCATTCACTGTACATTATTTTAGAAAAACAGGACTGAAAATAAAACCTCATTCAATGACCTGGTGCATGCTGGGAGCTCCATCTTAACACCATTACTCTTAGTTTTTCCAAACCAGTACTCAGATTATAGATTTAAAGAAGTGGCTGTGTGTTGCTATTTCCTTATTTTCTCATAATGTTGATGTAATGCAGTGTTCATTTTTGGTCATTTTTGATTGCAAAATATATATTCTGGCCTCTGAGATGGAATTCACAGTCCAGAAAAAGTGAGGACCAGTTTACCCACCCGTCTCCCTGTTTCCCTCTGAACATAAACACTGTTTTCTGTTTTAAAAAAAACAACTGCTGTTTTAATACTGAGAGAACCTTTAGTAAGATATAAGCCAAAAAAACTAGTTATTTTGGCACTTATATTCAACTAATAAAGTAACTAATAAACTTAGTATTAGTTACCAAAGTAACTAGGAATCTAACTACTTTGAAAGTAATCAATAAAGTTACTAAATTACTTTTAGACTGATTTTAGACTAGATTACTTTTTAAACACTGATTTTGAAATGCTACAATCCAGACTTATGATTTATTTATGATCAATTCTTTTTTTCTTTTTACCATATTGTGAAAATAAGTGATTAAATGGACATAACTGAAACTTAGAAAGTAAATTTAATCTTATGTGTGATGTAACATCTTCAAATGTAATTCTCAGTTTGCTCTTTAAACTAAACAATTACTGGAGCTATCTAGTTGACTTTTCCTTCTACTCTGGCGTTAATCAGTGCATTAATGCAGAGACAATTTAAATGCACACACAACAAAAGAAGTTAGGAAATATTTACAAAGTAAAATTACAATGATGTTCTCACACATTACATTATACTGCTTCCCACGTCCCCACATTCCATCCCATAATATTTACAACCCCAAGAAAGGTTTTCCTTGTCTTGACTTCATCATTTTTTAACAGAGCAACAAATTTACAGCATCATCTCCTTTTTTTCCCAGTTCATGCAGTTTACGCCGCAAAGCACCATGGTGACAAAAAAGGAAATAAAGCCAGTATCTCAATGTTACAATGTTAAACTGCCAACACACCAACTCTCATACAAACCACACTTCTTTTGTTCTTTATTAAGTTAATTTAACAGAGGAATATGTTTATACCTTCATGTGAAAAAAAAAAGGAATCATTAAGGAAATTAGATCTTTGGTTTAACAATCCATTCAATCAAACTTTATTTATAAAGCACCTTGCATGCCAAAGCAGTATAAAGTGTTTTACATGATAAAGACAACGATAGAAGAATTTCTGAATACAAGAATGTACACACATACATATATAAACATACATACAAAAACACACTCCTGATCTCACTCTACTTCACACATATCATCACAATCAACCAGTGCACAAATACGCACAAACACTGGTGTGAAAAGATTAGAAAAGGTTGAAACAAGATAAAAATAAACCCTAAAACAAGAAGAAAAATATTATCAGTGTGAGTGATTAGAAATGATTAAGTATGAACATAAATATACACACAGTTTAAAGATGAAAGACAACAATAAAATCAGTGAATAAAACAGATACATATTGACAAAATCAAACAGATAAATAAATAAATAAAAATGAGTTAAAAGCTAAGCTAAATAAAATTGAATACTCAATACATAAAAAAAAAAACAACTTTATCTATCCCTGAAGGGAAAATCAGTGAATACCATAAATTTGATTAAATGAAAGGTAGGTTTTACACGTAAGCCTTTTTTTTTTAAACATCAGCAGTCTCTGCAGCCCAGAAATTCTCTGGCAGGCTGTTCCACAGATGAGGACCGTGATAGTGGAACAAAGTCTCACCATATTCTGGTCCTCACTTTTGGAACAATAACATTGCTTCTCACAATCATTCTCACAATCATTATGTTGCTCATTGTGGGGTTGTACAAAATATCATGTTATTTCCCAAACTCAGAACAGATTAATTGTTGCATCCCTGCACTGTACGGGCTGATTATCACTAGATCATCCGCATACATGAGATGACGTACCAAAAGCACACCCTGTTTTACAACTGTTTAACCATGAGGACATATCAATGAACACATTAAACAGAGCCAGAGAGAGAATTCCTCCTTATTGGACACCATTACAAACATGAAAAGGCTCAGAGATGGTACTGTCCCATTTTACATACATGACAAAATGGATCAAACAAATCTAAATAAATATTTTCTGCATGAAAATTATCAATCCTTCAGGCCAAGACTTGAGATTTAACAGATTTTGTGGAGCTTTTGTTAAATTAATTGCTTCCTCATTGTTTTGAGTCAAACTAGCTGATTTACTTTGAGTTGTGTTCATCTTCAGTAAAAGCAACACAAAGTAGATTACTAATTTCTAAGGAAACACAACAAGTAAGGGACCATGTGAAAGAAATCTTATTATCATATCCTGAGAGTCACTATGACCCTGGCGGTATCATTAATCCTTCTTTTACATGCTTCTGTGCTTGCACATCAGTATAGGATACTTATACGTCAGTGTAAGATTTGTTGGGAGAACATCTTTAAGTGTTTATCTCTTCTGATGTGATGCCAGCCTGTCTGAGCTCTCTGTTAAAAACCATCTTTTCACCCCTCGGGGTTCGAGCCTCTGCAGACTTTGACTCATCTCAGACACTGTGACGCTCTAGTTTACAAACAAATATTTACCCCTTTTTGTTTAATAAACTTTTTTATTTTATTTTAAGTCTTTCTGACTCTTGGTAATACTTGTTTACTTTATTTTTCATCATCAATCATGATGTGGTTTTGGGGTCAGCACATGTCACAAAGTTTACTTTCATACGCAGTGTCAGGAGACTGATCTTCATGTTATTGGTTTTCTAATAAATAAATTCTGCCACAGCCGCAAGTTCCCTGGCCTTCACATCACTGAGAGCCTCTGCGGGGCAATAAACGATGTTCAGCAGAGGCTGTACTTCATCAGGCTGTTGAAGAAGCTGCTTTAACATCAGCCCCTCACTCAGACCTACAGAGGACTCCTTGAAAACATCCCCTCCAGCATTGTAACAGTGTGGTGCAGGAACACCACCGTGGATGAGGAGAAGAAGAAGCTGCGGTGCATCGTAACTACAACACAAAGAAAGTCTTAGACTCTGATCCTCCTTCCATGGACACCATCTTTCTGCAGCGTGGCAGGAGAAAAGCAGCGAGCTGTTCCAGTGGCTGGACTCGGGCTACAACCTGAGACACTGCAGACCTGAGAGCACTCTCACGGCCCGCTTTTACAACAGCCTATTACCAGCCACTGTTAGGCTCGAGGCTCAGGACATGAAAGAGGGAAAACTTCACTCATACACATGCAGTAACAAATTAATTTCCCCTGATTGATGACAATTTACCTGCAATGAGTGTGTACATGTATGTTCATGCATGTACACATGTTTGTACATGAATGTGTAGTGGATGTGTATGCCATTATGTATGTATGGCATACATGTATGTATGGCATGTACAGTATGTATGCCATACATACAATACCATACATACCATACATACCGACACACACACACACACACACACCCACGCACACACACACACACCCACGCACGCACGGTCGCACGCACACATGCACACGCACGCACACACTCAACATAATGATGTTGATACACTTAATTTCATCTTTCATTCATTAAGTGTCATTTTACTGCTTTATTAATGATGTGCATCCTAACTTTTTTGTTTTTTTTTTGTTTGTTTGTTTTTTTTTGGGGGGGGGG
Organism: Atherinomorus stipes; assembly: GCA_023101725.1. Lineage (NCBI taxonomy): Eukaryota > Metazoa > Chordata > Actinopteri > Atheriniformes > Atherinidae > Atherinomorus > Atherinomorus stipes. Next base: position 449,621 of record JALJCO010012252.1, on the reverse strand, counting down.
GGGGGGACCTGCATATTGCCTTTACTGCACTTTGTTTGTCAGTGTTGTTACTTGACCCTGGGACAAGAATTTCAGTGTACCTGATTTAACCTGCTTTTAATTTGTAGAATTATTTACCTCCACCAAGGAGGAAATGTTTTCAGTAGTGTTGGTTTTTCCATCCCTCTGTCTGTCTGTCTGTCAGCAACTTTACGAAAAAAGTTATGGACGGATTGACCTGAAATTTTCACCAGCCATGTGCCTCAGCCCAAGGACGGACCCATTAAATTTTGATGATGATCCGGATCACCTTCCATCCAGGAATGTTTTGAAGGATTCTTTATCATTGTGAGATCGGCCATGTTGGAAAGGCTGATGATGAGGCGTAATTGCCCCCTTGTGGCAGAAGTGTGCAGCTGCAGGACTGAGCACATGATGTCAGGACGCGGAAATGAAACTTATGAGCTGCAGTGAGCACGAGGAGAGAAGACTGTTGGACAGATTTCTAGTCAGTTGAATATGGTGAACTGTGTGTGTCAGTGAAGAACTGTAAGTTACTCGTATTTCTGCCTGAACAGGATGTTTATTTAGCCTTCAATGTCATTTAGCTGATTTGCTTATTCAGAAGTGTTATTCCATTCACCATGTGCCTTTTATGCTATTAAGCTAGCTGACCTGTTACATGCCAGTAACTCTGTTAGCCTTGAGCACATATGCATGTTTAGTCCTACTGTAACTGTGAGGAATTTATTAGTAATAATTGATACCTTGAATGTGTTTATTTGCTGAATGAATGTTCCTCCTGGCTTTGTATTTCTGTGTTTATAGGCCACACTCACTTCCATCCAGTCATTCTCCTTACCTAGCCCTGGAATTCCTCACCTGTAAGCCTGTCGTTTGTTGCATTACTGTGCTGTTGTGATTAAGAGTGACCAGTAAAAACAGTTAACTGTACAAGCGAGTCCTGTGTGTTCTGACTGACACCAAATGGTGAACATCAAACCTTCTTACCAACGCCTAAACAGTCTTACATCAACATCACCCTAATAGGCCAAATTATGGGAATTTTTGCATATTTGGCTCAAGTGTTTGGTAAAAAAAATTACAAGAAAGGACCTCAATAAGTTCTATATGTTTCCAAATGTGGCAGTTGACAGTCCTGTCACTATGACTCCAATGGATCATGTGCCCTGGATACCTGGCCACAGGAATGTTCCTTTGGCTGAATGGTTAGTGTGCATGACTTTAAGATTTTCACCCAGGAGCCTGGGGATCAAATCCTGCCCAGGCCCTCTGTTGTGCACCTCGCCACACAAAGTTGATCCAGAAGAAAATTCTGGATACTATGATCCAGAACACACAAAAATAAGGGGAGTTGAACTGCTTGGCAGAGGTCTGTGCTTTTCTAGTTTTCTATTCTATTCTATTCTATTCTATTCTATTCTATTCTATTCTATTCTATTCTATTCTATTCTATTCTATTCTATTCTATTCAGCTTGATTTGATTAAATTCTGTTTGATTTTCTATTTTTAATAAAACAGGATTGATAGTCTTTCTACCTTTGTGTTTTTGTGTGAAACCAACTGTGCTTGACCAACCTCTAGCTGTGCTTTCTCCGCAGTAACCTGACTTTTGACATGACTGCCTCCATATCCACACACAGCTTTCAACTCTTCTTTGTTCAGAGAAAAGAGCTGTGCTCCAGTCAGGATCCCCAAACACTCAGCACTCCTACAGAAAGTAGTCAGATAAATCATGGACAAATTAATTTACAGATATTCATTATAAATCTACAGTGTAATGATGCTTCCAGTAGAGAGCACATTATTGTCACAAAAACAATGGTGACTAAAATACACACATGTTGAGCTACCTCAGAATGACAAGTTGCCAATAATGGTGTTCATGGAGTTTGCAGTGGCTCAAAGGTGAGCGGGACATGATTGGCAGTTTAGCACTATCCGGATCTTTCTGAGCAGCTGGTTTCTACTGGCAGTGATTTTTATCATAACATATTCTTATTATATTTTATTTTTATCATCCATCGCTGCTGCACAGAAACATGATGGAAGCAGATGTAAGAATGAGGAAACATTAGAAATGAATTCATGTGAATGACTTTACCTTTTTTTGTTCACTTCTTTCTTTGGGTAAACCTTTATTGAAACTCTCTCCATGGCTGAGAGAAGCAGGTGGTGATGTTGTGAATCCTTTGCCCAACACACACAAATGCACATGAAACAACAAGCACAATGTTATTTCCCAAACTGGTTTGTACTTAACCTCATTATAGTTTATACAAGAGATGCTCAGTATTGCCAGATTACTATTATTGCCAATACTGCCAGTAAAAAAATTTCAGTATCTGCTTTTAATTTTTTAATGACACAACTTTTACACACCATGCACATACTATATAGATTACTCTTTTCAGCTATCTCCATACTTTTCCTCAGAATGTGAAAATATACAAGATATACACCTTTACAGTTGCCAACATATATCGGTATTGGGCAGTATTAGTACACTGGAAATTACGAATTGAACAATATCGGTATATCAGTGCGAAAATCAATATTTAATATTCACAGTTGATACAGTTTTAGAAGCCAAAAGTGAAATATTTGTGCAAGTCTTTTATACAAGAAAGAATATCACACATATTATTCAAGCAAATACTCCAAAACTGGTCACTGGACTTGTTGAAAATCATAAATTTTTCATGATGGCGCTGCACTGGGGAGAATTCAGCTTAATAAGAAATAGAGAGATCTAAAAAACATGATATCACGCTAAATAATGGCATGACGTTATGGCATGGTAAACATGCTATAACGTCAGTCCATTATAAGCTATCTCCAGAAGGAAAGATAAAGCGTTCTTCTGCAGAACAATATTTACATGTTTGACTACAACATGGTGATAGTGCAAGAGAACAAGTACATAAGCTGTGATGAATTTTAATCATTTATTCAGCTATTCATTGACGGCTAGTTATTCCTTCGGTGTGCAGGTGGATTCAAGTCACACACAGCAGCAGTGAGGATGGGAGGTGGAGGCCAGCAAACAGACCATGGAGAGCCACACAGCGGGCGAGATGCAGGTGTTTACACCTGGGAGGAGGTGCAGAAACACAGCAGCAAGAATGACCAGTGGCTGGTCATCAATCGAAAGGTTTACAACATCACTCAGTGGGGAAAAAGCCATCCAGGAGGGTTTGAGGTCATGACCCTCTATGCTGGGGAGGATGCCACGGTAAATATTATGTCTATATGAAGAAAAAAAACAAAAAAACTCAGATGTATCACAACCCATTGTGATATTTGTGACCTTTCTCTTTTTTTATTGTCGTGATTAGAATTGTGAACACCAAAATGTACTTAGACCGTATTTTGAATTTGTAGATGCTACTGTGGACGCCTGCAATGGCATATCATTCTGAATATCCTATTTTAAGTAAAAAATGTGACTTGCTCAGTTGAGTTCAATATACCTTCAAATAGTCAGAATTGTCAAATGCTAAATTGTATTGACTAAGTGCAGTCATTTTTTCTCAGGCAATAAACTGTTTTATTAATTTATATATATATATATATATATGTACACACACACACACACACACACACACACCATATATATGTATATATATATATATATATATATATATATATATATATATATATATATATATATATATATATATATATATATATATATATATATATATATATATATATATATATATATATATATATATATATATATATATATATATATATATATATATTGTATATATATATATATCCTCATCTGAATTAGCTATTGAATATCAAAGGATTTTTAAAAATTGTATTCTGATTTTTTTTTTTTTAATTTCACTTCTGAAGCAACTAGTGTCTTATCAGCAATATAGCAATTGGAACTATTTGAAGTATTAAATAGTCTCCTGAAGGACGAGCTGATGTTAGTCATAAAGGAAAAATCATAAGTTTCAAGTTTTCTCATATAGCATCTCCAACCTAAAATCTTATCTACAAATGAATATTATAATGCTGATTTTTACTCCATTTAAATTTGCATCAGACTGGATCCAAGTAAACCAGCTGTTTGTGCATTTTCATCAAAAGTTCTTATGACCAGAATATATATGATGAAGTACGTTGAACATTTTCAACTTCCAAGGTAGAATTTGGGGAGAGACAACACTGTAACAAGAATTTACTCAAATAAAGGAGCAAACAGGTTTGCAAACTACAAGACTGACAGTAAAACTGATCAGTGCATTTTGAGACTGTTATTGCAATCTTTTAAAGTTTTATACAGCTTTTTAAAAAGTTTTATATAGATTGTGGTTCTTATATTTATTGGTAACATCTTCCATTAAATTTACAATTCACCAGAAATACTTCTAAGCTGCATTAGGTATGCACAATATAATCGGCCTCCTATCGGTATTGGCCTATATTGGCCTTAAAACCGAATATAAGACATTGGCCACCCCACCGATATTTAACCGATATTTAACCGATCAGCCGGCTGTTGATGTCTAAAAAAAACCCAAAAACTTCCTCTTCAAAAACTTATTTTTTAGAGGCATAAAGACGTCTAAAGACTAAGGGTGGGAAAAAATATTGATACACTGAAATACTACGATATTTTCATATGCTGATTGACATCGATATCGATACTGCGTTTTTAAATATCAATGAAAATTTTGCGATATTTCAGTGTATTGATATTTATGCCCACCTCTTTTTTTCCAAGTATCTGAAACAGATAACAAAACTGCTATTTGCAATGACTGCTTATTTTTTTTCAGTTTTAATATCGGTATTGATATCGGTTATCGGCCAGATGAGTTTTGAAATATCAGTATATTAGATATTGGCCAAAATTCCAATATTGTGCATCCCTAAGCTGCATCTTTTGTATTATAAACGGCATCCAGTCACTTAATTCCACACTTAAATCTGAAAAAAAAAAAACCTGCAGGAATCTTGTCCATCCAAAGAAGAATGGATTTTCTTATATTGAACACAAGGGGGCATAATATGCAGATCAAAGAGACAAAGCAGGTGGAGGAAAGGTTCATTCATTCATTCATTCTGTAAGATTATGTTAACAAATTATATATACTGTATATATATCTTATATATATATATATATATATATATATATATATAACTGTATTTATGTATAAATAAATAAATTGTGTTGTCAGACTTCTTCAGAAGATAAAACCAATCAAATATATTTATTTAAATTTCCTTTTCCATTATTTTCTTCTTTTTAAGCTTAATTTAAAAGCATTTGAACTGCAGTGGTGTGTGAAATACACCTGTGAAATGCTTTACTATGCATAGTTTTGCTATAATTGTTTGGAATACATTTCTGCTTTTATTTAAGTCAAGATGTCAAGGTCAAGGACTTTTCATGCCCCTGTAAGTTTTTGTTTGCTGCATCATTCAGAGTTTTTATTTTTGTTTACCAGGAAGCCTTCACTGCTTTTCATCCTGATCTAAAGTTTGTGCAAAAGTTCCTGAAGCCTCTGCTGATTGGAGAGTTAAATGCAACAGAGCCGAGCCAGGACCACAACAAAAATGTAAGACTTCAAGTCTCAAGTTACTCAGCAGAGCAGCTTAGTTATTCTCAAGTTGTGTCTCCTATTTCAAAGTACTGTACCTCATCAAAATATCAATTTTTCAGCTAAAGAACCCCCCCCCCCCACCACCACACTTCTCTCTCTCTTCTCTGTTCCCAGGCTGCAATCATAAAAGATTTTGAGATTTTACAGGCACAGGCAGAGAAGCAGGGCCTTTTTCAGGCTAAACCTTTGTATTTCTGCCTCCATCTGTGTCACATCCTGGTGCTGGAAGCTCTCGCATGGCTGATGGTTTGGCTCTGGGGAACGAGCTGGATGCTTACGTTTGTGTGTTTGGTGATGATGACAACAGCCCAGGTTTTTTTTTAAACATAACTATGTTTTTGTCAAAATTTTGTTGACGAAATTAATACAAATTCTAACCAGGTTAATTTATCTTATTCTTTTCTAGACTCAGGCTGGATGGTTGCTGCATGACCTCGGTCATCTGTCTGTCTTCAAGAAGACTCAGTGGAATCACCAGATACAGAAGTTTGTCACTGGGCATTTGAAGGTTAGCCTTTTAAGATTTAAAATGTCTTTTTTATTGACACACTCAGATATTAAAAGATTTGTGGATCCATGTGTGGGCACAGGTACAGTAGATGTGTATTTGTTTGTGTATGTCTATGTGTGTGTAGCCATAAGTATGTGTGAAAGTGTGTGCATGGTCTATGTATGTATACTGTATGTGCATAGTGTAGGTGTGTATATATTATATGCTTGCGTGTGTGTGCACATGTATATGTGTGTGTGTCTGTATGTTGGTTTGCGTGTGTATGCATACGTGTGTATGAGAATGTGTATATTATGTGGCCAGCCTAGGTATGTGTAGAAGTACAAATTAGATAACAATGGGTAGCTGAACCACGGTGCATGTAAAGACTTGTGAACACATCTTGCACCTTTCAGGTGAATGCAGCGATGGGGGGGGCATCAAAGTGCCTTACTGTGCCGTGACCTGGGACAGGGGTGGGGGTGGCTGCTCTGTGGGCTTGGTGTGTTGGCTGGCTGTATTGCTCGGGGTGTGCTGGCTCTGGGAGGTATCTGGTCCACAGCATCCGGGTGAGGGGGGACAGCATGGTGGGAGGGTTAAAAGTGAGGTGGGTGTGGGAGAGCAAGCAAATGAGTGTGTGAACTGAAAGACTGATCAGGTGTTGGTGGGTTGAGGTGTGTTCGTGTGTGAGGGAATGGGGTTTCCATGGGCATGTGTGTGGGCGAAGGGTATGCGGGCGTACAAGGGTTGGTGTTTGAGAGAGAGAATGTGGGCGTGTGAGTGGCATGAGCGAGGACTGCATAGGTAGGACACAGGTACAGTAGGAGGAGTGGGTGGGGTTGTGAGTTGCAGGATGTCGAAGGGGAGTGTGTAGATGTGTGCGTACAGGTGGTGAGAGAGCACATACAGTATGAATGGGCTGCTTGTGGGAGTGAGCAGAGCAGCTCTGCACCTGCTCGCGGGTGTGTATGGAAGGAGCGTGCATGTGGGAGTAAGGTGTGTGTATGTGCATAGGAGGGTGTCTGTTGAGGGTGGAGGGAGGTTTGTGTGAGTGGATGGAGGGAGGAATGTGTTGGTGTTCGTGTTGGGGATACAGGGAAGTGTGTGTGGGGGGACAGGTGGGTGTTATGTGGGTGTAGGGGAGCGGGTGGGTGTATGTTTTGGGGGGTGGAAGGAGGAGTGTGTGGGTGCGTGTGTTAGGGCTTCCTCTGGCTCTTGCAGAGACGAGGTTGCATCTGCATGACTGCACTCACAGAGCACTTTTTGCTTCTGCATACTCTGCATGATGGTACTGACTGAGCTTCCTGTTGGGTGTGTGTACTAATAACCACTTCTGCCAAGATTTTTCCTCTTTTCTGTGTAGTTCTGTGTGTGTATGTATGATCTTATTATAGCAGTAGCTGTCTTAAATTAAGTTGTTTTCAGCTAGGTTGTCACCCGCAGATTGATTTCACAGGGGGCTTCAGCCAATTGGTGGAATCATCGTCATTTCCAGCATCATGCCAAAACAAATATACTTAAGAAGGACCCTGAAGTCGACACGTTGGACCTCTTTGTACTGGGAGCCACTCAGCCAGTGGAGGCAAGTAGCTCAAAACATATATTTTCTCATTCCTTTAAATGTCCATATAGTAAAGGTGCTCACATAACTCTGTATTCTGTGTTACAGTATGGTATAAAAAAGGTCAAATTCATGCCCTACAATCACCAACACAAGTACTTCTTCCTGGGTATGTTCGTTATTTGTTTATTTTTTAAACAAAAAGAAAAAAGAGACAACACTCAACACAATATTTGTATATTTTTGTGTTCCAGTCGTACCACCATTCCTCTTTCCAGTTTTCTACAGCTTTGACAACACAAAGCTCATGATAACTCATTCTTGGGACTGGGTGGTATGATTTCAGCCTCTGTGTTTATTTAAAATGAGCTCAAATCTGATATGGATCTAGTGAAATATGAAATAAATCTTTATCAAAAAATGACAATGATTTAGGAGTCATTTTAATCTGAGCTATGAAAAGATAATTACCTTTTCTTTTAAAGGAATTGGCTTGGATCATGACGTACTACTTTCGTTACTTCTGCTGTTATGTGCCCCTTTATGGCCTGTTTGGTTCACTGGTTCTCTTGATGTTTGTCAGGTAGATGTTCTTCTATAGATATATATTACCAGAACTACTTAATTGTTTAAAACCCCATTACAGCAAATGTTATTGTTGGTGTGTTCACAGGATTTTGGACAGCCACTGGTTTGCATGGGTGAGTCTGATGAGCCATGTGCCAATGAAGATTGATCATGAGAAAAACCAAGAATGGATGACCATGCAGGTGCTTGTTTTAGTATTATTTTTTATTAGTATTATAAAAGACAAAATTGTAATAATAATAATAATTTTAATTTGAAAAGCACCTTCTCAAAGCACCCAAGGACGCTGTCTAAGCAGATAAGACTTTTAAAAACAATAAGCTAAAACAGTAAAAACACAAACATGCCAGGTACCACAAAAACTAAAACTACAGGAAACTAAACATTGGAGTGATGCATATGAACTCAGGTGGATAAGACTGTTTGTACAGGAGAGTTTTGAGCCTGGATTTGAAAAGAGGGAAGGAGTCCACTGTACGGACATCAGGAGGAAGGGAATCTCAGAGATGGGGAGCAGAGTCACTAACTGCCCTGCTCCCCATTGTGACAAGACAGCAGGGGGAATGGAAAGCTAGAAGGTGTGGGAGGATCATATGAGAAGGAGGGGTGTTTACATGAAGGAGATCTGAGATTACTGAAATGTTTCCTGGTGAAACCAATAGATCACACTGAATCCTCATCTAAATTTAATCTGCCTTGTGAAGGTGCAAATATAAAGCAAACAGGAATGCACTGATCTCAGTACGAGCATTGGGTACCACCAGATACTAAAAGCATGTATTACTATGTATTCACAAATGTTCCAATGGAATATAAACCAAATATAAACCATGTTCCAAAAGAATATAAACTACAGAACCTGATCTAGGGCTGTTAAAATGAAAGCATTCATATAAAGAGTTTGATCTGTGGATATAAAATGTTAATCGCTTTTAACACATTAACACATGAACAACATATTATTACACAACTCATGAAAAATCCAAATTTGGCATCATTTTGGAGAGAGAAGCTGATTTGGGGCATATACTGTTGGTGCTTTTTCACAAAGGTGAACCAGATCCAAGAAAACCCATTCTATCCTTATTCATGAACATTCTAAGTTTTCAAGCCTTACATTTTAGAGGATGACCCATTTCATATATACACCATTTACCACTCAGTCATTGTAACTGACATTTCTGGTCCACACTTCTTACCCCCTTTAATAATTTATGTCCCATATCAAATCTATCGTTCTTCCCATAAATTCTTGAAAAAAAAACAGTCCCCTCTCAACTCCACAATAATCTGATGTCAAGTAATATCTATGAATAATTTCAATCAGGTTTCTGTCCCCTCCATAGTACTGAAACCGCTCTTCTTAAAATCACTGATGACATCCTTATGGCCTCAGATTCTGGACTACTTTCCAGTTTCATTCTTCTTGATCTCAAGGCAGGTACCATTTACCACTCTACTCTTCTCAACAGAAGAGCATCACCTACACTCATCAGCCTGGTTCCCCTTTTTATCTATCTGACTGAACACAGTTTATATCACTTAAAATGCCCCTGGCATGAAATTAGTGTTTTTTGAGGTTTTTGATCATATGTTTTAGTTTCCCCAGCCTGCCTATGTCCCCTAAGGGGTTAAATTATAGATTAGTGTTTTCTTTTTCCCTGTGTGTGTCAGCCTACATAGTGAAATTAGCATTCACAAATGGGCTGATTGGCAGTTCGGCATATTTACTCCTAGTGCAACATATAACATCATTGACTTCCAGCCAATTACCCCCCTCCCCCGATCTACACTCTCCAAGTCCCTCCCTCCGAGACATACGACAACAAACTGACAGCATGGCATCCAGTTCGTATCGGAACTGCTCTGTACCTGGGTGTACAAAGGACAACATCAGTCTTTATGTCCTCCCTACTGAAAAGCTGGTGGGTGGATTTAATTTATGCAGGGAATGTGCCCGACCGTCAGATATAAATGACTAACAGAAAATCTCTCTGTTGCTCTGTCTCCTCCTCAGGAGAGGAGCTTCAGGTCTGCGTGGTTATAATTGCTTCCAGCCTCCATGAAGACACACGTAGTTTTTAATGAATATTTCTCATCATGTTCGTGTCTTTTATCTCTGAGGGAAACTGAAGTTTGTGATGATTCCAGTTTATAATTCTTCCCTTAGTGCGCGCGTGTGTTCAGCTGCACACATTGATTCGGGTTTTCAATCAGGCCTTCATCATCATCATTGTCACTGTTTCTGTACTGCTCCAGTCAGATGAAGACAGATATAACATGCGGAACTAGTGTAATATATCTTTAGTATTAACTATTAATTGAATTTGGGTCGTGGGTGAAAGAAGTAATTCAGGGAAACTTGTTGCTCGGAATATGATGCTGTTTTTTTTTCTTAAACTGCATTTATACTCGCGCTGCATCTGCGTCAGTGTCAGGTTGGTGACACCGTCACTGCTGTATAAATCTCAAATAAATCCACCCAAATAAATCTCTCTAGAAGCTGCAGCTCTTTTAAAACTCTGCTGCACATCTGACCACCGGGACCCAAATGCTTCATCATATCACTCCCATTATACAAATACTCCACTGGATTCTGATCAAACAAGGAAACATTTTCAAATTACTCATTACCATCAAGGCTCTCCATAAAATGGTTCTTTGTTGTATCTCAGACCTTATCCATCTTAACACCCCCACCAGCTCACTGAGATCTTCCCACACACCTGCCAGCTCTCTGTTTCTCCAGCTCATCTTACCACCATGGGCTATAGGGCATTCAGTGAATCTGCCCCCACCTCTGGAACTCCCTCCCTACCCATTTCCGTACCAAGGACTCAGTTTCTCATTTCATAACTGTACTCGAAAACAGTTGCCAAACACAATAAACAGCTGCAAAGAACCCCAGTTATTGTGTCCTGTGAGGTAACTCATTCCCCAAGCTACATAAAACACTAAAAGACATACTAAAACAAGTATCAAACCAAGGAACAATGAGATTATTTGAAATGATTAGGTGGGATATGATTGTTCATACAGAAATGTTTTATCACAGTTGTACAAGTTCTGCCCCAATGACACAACAAAAACTTGTGGCACCCACTTTTTCTTACAGTTGATACAAAAATGCAGCAAAGAAACAAAAAAATAATAAAAAAAACAAAAGAAAATACGGCAGTGGGCTCTGGATAACAGAATATACAAAAATAATACGGTTAATCACAATTGATCCAAGGCCCATATATTTACAGAAATGTTAAATATATACACTACTTACATCTTACAGCAGTTTTTTTTACACGTCAAACACTAGGAATGACACAACTGCTTCTTGCCACTCAGACAATATGGTTGTCTCCAAAGCACACCACATGCAGGCCCTCTGTGTAACCCATTAAATAATATACCATCTTGTTGATATACAACAGAAAACATCTTGCATATAACTTCCAAGAGTGCATTCAACCAAGAGCTGTGTTTATTAACCTTCCGTTTTCAGACAATGGTATCTCTTGCACCAGGAAGGTTTCTGATTAGTGCCATGCCTTTCCAGCTGAGCATTACAGTATATACTGTAGACCAGGAAGAGGAAGTAGAATGACTTTACAAAATGTCTGCTAAAAAGCTCAGCACCCATGGACGGGTTGCACTAAAACATGAATTTCCCCTCTGGGATCAATAAAGTATCTCTGATTTGATGAACTACAATCTGGTGGCCAAAATTTACTGCACACTTGACATGCTTGCTTACATATAAAAGCAAATAAGACAATACAAGCAGTCTAAAATGAAATCACAAATCCCATGCATTACAAAACACATATAAACATCTGCAAACAAAGGAGCATTTCCTACACCCAAGTGAAAGATAATGTAAAATTGTTTACCACTTGGCTACATTTATACTGTATTATTATTATTTTTTAAACTCTTTTCTGTAAATATCCTAACCTGACTCCCGCCACCTGGTATTTGCAATACCATCTGGGGAGGGAGTTAACCCGATGTCATTTCAAATTAGTCTTTTTTTTCTGAAACTCTTGCATGTGATTGGATAGAAGATCTGTCCGTCATCTTGACTGACACGCTACTTCAGCCACTCACGTTGAACCGAATGACGCAACCCGTGACGCAACTCAGAGCGACACCAGAGCCACCACCCATAGAGGATCGAGTTATCAAAACATGTTATCAAGCTCAAAAAGCTTCAGTCAAACAACATGGCGGCGGCGGCGACAGCTAGTACGAGCGGTGTACAGTCTGTGAACGACTTTTGTCGAATGTGCAAAGAAAACCTCCGGATAAAAGGCAACATAACGCCAAAACGCCGCCCATCCTTCAAAACCCACTTTCTAAATCCCACCCCTCAGGAAGAACCCCCCGTTACCCCGAATAATCGTAATCCATTTAAGTGGGTTTTGATAAGGCTTTTGAATAAAATTATTATATCCCCCCTATTGCCTATATCTCTCCGACAAATCCCTATAACTTCCCTTCTCAGAGAGACCCCCCTTCCCATATTAATATCCTTTTTAGTTTTATAGTTAATAAATGTATTATATTATTATTATTACTATTATATATTATTATGGTATTATTATTATTATTATTATTATTATTATTATTATTATTATTATTATTATTATTATTATTATTATTATTATTATTATTATTATTATTATTATTATTATTATTATTATTATTATTATAATTATTATTATTATTATTATTATTATTATTATTATTATTATTATTATTATTATTATTATTATTATTATTATTATTATTATTATTATTATCACTATTATCAGAGAAATGTAATGGGAATTATTAGAACTAGAAATCAGTACTTGGAATCTGCAAGTACTTGAATGCAACTTGTTCTTGATTTGAAAAAAAAAGTGTTTCTGGGCACCAACAAAAGGGTGGCTGTATTTTCTCTCCTCCCCACTCTCATCATATTCTCTTGTGGGAAGGCCCCTTTAATTTTAGGAGCCCCCCTCAACAACCGCTTCCCCGGCACATATCCCCTCTCACTTCGAACATCTGTAAGACAGATTTCAGGAGGGGCCCCCACCTTTTCTCCCCCCACCCTTTTCTACCACCACCACACAAAAAAACATTTTGTATATATGTGTGGGGGTGCGCGTGTGTTTTTTTTTTTTTTTTTTTTTTATAAAAATAAACAAAAATTTTTATCCCAAAGAAAAATCCTAAAAGTTTTCTTACACTGTAACATGAAACACAAGAGTAAATTCTTATAATTAAATGGATTAAAATACAGTAGGGCTGCTTGATAATGGAAAAGTCATTTTCGCAATTATTTTGGTTGATACTGAAATCAAGATTTGTCAAGAGATTATTTTTTAGTTGCAAGTTGCATTTATTTAGCATTTCTCTCTGTCAAAAATACTTTGTTATTGATCATTTACACAAAACGCTGAAATTGAAAAAATGTAGGCTATAAATATGTACCTTACAACAGTTTTGCAATTATTAAACGTTAAATAAATTAATATTCTTTTAATATCAAATAAGGAACAGAAAAACATCAATGTAACCAAAATTTATTTTCTCGCTGTTCTACAATTTCTTTGAAGAATAGAATAAATATACTTATTTTTATATGAAATGAAATAAAAATCCCAAACTAAACTAAGCTTTGGTGCAATGCTACAATATTCCAAATCAAATATTTTTGTTAATGACGCTCAACAAATTGCACATGTGAGAAGCCACTAAAATTAATTTTAACTTCGGAATGACTTTCAGAAATTGTATGAAGAAAAAATGGCAAATAAATCGATTCAAGTTTGGAGATTGTTTGACATAAAAAATTTAAATAATGATCAAATTCAATTGACTGCACAGCCCTAAAATGCAGGTACTTTTAAAAAAATTTATGGAGAGATACTTTTGATATTTAGACAAAAAAAATCTGCATTCATAGTAAGAGCAGTGCATGTGGAAATAATAACAAAAAATATGTAAGAGGTTACATATGTTGACTTTCTGTGAGTCTGATTACTGCAAGATATATATCTGATGCATATATATATATATATAACATATATTGCTTGTTTTACTTCTTATGTTTGCAGAGCCAAGAAAAAAATGGTCCTGTTCTGGGACATTCTTTTAATTTCTGCCTGAACTTGAATAGGATAAGTTCATTTCAATATCTGGTCAATCACAAACTTATATATGTGGCTTTTTTCTTTCTGAAGTTTGTTTCCCAGGATGCCTCGACATAACTTCAAACTGGTGGCCCCCCAGGTCCAAGCTCTTTGTAAGAAACATGGGATTCCTTACGAGGTGAAAACTATGTGGCGAGGCTTGGCTGATATTGTGAGGTAATAAATTACAAGCAAGACGAAGTAAAAAATGACCAGGCTGCAAAAACCACTAGTGTTTTGATTAAATAGTAGACAGAAAGTTTCCTGTTTTTTAATAAGGGGGTCTATTTACTCTCTTTCATTCAAAAAGTATTAATGGTCAGCTAGCTATTAATTTTGACTGATGCTTAATTCAATTCTATTTCATCCTACAGGTCACTGAAAACCTCTGGGGATCTCTGGCTTGATGCATATCTTCATAAATGAAAAGCTTTTTGTAAAAAAACAAACAAACAGATGTTTTACTTTTCTTTTGCAGCTAAAAACAATTTTTATTTTTAGATTTACAAAAATCCAGTTGATGCTGTTGCAATTATCCTTTTTGAAGTAAAAGTTAACAGATCGGATCATTCCTCAGCACCATAAATCTAAAAAAATGTCAGTGAAGAATTTTATATGATTAACTCTTTTTACTATTTTGTGGAAATAAGAAATAGCACGAACAATAAAAAATTTAAATGTTAATTTTATTTTCTTATGCCTAACGTAACTTATTTAAATGCAATTCTTCATGTGCTCTTTTACTTCCCAATAAACGTTCAAGTTGACTTTTCCTTCTACTCTGGCATTATCAATGCATGTTGCAAACACATCTACACACAAAAAAGAAGTTAGGAAATATACAACCCCAAGAAAGGTTTCCCTAATCCTGACTTCATTATTTTTATAGAGCAACAAGTTAGCAGCATTTTCTCTCCATTTTATTTATCCTGATTGGGAATTTTAAGCCCATTTGTAGATTTACCAGAGTGCAAGAGTGCAGTGGGCTCCCTTTTACAGCGCCTAGAGAGCAGTTGGTGGGGGTTAAGGCCCTTGCTCAAGAACCCATAACCTTCACCAACAGTATGTACCATGTAAGCCTGGGTTTATCGGACCAAAGCCCACAGCATTAAGCACTAGGCCAGGGATTCCCAAAGTGTGGTGCATGCACCCCCAGGGGTACATGAGCTGCCACCATGGGGTGTGTGAGATGAAAAATTTAATGGTGCTCTGTTGTCATTTATATCAGACCAACACAATCACAGTGTTGTTTTTTAAGAGGGACTTTTCCATACAATAAAAACATAAACATTTCCTTTGCAATCTCTTTTATTGAAAAAAAAAACAAAACTATAATTTATTCGTTTTTGATAGAAACATAGAAAAAGAACTTGTTTCATTCATTTTTTCAAATATGCTTAATGGGCTAAAACTGGGAAATCTGTCCAGTGGGACGTCTTATAACAAAGTTGTCAGTCATAAAGGAGGAGAGAAACCAAGAGAGTGAGGATTTGGAGGCAACAGAGACTGAGAGAAAAGGAACACATCCAAGAGAAGAAAATGAGTGGGAGTCAGTAAAAGAAGCACCAGAGGAAACCGAAGAGGCTGGCAAAAAAGAGGTGATGAGGGTGAACACCAGACAGGAAAAAAAAGGACATATAATGAAAATGACCTGGGTCTGGGTTTCACTTGATCAGCGATACAAATTGCTCAAAGCCTATATTGTTGCAATTTTTCTTTTATGCGGCTGAAAATAAAACATTTACGTCTAAATTGTTCTTTCTGTTCGTGAACCTCTGTCTGCCACTCATCCTCTGAAAAGTGGAAGCTAGTGGTAACTTTGTTGCATTATATTGAAACTCTTGTTATTGTCATGCATGCAAAAGTTAAACATGAGTCCTTATTTAGCATAAAACAAAGCTTTGTTGCATTTTTTCAGCCTTCTTCTTTTTGAAGGGGTGATTGGGGGATGCATCAACCAGGTTGGGACATAGAAGGGGGTGTGCTGCACAAAACGTTTTGGAACCGCTGGTCTACGCGATCCACTCCTCCATAAAAGAGTGTAAGAATGTACAGTACACGGATATACAAATATGCACATTGGGGGGTGCAAAAATACAAAAAAATCCATGGTTCAGTTCGATTTGTTTCAATACTCTAGTGTCATGGTTCAATATTGTTTCGATACAAAAAAATATATATATTTTTTTTTTAAAAAGGTAATAAGATTTTTTTTTTAAAAAAAGAACTAAAAAAGCACTCGGAAAGTGCAGACTCTCTACCAAGCAGCTCGACTCCCTTTTTTGTGTGTGTTCTGGATTATAGTATCCAGAATTTTCACTGGATCCGGATAAACTTTCAAAATATTATAGAACTCATTGAGATCCTTTCTTGTATTTTTTTTTTTTTTTACCAAACACTTGGGCCATTTGTATGGAGTTATATGGAAAAATTCCAAAACTTTGGCCTATTAAGGTGATGTTGATCTAAGACTGTTTAGGCGTTGGTAAGGAGGTTTGATGTTTACCATGGGGTGTCTGTCAGAACACACAGGACTCGCTTGTACAGTTAACTGTCTTTACTGGTCACTCTTAATCAGAACAGCACAGTAATGCAACAAACGACAGGCTTACAGGTGAGGAATTCCAGGGCTAGTTAAGGAGAATACCTGGATGGAAGTGAGTATGGTCTATAAAAACAGAAATACTGTAGCTACAAAGCCACGAGGAACATTGGTTCAGCAAATAAACACTTTGAAGGTATTAATTATTAATAATAAATCCCTTATTAGGACTAAACATGCATATGTGTTCAAGGCTAACAGTTACAGTAGCTAGCATGTAAGAGGTCTTCTAGCTTAATAGCATAAAAAGGCACATGGTGAATGGAGGAACACTTCTGAAAAAGCAAATCAGCTAAATAACATTAAAGACTAAATAAACATCCTGTTCAGGCAGAAATACAACTAGTTACTCATAGTTCTTCACAGACGCACACAGTTCATGATATTCAACTGGCTAGAAGTCTGTCCAACAGTCTTCTCTCCTCGTGCTCACTGCTGCTCATTAGTTTCATTTCTGCGAGGGACGAACCTTGCGCTCACGAGAGCCATTGGCTTCTGAAGAGCTAAAAGTGAAGCCAGTTGGGCGTGTCCCACCATCACCATCTTGCCGTGTCGCGTGTGTCGTCACTCCCGGAAAATATTCAAATGGACAAAGCGTGGCCTCAGGTAAAACGATTGACAGCTGACGTACTCTCGGCTAAACGCTAACTGAGCTAACTTGAAACTAACAGGAGCTAACAAAGATTAGCCCCATAAGCAGTAGGGTAAAGGTAAGACATGCTCAGACGGGCTATTAGCTGACTAAAAACCACCGTTGTGCTACTCTGCTACAGCCTGAGATCTTACTAAAAGCAAACAAGGAGCTAACTAGGAGCCATCAGTTGGCAGGCCGGGCTTCCGGTCTGCCACGTCAGTCAAAAGGACATACACTTAAAGGGACTTGAGGCAAGATTAAGAAACGAAACTCGCGACTGGCGCTTCAGGCAACGGCAGCAACGAGCCAAGCCGTCACGGGAGAGTGCACAAACTGAAGCTATAATGTTGTTTACTAACCTTTTTCTTCGTAGTTACACTTTTTAGTGTCTTTCAGTTGATCTGGATCGTTTGGTAACGGCAGAAGAATCCATAACTGTCGCTTACAGTGTTTGAATTTACCGCGACTGTCTTCTTCCTGTATCAAAACTGCGGATGTAGCGTCATTTGACGTCACGTCCACAGGGCAGCGCGGGAAATTCGGACACTGAATTGCAGCGCATTTTGCAGCACACAGCCTGTTCAAGGCAACGGTGAGAGATGTGGGTGGAAACGTTATTTTTGGTATTTAGTGCTTCATCACCCATTAGTATTAAGAAAAATGGACATGCATGTTTGTTTGTTTTTTAATTCCTGCCTGTAGTCCCTTTAATTATGTGTAATTTCAAGATTAAATAACTTCTAAACGGATGAGTTATAAAAACAAATTCACCCCCCTCACAGTTGACATGAAGATAAAGTTGACCTATTAAACCTAAAATGATTTTCTGAACCAGGCTGTAAACATATTTATTTCTGCTGTGAAGCTGGCCTTTTTAACATGGGAGTCTATGGGGATTTGCAATAACACTCGTTCCTTAGATCTGACCAACCAGTAAAATGGACAAAGTGCACAGAATCCTGATAAAGTTTAAACGGGTAGTTCATTACAAAAGTTCTTAAACTAATTAAAATGGGGAGGAGGAGTTTGAAAGTGCAGTTGTGCTTATTTTAGCCAGACAGGGGGGAAAATCACTGTAGGATCCACACTTTAAGTCACACTTTAAGACCATTATGACATTTATAAACAGTCATGTCAGTCAGTCATTTTCTGTACCGCTTATCCAGTTCAGGGTCATGGGGGTTGCTGAATTCTGTCCTAGCTATTATCAGGTGAGAGGCAGGGTACACCCTGGACAGGTGGCCAGTCTGTCACAGGGCCAACACAGAGAGACAGACAACCATTCACACTCACATTCATTCCTAGGGACAATTTAAGAGTGACCAATTAATCTAACATGCATGTCTTTGGATGGTGGGAGGAAGCCGCAGTACCCGGAGAGAACCCACGCATACACGGGGAGAACATGCAAACTCCATAGAGGAAGGCCACTGTTGGAATTGTTCGAACCCCCTCCCCAGATGGGAATCGAACCAGCGACCTTACTGTGAGGCTGCGGTGCTAGCCACCATGCCACCATGCAGCCTGAAATTTATAAACAACTAAAATATAAATATGATGTAATGATTAATGTCAACACCAAATCAGTTCAAGTAACTATTAAGTAGTAACAGAAATGGATCCAACAAATTAAAAAATATATATATTCTTCATGAGAATTTCTGTTATTTTTTCCTTCAGGCTAAAACTTGAGATTTAACAGATTTTGTTCTGCTTTTGTTGAATTAATTGCTTCCTCACTGAGTTGAACTCCTTGATTTACTTGGGGTTGTGTTTATCTTCAGTAAATGCAGTGTAGATTATTCATTTCTAAAACATGACAGGTGATGTGTAAGACATCTTATTATTATCATATCCTGAAAGTCTCACTCTGACCCTGGTGGTATCATTAATCCTTCTTTTACATGTTTCTGTGCTTGTACATCAGAATAGGATACGTCAGTGTAAGATTTGTGGGGAGAACATCTTTAAGTGTTTATCTCTTCTGATGCGATGCCAGACTGTCTGAGCTCTCTGTTAAAAACTATTAACTCCTCGGGGTCAGAGCCTCTTTAGACTTTGTCAGACACGTCTCAGATTCCGTTTGACGCTCTCACTTATAAGCAATATTTACAAATTTTTTGTTTGATATACCTTTTTTTAAATTCCAACTCATTCAGATTCTTGGTTATACTTTATTTACTTTAGTTTTGCATCAACAACCATGTAGTTTAGGGTCAGCTCATGTTACGAACTTTACCTTTACATTAATGAAAAGGTAAAACAAACAAACAAACAAACAAAAAGTATCAGGCAACTGTGGCCAGTTTCAGTGTCAGGATATTGAGCATCATCTCACTGTTTTTGTGTGTTTGTTTTCTAATTTGAATTTCTAATTTTATTATCCACGTGTCACTGTTTCATAAATATGTCCTGTATAATTCGTGCTGACCCAATCTCAAGGAACACTCACCCACAGTTTTTTTTTTTTTTTTTTTTTTTTTTTTTTACCTGAACCTGGATAAAGTAAAGAGTGAGACACTGAAAGTGTGGCACCTGAAGCCAGAATTTAAAAACTTCTCTTAACTTGCGCAAATAAATACTTAATATTGAGATCTAGGCATTCTCTATCCATTTCTAGGATTTTACTTTTATTTTTTTCAATAAAATAAGTTTCATGAGTATTGTAGCTGTCTGCCTGTGTGTGTTTGTCTGTGATCAACCTCTAGCTGTGCTTTCTGCATGGTGACCTGATGGGAGACACGGCCACACACAGCTTTTAACTCTTCTTTGTTCAGGGAAAACAGCTGGGCTCCAGTCAAGATCCCCAAACACTCACCAGAAAGTAGTCAGATAAATCATGGACAAATTAATTTAAATATATTAATTAAATTTACAGTGTAACGATGCTTCAAATGTAGAGCACATTATTGTCACAGAGACAATAGAGACTGAAATACACACAATTCGTTGTGGAAAAAAAAAAAAAATCGGGAGACTCAATTACATTTGCTGCAGATGTATTTCTTTGAGCTGAATCTATTCCAGCCGATTATCTGAATACGACTAACTGGGGCTTTGAATGCAACAAATCTCTTCAGCCATACTAATCGCTGCATTTGCCACAATAAATAAATAAAGAATGATGAGATCTGTGTATTTCTTGAACATTATCTGTTAGTTTTACTATCACACACCAACAAATACTGTCAAATATCTGAACATGAATTAGTTTGCAGCGGCTCAAAATATTGCATAACTTGTTTTAAATACCAATTTTCATCAATAACTGAATTATCAGTCACTTAGGAGTTAAAAGGAAAATCTAACACCATTCTAGGTCCTTCGGGGTGCTTTGCTAAACAAACCCAGAGGTCAAACCACCGAAAGTAAAAAAAAACAACATGAGATGTTGAGACAGCATGACTATACAGTGTGGAGATGTGTTTTGATGCGATGCATCTTTTCTGCAGATGCGCACACACACACACACTCTCAAACACAAACACGCGCACATGCATCCTTGCACTTCTACAGTATCTGAGTGAGGACAGTCATCAACATAATGCATTCCCTAGTGCAAATTCCTAACCATCACAGCTGATTGCCTAAACTTAACCCTTTCCTGACCCTAACCAAAACCTTATTCTAACCTAAAATCTAAAACCAAATCTTGACCCTCAAAAAGAAGGTCCTAAGAGAGGACCAGCCTAAATGTCCCCACTTTCCAAAAATGACCTCAATTTGTGGGTTAAAAGCACAAAATGGTCCTCAAAATGTAGCAAGTACAGGAACACACACATGCACAAATACACTTGAGACAACAAACACGGTGTTATTCCTCAAGCTGGTTAATATTTAACCTCATTATGGGTTTTGCCGTAAACAAAAAATATGATTGCAAGTCTTTATTGCATATGTTCAGCTTTGTGGTGGACCTCTCACCCACTTGCTTTCTTTTGTTTATTGCTTTATTTCTTTTGTTGTGTGCAAGTCTTACACAAGAAAGAATTGCACATATTTAATTAGACCAAATACTCCAAAGCTAATTGCAGGACTCACTGTTGGAAATCATTACGTTTTAATGATGGGGAGAACTTGTGGGGAGAATTCAGATTAAAAAGAAATAGACCTAAAAAAAAAAAAAAAACATGACATCACGCTAAATATGATGACGTTTGTAATGGACTAAAAATGTTACAACGTCAGTCCATTATAAGCAATCTCCAGAAGGAAAGATAAAGCATTCTTCTGGAGAACAATATTTATATTTTTGACTGCAACATGGTGATAGTGCAGGGGCAGAAGTACATCAACTGTGATATAGTTTCATCATTTATTTAGCTATCCATTCATGACCAGATTTCCTTCGGTGTGCAGGTGGATTCAATTCACACACAGCAGCAGTGAGGATGGGAGGTGGAGGCCAGCAAACAGACCATGGAGAGCCACACAGTGGGGGAGATGCAGGTGTTTACACCTGGGCGGAGGTGCAGAAACACAGCAGCAAGAATGATCAGTGGCTGGTCATCAATCGAAAGGTTTACAACATCACTCAGTGGGGAAAAAGCCATCCAGGAGGGTTTGAGGTCATCAGCCACTACGCAGGGGAGGATGCCACGGTAAATATTACATCTCTGATAAGCTTTTTTGGGGGGGAAAAAAGATATATTACAACACATTGTGACATTTGTGATGTTTCTCTCTTTTACATTCTCATGGTAATAATTGTGAACTCACCATTTTACCATTCACATTGTATTTTAGATTAACTTGTTGAAATTGTGACTTGTTGAGTTCAATACATATCTTCAAATAGTCAGGATTGTCATCATGTAAACATATGTTTGAAGGATCAAATAGTCTCCTGAAAAATGAACTTAAGCAACTTTAGAAGGGAACCATCAAAAATTGCAAATTTTCCCCCCAAAAAACATCTCCAACCTAAAATCTCAATTCATATGCATATTATGATACAGATTTTTAATCCATCTCAGTTTTACATCAGTTCAAGTTCAAGTCAACCAGCTGTATGTTGATTGCAATTCATTTCATCCTACTTATAATATTAGTTACTTCCATTTTTCAGCTAGCAAGAGCTGGGATAATTGTTTTGAAGATATGATCTATAACTGGCGTCCCCTGATGCTCCAAATTTGAGACAGATTTTCACCAGTATAGAGGTAAAGAATCTATTGAAAATAAGATCATCCTTCTCTGTAAAGTTGTTTAATTGAGTTTGCGCCACGGTGTCAGGGATAACCAATGAGTTTGTATTTCAGCCAAGTATCTCATTTAAAACCCTGCAAGATTTCTTCTGACCCCCAGAAGCTTTTTTAAATCAGTCATCGAAGTACTTTTGTTTACTAGCTTGTATTTAGTTAATTTATTTTTGTATGTTGTGTATGTGGCAGGACAAAGAAGGACCTGAGTGAGGTTCAATCCCCAGACTCCTGGTGAGAGTCATGCGCGTTGCCATTCATCTCCTTGGCCGCATATGTAGCCAAGGTGCATGATTAATCGGAAGCATAGTGACCGGACCGTCAAGTGTCACATGTCTTGGTTTTATTTGTACTATTTGTATTTTATCTCTCTTGGCTGTAGAGCTTGTATACTTCTTAAGCCTGATTTTAAAGTCTTTGAACTACAGTTGTGTATGAAATATGAACTCGGTGAAGATACTTTTGATGTTATTGTTTTAAATATACTATATACCCTGTATCAGCCATTATTTAGAATAAGATGTTCATATACTGCATTTCCTCAGTGTGCTTTAAAAATTCAAGACCTTTTCCTGCCTCTGTTTGGTTTTGTTTGCTGCATCATTCAGAGTTTTTATTTGTGTTTACCAGGAAGCCTTCACTGCTTTTCACCCCGATCAAAAGTTTGTGCAAAAGTTTCTGAAGCCTCTGCTGATTGGAGAGTTGAAAGCAACTGAGCCGAGCCAGGACCACAGCAAAAATGTAAGACTTTAAAGTCTGAGGAGTGGGCTAGAGACTGTTTACAGATCTGCTTTTTTTTCCAAGTGTTCACCATGGCATCACTTTTTCAGCTAAAGAACATTTTCCCTCTTCTCTGTTCCCAGGCTGCAATCATACAAGATTTTGATATTTTACGAGAGCAGGTAGAGAAGCAGGGTCTTTTTCAGGCTAAACCTTTGTTTTACTGCCTCCATCTGGGTCAAATCCTGGTGCTGGAAGCCCTTGCGTGGCTGATAGTCTGGCTCTGGGGGACGAGCTGGACGCTGACGCTTGTGTGTTCGGGGATGCTGGCAATTGCTCAGGTTTTTTAAAAATATATATATAACTATTTGTTAGTTAAATTGTTGCTGAAGAAATTGATAAAATTCTAACCAGGTTAATTATCTTCTTTTCTAGGCTCAGGCTGGATGGTTGCAGCATGACCTTGGTCACCTGTCTGTCTTCAAAAAATCTCAGTGGAATCACCTGATGCACAAGTTTGTCATCGGACATTTGAAGGTAACCCTTTTAAGATGTTCAATGTCTTTTTTCATTGACATACTCAAAAATTTAAAAGACTGATCTCACAGGGAGCTTCAGTCTGCTGGTGGAATCCTCTTCATTTCCAGCATCATGCCAAACCCAACATCTTCAAAAAAGACCTTGATATCGACATGTTTGACATGGTGTTACTGGGAGCCACTCAGCCAGTGGAGGCAAGTAACTCAAAGCATATATTTTCTCATTCCTTTACATATCCATGTAGTAAAGGTGCTCACATGACTCTACTCTGTGTTACAGTATGGTATAAAAAAGATTAAATTCATGCCCTACAATCACCAACACAAGTACTTTTCTCTGGGTATGTTTGTTATTTTTGTTACTTTTTTTTAAAGGAAAAAAAAGAGTAGGCTATGCCTTCTCCTGGAAAAATTGTTTATGTCTTTCTGTTCCAGTGATATCTCCACTAGCCATTCCAGTCATCTACATCTATAACATAATAGTCATGATTACTCATCGTGCCTGGGTGGTATGATTTCAGCCTTTGTGTTTATTTGAAATTAAATCAAGTTATATATGGATCCAGTACAATAACAAATTAATCTTTATCAATAAATAAATATCAACAATTTATGAATAATTTTCATCTGATTCATAAAAAGATATTTACCTTTTTTTTCTGAAGGATCTGGCTTGGTGCATGACGTACTACTTTCGTTACTTCTACTGTTATATACCCCTTTGTGGCCTGTTTGGATCATTGATTCTCATGATCTCTTTCAGGTAGAAATTCTTATGTGTGTACAGTATTACCAGCTTTACCTAATAGTTTTATAACCCGATAAAGCAAATTTAATTGTTGTCTTGTTCACAGGGTTTTGGAGAGCCTCTGGTTTGTATGGGTGACTCAGATGAACCATCTGTCAATGGCAATTGATCATGAGAAACACCAGGACTGGGTGACCATGCAGGTACTTGATTTATTATCAAGAATTACCATTCTTTTTTCCAAAACTGCTTTTGTTATACTTCAAAACCAAAGTTGTAACACTCAATCTTTAAAAATTTGAACCTTATTATTATGTCATTATATGTTAACAAGATGTAAAACTTGTTTATTATTGGAGAGCATCTTTCAGAGATTTACGCTCTTCTATAGAGAAACATCATGTCATGTTAAGAATATTTTAGCAAAATAATGTAGAGTTTCCAATTAAACTACAATTCAACCTAATTCACTGTTATCACTTATAATACATTCAATTTAAAGCCAGAGTTGATAATCCTGTTCAGAAACACTTTTTGTTATACTGGGTGAAATGGTCCTTCCATCCTGACAGCAGTCAATACATCATGTATTCATAAAAAAAAACAAAGAAAGTCGGCCCTCTCTGAGAGCTGCAGGTCTGTAAAAACTCACCGATCCCTGCCATCCTCACCAAAAAGCAGGAATTGGTCATTCGCATCATATAGAAAGAACAAATCGATACCTTTATGTCTCGTCTCTGTCCCTCCCCATGTGCACGTCTCTGTGCCCTCTCACTGTAAATAAATATAGCTAACGGACTGCTAACTGCTGCTGTGCCAAAAAACCAAACCAAAACATAAAAAAACAGATGAGGATCAAGTCTTGGAGACGTTAACGTTTGTAATGTGGACTTTTTGCCTTTTTACGCTGCAGAAGGAGTTGGAGGTGAGTAAATTAAGGCTTTCAGAAACGTAGTTCATCAGCTGTTAACTAGCAAGCTAACAAGCTATCCACTTGGCTGTTATCAGTTTTCTCAGCCGACCTGCTCCGACGTGCATGTTCCTGCGCTCTGAAGGCGTGGTTTCAGGTGGTGTTTCTTTTTTTTTTAATGTAGTTTGCGTGAACCATCTTTCCAAGATTGCCAACCCTATCTATAATATAATTGATATGATTATAACTGTGTTTATAAAAGACCAAATTATTGAAATGTTTCCTGCCGAAAGATTCACCAGATCATACTGAACCTTCTCCCAGATTCAATCTGCCTTCTGATGGTACAAATATAAAGCAAATAGAGATGTACCGATACCAGCGTTGGATATCACCAGATACTATGGGCATGTACTCCTACTAAGTATCCATAAGTTCTCAGATACTACAGAATCTTATGTAAAAATCTGGTAAAATTAAAACATTCATAAATTTCCCCCCTCCCCCCCCTCGGAGTCCCCCCGAATAAAAAAAAAAAAAAAAAAAAAATAAGCCCCATTTCCACCCACAGGTCAGGCCGGATCGGGTGGGTTTTGGGTATGGGTCGGGTATGTTGATTTCACGTTGCGTCCCCACAGCAAACTGTACCCTTTCTTGGAGGTGAAGTATTAACCAGATAGGACTACTACGTGATCGTGTGACATCATCGCCATACAACACCTTTTAACCAAAGCACTGCACCACGTGTGACAGAAACAAAGGAGTCACCCCTGCTTTGTTTTTACGCTGGGACATGCTGGAAGTGACGGATTTTTCAACAAATCAACGGATTGCTGTGTATGAGCTCCACCTCTTTGGTCCGGATCGGTTATATCAGTACCCCTACTGAAGGGTACCAAAAAAGTAGACCGGGTCGGGTCGGGTCGGATATAAGGGTACCCGTCCCAGCTTTTTTCTGTGGAGACGCAAAAAAACGTGGACCGATCCGGCACGACTCAGACCCGCTTGTGGAAATGGGGCTGTATAAAGACGTTAATCTGTGACGTTAATTCTTCGTAGTGCCACTTTTTAGAGCCTTTCAGTAGACCATGACCATCGTCTTTCTGTATCAAAGCTGTCAGGGACGCGTATGCAGCCCTGCACTGGAGCACAAGTTCCCTCTTTTTTTTCTTCTTTTTTCTCTTTTTCCCCCCCCCTCTTTTTTTTTTTTTTCTTTCTTTTTTTTTCCTTTTCCCCCCTTCCCTCCCCTTTTTTTTTTTTTTGGTGCTCCAATGGTGCACTATTACTGCACCACTTCTGGCAGAAAAAGGAGGAACTTTTTCATGTCCGCATCTGTAAAGGCTCGTCTCGCATCCTGATGATCCCCAAGACTTTTGGTAAAATACTGTGTGGACTGACGAGACAAAAGTTGAACTTTTTGGAAGGTGTAGATCCCATGACATCCGGCGTAAAAGTAATATGGCATTTCAGAAAAGGAACGTCACACCAAAAGTAAAATATGGTGGTTTTAGTGTGATGGTCTGGGGCTGTTTTGCTGCTTCATGACCTTGAAGACTTGCTGTGGTAAATGGAACTGTGAATTCTGCTGTCTACTAAAAAAATCCTGAAGGAGAATGTCCGGCCATCTGTTCATGACCTCAAGCTGAAGCGCACTTGGGTTCTGCAACAGGACAATGTTCATCCAAAACCCAACAGCAAGTCCACCTCTGAATGGCTTAAGAAAAACAAAATGAAGACTTAGTTTGGAGTGGCCTAATCAAAGTCTTACAAATAAAAATCTTCATTTAAAAACTGCATCTTCCGTTTACTTGTGTTATCTTTGTCTCACATTTAAATTTGTGAGAATATCTGAAACATTTAAGTGTGACTGACAAGCAAAAAAGTAAGAAATTAGGAAAGGGGCAAAAATGTTTTCACACAGCTGTATTCTTTTGCAATTCCTGCCCCTAGCTCCTTTAACCAGTGAACTGCAATGGGATTTATTAGTACTCATATTAGTACTTGGAATCGGCAAATGCAAGTACTTTTACAAGCCTACTTTATTTGAAAAAATATACCGTATCTGTGCAAAAGGAAATGGATGGTTATATTAACTTTCGTTTACACTCATCTAATCATTTTTTTCAGTTGCAAGCCACTTGTAATATTGAGCAGTCCCTCTTCAACGACTGGTTCACCGGACATCTCAACTTTCAGATTGAACACCAGTAAGACAAATATTTCCAGGAATAAACCAAAAGGAGTATTCACTATGTTTTCAGACACACAGCTCTTTCAGTATGCCAGCTTTCAGTTATATAAATATTGTGTTCATTTTATGATTAACATACAATATATTGTGCAGCTACATATCTTTTATATTATATTATATTATACAGAAAAACAAGAAAGGTTAATGATCAAGAAGAAAATACTGAAAAGTCTCGTCATAACATTTAACAGGCAAATCAATCCTAATCATAAACTGGGTTAAAATACGGAAAATAAAGGCTGTGAATACAATCTTTAAACTTCAGGAGAAAAGTGTGTATACATACTGAGAATAGTGAGAACATGTTAATTATAATAATATTAATAAACTATGTTTAAATGGTTGCTTATATGGACTTTGTGAATTATAATGCAAGACATAAATCTGATGCATATAAATAAACTTGTTTAACTTCTCATAGAGCCAAGAAAAAATGGTTCTGTTCTCAACTATTCTTTCGATTTTTAACTAAACATTATAATAGGATAACTTCATTTGAATATTTAGTCACTTACATATACACGTGCCTTTTCTGTTTCTTAAGCTTGTTTCCCAGGATGCCTCGCCATAACTGCCAACTGGTGGCCCCCCAGGTCCGAGCTCTGTGTAAGAAACATGGGATTCCTTATGAGGTGAAAACTTTGTGGCGAGCCATGGCTGATGTTGTGAGGTAATAAATAACAAGCAAGACAAAGTGAAAAATGACCAGGTTGCAAAAATGATCAGTGTTTCTTTTATATAAAAAGTACTCATTGTTACCTTGCGTTGTCATTTTGACTCATGCTTTGTCTATTTTTGTCATCTAACAGGTCACTGAAAACCTCTGGGGATCTCTGGCTCGATGCATATCTTTACAAATGAAAAGCTTTAAGCAAAAGAAGAGATGTTTTTTCTTCTGCAGCCAAAAACTATTGTATCTTTGGACTTACAAATATCCAGTTAATAGTGTTGCAATCACGTTTTTGTAATAAAAGTTTACAGATTAGTTCACTTTTAAGCACCATGAATGTTCACATTCATGATGAAAACTGACAGCTAAGAATTTTATATGCTTAACTCTTTTTTTCCATATCGTGAAAATAAGTAAACTGACACAGACTTGAAAGTTAGAAAGTAAATTTAATGTTATGTCTAATGTCACTTCTTCACATGTAATTCTTCATTTGCTCTTTTACTAAACAATAAACTATCAAGTTGACTTGTCCTTCTACTCTGGCGTTATCGATGCATTCATGCAGTGACAAACATAAATGCACAAAAAAAGTTAGGAAATATTCACAAAGTAAAATTTATAATGATGGTCTCTAATCATTACATCCCACAATAATTACAACCCCAAGAATCTTACTTTATTTATAGCAGAGCAACAAATTAACAGTAGCCCCCCCACCTCACCCCCTGCAGTTTGTCCAGTTTCTAAAGACAGTATCTTAATGGGCTATATGCCCGGCTCCACTACTTCCTGAATTTCAGACAGCACCTTTGCTTCCTGTCTGTTGTGACTGGACGAACTGATTAACCCAGGTGTGTCTGACCTCAGTAACTGGCCAGACACACCTGGAGTAATTAGTTCAACCAGTAATGAAAGACAGGAAGCAAAGGTGCTGTCTGAAGTTCAGGAAGTAGTGGAGCCGGGCATATAGCCCATTTTGCTGATAATGATATTTCAAGGATTACTTCTTGCTAAGCTTGCTTATTGACCAAGTGATTTAGTAAACGTCTTTAATATAAGCATAAACATTCGCCACACTGCTCAATTACATATATATATATATATCACATGATTGATCATGCGCCCTGGCTACCCAGCCACAGGGATGTCCCTTTGGCTGAATGGTCAGCGCGCAAGACCTTCACCTGGGAGTCTGGGGATCATATCCCGCCCGGCCCCCTGTTGCGTATCTTGCCACACATACACATACTGTATGCACAGACCCAGGAATTGGTCATTCACAATGCATAGAAAGAAAGAATCGATGCCTTTTTGTCTTGTCTGTCCCTCCCCTCTCTCCGTCCCTCACGTGACCCTTGTGCACTGCCCACTGTAAACAAATATAGCCAATGGACTGCTAACTGTTGCTGCGCCAAAAAAACAAAACAAAACAACAGATAAGGATTAAGTTTTGGCGGCGTTGACGTTTGCAGTGTGGACTTTTTACACTGCAGAAGGAGTTAAGCTTTTAAATGAGTCGTCACCCGGAAATCCCACTTTTTCATGTTAAAACATTTGTATTGGATTAGGACCTCAGTTAAAACGTGTCAGAAACTCCAGAGAGTGAAAGTGGCTTCGTCTTTGAATGTGGGCTCTCTCTTCTCACCAGAATCGGTCACTGGAGCGCACTCTCCATAGTTCGCAATTTTGTTTTTGCTCTGTTAATGACGTGATCCACAGAGGCTGCTAAGCTTGCCTCTTTAGCACCACCTGAAATCAGCTGTTTACCTGCCGCAGAGTACTGTTAAATCAGAGAAGAGGACAACGAAGATGACGAGGAGGGGAAAAAATCTGCCGTGCTGAGTTGCTTCGGCAGAAATTCAGCAGTTTTTAGTGCTGTAACAGGAGGGACAGCACTACCAGGACCAGTGGATTATATTCATCAGTGAGGATGTGCAGTCGGTAAATGTTGCTGCTTGTGCAACTTATTATCTTTTGTGTAAGAGGTCAGTAAACAATGGTAGACGAACAGTGACAAGCTGCTAATGTAGCTACAAAAGCCATCGCAGTTGTTGCGGATTGAGTAATTTCATGTCAGACGTCCTCTCCCTATATTCATCAGAGTCCAGCCCTTTTACTCCGCAGATTCTCTCTATCAACCGCACTGTTACGTTTTTAACACGTTTTTCTCTGTTGGGATAATTTCCTCCACTTGGTCTGTCCTGATAAAACTTTTGGCTTTGACGCTTGGCTCGTGAACGCGCTTACAGACAGGCCTAATTCTTGTGCCTATTCTCGTGACAAACAAAAGTTGGGGATAAAAAGAGGTCAAAATGAGCTCATTAAATTTTCCTCCCACCCAATTACAATTAAAAATTCATTTGAAGATAATTTAAGAAGGATTGTGTATGTAAAACACTAGGTTATGACACCTTTAAAAACGTGGTTTGTCAGCTGTTTACTATCAAGCTAACGAGCTATCAACTCAGCTGTTATCGTTAGCCTACTCATAAAACATCGGCGCACACGCCGCGCTCTGAAGGCGTGGTTTCGAGTGGTGTGTTTTTTTTAAACTGTCGCTAGCTCAAACCGTTTTTCCAACATTGCCAATCCTAGCTTTATTAATGTTGCTGTTATCATTTTTGGAGTGAAAGTTAGCAGATCACCTCATTTTGAAGCACTATGAATGTGGAAACTGGCAGCTCAGAATTTTATATGATTAACTCTTTTACAGTTTTGTGGAAATAAGTAATTGCACTGACAAATATTTAAAAAATTGGAAATTTAATTTAATTTCCTCTGGTCTAAAGTTCCTCCTTCATTTTGCTCTTGCTTCACAATAAACTTTCAAGTCGATTTCCCTTCTACTCTTGCATTATTAATGCATTAATACAATGACAAACATAAATGCACACAAAAACAGGAGAAAAGAAATATTTACAAAGTAAGATTTATAATGATGGTCTCTTTAAACATTACATCCCACAATATTTACAACCCCAACAAAGGTTTTCCTAATCTTGACTTCATTATTTTTTAACAGAGCAACAAATTTACAGCATTGTCTCCTTTTTTCCCAGTTCATGCAGTCTACACTGCAAAACACCATGGTGACAAAAAAGAGAGTACCTCAGTGTTACTAAGAATGACATTTAAAGGATCATTTCTTGCAAAGCTTGCCAGAAAGTCTGAACTCTGAAAAGAAACAGCAATAATATATTTTAATACTTAAATGCTGATTGGCATTTACCAACCAGGGCTGAAACTACACCTGTTACCTACTTGTAGTAACACAGAGCGTGTTTTATCATTCCTGTAAACAGAAATATGAAAATAATTGGCTTTACATCAGAAAATCCATCAAACATTCTGGCACTGATTTAGAAATGCAACAATCAAGATTTACTTATTGACCAGGTAATTTAGTAAACATCTTCAATTTTAACAATGAACATAAACATCCACCTCACTGCTCATACGCGTATGTATATTACATGCATGTCATGCATACACATATGCACACACTCACACACACACACATACACCCCAAACTGAACATGAATCGATATGTTCCTCCTCTCAGCACGCATACTTTCAACAATTTAAGACACTGAAAACATAAGCAACATAATTTTGATAAGAAAAACTAAAACATATACATTACATGTTAAAAAATAAATATGCAATTAAAAACATACACTACATTTAATCATTTTCTACTGTAGATCACAATGAACAGCAGACTGATTTAGGAAGCTGCAGTACTTCAAAAGCTGGGAAGAGGGAAAATGTCTGGATGGGAGTATGTTGCTTTCCAGGTTCAGTCATTAGACCCAGACTCAATCCTCTCCTGCCTTCGCTTCATGATCTCCTGCAGCTCTGAGTCACCTCTGGAATCCTGTAAAGGAAACACTGATATTGCTGAAAAGTTCACTTTCTCTCTCTCTAAATACTTTGCTTCTACAATCATTTCAGGCGAAAGAAAACATGAAATAACGCCTTTATAGCCGTGCATTTAATTTATTTGTCAACACATTTCTACAATAGTTTTTTTTCTTTCTTGTATTCTGAGCCTGAAACTGTCAACACACCAACTCTCACACAAACCCAACTTCTTTTCACCTTTTATATTGTGGGGCTTGTGTTTAATTAATTCCAATTCCAAAACTAACTCTTTTATTATCCATGCGTCACTGTTGTATATACTGTACAGTATGTCCTGTTTAATTTGTGCTGACCCAACTTCAAGGGACACTTTTGACTCGTCAAGTGTCATGTCCATCAAGAGCGTCAAGAGTGTGGTGGTGGACCCCGTTGTTTTACTTTGCTTTTGTTTTTGTACAATGGCAGTAGAAACTGAGCAGCTGTTTGGCTTTATTTACTCCACAAGGGCAGAGAATGACGTCATTGGGTGTCTCTGTTTTGTCTGGATTAATCGATTTTTCAGAGGTGTTCTGAATTTGATGAATTTACCATTTACTCCAGGAGCTGCAAGCTGACGATGGACGCTTTCAGCACTACTTTCGTCTGATTTGGCCCAGTTTAACTACCTTTAAAGGTGCCATGACATCAAATTTCACTTTTCTGGGGTTTTGGGTGTATAATATGTTCTGTTGTGCACTGATGAGGCCATGTGAATGTCCAGAGTGAGAATCAAAGTTCCTGTTTATGGTCTGTCAGCTTTGTCTCTCTGCTCAGAAACAGTTGAATCAGACAGCAGGCTATCATTCTACGTAGTTCTATCATTCTACGTAATTTAATTGCTCCAATAAGAGCTCACTATCAAACAAACAGCCCCCCCCCCTCTCTCTCCCCTAACGGTTTATGCACCGTCCGCTCCCCCCCCCCCCTCCCTTCTGATTCAGCTGCATGTATGGAGCTAGTAGTAACTTCTCTGCAGTCAGGTCTGGGTTTTCAAACAAATGGATTTAAAGGAGCTGTATCATGCTTTTCAAATGTTCCAAAAGTCAAATATAGGCATTTATAAGCTAGATATGTTCCAATCGTACTATAGAAACTAATTTGTGTTAATTATTAGTTTTCGATGCATCTAATTTCCAACACGGAAGTAAGATGGCTGACTGTACTGAACCGCGGAGCTCTCGACCAATTGCAGCATGTTTTACGCCCATTTCATGACGTCGCCCCGGAAGAGACACTGATTCTGAAGGGTCACAGAATTGTCTGTAGCACCGGCACCGGCAGCTCTCATGTGGATGTTAGTAGTAAACATTGATGGATAATTACTCCGATCGACGGGATAAAACAGACCAGCCTGTTATGGAGCTGTTTGCGCTCGACCCAGAGTCTGATATGGAGTTTGAAGTATACGCAGTACCACAGAAGTACCACAGAGACCCCTGACAAGCAAGTAATTTAGCGAACAAATCATAGGCTAACAGTTAGCGCTGAGCTAAGCAGCACTCACATGGATCTTGTAAACATTGATGGATAATCGGACTCCGATCGACGAGATCAAACGGAGCAGCCTGTTATGGAGCTGTATACGCTCGACCCAGAGTCTGATATGGAGTTTGAAGTACACGCAGTACCACAGAAGTACCACAGAGACCCCTGACAAGTAAGTAATTTAGCGAACAAATCATAGGCTAACAGTTAGCGCTGAGCTGAGAGATGTGTTTCACTCACCAGTGTTGTTGTCTGTCCATGCGCGTTTTTATAGTAGGAACTGCGTCAGGTTTCAGAAGTAATCCCCGAGAAAAAAACACTTTACTGCCCGAGATTAATGAAGTTGTCAGGAGTGAAGTTCACACACAAAGTTGAGTTTTTTTTTCCCTTGCTCCTGAAGTTATAATCCAACCACTTCTGGCAAGTCGATTCATCCAGTACAACAAATAAACTCCCACGCTGAACATAACCACGCTGAACGTAACTGCATTTTCCCCAACTTGCTGTCCTCTAGAGCTTAAAAAAAAAAAAAAAAAAGGAAGAAAATTCTCCTGAATCTGGATCAAACGTCTGTTAGCTGATGGCTGCTTGTCTCTGAGGAAATCTTCCTGCAGGTGTTAGTTTCTTCCTCAGAGTTTCTGTTCAACAGAGGGCGTCTTGCTACGATACTGAGCGTGCGCATTTGGACTTTCGTGATTGGTGCCACGTTCATACGTAACGGGGTGGGTAGTCAGTCGTTTGCAGGGAGGTAGCGCTTGGTTTAAATATTCATGTAGATTACTCAAATATGCATGAATGAAGAAAAATAACGATTTAAATCATTTCTTGATAAGGAAATAACACACTGACATGCTGAAAAGCTCTTAAAAGTCCATTTTTCATGATAGGGCTCCTTTAAAAGCAAACTTCTGCAGCAACACTGAGGGAGGCGGCCACAACCTTGTCATTACCTGTAAGTTTATTTATTTTCTAAATGCTGTCTTGTCTGATAAACGTAGCTCACTATCTGAACTGCCCATGTTGCTAGCAGATAGCCTTTAGCAAAGTCCGACCGCAGCTTGACCTAGATTCTCCAAATAAGGTCATAGCCAAATAAGGTGTAGCCAATCAAAATGAAGTCAACGTGGTCTCCGGGTAAAGCTCTATATCATCACTGGACCCAACTGTATTACTGAGGAAGTGAGGTCTGGCGTTTCAAAACAATACTCCGCTGTAAAAAATGCAGTTTTTTTCTTTGGAGTATTTACATATAAAGTAATGCCAACAACATAAACTAGTTTTTTACTGTTATGTCATCACTCCTTTAAAGGTAGAGTCCGAAGTCCCCGCAGCGTTTCTGTTTGCAAACAACAGTATTCAAACTGAGCGCCCCTCCCTCTCATTCTAATGGCCGCCTCGTTCTTCAGCCTATTCAGCTTCAAGTCTCTCATTCAGAGCTAAGCAGCAGGTAAAAGCCAAAGCAATATTAAAGCAGAACTCAGTAACTTCAGCTCGGGGCTCCCCCTAGTGGCGTTCTTTCACTGTCGTAAAGTTCAACCCCCCCTACACCCCCACAGCACACAGACGGCTTTTACTGTATACCTGTCTTTCCTCTATTTTGATCCCTGGATATATTTCTAAGCTTTTACTAGCTTGTTGATGCTACATTGCTGCTTTGGTAGCAGCATCGTGTCTCCCTCTACTCAAAGCAAAGTCCTGTATCTTCTGAAACTGGACGTTTTACCCGCGATTTGCGGGTAAATATGCCGTGGATTATATTATTTTTCTGTGGTGTTGGCAGGTAGCAGGTAAAAATACAAACTTTTATTTACTTTTTGCGTACATGACAAGTGATTATTGAGCCTGAAGCAGTGATGCTTCACCCGGCGCCCAGGCAGCGCAGCTACGTGAATCACTCTGGTCCAGCAAAGAGTTGGTTATGAGAGCCAGGAGCCGTGTTTAGGTGGTGTGAAGCTAAAGAAATGTTTTCTTCGAATTAGCGCTGGTAGACTGGTTCAAATCAGAGCTGGAAGCGGCTCGGTAGATAGGGGACCTGAGTACCGTACAGCGGTTTCTGTTGTCACAAGTTCTGCTCGGGTCGGCGCAGGCAAACTTGCATAGAGCTGCTCGCAGGCCAGAGGCACCGGCGTGAGGGGGGGAAACACTGAATCGCTCCGTAAACACTTTGTTTAGCCCCACGGGGATTCCGAAAAGCATTTATTGAGGTAAAAAAGTTACTAAGTACCCCTTTAACCCTGGTTCTAAAGCTCTTACCTTTTCTGTGGTGCATCTGCCATTTTCCTTTCTTTCTTTTTTTTTCCCTTCGAGAGTTCAAGTGACTGGCGTCTGCTCCAATCATGAGCTTATTCCCACTCAGCGTCATGCCCTGAGCTCTGTCATTGACTGGCCATATAAACAGAAATCTCCACCCAAAAACATCCCGAACACACCGAAACAAAACGAAAGAGCGAATAACAGGCAGGGGGAGAGAGCGTTGCATTCAAATGCACCACTGCACACAAGAAGAGGCCCAATGGCGTGGTTTGAGACGGATTTCACTTGCACAAGTCTAACGTTTATTTTCATGGGGGGAACTTTGGACTCTACCTATAAAAGAGCCATGACATCAAATTTCACTTTTCTGGGGATTTTGGGGTATAATATGATCTGTTGTGCTCTGATGAGGCCATGTGAATGTCCAGAGCAAGTATCAAAGTCTCTGTTCATAGTCTGTCAGCTTTGTCTCTCTATTCAGAAACGGTTGAATCAGACAGCAGCCTATCATTTGACGTAGTTTCATCATGCTATGTAATTCAATTGCTCCAATTAGAGCCCCCTGTCCACTCCACATGGCTGCCCCCCCCCCCCCCCCACCCCTCCTGCTGCTGAGCTGATACATTATGTGAGTTGTGTTAGCATGTCTGACTGCATTCAACATGGAATCAATTCAGGTCTGAGTTTTTGAACAAATGGATTTAAACGAAAACTTCTGCAGCAACACTGAGGGAGGCGACCACAGCCGTGTTAGTACCTGTAAGTTTCTCTATTTTCTAGTTGCTGTCATGTCTGATTAAACATAGTTCACTTTCTGAAATGCCCACGATGCTAACAGATAGCGTTTACCGAGTCCGACCGCTAGGGCAGCTTGACCGACTTTCTCTAAATAAGGTTATAGCCAAATAAGGTGTAGCCAATCAAAATGAAGTCAACTTGGTCTCCGGGTAAAGCTGCATATCAGTACCGCACCAAACCATTTTTTTTTAGGAAGGGAGGTTGAGCATGCCAAAACAATCCCAGGCTGTAAAAAGTGACATTTTTTAATGCAGCAATGTCAACTACATGACAGTTTATACTACTCTGTCACCACTCCTTAACAGTGTTTAAGTCTCTTCTTAAAACTCATTTGTTCACGTTGACCTTTGGCCCAACATCACATGTCAATATTTTGATCCGTTTCTTTTTTTTTTTTTTTTTTTTTTTTTTAGCTATTTTCAGTTTAACGTTTTTAAGTTATTCAACTTAATTGATTTCATTATTTTGTTTTATCAGATGTTTTTACACTGTAGCACTTTGGTCAGCGTTGCTGTTTTCAAAGTGCATTATATACTGTTACTATTGCTACATTCCCAACATAAACTCTTCATGTTGAGATCTGGGGATTTCTCTGCCTATTTGTAGAGGTAGACTTTTTGTCAATTAAATAGTTTGCATGAGTAGTTGTCTGCCTGTGTGTGTGCATGTGTGACCAACCTCTAGCTGTGCTTTCTGCACGGTGACCTGATGGTAGACACGACTGCCTTCATCTCCACACACAGCTTTCAACTCTTCTTTGTTCAGGGAAAAGAGCTGGGCTCCAGTCAGGATCCCCAAACACTGAACAGTCCTACAGAAAGAAGTCGACAAATCATGGACAAATTAATTTAAAAGACATCTATTAAATTTACAGTGTAACGATGCTTTCAAGAGAGAGTACATTATTGCCACAGGACATACACACATCCTGAGTTACTATGACAAGTTGTGGCAAGTAAATCACCAGCGTCATTAATGCCGTTTGTAGCAGCTGGATTCCTCTGAGCTGAGTCTATTCCAGCAGGTTATGCGAACACTGACTAACCGGGCCTTTGAATGCAACAAATCTCTTCAGTCACATTATTTATTTACTCTTTTTTTGTATATTATCATAATCCCTGAGGGGAAATTCAGGTTCTGCTTTTAACCCATCTCTGAGACTAGTGGGCTGCTACTGTAACTAAAGCACCCAGGGAGCGGTTGGTGGAGGTTAAGGACCTCGCTCAGGGGCCCATGGTGGTTCACATGGGTGACGTGCCGGGGGCTCAAGCCAGTCCTCCGGGGAGTCCTCCACCCCAAAACCCGCAACATTACCACTAGGCTATCCACCCATCAACTATCCAGCACTTACCTCAATAAATGAATTATGAAATATGAGATCTGTGTATTTCTTGAAAATGACCTCATAGGTTTACATCAAACACCAACAGACAAATACTTTAGGAGAAATATCTGAACACAAATTGTTTTGCAGTGGCTCTAAATAATGCATGACTTGTTTTTAATCCAAATTCTCATCAAAAACTGATTTATCAGTAACTTAGGGGTGTAAAGGGCCATATGACACCATGCTGTTAAGCCCCAGAAGCTGCCACTGGGTCCTTGAGTTGAGCAAACCGAGGAGGTTAAACCACTGACAGTCAGCAACAATGAGATGTTGAGGCAGTATGACTCTGTAAAGTGTGGAGATGTGTTGATGAGGTGCACTGATGAGACTCGTGGAAGACTTACTCTTTAGTGAAATGTTTCGAGTTGAGCCACGTTATCACCTGCTCTGGGTTGGAATCAAAGGTGAGCGGGACATGATTGGCAGATGTTCGCTCAACACGAATCTTTCTGGGCGGCTGGTTTTTGCTGGCAGTGATTTTTATCAACAGCTCACTGTTGACCTCATCCATCACTGCAGCACAGAAACATGATGGAAGCAGATGTAAGAATGAGGAAATATTAGAAATTACGTCACGTGAATAACTTCCTTGTTTTTTTGTTTACTCACTTCTGTCTTTGGGTATACCCTTGTTGAAACTTTCTCCATGGCTGAGAGAAGCAGATGGTGGTGTCCTGAATCCTTTCTGCAGACACACACACACACACACACAAAAAAAAAATGCAAATGAGAAAACAGGCACAATGTTGTTCCCCAAACAGGTTTATATTCAACATCATTATGGTTCATACATTTTTGATCAGAAGCCAAAAGTGAAATATGTGTGCAAGTCTTTCACACAAGAACGAGTGGTTGCATGCATTAACTGCTGCTGCAGAAGGTCGGTCACGTATGCTGCCAGGATGCCGCATATTAATAAAGTTGGGAATGCAGGTGTCATAATAAGTAGGGGGTGAAGTAAGATGATGAGACCTCCAT
The DNA here is from genome assembly GCA_023101725.1 of Atherinomorus stipes. Taxonomy (NCBI): domain Eukaryota; kingdom Metazoa; phylum Chordata; class Actinopteri; order Atheriniformes; family Atherinidae; genus Atherinomorus; species Atherinomorus stipes. The sequence continues at coordinate 410,096 of JALJCO010012252.1, read as the reverse complement.
CATGCCACTTCATGCCACCACTGGTGGTAATCCACTTTGAATGCATTTCAGCAACGGTTTAAAATCTCCTCCACATGGTACAGCCCTCTTTTATAAACTATGCTTAACACACTGATGCTTCAGCAGTGATAATATCATTTATTTACATTCATTTTATGAGGGATAACCCGCTAAAATGCATCATCACATGCATTATGATATACTGTTAGACATCCAAGCTCCAGCCTCAACAACCGTGCATTGGAATAAGCAGTTATAGACGATGGGTGGAAGAATACATGGATGGATGTGAAGACATGTCATGCATGAACATGATCAAACCAGTACCTTTTAGCTTTGTGCTATATTTCACTGAAATAATTATTTACTTTTACTTAAAAGGGATTTATTAGGATTCATTATGCAGGATTTTCATTTTCATAAAAAATCTGAAAGCTTTATCCACCCATACGAGTGTATACTATTGATAGTTTATCCTTCCTTTACATGATTACCTCACAATGACCTCACTCACTATCAAGAAAGGTCTGTCTGTTGTCTGTGTCCTTTGCACTTTTAAACCAAACAGCAATTGTGATTAACACATTTCTTCCAAAGGTCTGATAAATAAATAAACCTTGACCCCTGTTGTTGTCACGTACTGTAAGAGTTAGAGTTAACACTACAGTTCCCAGAATTCATCCTGACACTTTCCATCGACATACATAAGATATGGAGGAGAAACGAAGATAAGGACTATAGCCAAAGAAATTCACAATCACATTGAAAGACACAGAGAGCACTATACAAGTGAAAAATCTGTGGTGTCCTCTAGCTCCATTAAATGTTGGTGTCTTGAGTCTACTGCCATCATCTTAAAAAACATCACCCACCCCTCCATTGTTCCCTGCAGCAGAATCCCTCAATCCCACCTTTATCTCGTCTCGTCTCATCTCTACTACAAACCTCCTCAATAGACTTCAGGACAAAAACTCTGTGACCCACCTTCTTACTCACACAGGCTCCCAAGACCACATCATCCCTGTTCTTCTTCCAATACCCTCCACTCCACTAATGCCAACTTCCTGATAGTTCCTATAGGACCAAACACCCATCCTGGGGGGATAGGGCCTTCTTTTGTCGCTGCCCCCACCCTCTGGATTTCCCTCCCACAATATATCTCTGACATTGCAGACCCAGTCATTTTCAAATCCCAAGTAAAAACTCACCAATTTCATTCTGCTTTTTATCACTTAAAGGGACTAAAGGCAGGAATTTAAAAAAACAAACCGACATGCATGTCCATTTTTTTTTAATACTAATGGGTGATGAAGCACTAAATACCAAAAATAACGTTTCCACCCACGTTTCTCTCCGTTGCCTTGAACAGGCTGTGTGCTGAAAAATGCACTGCAATTCGGTGTCCCGCACTGCCCTGCGGACGTGACGTCAAATGACACTTTGAAGTTTTGATACAGGAAGAAGACGGTCGCGGTAAATTCAAACACTGTAATTGATAGTTACGGATTCTTCTGCCGTCAGCTAACAATCCAGATCAACTGAAAGACACTAAAAAGTGTAACTACGTAGAAAAAGCTTAGTAAACAACATTATAGCTTCAGTTTGTGCACGCTCCTGTGACGGCTTGGTTCGTGGCTGCAGTTACCTGAAGCGCCAGTCGCGGCAGTCGCGGCAGTCGCGGCAGTCGCGGCAGTCGCGAGTTTCATTTCTTAATCTTGCCTCAAGTCCCTTTAAACTTTTCATTCAACTTTTTTGCTTTATTTTAACTTTTGTGTTGTTTTACCAGCTTGCTTTATATTGCTGCTTTGTTACAAACTGATCTTATTCTATCCTGGAATTCATCTTTGAGTTTTTGAAAACTAGTATACAAATAAATTACTTTTTGTACACAAACTGGTGTGTGAACACAGGTGTGATCAGAGTGTGGCAGAAGCAGACAGTATTTTACTTTCATTATTTGATGAAAGTAACTGAGGATCAAGATGAGGATCAAGTGATGGTGTAGTCAAAGTTACTCTGATTTTGTTTCCTTTTTTTCTCAGCACTGATACCAGCTGAAGTGAAAGGACAAACCAGTGATTTACCCAAGATGTATTCATTTACAAAAGCTTAGTTCTGTTTAATACGGATCCCAGGAAATGGAGATTATGCCCAGTTGGTTGGTCACCTGGTTATATGGGGCCTCTGGCTCCTCTATCTTCATAACATCCAGAATATTACATGGGACATAGCCGGTCTGCCCACTGCGATTCCGAAGTTTCCACCACTGTTTGTCATCCTCTAGCACCTGCAACACACATACATCATGTCACTCCATTTCTCACAGTGACTATTAAAGCTTGGTTACAGGTGACCACTACACATAAAGTGGTTAAAAAGTAAAAATTAAACAAGTTTTTAAAGTTAGTTTTATATATGTATACTATATATATATATATATATATATATATATATATATATATATATATATATATATATATAGCATTACAACCTCTAGGATTTCATCCTGCAGCACTGACAGCTCGTTGGCATTCCGCGCTACAAAGTGGTAGTGAATTTTGGCATATTTTCGAGTGTTGGGCGTCCCATTGTAAGACCTGTTGAGACACAAAGTATCACAAGTTATAGTATCTTGGATTTCTAAAATGTCATAAAGGGCACAGAAACTGTGTGGAGTTCACAACATACCCATTTGATGAGTTTGAGGAATGAGGTCTGTAATACTAAAGGGGAAAAAAAGACATTTATCTAAACATACACATTTTGAAGGATTTTGACCTGCAGGTTGCAAACTAACAAAACACTTACATCATCAGCTGAGTGTTGCCTGTAATTGGGACTGGCGGGGGAAGCAAGTTGTTCGGATGTTCCCTCAGTTTCCCACGGGGATGTCATGAAAAGCTCTGCCGGTGGTTCCCAGCCATTCCGAAATTTTGGATAATAAGGAGGAGCGCACTGATCCCTGGGCCACTCTGCTCTGCAGGAGGAGAAATTAAGGGACGCTCAATGGGTGACCCTTGATACATGCACTTGTGTAGATGGAGCCAATGGCAACAGGTTTTATATAGTGTACCTGGGTTTGGTCCAACCAGGCCCAAGCAGCTCATAGATGGTTGTTTCTTTGGGGGTGAGGTGTCCCCGAAGGAAATCAACAGCATCTTTAGAAAGGTGAGGAGAAATGACTGAACGGGCCAGTTCAGGACTTCCACAGCTCTGCAGCACCTGAGAAGACGTATGGGACCAAATTAAGAATCAAGAAGACATTTGTTGCTCAGAAGTAACAAGATGGAAGACCCAGTCGAGCAACTTTACAAGCAGCTATAGAGCAATTACTAAACAGCGTTAAACAATTCTTAAACAGAAGCTCCCTAAATGATACGCCATTCCTGTAACTGTAGCTGCTGTCATGAAGCCGCATTCGGAAAATTACCACTTTGTTTTTATCTCAACTATATCGACAAATCTAACATGTCCAGAGATCACAGCACCATGTCAACGTGTGTCTGTCCAGCAGTATCTAAGGAGTGGCTAAATGCTGCGGCTTGGGAAACCAACATTATGTAAGTGCAGCTGCACCTGTGTTAAGAGCTAAAAGCCACGTCGCTCCTGTCAGGTGAGTTGAGATGAGTTGAAGTGGGTGTGGCAACAGAGAAAATAAAAGCAAGAAGAGGAACACCTCATGGGGGAAAAGTGCAAGTACTGGACTGTTTTCATTCAGTGGAGTCAAAGAAAATCCTCAGTTGCCTTTGGTTTGGATGCCTATGGTTTCAGCTCAGTCAGCTTTCGGTTTATCTAAGACAGCATATTCAGTACAATTCTTATTTATACTGATTACTCTCAGTGCAGCTCCTACCCACTTTGCCCTTCCTGAGATCACACATATTCTGATTCTTACCAGCTCCAGAGGGCCAAACAGGAAATGAACCAGCTCCGAAGCGCTTGGGTTCTGTATGTGTTTCTTCAGTTTGGCCTGCAGGGGGCAGAGTGACAGATAAACAGGGATGAGCTGATGGAGAGGGAGTTGAACGAAAGAGGTTAGCAGCTGTGATATCTCACCAAGAGGTTGAAGGCCAGCTTCAGTTTCTGCAGGCTGTCAATGAACTCTGCTTCAGAGGGGGGCTTGGCTCGTAGGGTCAGCATGCCCTCTGTAAACAAGCAGAGCAACAATGACCACACACAGACTCCACAGTTACCAGCCTGCCATGCAGATATGTTGCAGACAGGACACAAGTTTCGCTTTCTGACCAGGGTTCAAAATTATAAAAGTTTTATTCCCCATATGTACTTGTTCTAATAACTTAATAGATACTGTAACTGTTACTTAATAGCAGGAAATAAATAAAAAGTTCACACACTGGCCAAAAAGAAAGAAAGATTGCTACCAAGGAGTTTCTCAACCTGTGACTCAAGAGGCAAAAATCATTTCATAGTTGTATTTTCCTTTTCTTAATCATTATATAATATACAGTATCTTTATTTTAGAAATGAGTAAACATTAATTAATCTATAAACCCAAAAGCACAAAAATAGACCCCGTTCCCAAAGTTGAGAAACCGTTTCCAAGTATCAATAGTTAATGACTTTTTAGCACATCAGTCAAGAGAAATATACACACGCACACACACATGTGAGGAAAAGTAACACTGTGGTTGTCTCTGCTCAGGGAAAACACAGACAACACATTTTAGCCTCTCCTGTTACATGTACAGTAAGATGTCTCATCGAGTTGACATAATAACAAAATATTACATCACTGCCAGTGTTGGGTAATAAAACAAAACTTTCAGTAATACTATTACTTTCTACAATAATCACAAGGAGACGTCATAATACTTCATCTAGTTTTAGAGTTTTAATTTGTCTTGGATAGAAATATTTCAACTTTCTAAAAAACAAATAGATTTCAAACAAGCCAGGATTGAAAATAAAAGATCACCAGATGTGTTGATGTGAGGAATTAATAATGAGCAACAATATTACTGAATCCCAACTGACAGCATGCTAAACTGGCCACTACTGCCACACATACATCTCTGGAGGAGAGTCCTGGGCCACAGGTAACAAAAACACACAAACATGGCAACGTGAGCAATATGAACATATTGTCACTGCATTTGTGGCACCACAGAAGAAGAAAGGGAGACAGACCTGCTGGTCCTTTCTTCTTATTCTTCTTACTCTTGTTGCGTTGGTTGAGCTGGGAAAAGGCCTCTGCTGCCTTTTGCAGCTGCGCCACAAAGACCTCTATGTCATCCAGGGCACAGTTGAGGATTTGCTAAAGGAGACAAAACATCATCTTTTAGTGTTATGATCTCATGAGAGGAGTGGTGTAATAAAATGACAGGTCCTGGGCTAATGGCAAACTCTCACCACATCCTTCTCAATGCGCTGCGCCAGCTTTTCGTGTGACTCTGATTCATTTTGTCCAGAAACTCGTCTCTCTACATCCAATCACCAAAAAAATCATGTGACTGTGCAGTTGTTAAAAAAAACATTCCAAATAAATGTGATGTTTGTGTGTGCATGTTCTGCAGAGAGCATGCTAAGTGTGTGTATTCTTACCCTGTGTGTTTGCAGCGGCGGCCACTCGTCCTTTGGCAAAAGGCTGGGGATCCCTTGGGGCCGAAGGAGGGAGGATGGTCTCTCTGTGACGTTTCATTTTTTCCTGGTTTACCCTGAGAAAGGAGGAGGCATCCAGACATTCAGGTAGCTGAGTGGTTAGTACTAAACTTGGATGTAATTAAAGAAAAATATGCATGTTTGTTTGTTTGTGTGCAGCTATATTCTCACTTAAGAGTCTGAGGCCTCATTTTCTTTCCATGCTTGTTGTCTCCAATGGCACTGTCTATGTCTGCATGGACCAACTCGGCCTAGATGAAGGCAGAAAAGACACAAAATGTTAGATTATGTTTTTTCTTTTTTGCCCTGATTAATTCCATGTATCCACATGGAAATTTAAGATCATCAAAAGATAGAAATAATTCTTAGGGTTAATGTTTGAATGATTAGAGACACCACAGAACTATAGCAGCTTCAAAGCTAGAGAACAATCTGCTTCAGTGTAACTGCTCAGCATGTAAAAACAAGCTGGGGACCATTTTTATCTGTTTATTTTTTAGATCTATTTGTGCAAATACACGTTAAAGCTATACCTTAATCACTAATATTACCTATTAATCACTAACGGCCTATAGTCGACGGAAGATGATGGCATTTGAAACAGCATGCTCATCTTACAATACTGAGCAGTTACTTCTTCTCTTGTGTCAGTAAAGCTGATTTATATGTGATAACTCAAAAATAATGAAGTAAAAGTTGAAGTAAGTCATTGTGTTAAACTTAGAGGTCAATTTGTTCTAAAATAAATTACACTATTCTTGTATAAGGCTGAACAGTGTAAGCACACGAGCATACAGGCTCAAATGAAATTTGACCCAGTATTCCAATAACCGCATGAATTTATGAACATCATAAAACACAAAGCATCCAATGAATCACACACACACTAAGCTATTCCTCCTGTCACGATGCATATGTTGAAATGGAAAACGGCAACTATATCTCACAATATCAAACTGTGGCTGTTTTTGTGTCAGGTGCCGATGCATCACAAAATCCTTCTGATTCTTTTCAACTGTGACAGTAAAGCTGATCCATATGTGATTATTCATTTATTGTCTGTGTTAAGCAGAGGTTAAGGCTAAAAAATATAAACACCCTCACAGCTAAAATCTAACCTAGTGCTCCAACGACAACACAGCATGTATTTGTGAACAATACAAAACGCAAGGAACCCCATGACTTATGGGCAGCACAAAGCACGGTGAGGTTGTCCTCTAACAGTCACGCTCAGACCCACCTCTACCTCATCGCAGTGGAAGAAATGGATGTCGGGCTTGTGCTGCTCCTTATCCTGACACACCAGTAGCAGCACAGATGGGTAACGTGTCTGATTCAGGACCGTTTGACTCAAGTGGATGGTGGGGAGAGGGAAATTCTCCAATTCTTCCTGCAGGAAAACAATTTAAAAAAAAAAAGGCAAGAGGGGAAAAGAGCAAGAGAGGGTCACAACTTCAAAAATAATCTCATTTGACTTTTAGTCCCTCATCCCTGATAACATGCCTGACATTAAATATTCACTCTGACTACAACAGCGCATGAAAGATTCCCACCATACTGTTCATACTCTGTGTTTTGTGCATTAAGGAAAATCTCGTTTCTCTTTTACACATCTCTTACTAATAGTTCAGGTATCTGCAACAATAACTGCAGTTAAACATTTCTACTAACTGTTTATCAATCCTGTACATCATCTGAGAGGAAACTAAGTGTTTTCCCTCCAACAGAACAGCCTCAGTTCTGGCATGTTGGTGGGATTTCCTCACATAAACTGCTTCCTATTAGATTATAGTCAAGTCTTTGACTTGGTTCTTCCAAAACATAAACTTAATCAGCCTTTCATTTGTGGACCAACTTGCATGCTTAAGGACTATGTCTTCCTATAAACCACTTTCTTTTGAGATTCAGCTGGCAAACAATCCTTGTGGCCTTTATAAATGACTGCTTTAGCTCATGATTACCATACTATCACCTTGGCTAGTTGTCCTGGCCAAGGTGAAGAAAAATGGCCCCAAACCACGACACCACAGTATGAGCACCTTGTAAACTACACAAGGGTGACAATATTTTATTTGAAGAAATAAATAACTTCTTCTAATAAACCCAGTATGTGTCTTTACCTTTCTATCTTATCTATGTGCAAGCAACTGTTTCTATCTAGTGCTGAATGAAGTGAATTTGGCATGAAACTTGGCGACTCTTATTATTGGAGCACCACATCTGCTTGCAAACATAATGTGTGGGTATGGTCTTACCTGGGTGTCACAGTCCAGCAGTCTGACTGACTTGTCGGTGACCTGCAGGAGCATCTCCTGAGTCCAGATTTTATCCTTTGAGTCCAGAAGAACCAGTTTCTTGATGGCATCGTCCACTGTGACAATAGATTCTGTCTTGTCCATCATGAACGTGGAAAGATGCTGAAGGGAAAATGCTAATAGTAACTATAGCTGTTGAAGGCAGTGGATGCTTTGCAAAGACAGTAATCCTAATTCCAAGTATAGATTTTATATAAGATTTCTAGTTAACCAGCTGTATTAATGAATTGGTGTAGATGCAGGCTTATTTGAGAGTAGGCCAATTTGCTTCCATGACAACAGATGAAAAGAATGAAACATGAATGAATCAGCATCTTTTTAAGAGACCAGATACTGTATCTTATAAGGAAACATGAACTGTTGTTTTAACTTAACTACACTGTCATTAATATTTAAAGATTAATGATTTTTCGTAACTTTATTACTAACAAATATCATTATACTTCAGATATAAATTTATTATAGTGCCTTTAGTTGACATTTTTATTTGGCTGAATCAGTTATTATTTTATCTGATTTAAAAAGTACAATATTACCAATTTTACAGCTGCAACCTGCAGTATCATTATATGTGATTAACTGCTGATGCTTAAGAGTGGGGCGCATATCTGAAAACATATCAGCACTGAGCTAAACACCATCTCTGACCTGCAGCCTGTTTCTCTGCACAGATGCAATAAGAAGGCGGATTGTTTTATGACAGCAGTTCCCATAAATTAATCGCAATCAAGATTCAGATTTCTGGGTCAGATTTTATTTCAGGGCAGGAAAACTGTACCATAATCCTGTTTTTTTTCCTACTGCCCACTTGTGTACACATTTCAAAAAGTACAAATCCTTCATGTACATTATGACAGTTATGACATTTCTTTTTGTTTTTGTCAGTAGCTTAAATGGATTCTGAAATTAAGCTTAACTCAACTAGAGCTGGGCTAACTGTGGTCCAAACAGGTTATTGGAACACTAACATTTTCCAGCTTAAGGAGTAATTTCTATTAACTGTTTCACACATGCTGTTTGCCTCTTTCATAATATTTATTTGATGGTATCTTTTATTTGCCCCGTCACAAGGCACATAATCAGCTTCTACATTAAAATCAGAAAAGCAGTAAATAATAAGAAATCATAAAAAATGGCAAACTGTACGATTATCATATGAAACTAAACATGTCTGGGATTATTCATTGGAAGATCTCTAACTAAGTATGAATAAATAAAACATTTTCACTTAAATTGGGCCATTTGAGTAAAGCAAAAGTTTATGCATCTTTCCCCTCGATTTGTTTCAGCTATAAAAAGCATAACCTGAACACATAGGTGGTGGGCTTACTCAACTTTTCATTTGACACAATTTTTGCCTCTCTATATAATAAATTTAAGAACACTTCAGCCACATTAAAGTGAAAAAAGCAGTGAAGATTTTACCTCAACGTGATACTGTGACGTCTCCTGCATGATGTAATTGGAGTTGGAGTATTTTTTCCGCTGCTCTGTAGGTAACAAAACAAAAATATGACATAAGAAAAATTTCCAGCAATAAATACATTTATATAGCCTAAATACAAATGAGAACACTGACCATAAGTCCACATTGTTTAGTTTCAGCAGGGTACCAGACTGAAATGAAATGCTAATGTGTGGGCTAGAAAGAACTGCAGGGCAATAAGGAAGTGATAAGGACACGCAGTATGCTTATGGCTTTCTTTTTTTTTTTTTTTTTCTTCCTTACGGGAAAACTCTCATTCCCAGTGCCAACTATACCATTCATTAAACATTCAAAACCCTATCAGATACATTTGTAGATAATTTTGTTTAGTAAGAAATCTCATATTTTGTTATAATGGAGTTAAAACAACAGGATCAAACTGGTGACTTACGTTAAATCTTTTTGTATTGCGCTGTATCCAAAAATGAAGAGGTTAAATCTAAACACACCTTCCAGAGCAGTTATATATTAAAACTCACATCAAAGAGTGGGTGTATCTTAATTTGCTCTCTCACACATAATATGTTGCCCAACATGGCATTAAAGAGCCAGGGCACCAGTAGCAGGACCAGATTTACAGCAGGGTTAAAGGTCAATGACAGCACTATGCTCAGTTCCTCACCTGTGGCACTTTATACACTAGATCATAAAATGATGTGAAGCCAGCTGGAAATGCAGTAACAAAGCCTGGTATAGTAGTGAGTAAGGTAAAAGGATAGGAATGTACTGTATCAGTGACTAAGAGGGATATTAAAATAAGAATACAGCAGACGTCACCACAGAATAGAGAGCAAAGGGAAAAGACCCCTCTCAGATGTGTTTTAAAACAAAGAGTATTTGAGATTCACATATTCTTCCTCTTAGGAATGAGATTTATCCGTATTTTTTCTGTATACACTTTTGGATGGTTGGGAAGGGGTGTCAGGGTACACCGTGGAAAGGTCATCAGTCCATCCTAGAGCCAACAACTCATGAACACACTCACTCCCAAGAAAAATTAGACCCGCCAATTAGAGATGCACCGATCCGATACCTGAACCGGATATCGGCTCTGATGTTGACTAATTAGCCGGATCGGATATTGAATGAATGAGGCCGATCCAGTTCTCTCTCTTCTTTTTTCTTTTTTTTTATTGATATCATACACAGCAATACAGTTACAGCAATCTAGTCTCTTCAATTCTCTGTTTGCAACACCGGTTACGTCATCACACAGAGCAGAGAGGTGTCATTTCTTTTTGCTGCTAATGTACACTTTATTTGTTAATAAAGTACTAATAAGTACATTTATATCTATGTTAATTTGTTACTTTTTTTTTTTTTTAACAAGGCTTAATGTTTATGTCAGCCAGATGCTTTCACTCACATGCCGAGGTACATGGTACATTCATTCAATAGTAGTATCGGTATCTGGTATCGGCCGATATGCTCAGCCCATGCATCTGATTGGATTGGAAAAACCTGGATCGTGCATCTCAACCACCAATCAACTTTATGTTTAAGTTAATTGGTTGGCTCTAATTTTGTCTTTGTACATCTTTGGACTGTGGGAGGAAGCCAGGGAGAACCCCAACACTCTGAGGGAGAACATGCAAACCCTGTCCAGCTGACGCTCAAACCTCTGTTTTTTATTATTTTAGTTTTAAAACAATGTTTTCTAATTTATCAAAAAGTTCATTTTTCTCAACAAAGTACTTTTATCTGCTTACAAGACTACAAAAGGTGGACACCTTCCATAACTGGCCTGCCCTGATTTAGTTTATATATGTATCCACCTCCGAAACTCAGATTAGGAGTGAGCACCCCTTTCTGTAAACAATAAGCTGTAATTCACCGTAAAGCTGGAGGTGTGCGCGATAGTTCTACAGGTTTGTTATGCTGTTACGTTTTTTTCATCTGTACATAGTCCTTTTCTATTTTTCCCCACCCAATGTACCAGAGGGTGAATAAAAAAAAGGAGTAGACAAATAAGCAAATGAATTCAGAAGAGAAAAAAGTAAAGCAGATCAATATTCGGAATTAGTAGAAAAGCAGGGAAAAATATTTTCCCTCCTTCCATCAACATACCAGTGGGTATTAAGACAAAATAAATAAATAAATAAAAAAATAAATAAAAATCCTTAATTTAATAAGGCTGTTCACATTCATTCCCCATTAGGCATGTTCATTTCACTCCTCAGATGCAGACAACCTATGATCATGATAACTCATGCTCGCTCTATCATCCTCATACAATCCATTTGTGTGGATGGAGCTTTCTTTATCACCTGTCTCCCATTCACAGGTGGACAGCCCTGGTCCAAAATAAAAATCCTGACAGCTGTTCCAACCAAGCACTAAACCAGATGAATTTGTTTAGCACAGCTTCTCTGCAGGTAGATGAGCCCATTCTAGAAAACATCTGGTCTAAATGTAAAGGCAGATCCAAAAACCTGGCAAGGTTTTGACTTTCTGCCACGTTTGCAGCTCCTATTCTTATATAAATTTGAAATAAATAAATACAGTTAAAACAGTTTGGAAGTCACATAAATGACTCCTAAGAAAATGGATTTTTTTTACTTTCATGATAAATAATGTGTGGTGATAAAAGTTTGTGCTTCATCTTTTAGAGTCACTGAAATTTAGCTGCAGTTTCTTAAAAGCATTGCAAAGTAGAAATTACTTTGACAATAAGAAGCTAAAATTCGGTGACCTGTGAAAATCTGCAGGACATTTTTGGTCCATAGACTGGAGCTAATCACAACATTGCGTGTGCTGCTGGCATATGCCATTGTCTCTAAACTAGCTGATGTTAAATGTGCCAGTGTGCTTTTGACCTATTTACCAGATGAATAGTCTGCAGGTAACAATTACGGTTAAATGAGAGCATGTTCCTATCAACTCCAATGCCAGCTCTCATATCAAGTCTCTTTTCTGTTACCCACCCAAAAGAGTCAACATGCTGATTCCACACAAGGTTTTTTTTCTGTTTCACGTTTCCATTTGTGTACTTTATGGTGACTGCAACACAAAAGCCATATTGTTTGCGGAACACTTAACAAAATGCATGTCAAAGCTCCAAAGTACACTCCAATATTTACCTTCGTTTCCTGATCCACTGTGATTGATCTGTTGTGATGATAAAGATCCCTCACAGTCTCATGCATGGGCTTTTCAATGAAGACCGATTTCTAAAGGGATGACTTTATTCCAACCAAATGACGCAAGCAATTGTCTTTCCTGTTCCTGCCATTTCCTCTCTACCAATTCCTTCCTGCTCGGCTCCCCACAGGCAAAACACAAGCATCAAGTGTCGCTCTGAAAGTTGAGCTCATCTCATGTCTTAATAATGACTGACATTTATGCCAATCAATTCACAGCGCTGAGACAGCTTGCAATAAGAGCCACTTAGCAGGAGGATGGGCCGATCTGCAGAGCTCTCCAAAAGTCAGTGACCAGTGATAAACAAAGCTCCGTGGCAGATTATCAAACTCATACAAGGCTAAAATGGATCAGGCCATCCTAATAAACAACCTGAGGTTTGATATTTAACCTGCTCGACCCAAACCCAACAAATATGACACCAACTGATGCAACATGATAACTTTGTTTGATTTATAAAGATTCAACAACCATAAGCTACAAGCTAGAAGGTATATAAAATGCTAAATCAATCTAACAATAAGCAGACGCCTTGGCACAAATTCCTGGTATAATTTTCTCCCTACTGCAGGACACCCTTTAGATATGGAAATGTGTTGCTGTGTCCATCTAGATATAAAGCCAGAATGTATTGCATCAGCTTATCAGAGAGAAAAGCTATCACAAAGATTCAGTTTCATACAAACAGACATTAAGATAAACGACAAAGCATAAAGAGATTAAAGCCTTTTTGTTAGAATTTAACTGTTGATTCAGACAACAAAACAACAGGTTACCTGAAAGAGACATGCTCCTCAACTAGAAACAGTGTGAGAAACCTAAAAAAAAAAAAGACTGCTGGTGTTATAAAGTCCAGAGATGATCTCTCCAATGTGCCCTCTTTCTGTTTCACCCCAAAGAAGCTGATAAGAGATCTGGTGGGAGGACCTGACATCATTTGCATCACTTGTCTGCTGAACTGCGCTGAGGGAATGATGGGAAGATTTGCATCTTGGAAACTGCTCCGCTTTTGTTAACATACATGTTTATTCAGTGAGATGTGAGCAGCAGTCTATCTAAATATCCAGCTCCGTTATGAATGGCCCACATTATCGTCCGCTTTATGGCGTCTTAGGTTAGAGAGGACAGGCATGCTGCTGCCACCCTGCAGGGAGAAGGTAGTGGTGACCATCTGCCGCACAATATGAGACGAGCCAATGAAAAACAACACAGGCTCATCACACATTCAGCAGGATATTTTGCAAAGATCACAAGAGAGGGTGCACCCTGCAGATACTTGGAAGATGTGTGGTTTAAAAATATTTTCACAGACTACAATTTGCACAGTCAGATGGTTTGGGAACATCTTGCATTCCCACAACACTGTCATGTGGCATTTGAAGCTCTTCTAAATGTGGAAGAGAGTAGCCATGCAGGAAAGACTGCTGCCATGTTGTACCTCAGCGAAGGCTTATATCTGAGATGATAGGTTGGAAAAATTTTCTCTAAGTTGGCTGTGGGGGAGGAGGAGCTGGCAGGAACCAGAGAGCTCGTGTCTGCGGTAATGAGAGGACCAGAAGTGAACGAGGGGCAGAGTCTGCCTTTTCCTTTCTGCTTTTCAATGTGTCTTTTATTCACCTGCAAGACCTGGGTATCCCCACCCTGTTCCAACCACACTTTAAAAACAGGCACGCCCTGCACTCCAGCGTAGTGCATTTCACTCACACACACACCCTAACACAAGTATGCAACAGCTAAAGTAAAATGCCACATCATACCACTGCAAAATTACTGCAGATATAAATGTAGCACTACAATCACACAAGCACGTTCCTCAATTCAAAGTATGCACGAAAGACCAAAAGACATTAATGCGTCTGCTCACATAAAAATGTGACGAAGTGTGAAACACATGAAAAGGTGCATCTGACAGCTAATCCCAGCATGCTGTGCACGAAGAGCTGGAAAGTCAAGTTCCCATCAGGAGGCCTGTTTCCCTTTCATGACCCTCAGTGTGTGACAGAGGTGTCACCACACTGAACATGATGAGGCCCCTCAACGGGACCTTGGACCCTTCTTATCACTGTCCCTGTGTGTGTGCATGTTCACAGGAGAGGACTGTCCAATGAGGCCACACAGCTGCTGCACCAAACCACAAAGGGAGCAGTTTCCCTATGATGTCATTTGCATAGCAAATTAAATTTTGTTATGATTTGTGTCCATAACTGTGCTGATAGTGCCGATCCATACAACTCGACAATGAAAAGGTGTCAAGCGATAAAGCCGGAGTTATATTTTCCAAACATGATTTTTTTCCCCCCATATAAAGGAGAAAAATCCTTTGAAACTGTCAAAAATATATTACATCATTCCTAAAAATAAAAGAACAAAAAAAAAGCAAGTTAAAGAAACTGAAACTAAATGGTGATTAGTCTTTTTTGGGGTCTTCTATCAGAGATTCATAGAAATGTGAGGGGGGGGGGGGGGGGGGGGCTTCGGAACACCTATAAATGTGGGACTGAAAAGTAAATCACAGCATTCTTGAATATTGAAATAAAGCAAGTCGTTGCGCAGAGGGACGGTGGGGTTGTATGCTTCTAATGTTGGACTTTATGGACAAAAATTACATCTTACAGATGTTTGTTTTACAACTACAATTTTAATCTGCAACAAGATAGTTTTTAAAGGAACAAAAATAATAATCAATTTAACTTAATAAATAAATAAATAAATAAATAAAACAGTTAACACTTTTTTTAATAAAAATTATTCATTTAAAAAGATGACTGTAAAACCTTCTTAACTTTAAGGTGTGAGCACTCAGTAGTGTAAGGTGACTCAAAATACAAATATATGTAAAAGCTCTTTCTTGAAAAAGAGCCAACAACAAGATGCAGCGAAACCTCCACATACATGTCCAAGAAGCAGCTTACCATAGAGGGCCTTGGCGCTGATCTTGCTGTCCGATCTGGCCACTCCACTGCAATGACAGGAGGAGGAGGAGAAGGGGTTACGCTGGATGCCCTTCATCTTTTCCCCCACACCCCTAGAAATTAGTGCCACAAACCCTCCCACACAGCCACTTCTCATGAATACAATACACCACCAAAACACAGTACTGGTATACAGGGAACAAGCTGGCCAGCACTGGATGAGATTAGCTTGAGATTCTGAGCATATGGACCAGGGAGAGGGAGAGAGGGAGAGTGTAAAAGGGAGAGAGGGAGGAGGGGAGAGTAGGACCTGGGGGGAGGCAGGAGCCCAGACAAAGCAAACAACTCTCAACAGAGCTGCTCTGTGCCCAAAGTCCCTGACCCACACCACCCTCCACATACTGGGTTGGTGATTCGTTAGTGATTTTCTTCTGCCTGTGCAACAGTAACTCTGCAGAACGCAATTAGCCAACACACAGAAAGGTAAATATCTAGCAGGAGACCACAGGAATGTCTGTGAAACTCACTTGGCTGCCTTGGACAGAGGTTCTGGGGCACTCATGGTTTCAGGCATCCACCTGAATGAAGAAACAGAAGAATCACAGACAGAAAATGTATGTTGGATGTAGAAGATCTTTTTTTAAGAAAGCTGAATTTTTCAGCATGTACTTTTGTTTTTTTCACTCATTTAGCTTTAATGAGCTCCATAGTTGTGTAGGTTTAAGTCCTAAAGTCCCTGGCTGTTTTCTTTTATTATTCACCTTAAAAACTTTCCAAATTCAGCCAGTAAAATATCCACAACTGTAAGGCCCAAGTTATGGATAAGAGATGCAGGAGAACTCTGTAATTTACCAAGTCTCTTTATCACTGCACCAAAGTGAAAAACAATGCAATATTTACCAGCATCTAATCCTAACTGTAGAGCATAAATAACGCCTAAGAACGACGAGTCAGTGATACTGATGTTATTCAACCTGTTTAACAACTTTTCAGCTCCAGGTCTATTAAATTCATTGCAACAGAAATAAAGCACATGATTGATTTTTATTCATATCAACACATTGTCACTTCGGTCAACGTGCTATTGTTGGAAACCTGGAAAGCTGTTAGTTGCATTTTTTCAAACAGTTTTTTATCTGTAACAAACAGTCAGATCTATGGTCTGTGGAAAAGATTTTCACAGCATGCTGGCACAAGGGGCACCCTTATTATACTGCAATTTTATGATCACTTATTCTGGTTTATAAATATATAATATACAGTATACGACTATAGAATAACTTCAGCACGTCATCTGCTCAAATCTCTTAGCATAATCACAATTTATCTATAGAAGATAATGAAATCGGTTTCTTTTGTATCTTAATAAATTAAGAAAAAGAAAACAGCAGGAAAACTGCTTCTTATCTTGGGGCTTTGTTCAGCTGTTGCTCCTTTCCAACCTGACATTTCCTCAGGAGTTATGTCCCCTTATATTTTACTTATCTGTGCTGACATGAGGGTCATCAGCAATTTGTCAGCTTATTGTACCGATAGTGTCAAAGCTTCTCTGATCTATAGTGAAGATAAATGTTTGACAGAAAATACTGTTTTAAGCTGATAAAGCACAGTTGCATACTGTTAACCAGCCTCATTAACTGATCATTCACCTGCATTTACAGAGCATATAGGGTTTAAAGAGCTAGAGACGTTTTGTTAAGGTTGGCGATAGACGATGCAAAGCTGAACCGTTTCTACGTCACCGTCTGTCCTTCAGCGCAGAGCCAGGTGTCGGGCCTGCTCTGCTGGTAGTCAGGGGACCCGTCTAGGACAAAAGCAGACAGCAGGCTGATATGTGCTGGGTAATTAGATCCACTCTGTCGATGACTTTATCTGCATAGCTGAAACTAATTTGTTTAGTTGGGTTTTTTCACACTCAGACACACCAACTATTGAACAATCAGCATGGTCGCCAAGAAGAAACAAGCATTTGTAACGGGGCACTGCATCTAAATCTGAGGGATTAAGGGGAACAGAATATGCGAGAACAAAGCCCTCCCACACCTTTCCTTCTGTGACTTGAGACTTTGACTTGTCTGTCAAGACATGCACTAACAAGTTATGTAATATGTATCAGGCCTACAGTTCTCACTGTAGCTGCACACACACCCTCTTATTCTCCAGCTGTGGACCCTGAGAAGATGCAACAACACAATGGGCTTTTTTTCTTTTACAGCTATTTGATCATTGCATTTAATCCACATAAGCGTTCATCTGTTAATGGTTGGAATGAGCTGTGTAATAATGCTGGAAATAATAATCACCTTATGTGACTTTTAGACTCCAAGGAGCCACATACAGCTGTAAAGAACTGAGTCAGTTTGTATAATTAATCGGTGGTTAGTGGTACGGATCCTGTTTCACCTGCAAGCATTGTACAATTTCTGCAAGATGAAAACTGCTCGAAACGGATTTTTTGTCACTTGTTAACAACACAGCACGTGTGCTTCATACAACCAGTATGAAAATTTCGTTAACCGATCTGTTTTAGCATGACTCACTGCTTCTCTGACTTTAGAACTTTTTTCATACTCAGCAGCCCATATTGACAAGTTATAACGTGTGATAGTTACAGATGCATTCACACATCTTATCTCATTGCAGATCATAAAAATAACCAGCTTAAACAGATAATCCTCTCAAATCCGCTGAAACAAAGAAAGGACAAATCACAACGGCTCTCACAGCTTGAAGCGCTGTAATGCTGCCCCGTGACTTGTACTCTGCCACGACAAAGTGTATTTACTTCACTTTAAGTGAAATCTGCACAAACGATAGTCTTCCTCTTTCCGCTCTTATCTCTCCGGTCATCTCCTCTCCGCGCTATTGTTCATGGCTCTGGCCAGCCGCCAGGTTTCAGGAGGTAGACGAGGCTGAAGGAGGACAGGCTGGGTGTCATGTGTTGTTAACCTCACGGCACGAGGCCCTCGGCACACCTCCATTCAGCCCACTGCAGGGTGCTTTTGGCTGAATCATGACAGCTTCTTTTTTCAGAGGTAATTACACACTATGAGAACAACAATTACTCAAATGCTTGGATTTAATTCTACCCTTTTTCTGTCAGTGGCTTTCATTTTCAAATTAAACACAATGAGTTTATATGCAGCATACTGTTTTCTGCAGAGTGTGTAGTAAACTATCTGTTACCAATTCATGTGTAGTTGAAACGTGTAAAACTGTCATAAAAACCCACTAGAAAAGCTGAAATCCTTTAACAGCTGTCCATTCTTACAAAAACAACTTAGGAATATGAAATATGTCACCTTTTTAGAAGCCCAACCTTAAACCAATGGATTCAGGGTGGATTGTATAAACACAGACAATGAAAGCAAATATGTACAATACAATACACACAGTTTATAGATTAAAGAAAGGAAAAGGCTTGAAACTAACAACATAATGTTTTGCATCAACTTAAAGCAACATAGGGTTGTAACATTATCACCACTAGAACATTAACAGTTCAGACAACATCATCCCCCACCCAAATAAATAAGTGACACTACATGAGGGATCACTGCTGCTTGGCTTGTGGTAGTGTAATAAACTTAATACTTACAGCATGTGCTTATAAGCCGCCTCAGCATGAACATTTGGCATACTCCTGAACTAGAAAATACTGACAGGATAACAGCTGTAATATCTGTAAAAGTATCTGATTCTGCTCTTGCATGAGCAATCTAGACTTTGCCCTCTGCCCCCTGATTAATCACTTAGTAAGAGATAACACATATCTGATTTTATGCTTTTCAAGACATGAAGCCACTGGACTGAATCACCTTCCACTGCTGTGAAAGCTGTGATAATGTTGCTGTAAAAGCCCACCATGATTCACGCATCAGCTGTCATTGTTTCTAATTTGGTTGTTAATGCGTAGCTTGTTGGGATATTACTCACTCACCCACTAAAACCAGATGACACCACATTCCTCTGAGCACAGAGCTAAATACTGTAATCACAGCTGAGTGTGATGTGAGGAGATGCTGGAACAAAGCAAATCACTATGAGACAAAACACTTCGGCATGTAAATCACTACATCACTGCATCATACAGTTTTAATAAGTTTATTATCATTAACATTTTCTTCAAAGTTGTTTGGTAACATGACAGCAATTTGTTGACATTTTAACAGTTTATCCTGACAATCTTTTAATCTTCTTCTAGGCTTTATGAGAGTAAACTATATATGTGAGCAGCCCGCAGATTCATGTGCATCTTCTGTAAAAAGTCATTACTGATTTTTACATAACTTATTTAGATAAACTATTGGTGGACAACAGAAAACGTGTCAGACAGCTGGATATAGACTTTTGCATTTTAAATTGATTATAAAGGCTACAACATTATTCATGGTGCCTTAGTTTTATAATCAGATGCAGGGTGCTTAATTGTCTTTTTCTCCCCTTTGTGCAAACACAGATTGTCTCTACAAACAAAGGCGGGGGTTGAAAGGCTCAGCAGGCCCACAGTTACATTTTTGCACTTTTTTTTTTCATTGACCTAAAACATACGGCCTGCTTTCTTCTTTTCTTGCAAGCCTAGTGGTCCAAACTACCCCATATTCAGACTGAATGTGCTCCAACTCTTGTGCCAGTTTATGCAAACTGACAATATGTTTTGCACAGATTTACAGGGTGAACTAAGCAATAACTTTCCATCTTTAAACTAACGTTAACATGGGTTTATTTGAGGATAATCGTTCCAAAAATAGTAATTTAGGTAGCCCAGGGAACTCAAAGATCACGAGGAAGCTCCACAGCTGCCCCCGACGTGGACGTGAAACTTGGGATGTTTTTCTTCCCTTGTAGCCACGTGAACTTATTCGTCTAACTTCAACGCGGGCTACTACACTGCAAGTTTAATGGCTTACAAATAAACGCACACTCAGAAAGTACTTTTGGTGGGAACTCACAGCAGTGTTTTCCGGACCGGATGCTCAGATGGACAAACGTGTGTGAGACGGTGCCCGAAACATCAGCCTGCCATCTCAACCTGTCTGCAGTCTGCAAGGAGGAGAAACTTCGTGGGGAAAATTCTCGAAGTCCGCGACCCTTGGTTGTGCAGAAGACACGTCCGAGACAGTAAACCACACACCTACCGTGCGATGTCAGTTCGCAGAAATCCAGCAACTGCGGCGACGCTGGCGCAGGTGATGGTGACTGTACAGGTAACTCAATCTGACAGAGGAGGAGGAGCTACCAATGGCTTCTTGAAGGGGTTTTTAGGTGTAAACTTGTCTCATAATGTATTTTGACAACTTAGAACACATGTAGGTCGTGAAATGTTCTAATTTATTACAACAATGAGCTTTAAAATCAAAGATGGGCCTGGTGTTTCTCTTATCTTTCTTGCTTTTGTGGGTGGAAATGAGATGAGGGTGGTTCTATTCTGTTCCTTGGCCTGCAGGTTCTTTTAAGGGATTGTTTTCATTGGATTAAGAAGTTCTCTTCTTCCTCGTAGCAGAAAATATAAACAATTTATAAAGAAGCATCACTCAAAACATTTGGCTGAGAGAAGTTATTCTTAAGTCTTTGAACAGTCTTGTGAAAATCTGAATTACCTCCAGATCCTTGGATGACAAGCAAGGAATCACTGCTGTAAACAATGACAGGGCCACATAAGATAAGCTCAGGATGAGTGCTTATCTTATCATTTATTTATTTATTTTTTTAAATGTGTTTTTTTTTTTATTTCTCTTCACTCTGAGCTTCCTCTTTGTGCAGCAAAGCAGTGACTGGTCAGAACCAGTTGGATTCCTCTGACTGACTGAAAGGGGAGCAACGACGTGGATCACTGCCCAGGTTTCAGTGTCACTGCCTGGTAGGAATGACCACTCTTAGTTTCATTGTAGCTCCAGCAAAGAACATCATTTACATAAAACAGTTCTTACTTTGGGAAGAACACATGCAGAAAAATAATCTCCAGGTTTGCACAAAAAAACTCCAACACACTCCTCAGAGGTGGGGTAGAACAGAAATGTTTATACACTGTGGCTGACCTACAGTCAGTGTTTGTGCTTGGTTATTGCTCAAGCACAGTCCTTCTGAAATGTGATTTGTTTTCAACATGGTTACTTTGGGAACCTTGTCTTTGGGTTTGATCATTAACTTCAGCTGTCAGCACTGAGAAATCACCTGTTTGAGAAAAGTGGAGTCGGAAATGGCCGACAAACCGGCACTAAAAAAAGTGCTGGGTCAGTACTAACATCAAATAAAATAAGTAAACACTAAGAGATCCAGCATAAATGAATATGTTTTTTTTAAATACTTATGTATTTATTGTTTTGTGGTAAGAAAGTGCAGAAGAGGGGCTATGATGGGATTTTCTCATTGGCAAAAGTGTGACCAGTCACCCATTTTAAGTTGTGAAAGCGTTTTAACTTCAACAAAGATAGACAACTCATTCATTTCAAAAGGCTAAAAATCCATTTGTTGCTGCTGTTTTTACAAATGAAACAAATCTGCCATCTACTGGACAAGACAAGAACAAAAACTGTAAAAAATAATAATAATAATAAAAAAAAGACCTTAGCAACAAATATATTTTGATACAAATGATTGGACTTTATTTTTCTCACATGAAAAAAGACATTCAAAATGGGGGAAAAAAAATCTGAAATATCTGTGGCTGAGAATATCTCTACATTTAATCACACAAATAAAAATCCAACATTAAAAATCCATAGTATTTATATAATAAACAAAAAAAGACACCAGATGACATGCATGCCTCCTTTTTTCTGCTTGTATTGTTGCAGCATAGTGTAGACCAGCTGTGAGTTTGGCCGCAGCATACAAAACAATGAAGATGACACTTCTTCATGAATAAACACTGAAAGACACATAAAAATCTGATTTATTACATTGTAATAAAAATGACTTGGCAAAAAAACAAAAAAAAAAAAAACAATCCAAAAATCAGACATGGAAACAAGATTATCAGCTCATACAATAATTCACAGTGATTTATTTTAGGATTCACCTCCTCAGTAACAACATCAGAAGGAGAGACTGGCTGATTGTCTTTGGATCCATCTCGGAAAGAAAATTTGAGGATGTGCCGACATTCTACAAGGTCTACAGTATCACTTGAATGAATGCAATCCGAATTAATAATTCAGGCAAGTCCTAAAGGGAACCAGGCCTTGTTTCATTCATGAACAATAGCATGAACAAAAGGAAAGCTCACCGTTGTCGGGCCATTCAAAACAAACAAGACGCAAACTGAATCAACATATCTTGTCAATCAAAATAAATGGAGCATCAGCTGTGGCTCTGTCTCCTCATGAAATAAAGAAGTGTTTTGTCTGTGTTTGATACGAGAGACTTTAATGCTTTACCTTGTCTATCATATATGTTTTTATGAGACACCGGTGAAATTGCAGGTTTGGACTAAATGTCCATGAAATCTAAACAGTAACTCTTGTGTCATGTTGCCAATTTGTTGGCAGGTTGCACCAAACATTGAACACATCCCTCACATTAAAATAGCTTTGTTGCTTTCATGTTTTCAAATTTCAATGGCCTGCTGTGACAGAAAGATGAATGCTGGATGATGAAACATCCACCACAAACAGTGTGTGCCTTACTGGATGAAAACACTGGAGCTCATCATGTTCTAAATACAAAGATATATTTATATTCATTCATATTCATATAATCAGTCACCTCTGTGTTTCCGCATTTCATGACAGTAACCCAACAAATGTCATTTTTTAAATTAAAATCATTGACATTTTCACTTTGATATAAACAATTATTTAAGAATATATGAAAGTGGAACCAACCTTGCAAATCGGGCCAAGGTGGTTAAAGCCAGTACCCCATCTAAGCTGTAGACAGCCAGTAGGATGCTGCTGATGATTATGTCGGCCCGCATTACATAGGTCTGCCACACCAGGAAGTAAACAGTCAACACAACGGTCATAACCGTCACGATGAGGTGACCCACAATATAACCTTCACTCTCCGTCAGGTTGCCCTTCACACCTGTAAACATGAGCAGATGCTAATAATTCATACAGCTGTCAACCACTTTTGAAAGTTATTACACTTTTTAGTGCATTATTAAGGTTCCCAATAGTGATGCTTTACAATGTGTGAAAATATGGGTCAACAAAAGAAAGAAAGATGTGATATTTACCCCTTCTGTGAGAGACAACATTGACTTAATCATTGACAGTTTATGATATCAGTAAAAGAAATATTGTCATTTGAGTGGAAAGCTGAAACCCAATATCATAATCTCCAAGTTTGGGGTGAAAATCACAAGGTGGGTTTAAGAATTATTCTGAAACCATCATCAGTGAAAACAGGTCATCACTACACTCAGCAACGCAAGTCAACTCTGCAGTGCTAAAATGAAAACACACAAAATCCAGAAATTCTGCTTTTAATGGGCACGAGACCGTTTTAAATGGAAAACTGTGCAAAAGCCTAAAAAAAAACTAGAAACTTATAATATTTATATATATATATATATATATATATATATATATATATATATATATATATATATATATATATATACACACAATTCAAGATGCAATTAAGCTAATATGCTGAAATCAACTTAAGAGTCCATTATTATGCAACACGAGTGTGTGTTTTCTCACCACAGAAGAACTGGAGAAACTCCAGAGCAGCCAGGAGGAACAGTAGACCAACATCACAGACCAGAGCATCATCAGGATACGACAGCTCCAGGCCTGCCAACAGCAGACGCATTTACAACCTACTGTTACACCAAACACCGCGGAGAAAACCTCTAAATGAGGGAAACACGGCATCACTCACTCTTTCTGATGATTAGGCTGAGCGTGAACAGGAAATAAAAGATGAAGTAAACAGTCGTGAGTTTGAGCAGCAGCTGCAGAGTAACAGATGACAGCTGGATGCAGAGTTAAGCATCATCATCGTCATTACACAGACATAGAAGTTTCCCTGAATTATAAATTTGATAACTTTGGAATGAAAAAGTTCATTAGAATGAGATGAAAAGGATACTACACCCGCGGACCTTCCTGCAGACAAACAGAGAAATCTAAACTGATCACACTGAACCAAAACAGGAATTAATTCAGTTGCTTTAAGGTTTCTGTAGCATAAATAGTCGATAATAGCTTTAAAAAATGTGTTTGAGGCTACAGCTTATGTATAACCATAGCAACGCGTCCACCTACCTGGTCCGGGGATCGCCATTTTGATCTTTTTTACTGAAGCTTCGAAGGTGAACGTCTCCACCTGCTGGCTGGAAGATGAACTGCAGCCTGAAATGATAGGGTTAGGGTTAGGGTTCTGACTCTGATTTACTGGCTGCTCAAACGCAGATATGCGCCAAATTTTCCCTCCAAGAGATCGATTATGATTTTATCTTTTGTCAGCTTCGTCGTCACCATAATCAAACTTTTTTTTCCTCTGCTGCACACAAAAATACTATCTTATTAAACAGGCAGGGCATAGGCTACATCCAAATAAGCATTCATTCATTCCTTCATTCCTTCATTCCTTCATTCCTTCATTCATTCATTCATTCATTCATTCATTCATTCATTCATTCATTCATTCATTCATTCATTCATTCATTCAGTCAGTCAGTCAGTCATTCATTACTACTTTCTCTTTTAGAATAGAGTAATATTTATCCCGTCTGTCTTTTTCAGGCCTTCTTTGAGGGTGGAGGAAGTCCTGGATAGTTATTGATTGTCTAATCAATAACTGGAATGCAAAAAAAGAAAAAAAAGCAGTATTTTGGATCATATTAGGTATGGATGATGGTCCTCCATATCCAGGACTTCCTCCACCCTCAAAGAAAGCCTGAAAAAGACAGAAGGGATAAATATTACTCTATTCTAAAAGAGAAAGTAGTAATGAATGACTGAATAGATAAATGAATAAATAGTCTCATGAATATATAAATGGACAACAAAATATCAACTTCCACAGTATGCACTGCTTAGCATACTGTGCATTAGCAAGAAGTAAATGCATGATAATGCTAAAAAAGGAAAAAAAAGAAATCAACCATTTAAATCAGACTGCAGCCCAACTTAAGCTTTCACACGATGTTGAAGTCACGGTATCTGTAAAGTTCAGCACTGCAGAAGGTTGCAAACAAGCTTTAATTAGCCACGTTAGCTGGCAAGCACAAAGTTAGCTGGCAAGCACAGGGAAGAATATTACTGAAAATCAAGATGTATTACTTTTGAAAAAAGCTGTTTAAGCCCAAAACAAAGTTAAATGGAGAGTGGCTATTTCTTTTGACAAGTTCCTGGACTTCAACCTTTAACCTAACCATAACCTTGACCATATGAAGATCAGTTTATAAGAGGAAAATATTCATATGATTTGATTAGCACAGTTTATATCCATGCAACAGTATGTGTCTCACGTATACACACATATACAGTTACCCAGCTATGAGATAAGAAATACAGAATACCAAAATGAACTGCTTTAACATAGCCAGCTGTTTCATTGTCCCCTGCAGCCTCTATCTGTTTCTCTTTCTTGCTTGTCCTCTGAAACAATCTGCATAGTGTGGCTGGAAGAACGGAGGCGTTGTTTGGGTTGAATGGAGGAAAAGCAGAGGGGTGGAGGGGTGGAGAGCGAGATGCTCCAGCTGTGGGGGAACAAGACAACACAACAGCATCTCACATGTGGGTGAAGAGGAGGGGGGTGGGCGTCCAGGCTGCGGGGGCTGCACACAGTGGCATTGTTATAAGGGGGGTTGGATGCAGCTGATAAGGTTGAGAGAAATGGATCATTCCCTCAAATCCTCCTGTTGGGAAGCCTGGGCACAAAACACTTTTTTGCTGTTTGGCGCTTAAAGTTAAAGGAATTCAAAAAGTCAGTAGTACAGGTTTAAAACACACTTTTCTGTTTATCAAAGTTTCACAAATGTTTTCATTAAATCATACAATAAGGAGCTATTTACTGTAAAGATTAAATATCAATTACTTTTAAATCTAATGTCAGAAACCTTTTCTCAGTGTTATGCTAATTAATTATGTAGAAGTGTTGTCATTAAGGGATTTTTAACCCTAAAATCTTAGGTTGTATTGTTGATTCAAAGAATATTTGAAGTTTTTCAATAAAGCACCAGACAAAAAACGGGCACAAAAAATATGTGAGGACAGAAAGACTCACAAGATGTGTTGAATCAACTTGATAAATGAAACATCAGGCTGCTGTGCACAGAAGAGTAAAATACCTCCAACTCCTCCCCAGAATAACAAGAGACACAAAATAGCAGCAAAACATGCAGATATGACTTTTGCTTATTTCGTGTAACCTCATGTTTGAATATCTTTGTTGTTCATCGTTCTGAGTCTCGTTATGATCATACTGTGGCCAAGTTTGCTTCGTTTGTTTTGTTCCCTTCTCTGTATTTTTATTTATTCTTACTTCTATAACAATCTTCTACTTTTTTTTAAAGCAAATTTATCATATTTTAACCCCTTGTGTTATTTTTTGAAGTTTGTTTTGTGTCCAAATTTGTTCATTTTGAACTTTTTGTTTTAATATTTGGAGATTGCTCTGATCTTGAGTGTTTTCATTCTAGAATCTCTATTTTGTGGTCTTTTTGTGTCTTTATATTGAAGTTTGTGTCAGATTTTGGTTCCTTTTGCCTTCTTTTCTCACTGTGTGTCATGTGATGGCACCTCATTAGGGGCCATCTACTTTAGTTGCTTCTCTTTTTACTCCTTCACCATCTCATTTGGTTTATTTTGTTCCTCTTTTTGAAAATCAATATTTCTGTGTTAAGACTACAGCCACCCTCCTTGAGTTTCTGGCTCTGAGTGTGTGCTGTCCATGCTAAAACCACAGCCTGTATTTGAGCCCTGATATCACATGAAGCTGTATTTTTGAAGGCATAACAGTGATAGCTAAATTTTTCTTGCAAAAAAATGAAAAAATATTAGAGTGTGGCCTGAAACTAAGATATATTGCGCTGAAATATATTAAGCAAGAGCTCGTGGAATAAAAACAACAGCAACAAATTCTCAAAAGTCCAATGTTGCGAACATTTTATTTTTGCTTGAGAAACAGAAATGTACCCAGTTAGCTTTCGATCACTCGGTTTTAGTGATGTTACAGGTTATTTTAGGAGGTTAAGTGAATAAATGTCCATGTGCAGTGTTACACAAACAGTGTCCCTCCACAAACGTGCTCTTTTTTTCCACGGGGGTAATTGCAGCAGCGTGGCGCACATCCCTCACCTGCCTCAGCTCCTCTCCTCCGACTCCACTGCTCCACACATCCTGTCTGGGAGGGAGAGGCAACAGAGGAGAGAATCAACGTGACGGACTCCCGAAATCTACCTAAAGCAAATTTGACGCACTTTTTTTCCTCTTCGATTTGCCATTTCATCCGTCAAAAAATATTTGATAGCTAAACAAAACCAAAGTTAGTTTAACGTTTGTGGGGGTTGGATAGAAACTGGCTCTGTGTGGACTTATTCTTTTAACCTCATGGACATTTGTTGGCATTAGTTTAAAGAGAGAGAGAAAGAAGTATTTGGTTTTAAAGTTGTAACTCGGAACTGCTGCGTTAGTGGAGACAATTTGGCCGAAAGAGACATCAGTTCGGAACCAAGTTGTTGAACAAGAGGAAGAACTTCATCGCCAGCGTTGGATTTATATGAAGTCTAACAAAACCAAATCGATTCCAAACTGGATTTCGTGATGTTTATGTGAAAGTTTCCCCCCATCCGAATTGATTTCGTTCGGACAAGGGGACACTTTAATGGATTTTTTATGTGGGACCCGCTAGGATGGACGTGGTAGATGAAACAGAAGCGTTACAGAGATTTTTTGAAGGTAAGAATGTAATTATCATTTTGGCCTTTTAAAGCCTATTAAACTCACTGTTTAAGATGTTTTATCTAACAACAGAGCGGTCTTTTTGTTCTTTTACATCCACTCTGAATTAGGTAAAGAAAAGTGATGTGAACTTTGTCTGTGCTTATTATTCATTAAAAAGTCTGTTAAAGGATGAAGTAGGGGTGACTTGCATTTAAGGAGTTTTTTATTAAAATTGTTTTCACGTGGTTTAATAAGATTTCGGGAAAAACTTTTCAAACATCATTATTTTGACATTTTGTTTGCTTTTCCTCTTTAAAAAGTCAAATCACAAGAATTCAGAGGTTAACGGGTGCGGGGAGCAAAAGTGCTGGTGATGGGTAACAGATCTGGTTAAAGTGGGAATCCTCAGGAAAGAAAAAAAATTGGTGGAGGAGGGTGGGCCTGAAAGGGTGTAGGAATTCAGTTCAAGATAAATGGTGTGTTTTGCAAGTGTACTGTGCACAATGTGTGAGCAATATTTTTTAGCAGTGTTATGCAGAGCATCATTAGCTTCCTGCCTCTTCTTATCTTTTTTATATATCATTTGAGTCTAACGCTGAAATTTTGATCTGTGATCACATTTTGATTGGATTAGCTAATTTCCATTTGTCTAAGTATTTCAATCAATAAGCAAATATTCAGAGACATGTCAGGTGCACATTTAAAACACACACACACACACTACTATCTCAGAGAAGACTTTGCACTTTATAATAGTATACACTGAGTGCTGACTTAAATATACAAAGCCATCCATGACTGTCAGAGGTTCCTCGCCATTCTGACAGGAATTTAGTGTGTTTACATTCTTGCTTTGGGAGTAAGAGAGATGTTCTTACTTTGGCTTTATTTCAGCCACTCTCGCTTGGAATAAAATGTCAACTTGTCCATGAAAGGTACACAGTAGGTGCTTATTATCCCATATCCTTTTTACTTTATCTGAATTAACCCTCAATCCTGGACTCATTAGAGTTCACTTTAGAGCTTTTTAGGGACTTTAAAGCGCAACCTTAACTTTTAAGTAGGAAGTGTAAAAAAACAACAACAACTACAACAACAAAAAAAACATTCCTATAAATGAGAAAATAAATAATCAGTGAACGAAGTGGCTTTTCATCTTCAGCTCACACAAAACATTCAGCATTTTTTATGGATTTCAGCGCAGGTAAACTGTGTTTTAATGGGATTAGTGAAATATGTATATGTTCACATTAATGTACATTCCTGGCATAGTCCTGGTGGCTGTTAAAATACGATGAGGTGAGACTGGTGTTTCTCCTAGGGTCTTTGGCCTCTCACTTTGGCTCTCTTTGACTCCATTAGAGTGACAGTGAGCAGACAGGGTGAGGAGGTGAGATAGTGCAGACTCAGGGTGGAGCGACACCAGCCTGCTGAGAGAAGTGAACCACCAACCCCCTCAAAACTTGACCTTCTCCTCTCTGACTCACTTAGCAAACAGTCACTCATACTAAGGCCAAGTGTGCACATTCACAAGGATTGTTGCATCTGATGTTGTGTTGCAAGTGATCATAAATCAACCAAAGACTTGATTAACTGATTGGAAATTATGTTTGCGTTGCTTCTTCCAGCCTTATGAGATTCAGATAAGTGAGGATCCAGTTACGTTAGTGACTCGAGATGCTGCACTTCAACTTATCAGTGTTGACAGCAACCAGTTTCATGATCAGTTAGTTTTTCAGTTGTTTGTGATTGACTGACTGTTTGTTCTTTCAAAAATAAAGAACAATAAAAAGATAACTGGTTTACAGCCACATAAGACAAAGAAAAAACAAAGAAAAAACCCGACAGAACTGAGTGGAGATGATACTTTAATAACAATTCTACTTCAAAAAGACAATTGATAAAGAATGTCATGCTGTTTAGGATGTCACTGGTTTGGGACACATTTGTTGTATAGCCAAACAACTGGAGAAAATATTGACCTGATAATGAGGCTGAATGTCAGCGCAACAAAAAGCTGTTGCATTTTAAATTAATCTGCAAAATCATTTGGATTAATCCACAGATTTTTCTAAATTTCATTATAATCCACCTGGTGGTTGTTAAGGGTTTAAATCTGAGCTGAAAGCATTGAACAGCAGTGAATAAGTTCATGGTATGAACATTGGCAAGAGCTTGATTGTTATCACCTGAGTTGGTCACTATATTAAAATCCCTACTACTGCACCCCCACAGTCCTAAATAATGGATGGGAATTCCACCATGACAAACCTGTGTAAAACAGATAAAGTTTGGCTGATTGCTCTGATTTATAGTTTAAGCAGAAAATTGCTCTCAGAGGAATGAATTGTTTGTGAGCAACCAGGCTTGCTGTGCTCACAGGTGAGCATTGTTGTGCCTCCCTCCTCACTGCCAGCTGAGTAATCTTCAGCCAGTGAGTGTTGCTTGTGATTAAACTAAACTTCAGGAGACTGATTCAACTTTTGTTTTGAGTGTACTGTACTTCAAATATTGATTAAAAGAAAAAAAAAAACTTGAAGGAAAAAAGGATTAGTAAAGACTCAGATGGGATATTTTAAATGTGCCTTGGATACATTTTTTGGAGTAATTATCTGTGAAAACTGTGAAGGTACTACTTTGTCTAAAATGTGGTTGCTAAAACACAGAAAGCATCGTCCTCTTGCATTGTGTAGTTCTGGCTCTAAAACTTTGCTGTTTCTCTTTGCGTCTCCGTCCCAGCGTCGTTTCTCCTGTAATCTCCCTGAGCCGCAGGTCCACCGGTGCGACCAGTGCTTGTGTGCGACAAGGGC
Source organism: Atherinomorus stipes (assembly GCA_023101725.1). Lineage (NCBI taxonomy): Eukaryota > Metazoa > Chordata > Actinopteri > Atheriniformes > Atherinidae > Atherinomorus > Atherinomorus stipes. Next base: position 378,968 of record JALJCO010012252.1, on the reverse strand, counting down.
TGTGTGTGGCAGCCTGGTACAGCCCTTTCTCATGACTCGGGAATAATCCTTATTATAACACTCTCTTACACACTCACATACGCAGTATCTTTAACACATAGGAATGCACGCAAAGACACACATACACACACCTCTCACCCTGATCTGCGACTCTCGGGTCTGCAGAGCAAAGTCTTTGAGCCCGAGTTGGGAAACATGTGAAAAATAAGACAGGAATTGTTCCTCTCATCTTCTTTTTCAGGTGTTGTCATCACAAGAACTTCAACATGCTTTGGCTACGTGCAGGTACTCTGTGCCACTCTGTCTGCTCTGCTTCTGGTTAGCTGTGATTTCTTAGTCGCTGCCTGCTGATGGGCTTTCTGTGCATTTTATCTATTTGTCATAGCGATGAGCTTCTTAAATTTAACTCTGTCATGAAAACAAATGGAGAAGATCAGTAGCTGTCAGCTTTTGTTAAAGCTATCTAACGTTTGTGTGGTGATGTGACACATTCTCTTTCCTTTACTTTTTAAATGTACTTTATAGGTACAATCAGCATGTTTCTAGACCAAAATTACTTTTCCACATCTGTTGAAATGTTTGCTGCGTTTATATTAATTTAACAGAGACCCAGCAGGTCATTTTGAGATATTTGTGCCTGCATGGGAATAGTGAAGTGCTTGGACATGTATCACATAACCTCCTTTATTTAGAGTTGTAAACTGTCAATAAGCACAACGCATTGCTCAACAATCTGTTTTAATGATTGCTGGTATATTTATTTCAATTAATTTTGTTCATGTTATTCTGTTTTTTTTATTTCTTAGAAGCTGTTTCCACTTTCTGTGTATAGTATGCATCTACAGCTAAGGTCTTTTAAGTTTGTTTTTATTATATAATTTTATAATCCATCTCAGTTCACCTCCCCTGAATGGGGCGAGTAATGTATTTAAACATCAAAAGTGGGGGGAACAGAGTTTATAACAAGAAGAAACTGAAAAAGAAGAAACAGACTTTCTATAGGAATGAGTTTGTGGAGTTTCAAAAAAGGTGATTTACTGTAGTTCTATTTATTTAGCCTAAATTTAAAACTTGCATCAAGACTCTGCAATCTGTACAACACGTGACCCCTAATTTGGGTATAAAAAAGAAAAAAAGAGAAGAGCAACTGAGAAGGATTTTCTCCTCCAGAACAAAGAAATACTGAATAATGTGTGAACTGAAAAGCAACATAGTTTATTTACAGTTGAGACAAATCTTTATACTGTAAAATATATATAGATTAAAACCCAAACTCATTGGACCGGAGCCTCGTGACCTTCACACAGAAGGAAATAGACACAAACATTATTATTGAAGGTAAAGCTGTGTGTTTTCCTAAATGATATTAGTCAAATCATGTTTGATGGGCACTCACACACTTGTTCCTCTATGTTACAACCAAGCTATTGAAATGGTGGCATTACACACACAAACAAGCGCGTGTTTGCGTGGGCACGCGTATACACACACTCACATAGAAACACTCACACTCCCCTCACAGCCCCTAATCTTCCCAAAGGCGAGTCTGTATCGAAGTTGGACTGACAATCATTTCACTGTTTCTCGCTGAACACAGCTGGACAGAGAAAAACATAGAGGACAGGGAAATTTACACATGCAGTTCACAGCGAGTTAAGATGATTCAGTGATTGGAAGGATACAGTTGCTTGATTTATGTTTCTGTTCATCTTCACCCGAGCACACATATGAGCACAACCTACCTTCTGTTTCCCAGTTACACTAAACTGTGGTGTAAAGTTAGATGTGTACTCAAGTTCCTGAAAAGTGAGCGCAAAGATGCTGTTTTAATAACATAAGCTAATAACTTACAACAGAAGCTGTGTGGCCTTTTATTGTACTCGCAGTCCTGATCAGATTTTAGGCTAAAGTCTTAGTCTCACGATTGTGGGCTGAATTAAATCCAGTTAATTTTTGATATGTCTTTATCACAGTTTTATCCCTACTTCTGCTGATTTTAAATGATCAATGAATATGTATAATTTAGCATTTACTTGTAGTACATCTACTCTGTCCGTACTTTTTCACCGTTGCCATGGTCTCTGCTCAATGATCATCCGCTGCTTAGGGCTGGACAATTAATCGAATTTTAATCGTGATTTCAATTTTGCCTTTTCACAATCATAAAAACACTGTAATCGATTAATCGATTAATCCTGAAGTGAACAGACTGGTGTAGTTATAGGAAGCAAAATACAGGGAGTAAGAACAGGAATGCATGCAGACTGCGTATTCATTTTTATTGCTATTATTATCTTAAATAATATTCTTATTTTACTCCTTTACTTGTTTCTAATTTATTTCCGTTTTTTTTTTTTTAAGTTATATTTGAAGTTGAGTTTTGGTGGTTCATTAAACACTTTTTATTAAACCAATGAATAATCGTGTATATTAATCGTGATTTCAATATCAGTCAAAATAATCGTGATTATAATTTTTTCCATAATCGTCCAGCCCTACCGCTGCTGTTCTTTTTTAAATAAATTTTTATGAGGATTCAGCAAGTGGCGGCAAACAACGGTGGTGAAAAGTGAAGCCTATATGGAAGTGCTGAAAATTGAAGTTCACCCCTCATCCCCTGGATGGGGGGGGGGGGGGGGGGGTATAGCCTAACTCATCCATTAAGATGTTATTTATCTTAGATTAAATTTAGATTTAATTACGCATATTTTTTTGGGATTGTCAGGTGACAGATCGGCTGTGAGCGCTGGCGGCTAGTGGCTAGCTAATGGGAAGGCCTTAGCCAGTAGCGGAGTAGCAGAACCGCAGTTTTTAGCTGGCTAACAGCGAGCCTTAGCTTTAGCCTGCTACCTTTGTTAACTCCCGCTGTAGATTATTCAGATGAATAATTTCATGTGGACTATTACAAATTTACAAGTCTATTTAGTTCAATTTTTACATATTGGATAATCTCATGTGGCAAGTTTTTGTTACACTGGCTTTTCCTGCTTGGCACAAAACAGCATAGGCTACAGGCTCAGTTAGAGGATAATTGTTTAACAATGAAGCAAAAACAGAAGCTATACATGTTGGATAAATGCAAAATTAAACTAGAACAGAGTTAATGCTGTATTTGTCAAGAGGTTGGAAACATGATTATGCTAATGTGTAAGCAGGTTTCTGTTACCTACAGTAGTCAAAACCACCACACCACCAAGACCAAGACATTACTGAGATGAAGCACTGAGACCAAGATATTACCACGTCTTGTACAATGACTTGGTTTCGGTACCTGGTCTCGGAAATATCTCGGTCTTGTCTCAGTTCCTGGTCTCAGTAATTTCTTATTCTTGGTGCTTGGTCTCAGTAATGTCTCTTCTTGGTGGTGTGGTCTTGACTACAATAGGCTACTAGTCCAGTCTCTGGCAAAGTATGTTGCCATTTTATGTGTCAGGGTCCCAGAAACCAAAAATATATGGATGTTTTTTGTATGCAGGGCTACTTACATTTTTTAGACCACTGCTTTACAGGTAGTTTATACCCAAACCTTAATCATGTACTTCATTTTATGAACATTATCAAGTGACCTCTGTTTCTATGCAAAACCAGAAATTTGAAAAAAAAAAAAAAAAAAAAAAAAAAGAAAATATCGACCGCAACTGGATTCACTGAAAGTTAAAATGTTGATACCGATTGGCAAACAAGAGAAGTAACAGTTTTCTGCTGCAGCTGGTGAAAAGTCTGATGCTGGAAAGTATAATTTTCTTAATTTTATACTGACTGGGTTATCAGGTTAACTATCATGGGTAGTTATTTTCTCTTGCATACTTCAGTCACAATATTTTTAAAGCTCATATTGCAAGTTTGTCATAACAGACTGAGTCTAATAACAGGCACATCTCTGTTATTACTGAATTTTGATTGTGAAGAAAGAGCAGGTGAACTTTATTCATTGCATTCTTCTACAGATTGAATCTGTTTTCCCCATAGTTCACCAAGTCTAGATCTTGAACTTGTCTAGGTCTTGTCTTCTTGAATATAATTTAATTATTTCTTGCAGACAAAGATTTCCTTCGAAACTACAACTCTGTTTTGTATTTTATGCTCATTCATTGGTTCATTCTGTTATCATTCTATTCAGGGATATTACGCTTTCCTTTTTTTTCCCCCCCAACTCTCCTCAGCCCCCATCTATCTTCCCTCCCTTTTCCCCATATCTCTCTATTTTCTGTTATCAGGCCTGCCAGCTTAAATTTACTGCCTCTTTGGGTGGGGTGCACATCTGGATTTTATTTAAGAGAAACCATCCTGCTTTTTTACCGTTCTGCTGGCATGTATCAGGAGACATTAACCAGCTGTTTCTATCCAGTGACGGATGACAGTTTTGCCATAAAAATGGTGACACAAGGATTTATCATGTGAAACCATAAATATAATTTAATTACTTTAAGACAAGTGGTTTGGTTTGTGAGTTTGATGAATGAAAGTTTAAAGATTTTAATGTTTATTTTGTGGTAGATTATCAACTACCACACAGTATATAATGTTCACAATGTAATATATCACATCAGTGTCCTTTCTGGTGAACAGTAGAAATCTATGGATAAGGTTATGTAGCACTAAGTGACATTTATGTTAGGTTTCTGATGGGACCTAGAGGAGGATTTAAAAGAAAAGAAAGGGAAAAGGTGAAATTTTTCTAATGCTAACACAAAAATTCCTCACATTCCCAACTGAGTGGCTGCTTAATCTATCAGAGGAAGACTGAGTGTGTGTGAGAGAGAGCGAAAAGGAGAAAGACTGGGGTTGCCTGCCCACCCACTATATGCCCGGTCCTTGCCCTCCCTGCTTCACCCCCCTTTGTCCAATTCCCCACTTCTCTCTCACACCAGTCACCATATGCAGTTTGGGACAATTAGCAAAACCCAAAAAAGAATCTCCCCCTCATGTAACATATATTTAGTGCTCTGTGTGCCATGGTGATTTACTCTTTCTAAACATATACATAAACAGGTGCAGATTCTACATGTCTGTATTTTAAAGATTAAGTGGGGTCATGTGTTTGGGATTTGTGTGGCTTTGCCTATCAAAGGCTAAAAATGACCCAGGGGTGAAGACAGGAGAGGATTTGGAAATGATTAAATTATTCATAAATTCTATATCATCACATGAGAGTGTTTGCAAACTCTGACACAAAGAAATGAAGCAGTACGTTTATCTCTTTATGTTTAATAAAATGAGAAGAACAAAAACAACACTGTCAAGTAATTATAACTTTTTCTTTAACAAGCAAATGCATCTTTGGTACAAACTAGTAACCATAAACTTTGGTTTATGCAGCTAGTGCCACTGAATCATTTGCACAACCATAGCATAGCATAGCATCACTCCTGAAAGCTTCACCTTTAAATTCTCTTTAAGCCAATCACAGCTACTCTCATTACATCTTCATTAGAATATCACCTAAAGATGTCACCTTAAGACATTATACTGTAATGATACATTAATGTACTGTTATCAAAACAAAAATGCTTTTATGGTAACATGCAAGTCTTCTTGGGAATTGTTACAACACTGCTTGTGTTGAAACCAGAGCCGCTGTGGCACTGTGCGGAACTGCTGAAAGATTCTTGCTGCTAATCCCCAGATGCTCTCCATCTCCCACCGTGTTCCCAACCCTCCCTTCCTCACAGGTCATGATATTACCAGTTCTCTGGAGCCAGCCAACATCGACACCAGTATCCTGGAAGAGTACATCAGCAAGGAGGACGATAGCACTGACATGTCAGTAGGGACTCGAAACGAACCCAGCAACGTCAAAACAACACAAACTGACCCAACCAGATCATGTTGTTACAAAGGAATTTGTTTTTTCCTGATAAGGCTAATCCCTTTTTCTTTTCCTTTTTTTCCCCTCTCCCAGCTGTTTCTCGGAGGTCCACAGCACCCCAGTACCAAATTACTCATCTCCTCAGGCAGGAGTGTCCTCTGGAGGAGGGTTGGTGTGTGGTGTGAGCCCCCCAATTCCACTACGCCAAGGAGCCCCTCCACCTGGGCCCCCTAGCTGTCAGAACGCCTACCCCCAAGGTCCATCCCTGGGCCTCAGACACAGCTACCCCTGCCTAGGACAACAGCAGCAACATCAGCAGCAGCAACAGGCTCACGTCAAGCCTGAGCATAGGGGCCATTACGCTCCAGGGTGAGAACAATTATACGCAGATAGACAGATGTCTTGGAAGAGGAAGATATAATATGGATTTTTTCTTCTTTCTATGGGTCAATTATGCAATCAAAACATGAACAAGCTTCATTTATAGAAATAAAGCATGTGGACTCATGAGGGGGTGGACACTGATAACAAGCAAAGACAAAGAGTTAAATTACATCCGGAAAAAAAAAAATCTGACAAATACAATCTTGTGAAACGATCATCGGCACTCCCAAAGGAAAATTTCTCCCTTGAATATGATGTCATCCTAAAAAGCAAGAAAAGCATATGATGGAGAGTTGGAAGAATAGGATGATTTCAAAGACATGTATATTTTTACAAAAGGTTTTAATCTCTCTTTTTAGGACACTACCCGAGTCCCCCCCAGATTCCAGCTCAGAACCATACTCCCCTCAGCAGGTGAATGGTAAGTAACCCATTCTTAAAATAAAAACAAATGAGTGTGAGTAGCAAACAAAGCAGTGCTTTAATTTGTGAAAGTACTCAGACACTGAGTCAATGAAAGCCAGTGCTGTAGGATGTGAGTCACAGCAACTTCTCAGCTTATGTCCGTATCTGTTACTCATCACCTCAGGATGTTTGACTAAAGCGTAAAGACAAGAGACAAAGACAACAAAGAAACTGGCCTCTCACTCACTGATGTAAAATTTAATCAACTAAAAGTGTATGCCCTGAAAAAAATTAATACACATTTAGGTTGTTTGTTGCTGGTCTTTCACAATAACATAAAAGCTGAAGGACATTTCTGCTCTTTGATAAAAATGGATGATACTTTTGGCCAATGTTGAAGGAAAGTAGGTAAAATTGCAGCATGAAACAAAACAGAGATTAATCTTGAGGGGAAAGCTGGAGTAAGCAGCAGTGTGAAACTGTGTCATCATTTGGCTAAATCACTGTTTCAGATCCTCACATGATCAGGACCATGACACCAGAGAACATGTGTCACATGACTCCTACGCCACCCCTCCCGCCACATGGCCACTATTCCAGCATGCACCGGGACATGTACCTGAAGCCCGAACCCATGATATCACAGTATCCTATTGGAGCAGCCGCAAGTGGAAGTGGGGACATGCAACAAACACAGATGCTCCATCAGCTACTGCAACATCCTCAGGGGCAAGAGTGAGTCATAAAGATGAGCCAGAAGGAGGGCACTGTTGTCCATTTTCTATTATAACACAAAGTACTAGTAGTAATCAGCCTTTTATCTCTCACAGTGGCATCCCTGTTCATCAGGCAAAGAAGAGGAAGCACTCTGACTCTCCCAACAGCACACTGAATTCCCAAATCCTCACAGGTATCATCAAACAAGAACCAGGTAGGCAGGCATCTTTCTTCTCTTCCTCACCTCCTCTACCTCACGCTCACCTGTTCTTACTAACCCTTAACACAGAAAAAGACTTTACATAGCAGAACATTCTTTCCGTTCAGCGGTCACACTTTAATAGCAGCTATTTGAAACTGTTTGTCACAGGTTTAATGCAGGATGCAGACAACGCCTACCTGGACCCAAACTATCAGTGCATTAAGTGGCAACCGCACCAGCAGAACAAATGGACACCACTATACGATGCCAACTGCAAAGAGCTGTGGGTGGAATTTATTTTGACTTATCTGTACATGTTTTGGAACAAAACGAGCTGAAAGTGCTCCACAGATAGACTAATATGAAAGGAGTTTTAATTGGTTTAAATGTATAATTCAACAAAGCATACAGTGGGAGTGGATAAGAAATAGATGGGTTGCAGAGGTCTACAAATTCCTCAGTGGTGAGCTGTGCGGGGGAGTGTGAACGAGTGCAGGGTTTCGACTTAGAAAGACGACATGAGGAGGGGGTAAAGGGAAAAAAATGAGTGCACACCTATTTGTGCTTTTGCAGTGCCAAAATAGATAGGGAGGAAGGTTAAAATGAACTCACAGGACCTTTCAGATATGTTATCAAAACCACCTGGTTGACCATCACAGCTCTAAGAAAACCGTACCTAAGTAAGAATAAGAATGAGAGGGTTTGATTATTGAGGCCTTTTGTAAGATCTTAGCTCCAACGGGCCCTCATGGACCTTTGTGTGAGTCTCAAACATCTGTGCTTGGCTCCTGTTGTTGAATTAAAGTGAATGAAGACAGGCAGAGGAATCAGAGATCTTCCCATCGTTATGCTGACTCCCAGTATAATAGCATCGACTATACATGTCATTCCTCTGGGATTTCTCGCTTTCTGTTTGGACTTTAAAGCCTTTTCTGGGTTAAAATTCTCTCTTTTCTTTCTTTAACCTTTATTTTACCAGCCAAAACAATAAGAACAAATTCTTATTTACAATGTTGGCCTGGCAAGTGCTACAAAAAGCACTTGTAGGACAGGAGCGCATTGTATTTCAAATTTCATAAATTATTTGCTGACAGCAAATCTGAGGTAATTTATACGCCTTCTCACATTACATCATAACCTCTTTTCCTGTCTTTAGTCCGATGCCTACCTACCGAGTTGATGCTGACAAAGGCTTCAACTTCTCCTTGGCTGACGATGCATTTGTTTGCCAGAAGAAGAACCATTTCCAGGTCACCGTGTACATCGGAATGCTTGGTGATCCCAAATACATAAAGACAAATGAAGGCCTGCAGCCCATCGATTGCTTCTACCTCAAACTCAATGGAGTAAAGGTGATGGAACCATGCACTGTGAGCTTAAAGCATAACTTGAAAAATTGCATTTAATTATTTTACCATTGAACAAGTTCAATAATTTCAGTCAGTTATGAAAGAATCCCAAAAACTAATAGTTAAAGGGTTAATATATAATATTAAAGATTTGCTTTCAGTCTTTTTTTTTCTGCTGGTTTTGTTCTGAGATTCTGTTGCTCTAGTATGACACCCACTGGTCATCTAAGATCAGACACTGAGCTTTTATCCAAGAAAAAGTGAGTTTTCTCATTTTCAGGGAAAGACCACATTAGGGGCAACTAATAGTGTTCCCAATCCAAGTAGATTACAAAAATAATTCACAAAATGAGCAAAAAATCATTTTAGAAAATTCCCATTGTGTCCGTTCAGATTTTTTAGTTTTCATTTGTATAGTTTCATTACATTTTGTTTTAAGATTTGTATTTTCAAATACTGTAAAATAGATCCCAGAGAAAGACCTACAAGCCCCCAGTAGTATTTTAGTCAGGTTGATTTAGACCTTTGCTGGCTGCTAAAGGAGAAGTAGTTGGGTACATGTGTTGGTCTCACTCTATTCCATTGCAGGAGTTTTTCTCTACCAAAGTTTGAGGAAAGTTCATTTAAGATCCTGGCAGTAGTTTAGGCATTGATTTTCATTTAATCTTTTACCTGAAAAGGTCCAATGAGCTAGTTTCTAATGGCAGCAATCCATACTACTGTAACCCCTCTCCATCCTTCTGACACCTAAATCAATATGTGCTCTGAGTCAATTAGTGAGCCATCACAGGCCTCTCCATGTGCTGCAGCAGCGAGTCAATTTCACTTTAATTTCCTTTCTGGCACATATTACTTGAACTGAAGAAGCTGCTTAACACTCCTTAATCACACATTTATATATGAGCTGTTAATTGTTTAAGTCTAAACTGTCCATCGTTACACAAACATAAATCACCTGGAAATGTTTCTTTGCAAGATCATTCAAACTCGTATGATTTTGAGTAAGTAAAAGTGCATGATATGTTTGTTACTGATTGTGATCATTGTCTCTGTTGAGAATCTGTTTATTTGCTCTTCATTTGCAGGTGGAAGCTATGAACCAGTCTATCAGTGTGGAGCAGTCGCAGTCTGACCGAAGCAAGAGACCCTTCAAGCCTGTGCTGTAAGTCTGAGCTCCTTAAATAAAAAAGAAACCAAATGAAGCTTCAGCTGAAAAAACTTTTGCATTTTATCATTATTATCTCATTATTTTTTATCATCCCTCCTAGCGTCACGTTGCCCCCAGAGCAGGTAACAAAAGTCACAGTGGGACGGCTCCACTTCAGTGAGACCACAGCAAATAACATGAGGAAGAAGGGCAAACCAAATCCTGATCAGAGGTCAGGACCATGCTGCAGAGATTAAACTTATAGGTCGCTTTAATGAGATCCAGTACTCACATCCACTCCTGATCACTCCGTCTTTGCAGGTATTTCATGCTGGTGGTGGCGCTGCACGCACAGTCCCACAGTCAGAGCTACACTGTGGCTGCTCATGTATCTGAGAGGATCATCGTCAGGGTAACGTCTGGCCATGTCTGTCTCCTTCCTACAACAATCATATCCTGTGTGAATGAGACACCTCTCTCTATGTCTAATGCACACCCCTTTCTAATATTCTCTCAGCTCCCTAACCCTGTGTGACTGGGAACATCATTACACGTAAAAGTATTTTGTTCAGATTTCACATGATAAAACAAAAGAATGTTGTTGCTGTCCCATGAAAACTGCATATCTTCAAAGTATCAGCATGTCAATATTTGAGAAAAAAAATGCTGGTTTAAGCTTTCAAGCATTGCACTTTTCAGATAATATTGATGGTTTAAGAGTGATTTATTATGAAAATTAGGGGACTGGTCTTTTACCACAAGGGAACCTTTTATTCTTAAATTTATCTTTAAATCTATGCATTTTGAGATATCAGGTTTTCATTTGACAGTGGCAGCTTTGTAGTCATGAAACGTGTGTAAAGTTTGGGATAACAACGTGTATTTAACTGGGAAAGCTTGAGAAACATTACAGGAGAAATTTAAAGCTACACAATCACTTACTTGTTTTAAATGACAACTTGCCTCACAATTTTATTTACTTATGACTAAGCCAGATTCCTTTTCTGCAGAAATTGAGATGGAAATATTGAAATTGCAGCATGATGTAGAAAACTGGTCAACTTTATGCTGCTTAGATAGCAGCAAGATAATCTTCATTCAAAGTGATGATGCATTCAAGTTACAGTGGGAAAAGTAGTTTACATGATGCGTTGTGTGACCATTTCAAAAAAGATCTGTGTTGTTGCCATGTTCAAATGGAAAAGGATTGCAATCCTCAGTTCAGTTGCCAAGAAAGCAATAATCATAATGCTCTACATGTGACAACGTTATTCAAACTTCTAATATCTAAATCAGATTCTCGTGTGCTTTTCTCTTTGTATCTTTGTGACAGGCATCTAACCCAGGCCAATTTGAAAGTGACAATGAGGTGCTATGGCAGCGTGGTCAGCTTCCAGACTCAGTGTACCACCACGGCAGAGTCGGCATAAATACTGACCGCCCAGACGAGGCCCTTGTTGTCCATGGCAACCTGAAGGTCATGGGCTCCTTGGTCCATCCATCTGATATTAGGGCCAAAGAAAACGTTCAGGAGGTCAGAAAATGTGTGTGTGTGTGTGTGTGTGTGTGCATGGTTTTCCAAACTGTCAGCATGTCATTGTATGTTTATCGTTGTCATTTTGAGTCATGTCGCTCAACGCCCACATTCAGCTTGACTGTAGATTTGAATTTTTCCCAACCCCATTTTCCCCGAAAAGTTGCTGTATTAAATGTGAAGACTGTGACCATCAATAAAACATGTACGCTTTATTTTTTTTTAATCTAAAAAAATGCAAAAAGCAATGTTTTTGGAAAGGTATTTGTGGCATAAACTTCAAATTGAAAACCTCAGTTTAGATATTTGACTTTTTTTTTCCTTTTCTTTTAGTTATTTACAGTTAATTACATATTTTGGGGAAAAGTGGTTGTGCTTGATGCTTCATTTTCATCTGCATCATGCACTGTTTTCATGCCATCTGCACATTGTCATTGTCATTCTGTCATTAGGTTGATACCACAGACAATTTAAAACGGATTTCTCAGATGAGGCTGGTCCATTACCAATACAAGCCTGAGTTTGCTGCCACTGTGGGCATAGAGAACACTGCAGAGACTGGTAACAGCTTCATCAATAACTGCTATTCAAATTCAGATCCAAACATCCCATTTCTTTGCACTCTGTAATCATATAGTATTAATATCCCCACATTTTGTCTGTCATTAGCAATGTGTATGTTGTGAAGCAAACTGTATCAGTGTGGAGTCATTATTATTATTATGTGACTATTACTTCTATTCTTGCCGTGTCTTCTTGCAGGAGTGATTGCCCAAGAGGTTCAGCAAATTTTGCCTGAAGCAGTGAAGGAGGGAGGGGATGTGGTTTGTGCCAATGGCGAAACTATTCCCAACCTGCTGGTTGTCAATAAGGTAATGAACGAATCCACATCAGTGCTCACAGAACACTGCCCACAGTTATTAGCTCTGATCACTTCTTATAACTTCAAAGGAACGTATCTTTATGGAGAACGTTGGCGCTGTGAAGGAGCTCTGTAAACTGACAGATAACCTGGAGACTCGTATCGATGAACTGGAACGATGGAGCCGCAAACTGGCCAAGCTGCGTCGCCTTGACAGCATGAAGAGTACTGTGAGCGGAGGTACAGTGAGGTGAGCAGAAACAAGAAATCACCTCTGATTTTGGCTCTAGATCAGGTGCATCATGCTTGCAGAGACCACCTCATACGAAGAAAATAAAAATCAGAAATAAGTTTTAGTTTTATTATCAGGTATCTCGCCTGATAATAACTGGGATAGGCTCCAGCAACCCCCGCGACCCTGAACTGGATAAGCGGTACAGAAAATGACCGATGATGATGAGTTTTGTATTTTTTCTATCTGTGTAGCCAAACAGGAAGTTATTTTAGCAGAACGGGAAGCGGCCCGCTCAAGAAGAAGACGGTCAAATCTGAGAGCAAGGTGTGTGATGATATTATGTATTTTTATTGTAATAAATTGGCCATCTTAAGGATGTACTGATGTCATTGAAAGTAAATTTCCCTTTATAGAACTCAGCTTCAGATCAGGGCTGCATCAGTCAGAGGTTCATGCAGGGGGCCATCCTGGCTCTGGTCATAGTCATGGCCTTCAGGTAAATACATGTGTTTTAGGAGAGATGATGGGACAACAATAAACCTACTACATCTGTACACATTTAAGACACTATGATAATGTATTGGGTCTTTGTGTGTTCACAGTGTGATTTCCATGTCAGTCCTTTATGTGCTCACGCTTCACCATAGAGGAGACATCGCAGAGAAAGATGGGTATGGTGCAGACCCTGAAGCTTTTAGCAAAATTAATTGATTTCCACCTCTCCAATAATGTCTTTCTATAAAATCTGCCCTGCTTCTTGTAGCTATGTTCCCACCTGTGTTCTCTACATCTCTTGGATGCCCATCTTCACTGCCACTGTAACTGTCTGTCCACCTATCTGCACATGGTACTCCTTCAGTTCCAGTCTTTCTTGCAACTTATTCAGTTTCAAACTGCACTTACAGTCTTTACTTAGACCAATTATTCATGCTTCTTTCTGTTCCATCTGAATGGAGATCACAAGTCACATCTGAAAGCAGTTCGAAATTAGTTCGAATGAATCAAAGTATGCTCTTAACCTTCTCTATGTCATATGATTGGTTTAGGTCAAGAGCTGCACTGGGATACTCCCACAAGACTCCATACACTCCACTATCCACCACACCTACCCCAACTGCACCAGGTGAGTTAAGGTTTTAAGGAACTTGTAGGGTCAAACTTTTCTACTTTTCAATGGTCAGTCTGACGACTAGAGGTAAAGTGAATATAAATATATTTAACTTAATGTGTTTTTTTTCTGTCTCTACTGAAACTCTTTCAGCTTGCTGTTCAACCACAGCTGCAAACAACCAATCATCTACCATTCTGACTCTGAGTAACAACCAATCCACACCAGGTAAGAAAAAACTGCAAATATACATTTGTTTTAAAGCATTTTGTGCATTTGCCTTTTCGAAAGATTGATTTTTTTCTGTCTGCTCCAGGTTTAAGCAGCCTGGTTCCAACACCAGGCACTATCAATAAGAAAGCTAAATCTAGGCCAATGGACAAGGATGGCCACAACAGAAACCGTCTGAGTCACACTTCAGCACCCATGTATTTTGCCAAAGCAAAGAGGCCGGTCTCCACAGATCTGGATGGAGTGGGAGCCACCAATCGTCTGCCTGGGGGGCAGCAGCCTGTGCCACGAAGACAACGTAGCCTACATGCAACAGGTAAATCCACAAAGCTCAACAGAGGCACTGTCATCACGCACATAATATGCAGTGTGCAAACACAATTAAGCAATTTATGTGATGATAGCAAACAAAGATTGTCCACATGATGTAAAAAGGAATGCCACTGGTTTGTTGCTTATGCAGTTTCTTGTCTTTTGCAGACAGAAGAGAAGCTCCCTCTTTCACTAGTGTCCATATTGTGGAGACGAACCAAGAAATCACAGCAAGAAGATGTGCAACAGCTGAGAGCTGCAGGTATGAAAGAAGAGCTGCTCTGATTCTGAGTTAAGGGTGGAATTGTTAGAACTGAAAACTACTTTAGTGACTCCTGGTGTCTTCCTGTAAAATCTGATTATATATATATATATATTTTTATATATATATATATATATATATATATATATATATATATATTACTTGTGTTCATAGTTGTGTCTCTGTTATGATTACAATGTGCATGCTGATTCATCTTTTCTCTGTGTACTTTACAGCTACACGGTATCTCTTCATGGACAAAGAAATTCCTCCATCTCACAAATTACTTTGCACATGATGTGAGTATATAAATATGATTATACTGTAAGCACAAATGATTTCCCCACTTACAGTAAAGCAGATCATACTTGCATAGTGTTATATATAGGTATATTTTTTACATAGTAAGTTAGACTATTATTTCACTTAGCCAATTTAGATTTGAGTCAGCCAATCTAGAGTGAATTTAGTGCGTTGCTACATAAAGATTTAATGTGATTTGTTCATCTTTAATAAGTGTTACATAAAATAACTACAAATGCAAGCAATGCCTAGCTGTTAAACAAAAGATATAAATTAAATTGGCTTATTGTTTTTAGACTGTTCACCACACTGGGTTTCATGAAGTGACCGTGTTTATTTGCAAAAAATATGTTAAATCAAACAAAGCATGTTAATTTTAAACAAATATTCTTTTCACACTAATTAACAGTTAATTTACAAACTTTGCCTTGGTCAGTTGTTTTTTTCATTTATTTATCTATCTATGATTAGAATTTGTTGAATTGATAGTTTACATACAAATGTTTTGTAATGTACCTTTACAATAATTTCCAGAGGACCATGTGATATGGAAAATTATGCATGGCATTCTGAAAGATTGTAAAAGTTATGATTTAGTTTATTGTTTCCAATTAATTGCTAAAGTTACAGTTGGCACATAAATTTTAATTTAAGTTTAAACTGAGCTTTTGTTTGTAGGAAAAAGGATTACAAATCATGAATTATTTTAAGGGATTATTCACCTTATGCCACTATTACTCTTATTTTCTATATGAAAAGTTCCAAATCCCACAACTAAAGTTCAGGAACTATAAGGAATCTTTAATGTAACAAGCTCATAAAATAAACCAATTTATTATAGGTCCACTAAGAGTGTGTGGGTACAGCAATGTGGAGCTACCAAAGGACGCTTATGCCTCAACCATACAGAGACAGAGCTCTATAGAGGACAAAGTACATCCACAAAGGTATAGATGAGCAGCTCTGCAATTAAATTCTTTGATCTATAAATGGCTTACTACTTAAATGTAATATTTTATATTTCTCTTTAAGGGGACTCATCACTTGTGGTCACTGCCTGTGTTGTCTTTCCAAGAGCTCACCTATCACTTCCGTGTCTCTCTGTCTGTAAGTAAACTTGGCCCCTTTCAGATACCGTAGATGCTACCTGATAACTCAGTCTTCTCTGATCCAGAGTCTGTAGTTTTAAGACAGATTCAATTACAGTGTTGATGATTAATGTCTTTGTTTAAATGTTTGTATTTACTTTTCATTGACAGGGTGAAGTGAATTGTGGCACCGAAGGAAAAATGTCACCGTACTCCGATTACCATTTTGTCATTCGAAGCAGCTGTGCGTGAGGAGGAAGACAATGTTTTAAAGTGTCTTTACACTTTATGTCTTCTTTGTGGTTTCAGTTGTATGCTGTTGTGATGGGATGGGTTTTTGACTCTTTATTGTACATTATTTTAAAGATATTCATAAATAGCGAACTATATACTGCGCCACGGTCCCCACTGTAACCTTTTCCATGTGTATATGCATTAAGGCATCTCTTTTTCTTGTGATCACTGGAAAATGACACACTGAAAATGTTTTAGATGACTATAATTGACACTGTTAACTGCCATTTTTAAAGTAAGGCTCATAGATTTATTACTGATGACTATGTCTTCCATTCTTAATATAAGTCATAATTGCTGTTTGGCAGGCCAGGATATTGTAGAGGACACTGTTCATATTTTTATTTTGATTTAAAATACCATGGATCTGTGTGTACGCTGAAACTAGTTTCTACAGCAGAACTTTTTATTTGTTTCATACACTGAAGAGGAGATCAGTGGCTTCTGCTGAAAGCCTCATATTATGGATATACCTCAGTAGTGCACACTGGCAAATCCTGAGTCTCTACAGTGGAGCTTTGTGTTAAAGCTGCTGCAGGAAACTGCAGTCTATTGTATTCTCATGCAGCATCTGATTAAACACTGTACAGTTATGACACTGAATGAAACATTTAAAATATCTATGCATATGTCTGCACAGAAATAGCTCATAATGTGAAGGCATACTGTAAATTTGAGGGCCCCTGACTCAAACTCAATTTTGTAGAATCACTGTAAGATATATGTGTGTGACTGGATCGAACAAATCACAAGAAATGAACATGTGGATACTTTGACAACTCTTAGCATCCAATAGTTGAATTGCAACAAGTTCTACACTGACAATATTTCAAAAAACACTGGAATAGCTTACTTTGTATTTTGCTAACTGGACAATGCTGGTAAGGCAATAAATGATGTACATCATTTGAGGTGCACGCCCAATCATTTCTCTAAAATGGCACATCGTAGATTAAAGGTGAGATCTGTTTAAGTGCATATATCATAAAATTGAGGGGAACCTGATTTACTCCCGGGGCAGAGATACACTGGATACTCTTTCATATACATTTCTGTGGATGTTTTTTTTTCCCCCTTTGCATATAAAACTAAGACTATGCAATGATAACACTTTTAATATAATTGACTTATAATCTTCTCTTTTTGTTTCACCTTTTCTTGTTTGTCCTTAATATCAGATACCATGCTTTGGTTGAAATTTGGACTATATAATAATCTTTATTTTTCATATGTCTGTGATCAGAAAGCAAAAGACAACAGCCTAACTCAAGTGTAACATAAACAATAAATAGGAAGAACAGCCATCAGACAGCCACCAGAAGATATGAGGACCCACTGCAATGCTTTCGCTGTACCTTTGTAGGTGTTGTGTACTGTTAAAGCTTATTTATAATGCACCAGCTAGCATAATGAAACCACTGTAGCACTTTTTACACTGTATATATGAACTGCTTTTCCTGTGCCCAGTTCATCAGACTGGTGTCAGTTACTCTGGTAGAATTGTATTTCATGTAACTGTATTGCTTTATTGTATTACTACCAATGCTCCTTTTTATCTGATGTGTTTTATTGTATTGTTATTCTGTTCTTTTTTTATCAATAATATATTAATTTCTAGCTTTTTTTAAAGCTAGGAAATGATTGATAAGCATGTGAACACATAGACACACATTTGTAATTTTAGCATTATTTGTTAAGAAAAAAACATTTGGATAAAATTAATTGAATACATTAATATCACTACTTTATAGCCCATTTATAGTTACATTTTGAGTTGTTTTTATTTTCAGAAAATATGCTGTAATACTATGATTGCATGCAGTAAATAAATTGGCGATTGCATTGTCTGACTTTTTTTCTTTTTTTTTTTTTGCCAATTTGAGCTCAAAACTATTCCGTCAGACCACTAGATGTCAGTAAAGTGTAAGTTTTAAATATTTGGTTATAACCCTGAATTTAGTTCTTCGGGTGGCATGTCACTGAATATTACGCCGAAGTAGAATCCATAATAAGCCAACAATTATGATATAGTAGCAAAAAGCTATCAAAGCGTTACACATAATATCATCTAAAATGGTTTACAATCCAAAATAGCGAGATTCAGTAAGCATGCACGGGGACAGATATGCCTGAAAGTCCACACTGAGGGAAAAATATTCTCCTTGAAAAAACGTCAACTGAGCGTCAGGACAAAACCAGGAAGAAGTAGTCAGTACGTGGCCTTTTCCTCTGACGCGGTAGCTGCAGAAGCTTCACTTCATTGCAAAATGGTAACGAATTACGTACTTTTTCGTTTCTATAGTCAGCTTTACTGTATATTCGTAGGTTTTACAGTTCAGAATTTTTATTTCACAAGTGAAGCAACGCTGCATCTTTATGAAACAATGGTAGCAAGCGAAATAACGTTAGCTTCTCGTGTCAGTCTCGTGTAGTGTAACCACCGTATAAATTTAATGAGTAAGCCATGCCAGTCATCTGCTACACTTTTTTTTTAAAGGGAAAAAAAATCTGTAGACTCTGCACATGATAACTCGTGGATAAAGCAATTTTTCTAACCGCTTTGTATCTGGGCTCTTTGTTTGCTGTGTATGCAGGAACTCGAGGCCATGACCAGATATACCAGCCCGGTGAACCCGGCTGTGTTCCCCACCTCACCGTGGTCCTGTTGGCCATCGGCACATTTTTCACCGCCTGGTTCTTCGTGTATCCTTCCTCTGCTTTTTCACATGGGGTTCCGTCGTCCTTGGTTGGCAGGGATGAGGGTAGCTTTTGGTATAATCATTAGACTGTCCCAGAATGAACCAGCAATTAAACTGCACAAGATTAAGGCTCATGTGATTACCTTTGCATATTGTCGCCCATCTCCTGTAAGTGGATCTATAAATAACTACTGTGCTATACTGTATTAGTTCAGACTATCATTTCTGTTGATATCAACAGTAAATTTCTGTACATGGCTATTTTTTTTGTTAAGGTTAAAGAAGGCCCAGCTTGAAGCTGTCAGATACCTTTTACAGATTTATAAAAAGTCATGCTTATCAAAAAATCTGAAAAGCAAATCCAAGTGAATGACGTTAATCTTCACTAAAGTTTCTGTTCTGTCATAAACATCAAAGCATGGCAGCTAATTGACTGCTGTCCTGCTTAAAATAAGAACAGTAAAACTTCTCAGGCAAGATTAGAAAACCAAGTACATGGATGGACAGTGCAGATTCACTCATCTGTAGGGATAGTCTGTGTCAACTTAACTGCTAAATCCTGGATATTTGTGGCCTGTTTTTCTGTAAGTCCACTGACGTGAAGCACATGGGTGCCTTATGTTGTGTTTCAGGTTTACAGGCTCTGCTTTACAACTCAGGAACAGAACTCCTGAAGTTTATAGTTTCAGAACTTTAACGACACATAAACTAAATCTAAAGAAATCAGGGACATGAGGATGCATTTTATCTCCAAACTATTGCATGGGGAAAAAAAAATATGAAGTAAATTTAGGGAATTTTAAGTAGATGTGTTCATACATTTATTTGACTTAAATGCAAAGTTTAAATCAGTCAGGTTCGACTTTGAATAAACATGTTGGAAAGACATTTGAAATATCAGGATATAAAACTTTGGTCTGTAGCAGGTCTGAAAATTAAGCAAATATACCCTCAGATGAACCATAACGTGTGACATATTGTGTAATTTATTTCACAACAACTACTTCAAAATGCAGATGTGTTGGAAAACTCAGAACACCAGTCCTTATATAGGAATTGAGTAGGTAAGTTGCTCAAAACTGCTAATTAGATTTTCTTAATTAATTTGGCTTCAGCTTATGTGAGTATCTCTATAAAAGCAGACATTTTGGCTGTTTACTGATCTTGAGCATTTAGGTGTGTGTGGTAACACATGGAGGGAAGACATCAGTAATTACCTTTTATAAAATTGATTGATTCTGGGGTCAGTCTGGGAAAGGTTATACATCCGTTTCCAAACATTTAAAGTTCCTTATTCTTCTGTGAGAAAGATTATTTGTAAGTGGAATACATGCCAGAAGTGGACACCTCAGCAAGTTCACCCCAAGTTAATCCTCAGACATTGGAAAAAACAACCAAACATAAAAACTAAGAGCTACTTCTTTCACTCTAAAGGCCTCACATATTGCATCACAGTGTAATTATAAAAAGATACGGTTGCACACTGCTGATGCATTTTGGTTGTTTTTTTGATAAATGTAGTAAATAATTGAAAACGCTCCGTTTGAATGTGACCTCTCCTGCCCAGATAATGTTTTAAGAGGGCATGCTCTACTCTTTCTCTACAGGAAATGATGCATGCATGGGTGTGTGTTTTACCGGAAAGACAAATTGATTTTGACCACTGGCCAAGAAAATGCTGTCATGCCGTTTGTTTTCATTCATTGCAGTTTGTTTTATGAAAGCCAAATGAAAAATCGTCTTTTAACTGCATGAACAGTGTCTGGACATTGCTTCTTCTATCTCACCCAGGCAAATGTGTGTCAACCAAAACATTCAAAACATTTCAGTGGCTGTAAGCGTTTGTTTAGCCCCTTCACTTTCTGACTGCTTCATGGCAATTATCTCAAAAATCACAAATAAGCCTCAGAATAACTACCTGTAGGTGCCTCATGATCAGATCAGATAGCTTCAGTGTGACAGATGGTTGCCCCACCACCACTGTGTTTGACTGTGGTTCAAAGATGCAAAAACCTGAGAAACAGTCTCAGATGAGATGTAAGGCCTTTTCAAGAATACAATAAAATGTCCAGTTACCTTCTTATTAAACATTTTAGTACACAAACTAGTTAGAACGCTGACAGTACTGTTTGGTTCCATAAAAAGTTCACAGAAACAGAAGTGTGTTGAATTTGTTTGAAAACAGTTTCTAGGCCTGTGCTTAAATTCAGAGAGCTG
Source organism: Atherinomorus stipes (assembly GCA_023101725.1). Taxonomy (NCBI): domain Eukaryota; kingdom Metazoa; phylum Chordata; class Actinopteri; order Atheriniformes; family Atherinidae; genus Atherinomorus; species Atherinomorus stipes. The sequence continues at coordinate 357,810 of JALJCO010012252.1, read as the reverse complement.
AGATTATACATTTCATAATGCCAACTGAAAGCAGAAAATTTTCATCATTTTGCTTTCAACTTTTTGCAGAAATGAGAATTGAGCCCTGTACTACTCTCCATCCATTAGATGTACCCTCATATTACCGAATGTAGACTTATTTTGACCTTTATAGTAAGTTAAAACATGAGGGGAAAAAAAGAACATGCAAAAATCTTAAAGAACAATTCAAATCAATCGTTGGGTCCTTGCAAGGCATCTGCTCCACCATTCTGACAATTTTGTATCAGTCATTGAAAACAACAAAAGAAAACCAGTTAGTGCATCAGACTTTACCTAACACTGTGGACAGTTGCATCTGCATATATGGGGCTAATGAGACCACAAAGCCCTTAACTGTTTATTGAACCTTTGTCTAGTTTACCTTAACTTTTTTTTAAATTAGCTACGAAGTGACGTCAACAAAATACACAAGAGACATCTACAAAGAGCTGCTGATATCCCTTGTGGCTTCACTTTTCATGGGCTTTGGTGTGCTGTTCTTACTCCTGTGGGTTGGCATCTATGTATGAAGGTACATATGTCTTCTAAAAGTCTCATATTGAACATTTCATGTTGTTGCTGAAACAGTGTTGTAATTAACCATGTTTCCTCTGTTTTTCCTGGTTCAGGTAACTGGATTAAAGGAATCAGAAACATTCCAGCAGAACACAGGACATCACTGACAACATACAGGATTTTGGATTTAATTATATGGCACTGGCAACATTTTGGAATCATATGGACTCTGGATTTCATTTCACTAGTAAAGGGGATTTGTACAACTTCTGGTGTCTTTTTTGTTTTCCCCCTTTAGGTGCACTAATCCATGGATTTCATAATGACAGATTAACAGTTTTGTAAAACGTTGGCATCAGGCCATAAGGGTACTGCCTCTTAACCTGTCTGAGAATAGCGAGTTATTTTGTCACACTGAAAGCTATTTGTGGTGTGTTTCACTAGTGGTCCCTAAAACCTCAATCCCTGATTAATCTTAGTGTTAAAAATAGAGCCGCCTGTTTCACCTTGTCTCCAGGATAATACTGACTACCCTAGTGATGAAGGATTACACTGGAATTAGAGAGGGATTATTTAATAAAAAACGGCGTGAACACAAATTAAAGATCCTCGCTCAAAATCAAACTGTGTTTACATGAAAATTGGCTTATTAGAAGAGTTCAACATGTAAACGGCAAAACTAAAATTACATAAGGCAATCAAAATCACAACTGGTCTCTTCCTTTCAGAGGAAGACAGAATTGTCGAACAGATCTATCATTACGCACCACTTCTTTGTGGGTACAAAACAAAAAGAAAAACACATGCCAAGGCAAGATGGATCTTTTGTTAAACACTTTTCACTCAGAAATCCTGTCTTATAAAAGTCCTTAATTTGCATTCGGTCTGCAGTCCAAATCGTTTGGCAAGGCCACTTAGGTTAACTGACTCATCCTGATTAATACAATACTACATGTGCCATCCTTGGCTTACCTGTCAGTGTAAACCTTTTAACTGCCTGTCTACCACTGCAAGGAGCCAGTAAACAGAGTTTTCAGACTTTGCATCCTTTGCTACCTGGCAGAGAGTTCCATCAGTTTTCATTATCAGTCCGTTTTTTGGAGATAATTGTAATGGTGCAGTGGTTTCCAAGTGGGAAATCTGAGGAAATACTCCAAAATTCAGAGTAGTTAATGATGCTGCCCGTCTTGGAATGTCAAAGAGGCCTTTCTTCATCGTTTGACATTTATCTCTAAACTGTCCATCTTCACTGACGAGCTCTGGCAAAAGCATCACGCAGCCACATGGAGTCTTCGTAAAGTCTCGGGTCTCCCATGTACTCCGCTGTGCGCTTGTATAAGTAGTAGTACAACACAGCCGCTGTGAACAGACAGAAATAGACAATTACTGGACTATGTGTTTATTATGGACAGACTACTTTTAAATGAAACCTGTTCTCTGGGATGAATTACCTGTTCTCTGGAAAACAAAGAGCGCTTGAAGACCATCTGTCCAAACAAAACTATTTGATTGTAGCCATCTTAGGTTCTAGAACAAAGGAAAGCCATTTACAATGGTAAGTAAAATTACATTAACACTGTGGAGCTCTAATGATTTGTATCACTGACTGAAACAGAATTCACTTGAGTTTGCAAACAAGTATAAAGATATGACAGAGCATACCAGCACCCAACAGTGGAAACAGATGCTGAGGGTCAGGTAGACAGCAGAGAAGATGAGGAGAGCCCTAAATCTCTCCAGCAGGAGAGACACAAGGCCAACTTGGAACACATAGGTGTTGAACATCATCAGAAGGATGATGATGACGTTGAACAGGATGGCAATATCCTGGATGCTGCAAACACAAATAATTTAATTTGTGGTGCTGATTTCTGATGCATTGTATGATGAAAAGAATTAGCAGTTTGTGTCGGACAGCAAAATAGGAACGGATTCAGAAAAAAAAATACTAATAAAAGGTGACTGGGGCTGTTGTTTGTGACAATGGATTTTAAACTTGGAGCTTGCTTCGTGGTGAGGATGTGAATCGTTCCCTCTTATAAAAGTTTAGATTTATTTTTTTTTAACTAATGCCAAATTGGTGAATAAAGAGCAACCACTTACTGAAATATACTCACAAGTTACTTTGATAGCTTTTTAAAATAAACATTGCAAACTATGAACTAAATCACTTCCAGCAACACTGGAAAAGCAAATGCATTTCTCTTAGAAAGCGAACACTTCATTCTTAAGCATATTTTCTTGTCCATGTACGCAAAGGGTATCAGGTTCTGCATTTTTTTTTTTAAACTTTTGCGTCATTCAAGTAGAAATACTAGAGTCATCAAGAAATTATTTCTTGCACCCCTGAAAATTATAAATAAAATGGAAGAAAATGTTGAGTTCAGCCATTAAGCTTAAATAAATGTAAATAAAGCTATCTACACCGATATATATATATATATATATATATATATATATATACACACACACACACATATATATATATACATACATACATATGTGTGTGTGTGTGATATATATATAATTTGAAGGTAAGTAGAAAGTTACAGAACAAAATGTTAAGTTTCAAAAGTGTATGTGTATCACACCAGGACCCAAAAGATTTCAACAGAATTGTTTTTTTTGTAATACACAGACGGTGGGGTCTTTTTTTTTTACACTTAATTTACACTTCGTATTAAATAAAGCAATTAGATAAAACAAACGAAATATATTAATCCTGCATTTTGTTACTCACATGAAAAGCACAAGTTGGATGACGGCTGCTTCCCTCAAAAGCTCACTGAAGGAGTTGACAAAGAGGTCATAGGCCAAAAGTGTCAACTGGATCAACAGCACCAGTGAGTAATTCCCAGTTTGCAGCATCTTCAAGAACAGATTCTGCACAAACTGCCACAGTCTTCCTTTCTCCCGACTTATTTTGTTTTCAGATCCAGGTACTTGGTAGTTCCTCTAGACTACTAAAGTACAAAAAGTCTAGAAGCACAAACGGTCCATCGGCAGTCAACACTGAAGACTGTTTTCCATCAAACTCGTTATAGCTTTAAGTAGCCTTCACTGCAGTTTGTTCCTCTGTCGTGAAACATGTTTGTCGTCCAAGCTGAAAAATATCTGATGAGAGCCCGTTCTCCAAGTGATGAATTCAGATGAATAGTGTTTGAGCTTATCAAATGCTGCATGTTGGCATCTCTGGTGCAGAACCTCTCTTCAGCTGCACCACCTCCGAGAAAGAACAGAAACGGAAAAAACAAGGACACTATTTAGCAATCCAAAACGTCCACCTCTGAGGCACAAACACATAACATCTTAGCTCCGTGGCCATCTCTACTGCCGCGAATAGTTGATCTAACCTGTCCTCTGCATAATACAGCTAAATTAGAAGCAAACCCACCCATGTAATGTGAACATGTAACCGAGGCAGGCGTGTAAAGGTCAAGGCACGGATTACAGATTTGACCTAACTGAACTTAGGCGGGCATCACAATCTCTTGTTTGGTTGCTGCCTGCTGCACTCCCCTTTCCTCCTGCGTCTGGATGTAAAACAGTGTTTAGTCCGGATTGTGGTTAATCTTGGACACGGATAATGGAGTTAGTATTGACTTATTTCCCCCAACAAATCACGCTGCTGGCTTCGAACTAACTGGCACGTTTAGAACGCCCCACGTATCTGTTATAGGATATAAGCAGGTTTAACCAAATTGTACTCACCAGAAAAATGCGTGAAAGACACAAGTTAGCCCGAGTAACGAAAAAAAACACACTCAATTTCACATATTTGTACTTTTCCACTTTAGACAATGCCGCTCGCTCGTAGCATCTCTCATTTTCCAGCAGGACCGCCTGTATTTCCGTAATTCCATGGTAACGCTGCTCCTTACCGTAATAACGGGTCTAATTTTATCTTAAATTCCCCAATTTAACCCAAAGCACAGACATGGCAGGGGTAGAGCTTCCAGCCTGGAGAGTCTTACTCCTGCAGGTTTTACATGTGTCCCAGCTCTAACACGCCTGATTAAAATTAAATTAATCCAACACCTTGTCAAGCTCTGCTCAGTGACTTATTCATTTGACTCAGGTGTGTTCAAACCATAGGGTTCAAACCAAGGGGCAAACTCCGCCTCAGAACAGTGAAGCTCTCTTCCGCATTGTATTTAGTGTAATCCTCCCTTCATCCGCTAGGGGCTGGCTCCAAGAGCGAGCAAATCCCCATAGACTCCCATGTTAAAAACGCCGACTTCACAGCAGAAATAAACAGGTTTACAGCCTGGTTCAAAAAATCATTTTAGGGTTATTAGGTCACGTTTACCTTCATGTCAACTGTGAGGGGGTGAATTTTTTTATAACTCATTCGTTTAGATGTTATTTATTCTTCAAATTACACATAATTAAGGGCGTATCCTTATGATTGACATGCGGCAGACCGGAAGCTCCGCCTGCCGACCGAGGCTCCTAGTTAGCTCCTTCTTTGCTCTTAATAAGGTCTCAGTTTGTTACAGAGTCGCACAACGGCGGTGTTAGTCAGCGAATTGCAAGTCTAAGCATGTCTTACCTTAACCATGCCGCTTAGGGGGCTTATCTTTGTTAGCTCCTCTTAGTTTCGTGTTAGCTCAGTTAGCGTTTAGCCCACAGTACGTCAGCTGTCAATCATTTGTCCCGCGGCCGCGCTGTGCCCATTTTAGGATTTTCCTGGAGTGACGACGTACGTGACACGGCAAGATGGCGACGGTAAGACACGCCCAACTGGCTTCACATCTCTATTCAGAAGAGACCGGAAGCTACGCCAGTAATTATATACAGTCTATGGTTCAAACCAGGGAAACATGTGAAACTTGCAAGACTGTGACGAGGCCTACTTATCTCCCTTGGTGTAGTTCTTTTGTGCTTCTTCTTCTTATTATTATTATTATTATTATTTTTAAGGGTCTTCAAAAGGCAATTTAAACAGAAAATCAGATTTTAATTTCCTCTACAACAAATATTACGGTACCTATCAAAGCCTCTCGGTAGACTCCTAGCGGTTGAAGTGAGCATTTAGGCTACGGGATGACAATTGGGTGATCAAAGGTAGTCGACTGCTGCCAGTACGCGGTAGATGAGTGATCAAACTTTGTTCAACTGCATCGAGCTGATACACAACAAGGTAATGCGAAGCAGTTAAGGTGTCTTTATTTTTACCTTAGTTTTGCTGTCGTTCATAGCGATTTTTGCTTACCGTGTGGGTTTTTTCCCCTTTAATAATCAATATGAAATGCTCTGTTTAGGTGGCTTTTCTCAGCATTGTATGTTGTAATAAAATTGGGCGTATTTTTTATTGCATGTTGTCAGGCTGTGTTTAGGTTACGTTGCAAGCCCATATTTACTCTTCATAACCATACTCATGCTGTTTTATCAGAACTGTCGTGGTCTTTTCAAGCACCATATGCTTTGTTCACCCACATAGTTGTACAGCATGTTAAGACCCTTTAAAGTTTGATGGTCCATGGTGCCCGCCTTCATGTTGTCAGCAGTATCACTTTCCCTCAGTGTGAGGGCATCTTACATTTGCGCCACACGGCAATCAGGCTAAATGGAAGAATTGTATGTAATTATATTGAAGTTTATTTGACCTTTGGCGTGGCTGTTGGCTCACAGGCTGATACACAAAATCCTTAACACACGTTGTATACACAGGTTTCTTATCTTGAGTTCTGCTTGATTACTTAATTTGAAAGTGTCCCCAGTTGACCAGCAAGATTATTTGCTATGATTATTTGTAGATACATCTTTTTCTTTGTTTTCTTATTGATGGCTGGATTGGAGAGAGGCATTATTTTATTTAGCACTGACTTCTTCTTCTTCTCCATTTCCTTATGCACCATCACTTTGGCTTAAATGAATCATTTAGGATTTACCCATTAAAATGCCAGCTACTTTTAAAAACCTTTTTATTCCGAAAAGCCTACCAATAATGTTTATTGGGTTCTTAATGTGTTTTACTGTGTTACTTTTACATTGCTTTTATTTTTTTTTACCAGTGTGTGCTTTTATCTGTTTTAACTTTTTCTCTGTAGCACTTTGAGATTTGTTTTCAAATGTAAACTGTGTTATAAATAAAATGCATTGTTTTGTTATTATTATTATTATTATTATTATTAGCTACTGGCGAGGCTTATTGATTGCATGAGCCACAAATCACTTATGTATTTATACATCTCAATACTGAGTCAAACTTTCCCTGCTCTAAGAGTAAAATTTGTTTGCAATTGTGGCAGCTCTTGACAATGCAAACAACTGCAAATGTTTAATTTGCATCTCCTCTCCCACAGCTATCCACCCTCCCCTTGCAGGGACGTATAATTCTTCTCATATGACACCATCCTGTTTTTTACACTCTGCACATCCTGGTGCACATTCATGGACTGATTATTCCTCAACTAAATAAACAGTGAGGGCAGCTGGCTGTGCTGTGTGAAGCCATATGTCGCACCTTGTATTAATTACAGTATTTGAGAATGATTTCCTTCATAACATCCAGTCATATTAGATCACTTAAGCAATTGTGCAGAGGGATCTGACAGCTGATCACAGCAGCTGTTGATAACGTGTGCAGTCACAGTAGTTAGTTTGTTCTGCACCTAATGTTTGAGAAGGGAGGAGCCTCACAGCCATCTTCTCACAACTTGGTGCAGCATTTGGAAGAAAAGACCTGGAAAGTCTTTACATTCATTCCAATGTATCAAAGTAAAAAATTCAGCAGTTTTTCCTATAACCTAGCTAGATAGTTAAAAAGCCATGCTTTCAAAACCAGATGTGAATCCAAGAGGTCAGTATGTGCATTAAAGTTCTTAATGATTGACTAGTGTATCCCACTTATTCGTCTGTATACAGGAATGTCTAAGTGGCTGAATGATGATGAAGTTTTGGTGGGTCAAGGCAGTGGGGAGGCAGTACCAGTGAGCCCCAGACTACGGAGCCTATCAGCTGGGAGTCCCAGGCTGGGCCGGGGACGTAGTCCACTGGCTTCACCCCGCACCAAGGAGACATCACCTTTCAGCCTGCAGGAAGAGACCATGGGCAAGGCCAAAGAACTGTTTGTCCTGTGTGATAAAGAAAGGAAAGGGTTCATCACAAAACAAGACATGCAGGTACACAGCAAGTGTAGAATGAAATGAAAGGAATGAATGAAAAATACTTAATTTATCCCAAAGGGGAAATTCAATATTGTAATAGGCTCATGCTCTTTTGTTTGTTTGTTTGTTTTTAACAATATTACATATATATATATATATATATATATATATATATATATATATATATATATATATATAGTATACAATACAACAATAATAATCAGTCAGTCAGTCAGTTTTGTTCTTCAAGGTGATGGCTGCTGGTAGGAATGAATTTCTGTACCTCTTCGTTCTACAGCGAACCTGGCGCAGCCTCCCACTGTACACACTGTTGATTCTTCATCATGTTGTGGAGAGGATGGGAAGAATCCTCCATCAGCTTGTGCAGCATTCTTTTCTGAACGATGAGCTCCAGCGGCTCCAGAGTTCTCCTCAGCACAGAACCAGCGTTCTTGTTTAGCTTGTTTATTTCTTCAAGTCTCTGGTTCTGATGCTGCTTCCCCAGCAGATGGCTGCAAAGCTGATTGCATTTTCCAAAACAGACTTTTAAAGAAGATCTGCAACATCTTGGTGCAGACGTTGAATGATCTCAGCTTCCTTAAAAAGTAGAGTCTGCTCTGACCTTTCTTGTAGATGTAGTCAGTGTTACATTTCCAGTCGAGTCTGTTGTCCAGCTGAACTCCAGGGTATTTGTAGTTCTCCACCACCTCCACCTCCTCTTCCAGGATATAGACAGGACTATGCTGCTTATTCTTGGTCCTCCTGAAGTCAACAATAATCTCTTTAGTCTTGCTGGTATTTAAGATGAGGTGATTGTTCACAAACTGACTGACCAGTTCCCTGTACTCGGCTTCTTGTCCGTCACTGATACACCCCACAACTGCAGAGTCATCAGAGTATTTCTGCAGATGACAGGACTCAGAGTTGTACTGGAAGTCTGAGGTGCACAGTATGCAGAGGAATGGTGAGAGTACAGTTCCTTGTGGTGCTCCAGTGCTGCTGATCACCATGTCAGACACACAACCTTTCAGTCTCACAAACTGTGGTCTGTTTGCTAGGTAGTCGTAAATCCAGGTGGTTGTGGAGGGATCCACCTGGAAGTTTTGGAGCTTCTCATGGCAAAGCAGGCTGAATAAACTTGAAAAATCAAAGAACATAGAACAGCAGCATTTAGAAAGATTTTAGTGCTGAAGTTTAACTTTTTTTTTTCTTTTGCTCAGAGGCTTCAGGAGGAGTTGCCGCTTTCTCCTGAGCAGCTTGAGACGGTGTTTGAAAGTCTGGACCGAGAGAGTAATGGATTCCTCACTCCTGTTGAGTTCAACACAGGGCTTGGTGAGTGTGCTGTGTTGACAAATCTGGCAAAGCTGCAGATAATTACAAAATATGCCTTCGTCCCTCTGTGGTGCAGGTGAGCTGATGGGGCTTGAAGAAACAACTGAGCTGAGCCTGGATGAAGCAGAGGAGGACGGGGACGAGATGGACTGGACACAGGACCCCACTGCCGTCAGATTTGTCAACATACTAACAGAGCTTGGGGCTGACAAACTTTTCAAAGAGTAAGATCACACTCAGAAATTTAATATTGCTAACTTTTATTTAGACAGTTGACTCCTGCAAGTATATGGTGCCGCAACCTTTAGGTGTTAGCTCATTAGCATCTTCCTAGAGTCCTCAAAAAGCTAGTGTACATGTGCAAATTTTAAAGGTTCATCATGTAGCCTCTAGACATTTATTTTGGGACACACTATGTTTAAAAAAGCATAATAAAGTTAAAATGAGAGCTTGAATGAATGATTAAATAAAGAGAGAAAAGTACTTCACCCCTTGCATTGAATAATAAATACACTATATTGCCAAAGGTATTTGCTCACCCATCCATATTACTGGAATAAGGTGTTTCAGTCACTTCCATGGCCACAGGTGTATAAAATGAAGCACCGAGGCATGCAAACTGTTTTTACAAACATTTGTGAAAGAATGGGTCGCTCTCAGGAGCTCAGTGAATTCCAGTGTGGAACTGTGATGGGATCTCACCTCTGCAACAAATCCAGTTGTGAAATTTCCTCGCTCCTAAATATTCCACAGTCAACTGTCAGTTGTATTATGAGAAAATGGAAGTGTTTGAGAATGACAGCAACTCAGCCACAAAGTGGTAGGCCACGTAAACTGACAAAGCGGGGTCAGTGGATGCTGAAGAGCATAGTGCGAAGAGATTGCCAACTTTCTGCACAATCACTATAGACCTCCAAACTTCATGTGGCCTTCAGATCAGCTCAAGAACAGTGCACAGAGAGCTTCATGGAATGGGTTTCCATAGTCAAGCAGCTGCATCCAAGCCATACATCACCAAGTGCACTGCAAAGCGTCAGATGCAGAGGTGTAAAGCACACTGCTACTGGACTCTAGAACAGTGGAGGCATTCTCTAGAGTGATGAATTGTGCTTCTCCATCTGGCAATCTGATCGACGAGTCTGGGTTTGGTGGTTGTCAGGAGAACGGTACTCTGAATGCATTGCGTCAAGTGTAAAGTTTGGTGGAGGGGGGATTATGGTGTGGGGTTGTTTTCCAGGAGCTGGGCTTGCTCCCTTTGTTCCAGTGAAAGGAACTCTGCATGCTTCAGCACACCAAGACATTTTTGACAATTCCATGGTCCCAACTTTGTGGGCACAGTTTGGAGCTGGCCCCTTCATCTTCCAACATGACTGTGCACCAGTCCACAAAGCAGGTCCCTAAAGACATGGATGGCAGAGTCTAGTGTGGATGGATTTGACTGGCCTGCACAGAGTCCTGACCTCAACCTGATAGAACACCTTTGGGATGAATTAGAGCGGAGACTGAGAGCCAGGCCTTCTCATCCAACATCAGTTTGTGACCTCACAAATGCGCTTCTGGAAGAATGGTAAAAAAATTCCCATAAACACACTCCTAAACCTCGTGGACAGCCTTCCCAGAAGAGTTGAAGCTGTTCTAGCTGCAGAGGGTGGACCAACGTCTTATTGAACCCTATGGATTAGGAATGGGATGTCACTTCAGCCCATATGCGAGTCAAGGCAGGTGAGCGAATACACTTTTGGCAATATAGTGTATTTACAGCAGGATCACAAAGAGAGCATTAAACTGGCATAATTTGGATCCATGAAGTCATGCAGGGTATGAAAATAATGTAACTCACGTGTTGTGGCCTGTGCAGCTGAACAGTGCATTGTACTTTGCATTGCTTCCAACATCATATTTTCTAGGCTAACATAATAAGAGTTTTTGTTCAGTTTGCCTTCTGTAGTTGACAATACCGACAGTTGTAAGGTTTATAATTGTACTGCTGTTTCGAGTCAAAACAGACTACACAGTTGTTCCTCGTAGGCAAATTGAAGATGGCATCCTTTTGTTTGACAGGAAAAAAGTAAAAACGTGTTTCTTTGAAACTTCCAGTAATTTAAAAGAAGTATTAAGTTTGTCATTTATATCTTCTGTTGCAATACGTTGTGTATGATATTGTGTGGCAGTCAGCAGGAGCTCTGCTCTCTGTGGTGTGAGCTTCAGACGGACAGACCAGAGCTGCTGAGTGCCCTGGAGGGTGTCTTGGGCCACGCAGTGTCCCATCTACAGGACACCATCAGAGAAAGAGACGCTCTGGAACAAGCTCTACGCAGGTTTCCGCTTCATTCCACTACCTTAATTCTCCTCCGTTTTACAAGGCATGTTTGGACTGTGGGATTTTATTTCTCTATTATTTTTTTGTTGTTTTAGACGGGAGAGTGAACATGACCAGATGGTCCGGTCCATATATGAAGAAATGGAGAACCAAATCAGAGAGGAGAGGGAGAAATGTCTGGCTCAGGTACAGGTGTGTTCTACTTATTTAAACTATTAATCAATTTAATAAGAGTGATTATTATACTGGCATTGTTTTCTTGTAAAATCAAGAAAAGTGTCAAAGAGAAACTGAAGGGGCAGCAACTTGAGGAGGAGTTGAGGATGCGGGAGCAAGAACTGGAGAATACATTGATCAAACAGAAAGAGGTGAGCACCCTGGTAACACTAAAGTTGTCTGAGAAGTGTTGAATGTTGACGGCTCCTGTTTTTGTTTTTAGCTTGAGACCAGAGTCCGACAGCTGAGCCGTGAGCGAGTGAACATCAGCGAGCAGAACCAGCAGCTGCGGAGCCTCAACACACAGCTACAGGAGCAGGTGGAGAGCAGCAGAGAACGGCTGCAGGACGCTCTGAGTCAACTCAACATGCTGCATAACAACGCTGCTCAGGAACAAGCGGCCAGACAGAGGTGAGCAGCCTATTCATTTATTTATCAGATCAATTTATTATAAGGGCACAAATTTGGGTTTAAAACCATTTCTCTTTAAAGTCAAAGGAGTGCAAGAAGTATGAAAACTTTCCAGCTTTAGTATTTGCAACACTCTTCAAGCCCACTGGTTTCTTTAGACACTTGGACACCTTGTTTTGCAATGCTACCTGTTTCATCATGATAAAGGAACATGCCACAGAGAGTAAAATCCTATCTGACTTTTATTTTATTCTTTATTTAGTCCAATTAGATGCAGCAGCTTTCAGCTTATTAACTTAAAAACAGACAAACACACTAACTTAACTCAGCTCAGCTTAATTGTAGAGCACTTTAATACAGTGGAGGTTTAAACAGAGTGCTTAACATTAAACATTAAAAAAAAAACCTTTGGTTTGTTTTTATTCATTTTAGAAATGTGATGAAGGTGTCAAGAAACATGAAGAAGGAGAAGGACAGTCTCATGAAACAACTGGAAATATTAAGGTATGCTCTAACTGGTGCTGTCTCCACATAAGTCCTTTTGTTTTCAACAACAATTCATTTCTGGATGGATTTTGTTTGAAGAAACCGTACTGAGTTAGAGTTTCTTTCACCTGAAGCACAGTACATCAGCAGTAGTGGCTTGTCCAATAACTGGAAGGTTGGCAGTTCAAATCCTGCTCCTCCAGTCAGTCTGTTGTTGTATCCTTAGACAAAACACTTCACCCTCCTTGTCTCCTGTGTCGGCATCGCTGGTGTGTGACGTAGTCGGAAAGGCTGTTGGTGTGGATTGGCCTCCGTGTTTCTATCAGTCTGCTCCAGGGCAGCTACACGTTCAGCTTACCATCACCAAATATGAACGAGGAGTGGATGAATAATTTGTTCACTATAAAGCGCTTTTAAGTGCCTTGAAAGTTACTATATAGATCTAATCCATGGTCTAAAGAAATGACTGAAATGAAAACAATGATTGTGGCTGCTAATTTTTGATTCAGTAGCTATAGCTTTTCAATTAGCATGTTGGTGCTGGTTTCTCTCCACATCAGCCAGTCAAATTCCAAAACAAAAATCAGAGCCGGGATAAAAATGTCTAAAAAGTTTTCATCTCGCTGCAGGGATATGAACAGAATGCTGCGAGATGACAGAGATGCCCGACAATCACAGCAGAGGGTTAGTCACAGACATGCTGTTGTTCCTCCTTCACCATTAACTCATTACCTCAGTGAGGACCTTCGTACCCTGTGGACGCGGCAGGTCTACCCAACCTAAGCTAAGTCTCAGAAACCTCCGAGCTCCCCTTCACCCCCTGGACAATTATTTATATGGACAGCTGCTACTATTTAGTCATTTATTATTTTCAGAGTTGCACTCTTATTTTTCTGTGGATGTTGTCAGTGAAGTGATGAATTGTGCTGAACAGACATTTATTGCCTCCTGTGTTATCGTAAAGGTAAATGTGTAATTTATGTTTATTAATTAAACTGAACAAAGCAGCATTTCTCCTGGTGAACTAAAATGGGTCAATATTTACCAAACTAATGACTTCCTGCCAACTTTGCACTGTCTTTTGCATGCCTTATTCACTTTCTTTGAGAAAATGATTGAAAAATAAATTGTTGGAAAAAATGTTTGCTGTAGATATATTTCAAAATTTTTAACCAATTGCATTCTATATACAAAAAACTGAAAAAGATTAGACTATATTTATGGAAAAAAACAACATTGAAAATACTAATTGGTCATGTCTTGTTTGTTTGTTTGTTTTTTTTTTCTTTTCCATCATATAATTCATAAAGAAATAAATGTATTGTTGAAACATATTGTGATGTTAAACTTCTTTACATCAAAGTAAAGCTCGCATTTGTATTTTACTTCCTCTTTTTAGTTAAAAACGACACTATAAAAGTCAATTTCCAGCTATAAAAGTGTAATGCTACTCATAAATATCTTTTGCTTCACTTTCTGCACAAATCCTTTAGAATCCAAATGTCACAAAGCCTTTGCTGAAGAAAGGCTCAATCATAGGTAACTACTTACTGCAAGACAAGCCAGTGAAGAGGTTTGTATGATCTAGTGCATGCATTTATTTTTGCAGCAATGAGATAGACAGCTACAGGAAGCCATTAATTTTCTTTTTGTATTCACTGATTTTAAAGACAGCTGAGCTCCTCTGAGTTGAAGCTGGAGAAAAAGAAAGAGGGGACATTTTCATCCAAGACACATCAACCGTCATGTAGAGTCAGGGGTGAAAATGTCCAGCAGAAACAAACTCAGGTAGGGGAAATATTAAATCTACAAATGTACATAATTTTGTCACTGAGCTATCAATTTAATGAGACACGCAGCACTAAAACAAAGCAATAATTATACCAGCTTAAAGATCAACCCCTTCTTAAATACCTAGAATAATATAGAATATAAGACTTGTATTATAATGCCATTGTTTGATCCTTTTTACCTGAATTGTAGAGTAAAATTCTCAACCCTCAGCAAGTGTTCAAGGTGGTATTTCTGGGTAACTCGGGAGTAGGTAAGAGTTCCTTCATCCAGCACTGCTGCACAGGACACTTCAACAATCAAATGAGTTCTACTGTTGGTGAGTTTTTCTATGTATATTTTGTACACATTTGACTGGCACTGTATCATATATTAATAAAAAAGTACCATCCAAAAGTTCAAATACACCCAAAAACATACAGTACAAGCTTTTCAGCACAGTTTGGTGTAGTTTTATCTGTGGCATACCATTTCAGAACAGAATGAGGTTCGGTGTTGAAGATGGCACATCTATAGCTGTAGCCTCTATAACTGCTCTTGTTTGGCCTTCAAGCATCCTTTGGTTCTTTAATTGGGTCAGAGCTGAGAAACAATGTTAATTTTCTACAGTTTTCTTTTGGAAAATCATCATTTAAAAGTATCCATGTCAGATTTTTTTTCACTCTTAAAAAGAGAAAATTTCACAAAACCTGTCAGTAATAGTTTTGAGATAAGGAGAAGCCTGTAAAGCTATCCTGGAAAAACTCATAACATCAGTAAGTGGAGTTCAGAAGGCACTCAGTCACCTCAGTGGGGCACATTCTGACCTGCCTCACAGCAGGGGGGCCCGGCTAAACTTCCCCTGCAGAGGATAAGCTTCTCTTCGTGTCCACTGTCTGACAGATGCTTACAGTAACTGTCCCTCAACTGACAGCTCAATTTAATGAGACACGACCAACTGCAGTGTGTATTAATGGCCCAGACGTGGCTCCAGGTTGCAAGCTTACATGATGCAGTTTCTAGAAAGGAACAAGAAGAAGAAACTGAAGTGAGCCAAAGACCTTGCACATGAGACTGAGGATAAGCTGGAAGGAAATGCACAAAGTTCAAGACTTTTGGTTTGAATCGGTGCATTTATGTTTTACATCAGATGGATGAAAGCATTATTTTTCAGAGTATCACCGCCGCTATGAAGCACGGGGGAGCATTGGCTTCAGTTTTAACACAATTCAGCATTGTGTTTTTGTACTTCCAGATGGTGTCATATGATGATGACTAGATTTTTTTGATCCCTGGAGGGAAATGAAATTGTTGCAGCAGCATACACAAAAACAGAAAAAGTGCACGAAAAGAAAAAGAAAATACAAATTATATTATAATTTCAATAAAAATAGGTCAAGATAAGAAAAAAAAAATAATTAAGATACAAAGATATTTGGACTATTTACCAGTAAATGGTCAATCCAGCTATGCAGATGAAATTTGTACAATGTACATTAAATATGTACATGACTAATGATGATGATGATAATTTTTTTAAAAAATCTTGAAGCTGTGCTGCAAAACAAGTCTTTGGTGTATTCTTACTTTTGGAGGGAGCCATTTATGAACTCACACATGGAACTTTGTTATTTTTAGGTATAGATTTCCAGATGAAGACTTTAACACTAAACTCCAGCACTATCACCCTGCAGCTCTGGGACACTGCAGGCCAGGAGAGGTCAGATGTGTGGCTTTAACTTATTGAATTATCAAGACAATCATTTTTTGCTCATTAGCTCCATTTTAACTCCATCAACTTCCTGATTTCACCGTCAGGTATCGCAGCATCACTGAGCAATACTATCGAAAGGCTGATGGCATCCTCACCATGTATGACGTAACTGACTCCGCCTCCTTCACTGCAGTGAGACGATGGATGGACTCTGTTAAGGTGAACCAATGGAGTTATCAAGGATGGTCGGATGTAAAAATATGCAAAACAGTCATTTGAATGCACATGCAAGTTATCGAGGAAAAGGAGCTGTAAGAATCTCAGTACATAAATGACATGTTAATGGTACTTCAGTTTTAAAGACAATTTTGACAGTTCTTTTGATTTTTGGGAAACTTTTTATAATTGATAATGTTTGTCCCTCACTGCTGTTTGTAAAGTGAAGTGTTGACAGCAATCTGTCACGTGTTTGTGCCAGGAGAAGATGTGTGAAGGTACTGTGCTGATGCTGCTAGGGAACAAACTGGATCTGGCAAACAGCCACAGCAGAAAAGTGACAACAACAGAGGGTCAGAGGCTGGCAGAGGTCAGAGACAATATAATACTTACACAAACATCTGCAATGATTCAGCTAAAGCTACTGCTCATGGAAAAACTTCTACTGGAAATAAGAAAATGTATGTTTGTGTGAAATAAACCAGGTATGTGTTTTTATTTCCTCTTTTTGATTCCTGCAGCAGTACCAGGCTTTGTTTCACGAGTGCAGTGCCAAGACCGGGCATAACATGGATGAGCTGATGACACACCTGGCTGGGTATGACGATGCATTTCTTTATTGTACATGGCAATCTTTATTTACTTGTAAATCTTGTAGTTCCTGCAGAATGTTTGTATCTTCCCTATGTTGTCTTTCCGCTTCCTTTTGGACTCTGTGTGATTCATTGTGGCCGCACCCTGTTTAAATGTAACTAAATGACAGTCCTGCAATAAATCCTATTTTCACCAAGGTAATAAAGGTTTTGTGTACTTTTAAAGAATTGTCTTGAATATATGGTGATTTTAGAAGCTGCAGTTTGAACATGTTTTATGGCCCTTATACCTGTACATTATCATTTTTCTTCCTGACAAAAGATCCATTGGCCATAGAAAAGTGCAGTTCTTCAACTTTATACTGTACCATATACTGTAGTTTGCATAATGAATTATGGTCATTGATAATCCAAATCATTCTCCATGAGTTTACTGTTGGTTAACCTTTTAAAACCTGAGGTCCCATAATTGGGGGACTCAAACTCAAACTGGGCCAAAATATCCATTTTGGAGGCTTCAGCTGGACTTTCTGTTGTAAAACCTCTAACTTCGTTCTGCTTCACTTAGTCATAGTTGGCCTTTGAAGAAATTATTTTCACATTTTGTTCTATGATTTAATAGATATTTAGAGCTACAGCTGCATCAAATTAATATTCATCCTGAAAGCGTTTTTTTTTTTAACGAGTCTGAAACTTTCCTCTTCTGCTATGTGCCATCTTCATTTACTCTTTACTTGTAACACATGTACTGATATTCACACATCTTGAACAAATATCCCCTTTGCTATGATTTTTAAATTATTCAAATAGATTTTGCAGTTGCATAGAAATACTCATTTCGTTATGGGTATGCATATTATGAGCAAAGGCCTAAAAAAACGTATGGGGCTCAAATGGATAAACAATAATCTGATCTGATGATTCAAATCACATTTTTAAAAAAAATCACCATTATTTCTTTTGAATTATTATAGATACTGAATGGATGTACTGAATGAACTGTAGTTAAGTTTCTCTCACATTTTAACAGGATAACGGTTCAGAACTCTCAATTCTTTTCTTTTTTAAAAACATTTATTCATTTGCTTAAACTTCTTCATTTTAGGATGTTGGTTACCAGACATGATCAGCGATGTGAAGATGCTGTTTTATTGACCGAAGACACTCCTAGACAAGGTTGCTGTGCCTCCAATAAAAAGTAAAGAACAGGCTTTTGAAGCTGCTTGTTACTGAAAACGTCCAGGCTGTGGTCAGTGACATCACACTCAAACCATGGCTTATCTTGTCCGAGAGCTGCACTTTCAACAGGAAAATGAGACATTTTGTGTGTAGAAGTTTACTGAATATAATCTATAATGTTTGCCTGAAAGATATATATATATATATATTATTATTTTTTTACCTTTTGTAATACTCCCAATAAAATGCACTATTGACTACTTCTTGTTTTCATGTCCTTTTTTAGTTTACTGAGCAAAGGTGAAGTATTGTACATAATAGTTTTATTGTCAGTAAATTCATGTGAATGTGGAACCAGAGGGGGGCAGACAAGTCCTCTGTGTAGATTGTGAGGGGCGAGCTGCCTGTTGAGCCAAGAGGACAGACGTTCATACGCTTGTGTAGGAGGCTTGGGACTAACTTTCAACTGAGAACTTGCGCTGTTGCAGTTCACCTTCAAAGACGATAGCACGGTGACACTGGGGTTACTGGGATCTGTGAAGGCATTACCTTAATAATCACCATCCATCTGAGGTCCACCATCTAAAATCAGGTAGGAGTATTTTGGCCTCAACAAAAAGAGAGGGCAGTTTTTCCCATGACACAATGAGTTAAAAATAACTGAATATGAGGATTAAGGCTGTTGTTTCCACTTGAGCCTGCAATAAAACTTTTAACTTATAATATGGATTTGAATTATAAACTAAAGTGTGTTGATTCTAATACATTTTCTTTGATTTGTCTTTGAGATATTTACTTACTGTACGTCTCAATTGTATAACAAATCTTCCATGATGCTCAGAGTCACAAGTTTTCTCAAAATAGAAGCAGAGAAAATTTCCCTTAGAATAAAACCAAGCTAAGTTAAGCAGATAAAAAGTTTTAAAAGAAAATTAACAGTGTATCATTGAAGAGTGAGAGTATCAGCTTGGGTTACAAAGGCAGGCGACGTACATCTGTCTGGGTGACATGTGACACAAGTCGTTAAGTATGTTTTTCCCACAACATATTTGATTTCATCTGTGAGCTCATTCCATTGCTCCAAGATGCAGTTTAAAATAAAACACATTTCACTTTTAGTTTGCTGTGTAATAAATTTTCAACAAAGCTGACATAGTAGCTTGTTTATGCTGCAGATGAGTTTGAATTTTATCTGGTAAACCACCGTTTCACACTAAAGGTGGAACCAGAGCACACTGAAAGAGGAAATCCTATAAGCGGACCACAACTATGCAGTCTCAGATGCAACATGCATAAGGCTTCATTTAACATCATGCAGTTATAAAAGCAGAAAACTGTGACAGTCTTGAGTCTGGTATTAGAGCGGTGTTTGGAGGTATTGTCAGCTTTCACAGGATCTTGTTCACTCTCCCCAGTAACATTACCAAATCCTCAGGGGAAAAAAAAACTTCAATATTTGCTAATGATTTCTGTGTTTGTGCAATACCAAATTTACGGCTATGGTATGTTGTTTTTCAGAATGGATAGACGAGGGGAAAAAACAAACACCTGTGGGACAATTTGTTTAAAATATCTTCTTTTTCTCTTCAACATTCTTTTCTGGGTGAGTTAAAGAAAAAAGGGTTTATATGTGCTAAAGATTTTTACACTAACAACTTTAGATCACAGCCTCTACAAATGCCGGTATAAAGATTAGATATAGACGTATAGTGCAACTTTAAACTCATTCTTTGCTAAAGATATAGATTATTATTATCATTTTATGATACTGTTTACTGACATTCTTAGGAAAAATGCATTTTTGCAGTCTTTTCAACAGCTGTACATAGAAGCAAAAACAAATAGTCTGTGCTTCAAACACAATCTAACTTAATCATTTTTGTATTTTCTTAACTCTTATTTTCCTCACTTTCATTTCCTTTCGGGATTAAAGGATAGAAAGATCTATTTTAGTATAATAACAAAATATGTATAGAGATTTACGTGCATCAGATAAGACAAAAGTTTAGCTGCATGACTCCTGAGGCTCACAGTGATTGAAGCTTTGTCTGCATTATGATCGCACTTGAGGAGCAAAGTTGTAACTGTTTAGAATTATGTGAAGCATTCTTGATATGAACATCTGGACTGAGTTGAGCTGATCGTAGTACTTTTTGTCAGCTGGCAGGCGGGGCTGTGCTGGCAGTGGGAGTCTGGACCCTTGTGGAAAAAAGCGACTACATCAGTTTATTGAATTCCAGCCTCTATTCAGCTTCAGCTTACATCCTGATAGCTGCTGGAGTCATTGTGATTGTGACTGGGATTATTGGATGCTGTGCCACTCTGAAGGAGATGAGGAGTCTTTTGATTGTGGTAAGGTGACCAGCCCCTCAAAACAACAGAAAAAAAGGCTTTTATTTACATTTGTCATCCTTCTTCACGCCAGGAACGAAGCTTATTATCCATGTTGAATCAGAAGCCAAAACATATTTAAGTTCCTGTTTATACTCATACTGCCCAGTCTGAGTAGTGTATTGAAAGTTAATCCTTGGTGACCTTCTGTCTAGTCTGCCTGCATTCAGTGCAGCTCAATATGTCTGACGTGCCCGTCAGATATAACAGATAAAGTCATGCAGTGTGTCTTTAAGGGTTTAGATTTAGAGTGCAGCTCATGCCAGAGGAATGAAGGGCATCACAAGCGGCTCTTCTGACTGAGGAGAGTAAAAGAGAGGCAGACATTCTCCATGAAATGGATATTATTTGAGGAAGACATTAAAAAAAACTGAAGTACTGAAGTTTTATTTTATGCCAATATTCCCCCACAACTTTTGGAATGAATAACTTCCTCTTAAACAGTTTGATCAAATACTCTCAGGAGTATCACTTGTGCTTTCCAGTCATGTGTAAAAGAAAGAACATCCTCTGTCTTTTTATGGTTTTACATATCAGGCCATAATAAAAACCGATCTTGCCTTTACCAGATCTTACAACTGTGTCAAAACAATATGAGCAACAATACCAGACTCACCGTGTCATCATCAATTTAACAGAAAACAAGTCAAAACTCACAAGCAGTTTGTGGAAGAAAAATAAATTCTCTCACTGTAGTCAGTGAATAAATAGCAGCTGGGTAATGCTAATCAAAACCTGATCAACCTGTGTGATCACCTCTTAAAAAGCATAAGTTTGGGCAGTTTGCTGGTGTGGAGTGATCAGATGTGTGTTAACACATTGGGGAAATACATGAACAGTTATCTTAGAGAGGATGTGGCTTCTCAGTCTGGGAAGTAATATCAAAACCATTTGGAATCCATCACTTTACACAGAAAGGCTTTTCACAAAGGGACAACATTCAAGATAGTTGATTTTTTTTCAGGACTGGATGTCTCAGCAGGTCCACTCCAAGATCAGGTAGTGCAATCCAAAGAAAATCTGCAAAAAGCACAAGAACTGCATCTCAGACTATATCTATTTAATATCCTCATAATACTCCATAAACCTCAGTTTGCATTCTTATTTAAAAAAAACAAAAAAACAAAACATGACACCATGGCTTAGGTTGGCAGAGCTACATCTGAATAGACAACAGGACTTTTGGAACATTGTCCTATAGACAGATAAAACCAAAGAACCATAATGCACTGTACCTGTATTTGTTGATAACCATATGCGTGTTTTCACAATGACCTCATGCCAGCTGTCAACCACAGTGGTTGAGGGTTGATGAATTTGGCTTGCTCTGACCCACAGGACATATACACCTTGTAGTTGAGTCAGCTGTACACTCTTTTCTATACTGAAGTATTCTGGAGTCAAATCTGAGACCATCTGTCTGAGCCAAAGTTTGACTGAAAGTAGGCCTTGCAACTATTGATATAACATGCAGCAGGAAAATAAACCACATATATATCAGTAAATCTGCAATAGAATGAGCAAGAAAGGATCTTGTGATCAAAGCCCAATACTGTGATAGGGCCTTAAGAGAGGATAAAAAAATGGCTACAAATGTAAATAAACTGAAAGAATGTTGTGTTGAAAAATGGTGCAGCTCACAGTAGTTCTGCAAACTGTTGAATTATGTGGGGGTACTTAAGTTATTGCACATGTGACTGTATTTTCATGACAAATATCAAATTTTTATAGATTTATTTCATTTGATACGAAATTGTTCCCATGGAGAAATTGATCTTTGGCCCGATTCTGTACCCCTGAATGACTTCACAATAGAGAAACAACACAGTATCACAGTCAACACAACACAAAGTAATTCATTTGAAGTGAACAGTGCGCATTCTATAGTCGTTTGCACACATTACATTCCTAACAGAGAAATTCATGTAAAATCATTCATGCTGTAATTTGACATTTTCAGAGTAAGAGTATTAATTAGATTTTTTTTCCCCCATTTCTTTATAGTATTTGGTTTTGTTGCTCAGCATTTTTCTGGTGGAATTCATTGCTGGTATCCTGGCTTACATTAAATACCAACAGGTGAGGAGCTTTGTCTTCTACTCATATATAGCATGATCCCTTATTAACTTGAATGAATCAAATTAACATAACATAACTTTCAATATAAATACATAAAAAGTGGATTTTAAATGTGAATCTTTATTCAACAATTGTGAAATCCTTCTTATCTTTGTTTGTATTCCACTTTGTGCAGTTAGTGTCATTTGTTATTTTCAATCATTCATTTTCAAAATGTAACCCTCTTCTAGGGCCTCATTTTTCTGCACTCTTCTGAGATTGCTCTGCATGCGATTCATTTGTCTTTCTCTTCACTCTTTTCAGTCATTTTCACACCTCTTTCTTTCCCCCTTTTCTTGCTCCAGTGTTTCCCTTTCTGCCACCAGGTAATTTCCTATGATGAGTTTCTGTTTTATGGGTATCTCTAACAGGTTCATATGAATTAGGTTTGTCTTTCCACTTTGTAATTAAAGGAATGGAAGTTATATTTATTTTACAAATCGAAGTGAAGAATGTTCCCTTGGTTCAGACACTGAGAAAATATGTGCTCATATATTTTGAGTTATCTGGGGGCATTGCTCAGGTAGGCTGGAATGTTACGGGTGAGGAATGAAACTTGACCAGGGGCTATTTTTATAGATGGGAGGAGATGTGTCAGTGTCAGACTTTTTTTTCTCATACTAAAGGGCTTCTCATATCTCACAGCTGGATGAAGAGCTCAAACAGAACCTGCAGACGACCATGCAGCAGAAATACCAGCAGCTAGGGGAGGAAAGCATCACACAGGCTGTGGACAATTTACAACAGGAGGTGTGGAACAATGATGCTCTTTCGTCTGCTGACTGGAGAAATGGGGAAAATAAATTACACCAAGAAATGACATTTTAAAATTTTCTTTACCTTTTATTATCATTTTTTAAAAATAATTCTTTCTCTTTCCTTTGGTCCTATTTGAATTGCCGTCCTCTCAGTTTAAGTGTTGTGGAAGTTACAACTCCTCAGACTGGAGAGACAGTGTGTGGATCCAGACACCAGGGAATGAAAGGCTTGTTCCTGATAGCTGCTGTAAAACTCCCAGTGAATATTGTGGCCACAGGGACCATCCCTCTAATATCTACAGGGTGGAGGTAGTTCAACTTCTCCATTTACCCAGCACAGCTTTAATGTTTCAATACAATAATTCTTTTTTTTTTTTTTTTTTCCTCTCAGGGAGGATGCATCCAGAAACTAGAAGACTTCATTCTGAGTCAGTTATATATTCTTGGGGCAGTGGGCATTGGCACAGCATTTCTCCAGGTGAGACCTTAACCAGTGAGCAAAACAATAACAAACTGTTTTTTTTAAATGTGCAAAATACAAGCTGCCGATACTGTGGATGTATGTGTCAACTAACAAGTTCCCTCTGTTTTATTTCAGCTTGTGGGGATGATGTTCACTTGCTGCCTTTACCGTAACTTGAAAGATGACCCATACTGATTCTGAACTCTTTTTTTAATGTTTCAATATTGTCAACTCCAATGATTGTTTTCCACTTACAAATACTACATTTGATTTAAATGCTGCTGGACAGCACTGCAAAATTCCAGTGCAATCTTATGTAATCATGCATTTTATGATAAAGAAATTTATGCGCAGATAAGCTTTCAGCCAAAAAACGACACCTTAGCTGAGAATTAATGTGGTTTATTTTGCATTAGTGTTACTTGTTTGTTTAGTTGTTGTTTTTCAGCGTTTACCATGACTGTAACAAAAGTATAGGTCAGAATTATATTTTGTTTGTCGAGGAGCAAATGAAAGATACTTGAAATTTGTCATTCTCAATGACTTACTGACATCCTTTTATTTTCAACTTCTATTCTGAAATTATTAAACCGGATGTTGTTGTCAGCTGACTCCACTTCCTCTCCTGCATCGTTCTACACATCAACATTTTGTTATTGACTAAAAGCAAATATTAATGAAATGTCGGCCAAACCAACATGTTTGATAGTTGCAAGTGCTTCTCCTCAAGGTAAGCAAATTTTCGTTTCGGTAGTTTTGTATCAAATAAAGCGAAGTTGTTCCGCTATTCAAGCGCCTGCTAGCTGTGGTCTAACAGCATAACTTGAAACAGCTAGCTTACAAAAATGCCTCAGTTTGCTGTCGTATATTTTCCCTTTTGTTCTTCCACTGGTTTTAACCCATGTGTTTTCTTTATTTAGGAGTGTCGGCGAAATCTTTTCTTCAATGCTTCAGTCTTTGTAGCACAGCGTTCAATCTACAGACCGCCACACCTGGGGTAAGAGCAGTCTGACGTCAACACGTTAACTCCGTGATTTGGACGTAGCTGTATCTGTGACAGGTGCTATGAGAATATGCAAAAAGCTGTCTGTAATGTCCTTAATGTATTTTCCTGGTGATAATTTTCTATTTCATGAGGGGGCGTATGATGTCATTAAGACATAAATTTCGTTTTGGAATAAATATTTAATTAATTTACTGTGAAAAAAGTAAACTGCTTCATTAAAGTTATTTATTTCGTATCCATAACTGGAAATGCTCTATTCATATGTCAGCTATGTCAATAGAGAAAATCATTTTTAAGTTGCAAACCATTTTTTGACTCTGGTTATTAATTGTATGTCATTGCCTTTCGTGTTGTCATCAGTGACCCCAGTTCTTCATTAACCTACTGTGTGCTGCCATGTTCCCATGTGCACCTTTGACTTGCAGGGGAAGCCAATAGACTTTATAGGAATCGATGAAAGTACAGCCAGATGGGTGCAGGACTTCAATTTGAAATCCTACGCAACACCTGCCAAACTGGAATCTATAGATGGTGAGAATATTGGTATTGTGATCACTTGGCTGTCTTTCTTTCTGTGAGCTTCTGCTGTCAGTTACATAATAACAATCTTTTCAAGGTGCACGATACCAGGCTCTGCTCATCCCCGACTGCCCTGGAGCACTGAATGACCTAGCTCACAGTGGCTCGTTGCACCGCATTCTCACACAATTCATCTCCCAACAAAGTGAGTTTTGGCCATATTTTTAAATCTTTGTCTTTTGTAACAACCTTTACACTTGTTTTTTGCCCCTCTCTCTCTATGCAGAGCCTGTCTGTGCTGTAGGACACGGAGTTTCAGGACTATGTTGTGCCACTGAAGGGCAGAGGTGGATTTTCAGTGGTTACAGCTTAACAGGGGTTGGTGTTCTTTCAAACCACAGGTCAATTAAATTTTCCAACACGGTATGTTCACTGTAGTCAGTAACTGTTTTTCTCTACAGCCGTCAGTGTTTGAACTGGTGCGGAAGCCGGACTTTGCCAATCTGCCCCTGATCGTGGAAGATTTTGTAAAAGACAGTGGTGGATCATACACAGGTGAGCTGACCTGCAGCACAGACAAAATTGGTTAAAGTTTTTCACTGTTTTCTAAATCTCCTCATATTTATCTGTTTTACAGCAAGTCAAGAAGATGCTGTGCACATAGTTGTAGACAGACACCTGATAACTGGGCAGAATATGCAGTCAACATCCCTTGCTGTGAATAATCTAATCCTTCTTTGTAATGCCAAATAAATGTTGTTCCATGTCTAAATGTATGTAATTACACAAACATTTATCTAGAACAAAAAGTAAAGATGTTGGGTCAGATGTTTGGCATGGCTGCTTGTTAACAATGGCAGTAAATTAAATAAAAGCAACACAGTCTACTGTTTTAATAAGTGTAAAAAAGTCTCAACGATGGCTGAGTCCTCTCCATAAACGGCTTGATCTGAGATGATTTCTGGCCTTGGATTTAGAAATGTTCCAGTCGAAGTCCTCTGAACAAGCACAAACCCTTTCAGTTTAACTTCACACATGTTGATGATCATGTACGTCTTGTTAAATGCAGATGTGTTACTGTGTATTGATGAAACCATACACATTTACATCATAAGAGAAAAGAAATAAAACATACTGACATGCACACCATTTACTTCAAGTACCTTTTAAAATCAACAAACCCCAATTTCACTCACACAAACAAGATTTCACAACACTTTCATCACCCTCAAACAAGTTGAATATTAACTTAATCCTGCCAGTATGTTGTATCAGAGTTCATTTCAGTTCAAAGACAAAAAAAAAGAAAAAACATACAGCAAAAATGTGACTGTTTTTACAATCTTCATCAAAAGGTTCAGCACTCATAGGAGATCATAGAAATAATCCAGTCCTTGTCCCAGTTCCCATAAGGAAATTCCTGTTCCCAGTTCAGTGGCTAGAGAGACCCGTGAGTAGATTGACTATAAAATAAAAAAAGGAAAAGGTAAATAAAAGGAACATTGTTAATCAGTATAATAGTGTTAAAAAAGTTAATGTTGCTTAAACTACAAATTTGAGAGTTTTACCTTCAACGATGGATAGTACACAACATGCTTAATTGCATTGTTTCTGGTGTAAAAGGGAGAAAAAAGATCTTTGTTTAGAGACACTCATGAGTTTGATTTCAAGCAACACTTTGCTGTTTAATACTTATTAAATGGTTACCTTTTGTAGCTGAAATAATGCTCAGCAGAATATTCATCCCAAATAATCTTTGGCCTTTGTTCTCGCAAAATCTCAATGTACCTGCAAGAAAACACAGAGAGGAGTGTGAAAAAATGTATTTCACCAGAGGTTCTTTGTAGAAAAATGGCTGTGAACCACTGATCTAACTGGCTTTTAAAAACTGCAACGCACTGAAGGACAGGTGGTATTGTTGTTTAAGGATTAAATGTTTTATATAAATGATTGTGATGTCTCCATACATTGCTATGTAGCCCACTGCTCAGCTGTGTTCCACTTTACGTCACAGCCTTATAGTTCAGTTGTGACTGTGGCAGAGGGTTGTGTGCATTGTGGGTAATGCTGTTACCACATTTGACCAAAACTTAATTGTGTGGAACAATAAAAGACCAAGACTGTGTCCAAAAGAAATTCTTTATACGCTGCTTTATTTTTTAAGCCTGTTTGCTACAACAAGCCCTCAAAAGTACCTCTTTTTTTGGCACACACACTGCCCAAACAATTGCAAAATGCAGTTTTACTGTATAGATGCGAAATAGTACCTGAACATCTCAATAAGGCAGTGATGATGCAAAATTATTAAAGAGTTTGAAATTCTAATTTACTGCTCACTGTGTAAACTTCAGTAATACGAGGGAGATACTGAGTGATCAAGGAAGGGATTTTGGTTGTACAACACCAATTGAACCTCTGTAAAATCTTTTTTTAAGTCAGTAAAATTCCAATTTAAGCTGCTAAAAAGTGCAGACAGTACTGAAAATTTCCACTGAAAGTTACAGCTTTATCTTACCTTCCCCCTAGGATTGGTTCTGTTCCCTGGCTTGCAAAGTCAAGGCCATAAAAATTGAGTCCAAGCAAGATCTTTTGCCTCCACTGGGGGCCGGGTGCTAGCTGGAGAACACAGTCTCTGACCCAAGGCAGGGGAGCACTCGGGCCAGGCCTGTAAAAAAACAGTGAAAACAGAAGTCAGAGGTCTGCATGCATGATGGGATTTTTTTAATTTTATAGTAGGCTGCAAAATGTCCTACCTTTAATTAAGGTGGAAAAAAAAAAAGAATTTGCACTCACTTGGCACCACTGGAGTAATCATATGTCATAAGGCTGAATCCATCAACAACAGGGGCCAACTGCTCAAACTCCTCCCTGCCAAACATCCCAGGCTGTCCCATGCTGTTAATTACAGACATGTAAAAATTAGCACCGGTGTTAGTGATTACTGATTCATTTATTCATTCATCTATCTACTTTCATTTATAGTTGCTAAGAAATAAAAACATGTATTCACCTTGTCACTGCTGGGGGAATAACAAGAATACAGTCTAATCTTTTTGCTTTCAAAGTCTCACATATGTGTTTCACCAAATGGACCAGCTCCCTAAAATGGGGAAAGAAAGAGTATTTGATTACTATAAGAATTTGATTTTGCTTTAATATCACAAAAAAGCCCAAAACAAATAGTTTCCACTTGACTCACTTTCTTTTGTTACCTCCCAGCTGGCTCCAAAGCTCCAAGGTAAAACCATCAAAGCCTTCAGTCTGAAAGGCCAAAGCATTCAAATCAGAGAGCAAATACAGAGTTTTGAGGGAGTTAAGTTAAAACACATAATTTAATTACCTTTGCTACATCCACCAGCTCATTTGCCAGCTCCTCAATTTCATCCTCACTGCCCAGCACACTCATGTAGTCCTGGTAGGACCAGCCATCAAACAACAGACGAGGCACTGAGGTTAAAAGAGAAGAAAATAAAGGAAATGTTAAACCTTTGGTGACTTGTACTGACCCCTAATTACATCTACTTACCCATCTTGACTTTTTTGTTTGACTTGCGTACCCCTTTCACCCAGCCTGTAAAGACCAAAAGATCATTTCATCTCATGTTAAACAACAGAGGTTTAACATTTGACTGCCAGCCGAGTCGCTCATTTACCCGGGTCATGATCATGGAGTCCCGTAACATCAAAGGTTTCAGGTCCTCGTCTGCGGAGCTGAAGCCACACTGGAGACACTGATGTTAGTTTGGAGCCAAACGTCTTGGCAACATCATAGCCGTGGGAATTCCACTATAAAAACAGATTCAACATTGTTGTGGGTGTTGCACTAGACTTCCGGTTTTTGGAGCTTTGCAAAGGACAACACTTGGTTTAGAAATATACTGCTTGAACTACGAGCCAGCGTACACAAACTTGTCGAAAGTGCAAAATATAAGACAGAGGTCGTCTAGTCTAATAACTCTGTAACAGAGGTCCTCTCGTCTAGTTACTCTGTAACAGAAGTCCTCTAGTAAAGTTACTCTGTAACAGAGGTCCTCTAGTAAAGTTACTCTGTAACAGAGGTCCTCTAGTAAAGTTACTCTGTAACAGAGGTACTTATAGTCTAGTTACTCTGTAACAGAGATCCTCTAGTAAAGTTACTCTGTAACAGAGGTACTTATAATCTAGTTACTCTGTAACAGAGGTCCTCTCTCGTCTAGTTACTCTGTAACAGAAGTCCTCTAGTAAAGTTACTCTGTAACAGAGGTACTTATAGTCTAGTTACTCTGTAACAGAGGTCCTCTAGTAAAGTTACTCTGTAACAGAGGTACTTATAGTCTAGTTACTCTGTAACAGAGGTCCTTTTAGTCTAATTACTCTGTAATAGGTCTCGTAGTCTATAGTTCTCTATAACACAGGTCAGAGGATCAGAATTGCACAACACCTATCTGTGTCCAGTATAATCTTTTAATAAAAGGTCTCAGGTTTCCCTGGAGAAAATCTGTATCACCTTTAAAGTTTCCAGACTCATTCTTTACATCAGGGTAGCACAAGGGGAATATGTGCTTTCCAATGCACGAAGATGACCGGGTACTTCCTTTCAAGAAGGTAAGTTTTGTGTTTGGAGACTGGTGCTAGAGAATACTGTTCTGGACTAATAGATACTTAAGAGTTTGCTGTAATGCCTTGAATCAGACCTCCTGGTACCTTAGTGCAGTATTTCTCAGTGCTGGCCCTTTGGACTCCCTGCCCTACATGTTTTGCATGTGCTACTTAAACACACCTGACTGAATTAAAAGTCTCATTTGCAAGTTTACAAAGATCTTGACTAGCAGTTAAATTAATTTGAAATGGGTGTGCTGAAGCTGAAACCATCTCGCACATCCACGGCAGGACTCAGACTACCGAGGACCAGGATTGAGAAACATTGCATAGTGCATTGACAAAGAAAAGTGCTCGCTACTAGGAAGTAGGGACTCCCCTGAATGAATAGGGGTTAGTCTAAGGCCCTGAAAGGGACCAGTGAAGCAGGGCACATTAAAGCAAAGGTGTCAAACTCAAGGTTTTTTTTCCCTCCTGCTCCAATACCTGACTAAAATTAATGGATCATTGTGAAGACTTGACAAAAAGCACCGGATCCATTTGATTTGAACCAGGTGTGTTGGAGCAGGGAAACAACAAAAACCTGTATACTGACCCTCGAGGACGAGAATTAAACACCCCTGCATTTAAGTGTAGGTTTATGTTTTCAAAACAAGTTTAAGAGATACATGATACTGCTTTCATATGGAACAGATTAGGATTGCAGCAACCTGGTAATAGTTGTGACAACGTAGGTCATTCTATTGATAAAAGCAACAATTTGTTTAATCTCTGTTGTATCACTGTTACTTAGCATTGAAAATCCTTCAATGAAATACAAAGAGGGACTTTTGCAAATGTCCACTATACAGTATAATGCCAGTTTAGATTAATGAAGACTTCAGTGAAATTAATAATGAGGGTCCTTTAATGCTGCAATAACCATGTTATCAAATTTTTAACAAAAAGAGAAGGTGCAGATACATGAGTGATTAAAATTCAGGCTTACGGGTGTGACATATCCAAGCACTGGTCCTTGAAATGTCTTTTTGATGTGAAGACAGTACCTCTTTTCCTCCTTCACCACATCTTTCCAGAGTAAATCTGACACAACAAGGCCTCTCTCCAACACAGACAGTTCAGCTGGAGATGTCTAAACGGCGACACACAGGGGGAAAACAGTATCAAGTGAGTCTTTAACACGGAATATCTATGTGAGCTGACAGCAGTATCAGCTCATACATATGCACAGGTAGAAAGAAGCAGGTACTCACCTCAGTTTCACCTTTATGCGACTTCTTTGCATCCGTTTTTGAAAGCGTGGCATTCACCATCCAGCAGCACGAGACAGCATGCAGCAATATTAAAGTAGTTTTCATTTTCAGAAAAACTTAGCTTTAAGGTGCAAACAGAAACTGTCTGGCTCAGGTCTACAGGTTTGCAGTGGGAGTGTTTTCTTTCTTCCTTCCTGGCTCAGATGTGACAGGTTTAAACCCAGCATATCCTCCTCCTGAGGTCTGAAATCACACAGCACACCGATCCCAGACAGCCCAGTTCATATTCACACTGCAAAGATATCAAACCTGAATTTAAGATGAGCCACGTTGCTTTCAATGTCAGTGATTAACGGCTGTTGGACAACTTAGCTCAACGTGTTTGAGCTCTGTCAACAGAGCGGGCAACTTCCGTTTATGGAGTTTTTCAAATTAAAAGTGATTAAACGGGGAGAAGTCATCCCGACCGGCAGGTGGCGGTAGACCTAACATGGAAACCGGGCGACACAAAAAGGAAGACAGCAGAAGTTAAATAAACCTGCTAATGCGATGCATGGTGCAGTCCCACAGGAGATATTATTAGGATATTTAACCGAACTTGCGATTATTTTTATGTCCTGCAGGCTTGTCGTTTCTCGGTTGTAAAGGTAAGCGTCTCTGTCAGTTACTGAATGAGGGTAGTTTTTTCTTGCTAGCTTGTAAAGTTATTTATATTTCATTTAACCAGGAAATTGCACCTATAAATTTTTATTACCCATCTATAGCTGTACTCAGTTTATTTTTCTGTGCAGTCAACTACATGGCGAACTTAAGAAATACCTCATGTGTGTAAAACTACACAAGTCATGCTGTAATATTCGATGTATGATCTGTTTACCGAGTTTGAAACAAGCTTTAAGATTCTTTTTATTTCATTTGTTTATTTCACACAATGCAAATGATGTACTGTAGCTTAAGAAAATCTACGAAATGAATTGGAAGGTAGGCTAATGGGTGTTGAATGACCCTAAATGAAACAAAATTATAGAAAGTTGATCCTCATTTATGTTCTGTATTCACGGGCAAAACTTCCCAAATATATTGAATTTAACCATCCAACTAATCACAAAGTTTTCCAATCAAATTTAACCTGATGTGCAGAAGAAGAAGCACTAACTTGTTTAGGGAATTTATCATAAAATAATTTTCTTTTGTTGTTTGTTTGTGTTTGCTTTTGTTTTTTGTTTTGAGTGATGGCTGTGGAAAAATTTGTGTCCAAGACCCTCGAGCTTCTACAGGAGGAACGAGAGGCTGAGATAGAGGAAACCAGGTAAAATAACATTCAGACTGTCATCCCTTACCAGACAGAGGGTTAGCTTAGTTAGTCTTGTAGATTTTGTTGGAGAAAATGAAAAAGCTATTTTAGATATGAAGCAGCAGTGAGCTTCACCAAGTGGTGTTTGTTACCCTTCACTTCATATTAACACCACATTTTTCTAAGAGCAAAAATTGTAGTAATGTCTAAATGTAATTAGGAGTATGGTTCAAATAAATGAAAGTTGATACTGACAAACCTCTGGAGCTATATAGGATTGTAAACTGGCTGAATTTTCTTTTGTGTACATCTTTAGAAAGGTTTGATAAACAAGGTGAGCTATTGTTTTAACCATGGAAAATTAAAGAGATAATCTTTGCTGCTCATTGTTGACTCTATACAATGATAATGCCCTGTTGTGCTCTCAGGATATGGCAGGAAAACATTTCTCTGAAAGACCTTCAAAACAAAGGAGTTTGCCTGCTAAAACTACAGATTGGGAGTCAGTCCACAGGCCTGTATGGACGCACGGTTGTCATCCTCGAGCCAAGAAAGCATCTTGGTTTCTCATCTCTTCCAAGCAACAGCTTTGGGCCAGGTGAGATGAAGCGCTTAACACCAGTGTTACTGGGGACTTGGCTTCATGTTTTACTGACTCTGTGGTACATGTATTTTGTTCCAGGTGATATAGTTGGCTTGTATGACATCTCTGGATGCACTGCAGCCTCACAGATCTGCACAGGGATTGTAACAAGAGTCAGTCAGACATCCATAAGTGTGGCCTTTGATGATTTAAAGGATGGTAGCAGCTTTGATTCAGATGCTCTTTACAACCTCTTAAAACTAGCCAATGATGTCACTTACAAAAGAATGAAACGGTGAGTAATGTCTGCAATGTAAAATGTCATGGATGAGTGTAAATCTTAATTTGGCAATGTGTTTTGTGCTTGCAGTTCCTTGAATGCATTAAATGGATACAGCAATGGACCAGCTGCCAATATGATTGATGTTCTCTTTGGAGACACACAACCGTCTTCTCAGTCACAGCCAAGTAATAAAGCTTTACTTGATGTGTCTATTAGAAATTGCCATCTTGATGACATAAACAGCTAAAAATCTGTATAAATTTGACAATTTCATTGTTTTTCATGTATGTTTCTGTTTCGTTTTATTAGATGAAGTTACCTTTTTCAACTCAAACTTGGATGACTCCCAAAGAGAGGCTGTGTCCTTTGCTCTGTCACAAAGAGAACTGGCTGTGATCCATGGACCTCCAGGCACTGGGAAAACTACCACGGTGGTGGAAATCATCCTGCAACTAGTCAAACAAGGCCAAAAGGTACAAAAACATGAATGTGTTGTGTCACATGCTGCTGTATGTGTGACTGCAGGGACTCCTTCTGCACAGGAACATTTTGATAACTGGGTTCTTCTGACCCTGCAGGTCCTCTGCTGTGCTCCCTCAAATGTTGCTGTGGATAATTTAGTGGAAAGGTTAGCCCGGTGCAAGGCCAAAGTCCTGCGACTGGGTCACCCTGCCAGACTGCTGGAGTCCATCCAGAAACACTCACTGGATGCCATCCTCGCTCAGAGCGACAATGCAAACATTATTGCTGATATCCGTAAAGATATTGACAAAGCATTTGTGAGTATTGTAACATCTTGGCTCAGAGCTGCAACAAGAAGGCACTAAAATGCCACTCTGGTGTTATCTTGTATGACTTGTCTCATTTTACATCTTTTGTTTTGTTTCAAGATGGGGATGAAGAAAATGCCAGAAAAAGGAGAGCGGGTGAACTTTAGACGAGAAATTGGGGAACTGAGAAAAGAGCTGAAAAACAGGGAAGCAACAGCCATCACTCAGATCCTGAAGAGTGCTGATGTTGTGTTGTCAACCAACACCGGTCTGTACTAGGAAGAAAATGCCATTCAGTTGTAGCAGAGACGATGAAAGACAATCAGAGATCACTTTTCTGTGTCTGCAGGTGCTTGTGATGATGGGCCTCTGAAGTTCCTGCCAGCAGAGCATTTTGATTGGGTGGTGATTGATGAGTGCGCTCAGGCCCTGGAGAGCAGCTGCTGGATCGCCCTGCTCAGAGCGCGCAAGTGCATTCTGGCTGGAGACTACAAGCAGTTGCCACCTACTATAAAATCCCAAACGTAAAGCTGCAAGTTTTTGCCATTTTTTTTCATTGAAAGATTTAAAATTTAGGTATTTTTTTAAATGTAATTCTCTCTAAAAAATCATTGAGGAAGAAGAACTTCTGTATTCACAGAAAGAAGTTCATTTTAAACTATTTGCTTGCATATGTTTATGCAGATTGATGCTTATTATTCTTGTATATTACTGATACAGGGCTGCATCAAAAGGCCTGTCTTTGAGTCTTATGGAAAGGCTTATCCAGATGTATGGAGACTCAGTTGTCCGCATGCTCACAGTCCAGTACCGCATGAACAGCGTCATCATGGAGTGGGCCTCAAAAGAGATGTACCAGGGAAGACTAACCGCTCACAGCTCAGTGGAGAGACATTTACTAAAGTGAGTGTCTACAAAGAGAGAATATTTGCGGTGTAGGATCTGCCTTTTTAAAATTAATTTACTCTTCAAACCTTTTTAACAGGGATTTATCAGGTATTGCCTGTGTTGAAGAGACCAGTACTCCGCTTCTTCTGATTGACACAGCAGGGTGTGGTCTGAGCGAGATGGAGGTCACAGATGAGCAGTCCAAAGGCAACCAAGGTTAGGAGGTTTTCTTAAAACTAAATGATGAAATCAAAAGTAAACTGAATGCCCTTACTGACTGGGTTGTGTGATGTTAAACAGTGTGTCTCCTGTTTCTTCAGGTGAGGTGGACCTTGTTGAACTGCACATAAAGGCCTTGACTGAAGCTGGAGTCAAAGCCAAAGACATTGCTGTTATTGCTCCCTATAATTTACAAGTAAGTCCCAGATTTGAGCAGTGCTGCAACTCAGTTTAATTATCAATTTTCTTTTGTTTTTTTTTTCCTAAAATTGCCACTGAAAACAGAAAAACAAGCAACTGAGACAAAAGGTAATCAGATTTATTTACAGACTTACAATGAGAAGTCCATTCAGTAGAAAAAATGCGATGTATTGTTAATATGATAAAAAAAACATATATATATAGACGCTAAGCATATTGTGCAATGTTAGAAAAAACTGAATTTTATAAAATACTGCATAAAATAAATTAATTATAGTGTCACATTAAAAAGAAAACAGAAATTTAATTTTTTTATTAGCTTTAAATGTTAATGTAGAATAAGATGAAGACCTAAAGATGATTAAAAACAAAAACAATAATACTGTCATGTGAAAAGCTGAAAAAAAGTTTAAAGTAGGAGTATTTTTCAGTTTTGAGGGATTCCTCAGTAGTATCATTAAATCTGAACTGAGGGGCATCGCAGCTTTTAAACCAAAAGCTTTTCTGAGAGGTGCAATATCTTGTCAGCCATTTCAAGAATTTAAAAGCAACAAAAACAAAGAAATAACCAGTGCATGTGCTTAACTGTTGGGTGTAATATAATTCATACATGTACTGCATTTATATAGTTGTAGTCCATTTATAGTACTTTTACTCATCACTCAATACACATTTTGATCATAGACATGATAAAGCCAGACACACATTCATGCAGGATTTCGTAGTGGTCACAGATTTTAGCTTCACAGTGCTTCTTTCCCTTTAAAATTATTATACCCACATGCAGATGAATTAATTGGTCTCAGTGTCAAGTTAAAGGCATGAAGGCTGACAAACTGATTTGAATCACCAACTTTCCAAATTACAACTAAATACGCATCAGTTTTCACACCATACTACTTTTTTCTCTTAAAAGAGCATCTTTCCATAAAGTGACACATTCACTCGGTGTCTGTTGTGTCTGGGAAATGATTATGTAAACAGTAAGAACACTAAATATTTTCTATCCATAAAGATGTTTAAAACAGTTCCAGACAGACAAGTGAATGCAGTCATTCACGATATCAAGGATGGCGGCAGATATGAAGACTTGCTCCCCAGACTGAATCTGATATTGTTTTGTCAGAGTCGTTTCCCATATATATTCGGTGTCTTAAAATGGAATGAATTAATACTGGAGCATAAAATGCACAAAGTGTTGCAACATCTCATCTATTTGTTGACTTTATTATAATACGAGGCTGAAAATGGCAGAAAAAACTCCCAGCTTGATCTGAACAACATTTTTTTTTCTAGAGGGAGGCTCTGTTATTGGTATGTTGTTATTTTTTAGGCTGTTCTTGGTCTGTTTCCTCCATATTTACAGACTCAGAATTTTCAGACGGCTCAGAAAGTTTTTGTCTGCATATTCAAGATTTATCCCTGATGTCTGTTTCCAGAACCAGTCCTAAATGGGAATGGTGGGCATTTACACATGCTTTTCCAGTTTCTTGAGGAAAAAAAAAAAGTCTGATCTTTGATTAATTTAAAGCAGTTGTATGTGACACAGAAGCAAATATTTGAAGATGCACTTTTTTTTTTTTTTAGATGCATCATTTTTACTGTGCCAATTTCGAACTGTTGATGCCAACTGACTTGTCACATTTTAAGATTTATAACATTTTTATTTCACATTTAATCATAAACTTTGAATAGTTGTAATGCATTTGTCAAATGTCTGCATGTGTGTAACTGATGCTGCCATCATGGTCCTGATGTTCATGTTAAAAGACATTTTGATCCCAGTAAGACTTTTCATAAGTAAACAAAGCCAACTATGAATTTTGAATCATTTAAATTCTGTTTTACCATTCATCTGGACTAGTAAAAAAAATAGATTACCGTATTTTCTGGACTATAAGTCACACTTTTTTTTCATAGTTTGGCGGTTTGTCCAACTTATAGTCCAGTGCGACTTATAAAAAATATATAGAATTTCACAT
The DNA here is from genome assembly GCA_023101725.1 of Atherinomorus stipes. Classification (NCBI taxonomy): domain Eukaryota; kingdom Metazoa; phylum Chordata; class Actinopteri; order Atheriniformes; family Atherinidae; genus Atherinomorus; species Atherinomorus stipes. The sequence goes on along the minus strand of JALJCO010012252.1, from coordinate 320,618 downwards.
ATTTTTAAGTATCAATTCATATTGACTGACATGAGCCAAGAAGTAAATATTACCGTCTAATGTCAAAAGAGGGTGCTCTAGGCTTGTGACAACTATATTCTGCTCCTAGGGCAAAAATCCCAAAATAGCCTTATCTCAGTGAGAGAAGTTCATTTTGGACATCTGGCTGTGCGGTGGAACAAATCCTCAAAAAACATGTTTATCCTTCTTAGTTGTGATGTTTATGGTCATTTACAGGCATAAACTTTGGAATTGGACTGATTGGGTCCTTTGTAGCAGTATCAAGTATGAAAAATCTGAAAATCACTCTATTTTAAATAAACAAATACGACTTAAAGTCCGGTGCGACTTGTATATGTTTTTTTCCTGTTCATGATTCCTTTTTTTGACTGATGTGACTTATACTCAGGAGCGACTTATAGTCCGGAAAATACGGTAACTAAGATATTCACTTTGGTCAACACCAGAACCTTTAGAACAAAAATGAGGAAATGACCCAACAGTGTTTTTTCAAACAATAAATAATGCATTTCTTATCTTTTCATCTTTATAAAGGTTGATCTTCTACGTCAGAAACTTTCAGCACGGCACCCTGATCTGGAGATAAAATCTGTGGATGGATTTCAGGGAAGAGAAAAGGAAGCTGTTGTGTTGTCTTTAGTTCGGTCCAATAGAAAAGGTGACCTCTGAACGTGACCTGCTGTCAGTTGCACCACGTTATTAACATGGACCACATTGATTTATCTCTAAATATGTTTATTTCTTTACTGTAGGTGAAGTTGGATTTCTGGCAGAGGACAGAAGGATAAATGTTGCTGTTACTCGTGCAAGACGTCACATTGCTGTAGTGTGCGACACACAAACCGTTCAGAATCACCCTTTCTTGAAATCCCTGATCAGTCACATGACTGAATTTGGTGAAGTCAGGACTGCATTCGAATATCTTAAAGATATTGTGCCGCAGAACTACACTCGTGATCACAAAGACGCAAAATCCGCATCTTCCAGTACCTCTGCATCTACCAAACAGAAGCCCAGAGATCAGCCCTCCTACAAGGCGAAACAAGGACCGAAGAAACCCCCTGGAGACAGCAACAAGGAAAATACTGCTGGTTCCCTTAAACATACAAGGGGCCACACATCAGCGCTGACAGAGCAGGAGCAGAGCATAAGCAGACGTGCTGAGATCAGAAAACAGGTGGAGAACTTTATGAAGGACTTAAATGAGGCTGATTTACAATTCCCATCAACGTTTAACTCGCACGACCGACTGCTAGTCCACCAGATCGCTGAGGAGCTGGGCCTCGTCCATGAGAGCAAAGGGGAGGGCAACAGCAGGTGGATCACTGTCTCCAGACCTGTCGAAGCAGCATCAGCGGAGGAGAAAACACAAGGAGAAACAACGCAGGAGGCAGAAACATCCTCAGTTCACGAAAGTGGACCGTCGTGTCAACCTCCGTTAGACCTGAAAAGTTTACATTTGGAGAGAATGAAAAGAGAGCAGCAGAAAAGGGAGGAAATAGCTCAACAAAAAAAGCTGCAGAACATTCCTCCAGCTCAGGGACAGCCAACAAAGAAGAGCAAAGGTTTGTGTCAGTAACGTCTCAGAAAATCTTTTCTAACATGTCCATTTAAAAAAAAAAAAAAAATCTGTGTACATCTTGTTGCTTTCAGGGAAAAACAAAACGAAGGCAGGTGCCTGCGACATTGCTGCTGCGGCTGCTCCAGATGATGACTTTGACACTCTCATCAGCGCCGTGATGAAGGCTGACAGCGTTTGTAGTTTTGTCAAGTGTAAAGCATCCGTATTAACGCTCGGACAGCTTTGCTTGTTCTGCAACAGGCAGTACTGTCTCAGTCATCATATACCAGAGGTAAGAGACACACTTCAACCAAGCAAGAAATTCACTAAGATTAAACTTCATTTACTTCTAAAATAACATTTAACACCATTAAGACTGTTGTTCCTTAAAATCTGATTGTCATGTTAAAATTGTCTTAGGTTCACGGGTGTGGAGACAAGGCCAAGTCTCATGCCCGGATGAGAATAAGCAAGGAGGGTGTTCTTTACGCTGGGAGTGGGAAGAAAGACAAATCCATGGATCCTAATAAAAAGCTCATCTGCAAAGAAGGCTGGACTCAAAATTAAAGGATATGGCATCACAAAGGAAACCGAAGACCAAGGATAAAGATGGTTAATCAGATCTGCAGTTTAACAAATGTGAAGATTTTGTTCTTAAAAACATAATCAAATATTTGATTAAACATTCTTTTGTGACCTCCACTGAATATTTCCATCTTGTTTTTGCCAGTCCTGATGATGGCTCACATTCCTTATTCAAAACAGTGTGTCCATGTCCCTCTAAAGCTGCTGCACAGGTTTATTCCACGTTCACTGTTATTTTCAGAGGACGGATGGTGAGTGGGCTCGAGTTTTTCCAGTCCTCAAACAATCCAGGAGAGAAGTAGGGGAACATCCTCTCAGTAAATCTGTCTTTGAACATGTGTATCACAGTTGAATCTGCAGCATTGATGAAGACCACCTTTCCCTTGTCGTAGTCCAGCTCAATGGTAACCATCTCAGGCTTCTGCTTCATTATGAGCTTGGTGGGGGGGGAGGTCTGAGCCCACAGCGAGTTTCCACTGCACATGCCGATCACCCAAAAACCCTCAGCAGGATTGAGGAAGATGGTGCTCTTTCTTTTGCTGGACTCTCGTGCCACTCCGATGTACCACTCTTTTCCTTCACCCACCTCAACGGTCCAGCTGTGCTTTCCAGATGTAAAGCCACTGGCTCCCAACACACACAAACGGCTGGTGAAACGCTCGGGGTTGTCGGGTAGGAGCTGCTTGCTGCTGTACTGCACACAGGTTAGCTCTTGAGAGAACATCAAGTTGGACTGGGCGGTGTTTGGATCCAGTATGACGGGAACTGGAAAAGAGGAAGTTCAGTCGATGGAAGTTATACACCCGACAGTAAACGTGCAAGCAGCTGTCCTCTTACCCACCGTATTCAACAGTGTTTGCCATCTTCTTCCAGATGCCAAACTTCAGACATCCCAGATGCTTTGCAGAGTTTATCAGAATGTCTCTGACACACTCTGGGTCATGAATGTTGCATTTCACCCTAAAATGTATTGAAATCATGACTACATATTCTCATGAGAACAGATTTTAGCAGATGACGCGCTGTTCGTACCTTTTCTTTGTCTGCTTGTAGTCCTTAAATTTGAAAGATGAAGACAGTTTATTAAATGAATTTTACACGAGAAAAACAACATGCATTGTGAATAAAGACCGGGTTACATCTAAGTCACATCTGTGCACACGCATACCACAGTATCCACACAGACTGCAGGGACCATGAAAGAACTCTACGATTGATTCATTTGTAAGCTATTATTAAAGTGTGCACCATCCTCAGAAGATAACTGCTATAATTTCAGTGTTGCACTATTTATAATTCATTTCCACCAGCCTCAGTTCAACAGAAAACACTAGTCCTGTTATTCAGGATAATGTTGCGTTTACTGTCAAGTGACTGATCTGATCAGTTTTCTTCTTGGATGACGGTCAAGTCAATTCAACAAGTTAAATCATTGTAAGAAATAAAGTAATAAAAAGAATGACTTGATTTGTAATTGCAACATACTTCAAAAACCCTCCTACATATTATACAACAGTTAAATGTCTGGAATGGAAAATAGCAGTTTGTTTATTTCATTTCTGGAGATGTTTCCAGAAACTTTTTTTCCCCTTTTCTTTTTTTTTTCAACAATACTACCTGAAGCAATAAAGGTTAAATAATAAAAAAAATTATAATAAAAAAAACACAGCAAAGACCTTAAACTGCTGCATCATAAACAGTCTGAGAATACTGTTTTCAAGCATACCTGTAAAAACGGTATCTTGCTGGCTCTGAGGGCTGTTTCAATATCTTTGATGGTGGAGGAGAGAGTATTGATCTGCTCTTTTATGTGTTCAATCTTGGTACACATGACCTTGACCTTGGTTTCCTCTTCTTGTTTCAGCACCTTCAATCTGCTCTTTTCCTCTTCCCAGAGGAACTGATGAAGTTTCTTAAATTCATCTTTTATTTCTGACTCGCATTGAGAGCTTTGGGTCTGTAATGTTGAAAAAATTGCTCATTAAAGAAAATGAATATTTTTTTTTTTAATATGGGACTTTTTTTTCTCCATCCGAAACAAAAGGAAAAAATTAAGATATCACATTAAAAAGAGCACATTAAATGTTTACCCTTATATAAGTTTTTGTTTCCTCCCATTGCTGCCTTGTCTTGGTCAAAGTTCCAAGTTTTTTCCTTAAGAGCTCCAACATGCCAGAAATTTCAGTCTGAAAAAGATTTACATTTGAATCTTCAGCAATTTGAAAAATGGTTTTCTAAACTTTGTTTCATGTATTTAAGCTTCTTGCAAATGTTGGGATTTTCTGATATAATGCAGACAAAAGTATAGAGAAGTCTATCAGTATACAAATAATTAGTTTAAGCTCTTTAAAAGTCCTGAATCACAAAGTCACTCATGTAACTTGTCTCTGTTGTGATGTTTTTGTTTTTACTGTACCTTTTTGTCTTGGGCAGCCTCCTCCACCGGGTAGCACACATGCATTTTATGCTTTTTTGATATTTGGCAGACGAGACAAATTAGCTCTTCATCATTTTTACAAAAAACCTGGAGTTTCTCGTTGTGAAGAGAACAGACTTCTTGATTCCTGCCAGTTAGTACTTGATATTCATCTGCAGCTATCTTTAGAGCCAAATTGATAGGAGGCCTCCCAGAGGTGGACTCGGTACCACACACAGGACATTCTCGACATCCTTTCCATTCCCAGAATTTGTGTAAACAAAGTTTGCAAATATTGTGGCCACATATTAAAAGAACAGGAACGCAGTAAATCCCAGAGCACTGAGGACAAAGTAAGTCCTTCTCAGAGAGAGAGTTCATCGCTGCCATCAGGTTGAGGAGTTTCAGTGAAGTCATGCGAAAGGAAAACTTCCTTTGTGCAAATCAGGTGTGGCAAATGTAGGAGGCACAACCCAGAAGACTCAACTGGTTACAGTAAATGTTGACCAACTAGAAAGACAAGTTAAATATACAAGTGTGTGCATATATTTTTTTTTTTTTAACATGACGACACCTCACAAAATAACACATTCACTTTTGGTGCGCTTTATTTTCCATAATGAAATGTTTTCATATTAGACACAATAACATAGTTTGATGAAACGCATAAACAAATAAACAATGCATCTCAGTCAGACTCTAAATCAAATAATCATGTTGTCTAAAAAAAAAAAAAACGAAAAATCAGAACAACCTACATGTCTTTAGACCTTGTGGTATTACTGCATTTCTCCTCATAGCTTGGAGGCAAAAACAGAGGTAGTTTCAACTGTTAAAGATGCTGTCAATTCTTTTTATACCCCAGAGCCAAGAATGAACTGCTAATATTTATGTCTATGCAGGTAAACAGAGTGAATCATCATTTTGGATGGAGAGCTTAGAAAAGAACCATGTTCAGAAAAGAGGTCAAGTTTCTAAAAATGAGAAGTGATAAGTGCTTGTGCAAAGTAATTATGTTGATGCCTCCTTCCTCACACTTAATTCGGATTCTATTTGGACAAAAAAAAAAAAAAAAAAAGAATTAAAAAGCTACAATTTTGTCTCTACTCTGTTTCTATTTGTTGGTGAAGGCACAGGAATGTACCCTGTTTTCCACTGTGTAGTTAAATAAATAAGCATTTGCACCAGTGTCAGAATAGATTAATAAACTACAAGCAGGCTCCTAAACAACTTTTGTAAATGGAGCTTTCAGACTTCAAGGAAAAAACGACTAAAATAAAAATTATTGTGCGAGCTCAGATGATTTTTCCATTTCAAAGCACAATGAAATTAGAAATAAATAGTTAATAAGGAATATAAATGGTAAAACTCACTGACTGTTAAGTAACATAATGAAGAACCTTCAAATAAATAAAAAGGCAGTTACGTGGGTTTATATATTATTGCAACTTTATACTGATGCCTAGTATTTTACATAAAACATGCAGCCTCTCACTGATACAATAGCTCTGGTTTGTTTTTAGCTTTCTTCCTCCAAATCCACCTGAAATCTCAGCTTTTACTGGTAATATGTTATACATACTGTATGTTCTACATTAAAATACAATGACTGTATCTAAAACGTTGTGTAACTGTATGATTGGTCAAAGATCCTTTCCCTATAGGTTTCTTTCTCCGTAACATTTGTTCTTGAATTCAACAATATTTAGCTGATATCAGAGTTAAGAGTAAAGTAATCCCAGAGTTGAAATGAAAAGAATTTTCTATGAATACGCGTGTTCAAAGAAAACCTGCTCCTTAACCTAGGTGAATAAGAAAAGAAAAGAAAAGAAAAAACAGCTGCATGTACCTGATTTATAAAGACATACTAGTTTTTGAATGGTTAAGAGATTTTAGTTAGGTTTTACAAAACATCGCAAATAAATCAAACTTTTAAAAGAAATTAACATGAGAATAGTATGTACATGAATACAAGTATAAATATGTATGAACTCAGAAAGGGCTCAACTGTTGAATGAAAAACTGGATGTAGCATAACAAGGAAGGCGACCAAGATTACTGAGATATCACTGATCATTTCATTTTTACTAAACAATTTCTACGCATAAAATATCCAACACGCTAATCTATAAATGTTGTTTCTGACGGTCCATATCCCGTGTTAATGCTGCAACAGATGGCCAGTCATTAGAAACAGTGTACCTTCTTCAGTTTATCTTGAAATTCAACACTGTTAATAATACCACGTCTCCTCTGTCGGTGTCAGACTGATGTCTAAATGAGACGGACGCCTTGATCAGAGTCCTCTGAGCCGCACTCTGGGACATTCTGGGTTTAGTTAGGCATCCTCTGCGCAGAGCAGCGAGCTGTTGCTCCTTAAACGTCTTCAGCACATCCTGAGGCTGCCTGCTTCTCTCAGATCAGTCTGGAGCCTGTGAGGCATCATGCTGTGTCTGCAGATCCAACGCACAAACACAGTCTCGCAATCAGACAAAGCCGGGCTTCATTGAGGACTTGAAACACTTCGGACAACCTTTCGTGCCGTTTGTCTGCAGACACCTGAAAACATGGGTTCAAATTAAGACATGATATTTTTTTTTTTTTCTAACCAAATGTAAAAATCGGCCGCATTAATCAACAATGCGGATTAAGTTTGCACCACAGATGATATTTGATTTCTTAATTTAATTTAATTTCTACACCTACTTGAGATGGAAAATGTGGGAACAGGGCAGCGCCTGCAGCTTTTGGTCCCTGTCCCCGATGGACTCCCCACACATGCCGCAGTAGAGCTCCAACTCCTCCACACACTGAAGAAACTTCACCACCTGCTCCCTGAGCTCGTCCTGCTGCTCACGGCTTCGGTAGATCCCTTCACTCAGGCAGTGAACTTTCAGTGTGCAAAGCTTGCACGCAGGAAAAAGACAAACATCATGGCATGTGCACTTTGACTGCAAGTTTTACAAAGATGCTGTGCAGGGCTGCCATTAATGATTATTGTTTGATTTGCAGTTTGTGTTGGCTCATTTACCTTGTTTCCCATTCCATCTGCCAATTCCTGCGCTCGCTGCAAAGAATCAAGAGCCTGAAAAATAGACAGTGGGATAATGATCACAGATGTTTTCATCATGAGATCCAATGAAGTAATTATGCTAGTTTGATTCTGTCATTCATATTTCTATAATATATTATGGACCTTGTCATATTCTTTCTGCTGAAGCCAACACTTTGCAACCCCCAGATAGACATGTGCTTGTCCAAGACGATTCCCAATCTCAGTCATAATACCCAATGCAGACTCATAACGTGGGAATGCTTTCTAAACAGGAGAGAAGTGCCAAAAAAGGTTGTTGTATTTAAATACATAAGCACACTGTTATTCTGTCAACTTTCCAGTACAAGTTTAAAAGGAAACATCAATAACTAGTTCTCAAAAGTGGAAATTGGTCTGGATGTAATATTGCCACCTTACATCAACGTCATGCCTGCAGCGGTGTATGTCTGCAAAGTTTAGTAAGCACAAAGCCTGCAGAGGCCGGTCGCCGTGTTGAAGCGCAATCTTCATAGATTCCTGTCGGAGCACAGAGGATGAGAGTCAACATCTCCACAACAGCCTGTGTCCCCTTAAACTACAATAAGAGATGTGTTCAGCCATTTTTATTTGCAGTTTCATCATCAGTATATATATTGAAAGTGAGAAGCAATGGGCAATGTGAGCTGTCACCTTTCAAACTCCTCTTGTACTCTGGTATTCTGAATATGACAGGATGTGTAATCTGTTTGGCTAAATGTGTTTGGCAAATGTAATAAATCTGAAATGCATCCTGCTCTCTTGTTACTATACTTTTGCACTCCAAGGCAATGACATCAAGTTATTTTTCACCCTCAGTACATAATTAGAACAGGGTGAGGACTTAAGCCATCCTCTTCATTATCACTTTAAACCGGTGCCTCTGTGAGCATATTTTTGTCGTGGTCTTAGGCCTAGTACAACAGGACAACTGGCATTTGCACCTGTCAGCAGCAAAACATCTACTGTATCTACAGCATCAGAAAAGACAAAGGCATTGGGGGACAGCAAGTTGGTGAGGAAACCAGAAGTGTGAGGTTCATCAAATGCTGCAAGTTTGCCTCTTGCTTATAAAAAAAGAAGACAATACCTCACAACACTCCATGGAGTCAGGCAGGCGCTCTAGTTTCCTGTAGGCCACTGACATGTGGTACTGGCTCATAGCGCGATATTTAAGGCTCCAACTTTTGCCGTAGTCGTTGACGAGCTCAGCTGCTTTGCAGGGAAAGAACAAGGCTTTCTCATAGTCCTACACACAGACATGAACAATGAAAAAGACTTTAACTTTGGGGTTATTTTCAACAAATGGCTGCATACCCTCTTTACATCCCATTACCATAGACAATAAATTTTTGCTCATCATTGTCTTCCCATAAGAAAAAAGCCCAATCACATTCAGAAATGGGCCATAACATGTGAGCGCTGTTTGACCTGCGTGTCCCCATGTTACTTTTAAGGATGTAATATTCATCACAATGCCACTGAAAGCAATCCTCCCTGGGAAGCAGGGGGATTACACTTACAAATCCTCTATGTCAAGGGTACTGCATAAACCCCCGCTAGCCAGCCTACTCGCTGTACCCGTTTCACATCACCCACAACTACATAAACTACTAAAAATATTTGCTGTTAAATGTATTGGACTCTTAACACAAACTAAAATAAATTTTAAAAGAATTCTAGCAAAAACAAAGCTAATTGTACATTTTCTCACATGCGCAGCCAAATTTTTGAAGAAATTAAGTCCAAAAAGAAAAGGTAAGGCTGAGAAAAGGTAAAATATATGCAGTATAGCACACATTTGCTGATCTGCAGCCCACCCCAATATTTTAAATCAACAGCAGTACATATATGTACCTTAAGCTGAACATAGATATTTCCCAGACTGCAGCAGACTCTGCACTCCAGCATCTTGTCATCATTGTTGTGTGCGTAGCGCAGGGCCTTCTCGTAGCTCGCCAGAGCTTTCTGGAAGACGCTGAGGCCCAGGTAGGCATTGCCCATGCTAAGACATACCTGGCCATTGAGCTGCAGGCTTACAGTGGTACCCTGCATGTTTAAGCAGGTCTTGCAGTAGGAGACTGTTTTCTGGAAGTCGCACAGTTTCTCATTGCTGCGCGCCAAGTTAAGGTAGCCCTCAGTCAGGTAGTCTGGGTCCTCCATTTCTCTGGCTGTGTCAATCTGATCGAGGGCGTACTGCAGAGAAACGTTGTGCATAAGAGGAGAAAAGCTGCAGGCAAGTTGCAGATCAGATGGATAAAAACAAAATTGTCATACATGCATTCTTTTAAAGAAAGTGATACGTTATGTGATATATATTCATCCAGTAATAAGGCTCCTTCTCCGTGAAGACCTCATTAAAACTGTTAGTGATGAGTACAGATGATCATGTCAACAAGACACCCCTCACTGATTCTTAGGTTGCACCTCACTTATTTACTCCACATCGCATGGAAGCCTCAAATTAACCCATGCTTCTCAAGATCGCTGTAAATGGAAGATGGTAACCTTTGACCTCTTTCATCCAATGATCGCTGGGATATTGTGGAAATTTTAAAATGCTACTACAGCAGGAACTGTATTAGTCCTGAGCAGATGTGATGACATATAAGATATTCAGTTACATACACTGACTGGATTAGCAAGCATATATATGCACACACACTCACTGTAGGTTGCTTAAGACCAGATACAGTATAAATACAGAAAACAGAAGCAAGTCTTGACAAAAACTGTTGATTGAGTGATTTGCCCGATTTAGAGAATAACAGTTATAAAAGACACACTGTATATTTCTACAAAATAATTCCTTTAAGAAATATCAGCGTGCTCACCTTTACACACTGATCGAGCTGTATTTAGTCAACTAAGTAGCATGTTATTGTTTTGGACGCTTACCTTGAGCATATCTTTGTACTTCCCCATTTCGGAGTGAGCTGTGATCAAGCATCCCAGCACCCGAAACTTCCCTCCAGGATCTGAGGTCTTTTCCAGAACTTTTGTCCACACATGCAGAGCTTTATCTGTCTGATTGGACTGATACAACCTCAGGCCTTTCTCTATCTGCTGCTTGGTTTGGTCCTGGCCCATCTCTGGTGCAAGGCGCCTCATAAAAATATTCATTCGTTTAGGACATGCAGTTTCAGTGAGGCAGCAAGAAAGTAGATCCTTGCCATGCACAGTACAACTCCAAAGAAGATCCCTTGAAGATGATCCTCTCAGAGGTCGGTGCCAGAAGGCCTACCAGATCCCGCTCTATCAGCTCCGGCTGTGCTGAGACGGGGAGGAAACTGGATCTACCGAAGCAGAGCAGCGACACACCAAGACCATTTTCACCAAACACTGTATGGAGAGCTGAAGGGCCAAGAAAATATCATCCCTGTTCAACCATGCGGCGATCCCGTCTCACCATCAAAAATTCTCATTTGGATTTCCGTTTGAAAAATGGAAAAGAAAACATGGATCCCGGCTGAGTGCTAGCGGTGATATACCAGAATATCTACTCCCTCCACACCCCAGCGAAAGGAATTCTCAGCACCCCTACTTCCAACCCCCTCCACCTTCCTCCTACTGCTGGCGCTACAGCAGATGGCCTTGTCACTCTAGACCATGTGTCCCTACAGGAATTATGTTCTGCCCTCAGCAAACGGTCCCAAGGTCACTGCAGCTCCTAGCAATCTACCTTCACACGAAACATTACTCACTGGCAAACACTGGAGTACAAGTTTTAACATCACAAACTTCTGGAGCGTTTAAAAACAAACATCAAAAGGCTGAAGGGTGTCTGACAACTGAGGCTGTGAACCGCTGTATGGGAATGTACCCATCTTTATTCTCCAACAGTAAGGAAGCTATCAGCCTGTGCTCATAGCGGCTGTAAGTTTCTACTGGAAGTCCTTATGGAGACACATATGGGCCCCCAGAAACCCCCACCCCCTCATCTCAGCGTCAGCAACTGATGCTTAGAATAGTTCACAAAGTCTGACATGTTCCTGAGCTTAGGTTTCAGCTGCACAGCCTCCAGCAGCACATCAATGGGATCAAAGTTTTGCTCTCCCTGTAGTAGATTTCTCTCCCTTCCACTTTCCATAATACAAGCTCTTCTAACATCCTGCCTTTCCTTTCACATCAAGTATAATTTGATCAAAGACAACTATGCCGTAACAATCTTAGATGACTTTTTTCTGAGTATATTAGTAACAACTGGAGATGCAAAATTCTGGTAAAAAACATTGACAAAAGGCAAAAACAAAAGAAAGTGACAGCTTGTAGATACAGTAATATATTTAACATTTCTCATAACAGTTCAGCTTGAACAAGAACAGAGTACATAAAAAATAAGTTTCAGAAAAAAATTTGAAATTTTCAAAGTTAAAAAAACATCATCTGTTATGTTTATGCACAATGACTTGAAATGTAAAATTAAGGCCATTCCGCCTTTGTCAGCATTATAATGACATCATACTGAAGGGTTTGTCGTCTAGCTCTTCATGCATGTTAAACTAGAAGTGCACAGGAAACATTGGATTAGTTCATCACTGGTCACGGCATCACCACAAATTACTCCCCAGCTAAGAAATTCACAATGATGCACCACAACAGCAGGGAGTGACACACATGACTAAACTGTCATAACTAGGAATGAGTGAATACATTTAGCATGGATCTCCTAATCAGATGTCTGAACAGTGAAGTCCAAAAGTCTTCCCTGATTCACTGTGGTTAGGGTGTGGACCACAGTGTAAATGTCCAGCAGACACGTTAGGCCAAGACAAACTGCCAGTTTGTGAGGAGGATTTTTATACCTCTGATAACTGAGACCACAGATGTGGCTGGGTTAAACTTTAGTGTATTAGCGTCACCTTTCTTACATTTGTCTCTGAAGACATATATGCAGCCATTACAGCTGGCAACTTTCCATAGCGATGGGATGCAGCTCCACACTTCGGGGAAGCGCAGACGTGTGAAACTCTCCAACAGTGGATTGTAGCACACCAGGGAGTCTCCTTCTGCTACGATAAAGATCACATCCATGTGGACGGCAGCATGCATGCAGCCAGCAAATGGCAGCATGTAGGGTTTGATCTGGCACTTTTGTGAGGACGTGTCGAAGCACTGAATGAGACGGGATGGCTTTGTGAAAAAGTCCATGTCGTTCTCTTCCCCACCGAGTAGGTATATGGTTCCTCCCAGGTTGACCCCCGCTGCCCCAGACACAGCAGTGTCCAGCTGGCTAGTCTCTGTCCACTTGTTGTCTTTCACTGTGTAGTAAATGACGGCATTAGAGAGTGTGTCCTGCAGTGTCTTACCACCTAGTGAGTAGATGGCATCTTCCGTAGAGACGGAAACCATGGTGTGGTGGAGACGGTCTCTGAGCAGAGGTGCACAGCGCTCCCAGTCCATAGTGTGCATGTTGCACTTCCACATGCGGCGGGGAATAGAGCCTCCAACCACGTACAGGTCACCGCCATGTTTACAGGCTGCCGTGATCTGATGGCATAAACTGTTCTGGCCGCTCACGCTGATCACATCATCTTCGTCACAGTGCAGCGACACGGCAAGGGAGTGAGTCCTCGTCTCTTCTTTGCCAATCAGGTAAATGTGGACGTTCTCACCAATTTCCTGAAGACAACAGAGACATAGACATCAGTGATAAGCAGTTTCTGAGAGCAAGCGATAAACTTAATTCAAAAATCCCAATCAACTATCAGATCTTTATTTTTCCCCAATACTTTTTTCTTCTTCTTCTAAAAAAATAGATCCCAAACCAAATAAATTTATCTTAAATTTTCTACTAAAGCACTGAAAAAATGGTAGCAAATTAATAATAATAATAATAATTTTTATGTCAGTTATTTTTTTCTAATGCCCTCATGTTCTGCAATGTATTTAGCAGATATATTGTTTAGCAGCCTGTTGCTTATTATAATCAGTCCTCATATTAGTTGGCTTCAACTGATATCCTCTTATCTGTATGAAGAAATACTACCTTAAGATTCTCTTGGAGGATGCAAGAGAATTCCTCTCTCTCAACCTTGTTGTGGTTTATCCATGACTCAATGGCCACTGTTGGATTCTGGGAGCTCGGAACACCGTCTAGACACAAAAGCAGTGCTTTTTAACAACTTCAACTCTGAAAATGTGTTTACATTATCAAAGGAGCATAACAATGTTTTCTATGTTAAGCATTCAGAATGACTTTTTCTTTTCTCTCTACAAGGATTTGCCTGTAAAATAGTAAAGATCAGACACAAAGTACACAATTCTTAGAATAAAGGACCATCTAGATTATGTTTGACTATTTACAGGACTCCTTGTTTATTTCATATGTCATAGAAAATAATTTCTCATCAAATATATGTAAAATTAATGTTAGATTTAATGGCTCAATTATGTAACATCAATCTGTCATACCTTTAATGATGTCCAAAAGCAGGCAGAGAGGCAGGTTGAGAAATTCTTCAGTCTGATGCAGCTGAGCGAGGTGGATTTTAGCACAGTGTTTGGCTGCAGTGTACAGCTCCTGGTCACTATGTCTGTCTGCGAGCCACATCACCTGGACACAAAGAAAAAGAAAGGCTCAGTCCACAAAATCATCACTTAACTGCATGAACTGCTACATCTATGAAAACGGTAAATTACCTGTAAACAGTTTTTCACCTCCACGGTGCGTGAGAGGAAGCGGGAGCATTCCTCAAACAGAGCAGTCAGCTGATACATGTCTGCCATCTCATATGTGTCTTGCAGCTCCTCCACCCTCAGTTTAATCGTGCCATGGTAGATGTAGTCAATCAGTAGCTGAAAGACTGTGGCACTCACATCCTTCAGCTCAATGGTACGGTTGTGGGACTCTTTGAGGTTAGAGGTGAACATTGAGCGGAAGAAACTGCTCTGTGCTGAGAGCACCAACCGGTGCAGGTGAAACTCTTTGCTGTCCACGGTGATGGTGACATCAGCAAACAGTCCATCCTCTAAGCACAGGTCCATAATGCTCTTCACCACACGACTCGAGTGTGAGCGGTCGGTGAATGTGTATCCCAGGAAGTAGTTTTCCTCTCCCACAGAGCCCCCAACACTGAGGCCACCCTCCTCGCTGGACTCCATTCTTTGCCACTTGCCTTGTTGAAAGCCAAAACAAAAAGCATCAACATGTTAATAGTTTAATGACAGTTTATAAGTTGCTCCTTGCAACAAATAAAGTGAAACTGAGGTAACAAATTCTATTATAATAAATGCAGTTAGATCCGTTTCAAACATTTTCATTTTATTAATAACAAAATATTGTGCAGATGAAAAAAGTATTAATCTGAGCTCTGGTGTGGAAAAATAGAAACAAATGGCTGATAAAAGGAAACGTCTCTTATAGAAATTGAAAAGCATTGTATTTGCTGCTAAATGGTCCAAATAACACAGATGCAGCTACTCAACAGATCACTTCTGAAACCATTTTTTTTATGAACTATGAGAACTCCACTGAATTATTCCGAGGTAAGCAATAAAGTGCCACAGATGCTTCTCGACTCAGGCTTCTCATTTACTGTAAAATCCCATTTTACCAGGAAAACTCCACTAGCTCTTTCAGAGGCAAATCAAATGTAGCTAAGTAGCTGGTGACGCTAGCTATGTTGTTATGATTAGCTAACGCTCGCGCCCATAGAGCCTAGCTGCGCGCCATTCCCTCTGAAGCAAATTCAGACCTGACATACAGTGAAATAACATGGATTAAACCAGGTTTGTTTATTAATGGGGGGTTAAATGATAGTGTAAGCGATAAGCATGTAGGTGTGGTTACCTTTGTCCCCACTACAACATTCAGAAGCCGCTGAACTGTTCACCGGAAGTGAATAAAGTTTTTCACTGAGCAGCCACTTACTGCCACCGTGTGGGGGAATTTTGTTACTACAGCGCCTCGATCCAAGACACTTTTTATTATGGGCTCAGGAATACTTTTGAGAACCCTTGTCAGTAAATATGCCACAAGTCATATTGAAAAACTGTATTGATTTTTTTTTAACACCCCCCCCCCCTTTTTTTTTTTTTTCAAAAAAAGCTTTGCTAAAACAAACAAAACAAAACCTTGATTCAGTACAAGTGCAACATACTTGTGTGCTTAATTCTTAGAAGTGTAATGCTGCTGGCATTAAAATATTACTCCGTGTTATTTTCTGATAAATTGAGTGCTTAATTATTAAATTATGCTCTTCAGATTCAGAATTAATATCCAGCTTTCTTAGCTGAATAAAGTCTAATCCAAATACTGTGGGTGAGAAGGTATTAAAAGTTACTGATTTATATTTTGCTTTGTTTTGTTGCCTTTAGTGCTTGCACTTGAGTATTGCACAATTAAGAGAGAAAATAGCTGCTTGTGCGAGTCCTGTTAGCTTCAGGATTTTCCTGCTCTGCATCTCAGCCATCTGGCTTTTGGTTCGTTTTTCCAATCTGGAAAAATGTGTGGTATTTAGTCCACGTTTCCTCTGCTTTGGATGCACAAGTCTATGAGAGAGTGTAGAGGTAAGACTAATGTGGTGTGATATCTGAGGGTACTAATCAGAGAAGAATGGGGTTACATCTTAAAATCTGTCTTCAGATCATTGTGTGGCTTTGGTTTGACCAACTGTTGCAGGGTAAGTAAAAACAGAGAATCTCTTAACAGGACTGTGATTAAGACTGATGAGTTTTGTTTTTAAATTGCTACATTATGATCCTGCAAGCCATTTCTAATGTAAATTACATAAAACAAAACAAGTTCTCACTTCAAGGGCTGTGCAGTTCATTTTATCTTCAGTAAATCTTATTTGAATTGATAATAGTTCAAGTATTTTCTGTTTCAGATGTTTCTGGAGGCACACGGTCAACTTCTGCCCCGTCTCTTGATGATGTCAACCTGATGTTTGAGGTACTTTCTTCTGATTTAATTTGAAAAACGTTTTATTCAAAATGCACACAGTTTCTCTCCTAATATTTGTCATCATTCCTTATAGTTTTTGCTGGGTGGAGTGGTGATAGATCAGGATGATAACGTCCTCCTGCTGGACAAGGAGATGGCATCGATGAGGCAGGGGCGGGAATTCCTGTCTCAGATCAACGATGACATTCCTAAAAGTCTGAGCTCCATGTCGCTTACCGTCAGCACACTCGAGGCTGGTCACAAGACCCCTCTGACTCAGTCGGAGTTTGACAATCTTGTCCTGAGCATGGTTTACTCAGCTCACCAGGCTTTGGTTCAGAAGAGCAGCGAGAAGCGGGAAGCCTGGGGTGGAGTGCTCCTGCAGCTGGCAAACTTCACAGTCTACGAACTACGTGGAAGTTCTCTCTTCAACTATTCTTAATCCACAAGCTTAAACTGTGTAAAATGAAGGTGTGTGCCGCAAATCAGCTGCTTTTGATCAGTTTGCTTTGGGCATTGATAACTAATTCTGCATGTAGTGAAAAATCTGCCAAGATTCAGCCATATACAAACGAATATACTGTATTTATTGTTGTACATTAAAAAAATAGTGGAAAGAATATACTTAGCATCCCAGTTTTGAACTGGTTCATACAAGAATATCCAAAACTTTTCTTTAAGCATGCAAACAATCCCTGAAATTAGAAATACAAACATTAACAATGAAACATATATTTACATGAGGATTTTTAAGACTGGCAGTTTAACGGCTCACTTCTTCCTCATTTGTGCTTGTTTTTCTTCGAACACACAGTCTTGGTTTTGGTCTCAGTTTCATCCAGAGAAGCTAGTTTTTTCTTGAGCTTTGAATCCAGATCCTTGCGATCCCTGTTCGGGCGCTGCCGACTCCTCCGCTGTCCCCTAAAACCGTCCGCTGAAGTTGACGTCCCCTCGTGCACTTTGCGCTGACTACCGAGCAAAGACTCGTCATAGTCCCAGACCAGCAGCGTTACACCTGAGAGCGAGCATGATGGTGCTTTAGACTTCTCTCTCAAAGAGCCAAAGTGAGTCAAGTTAAATTTCTGGAGAACTTACCCATGCCAGATCCAATTACATCACCCATTGGACTGAATTTGTTGATCTGCAGGAACAATTTTTATTTGTATTTTTTTTGTTTCCCTCAAAAGCCACATTTATAATGCTTTTACATGTTCATGCGTGAAAAAAAAAAAGATACTCACAGACTTGATCCCCGAGGCAGTGGAATCGTAGAGCTGAAAAACCAGCTCTGCAGTGTTGGAGTCAAAGATATCAATGGTCCTTTGGTCACCAGTACAGATGCGGTCATCAGGGTAACGTCCAGCCACGATCAGGTCATATGCAGGATGCCATGTGGCCTTCACAGAACAAACAACAATATTCTGAGGCCAAAAATGGTCTGAATGAAATTAAGAATGTTGTCACATCTTCAACAAACTTTCTAGTGGCACAGCCACATTTTTATCCTTTCCACTAATCTTGATTGCATCTTTCCAAGGGTGAAGAAATTGAGGCGCTCATAAAATAAAAAAAATGGAAGTTTGTTTAAATGGATGCAAGTGAGAAAGGGAAGGAAGGCTTTGATATGTCAGACACCAATCCTGCCTGTGCTTCACTGCAGGAAATATCCTGTACCTGATGTTGCATAATACAAACATTGTTTAATTTCACTAAACCCTTTAAATGTACGATGATGATGTCCACTTCTTAAGCTGTTCGAGTATAAACTTTGAACATATGTGCTAAAAAAAAAATGTATTAATCATTATTCCTCATCAAGTTGTGGTTGTAGTCTTGAACCCTCATTTCTCCAGGACAAACAGGGGGATGAAAATACATTCAGCAAACCAACCTTGATGGGTGTGAGGTGCTGAAACTGCCTGTGTGGATGTTGAATGATATGTTGAGGCTTCGACCAGTCAGAGGATGAGTAGACGCGGATCTGGTCATACTGATCTGTGGTGAGCAGCTTTGAGCAGTCCAATGGGTTGAAATAGGCTGTGATTTAGAAAAGAGAATAAAGTTCATCTCAACCCTGTGTGATCAAAGGAGGCTGGTTCAAAAACTGGATGGTACTTTTTTAGGTTTTATGCTGCAAGATGAATGAGTTAAATGTATGCTGAGCCTAAATGCAGAGTGCTTGATCTCCCTGGCTTGATGAACATGGAAAACATAACAGTCTCTTCAGACTTTTCTGACTAAAATAAAATGATAAAAACAGAAACTTTATCATAAATGCTGTGGTTTGTTAGTAAGCTTTGAATTAAGTTCCAGTGGCGCAAACTGTAGAGTATGAGTCACAACTCAGACATACTGGCATTTGTAAATTTAATAACTTTGCATAAACTTTACAGTATATATCAAAACTGACTGTTTTATATATTTTTCACAGCTTTCTGTTGTAACAGTCTGTTCAGCCTGTGTAACAACTAGTGTGTTAAGTGTGGAAAAAAAGTCAAATGCTACCTTATGTGAGAGAGTTTCAACCACTTTCATTACTTTCATTTATTCTGATTGTGAGTTTTAAGCTTTATTAAATTGGCTAAAAGAAAGAAAGACCAGCTGTGCTGAACTTACTTCACAGTACACTTTGAAACTAACAATCTACCACATGATTTGTGAAAATGAATGAAGAAAACTGATGGGATGAGGACTAAACACCTGCACTACTAAGTCTCAACAAGAGTCATAAAACTTAGAAAATTAAAGTTTTGCAAAAGACGCGTTACCTGCGTTGACGGCTCTGTCATGAGGCATTTCATGGAGGAAACTTTTCTTGTCTTTGATGTTCCTCAGGTCCCAAAGCTTCACTGTGCGGTCAACAGAGGCCGTCGCCAGCAACCAGTCGCACCGGGGGTTAAACTCTGCGTGGGTCACTTTAGCTTTGTGCAACTTGGCATTAAAAATCTGAAAAATCAAGCCAAAAAAAGGCAGTGACATTTTTAAATTCCCATTCTTGCATACAAAAAACATACAAGCCTGAAAATGCTGAAAATACTTCTTAAGATCACCACAGTGGATTTTAAATGAAACAATGACAGTCTGTGATTCAAGTGCAGATTTTAAGCTGTTGAACTTTCAGGATTTTTACTTTTCTCGTCATTTTCACAGAATCAAAAGATAAAAGGAGAAGTTTATGTAATTATAAGGATTTTCACCTAGGGATGCGCGATATAATCAGCACCCCATCAGTATCGGCCTATATCGGCCTTAAAACTGAATATCGAAGATCGGCCACCCCAACGATATTTAACCGATATCTAACCGATATCTAACCGATCAGCCCGCTGTTTCTAAAGTCTAAACAAAAACCCCAAAACTACTTCTTCAAAAACTTTTTCTTACAGATTTTAAAACTTCTAAAGACTAGAGTCTAGGGGTGGGAAAAAAATACTGACGCACTGAAATATCGCAATATTTTAATATGCCATCATATTGACATTTAAAAACGTGGAATGGATCTATTTTACTAACAAACTCTTGCAATATTTCATTGTTCTGTTATGAAATCTCACAAGAATTCACAAAAATTTCACAATATTTTCATATGCCGATATCATATTGACATTTAAAAACACAGTTTCGATCTGTTTTACAAACAAAATCTCGCGAGAATTCACGAAATATTGAGAGTTTGTAACAGAATGTTGAAATCTTGCAAGATTTTAAAAGGAAAATAGATTGATACCGCGTTTTTAAATATCAATTTAATATCGGCATTTGAAAGTATCGCGATATTTCAGTGTATCAATATTTTTTCCCACCCCTATTTTTCAAAGTGTCGGATATGGATAACAAAATTGCTATTTGCAAGGACTGCTTATTTTTTTCAGCTTTAATATCGGTATTGATATCAGTTATCGGTCACATGAGTTTTAAAATATCGGCAAATCGGATATCGGCCAAAATTCCAATATCGTGCATCCCTATTCACAATAGGGATCGTCGCATCACTATTTTCAACTTTTGAGGGATACACATTTCCATCTCCATCAGCAGTGACATCATAAATAAAACCCAGCAAGATGCCAACCAGCAGTCTAATCTGATTATTCTGTTCTCAAACATTTTAACTTTCTGTATGAACACTTAGAGAGGTCGTTCTTGATCGCTGGCTTTGAAATTAACCTGCCCAAAGAATTTTGGACCTGGTTACATCAAATTCTGCACTGACTTTATTTGTCTACTATGATCTCAGGGTCGTTACAGTGTTGCTGAACTTGTTGGTGTGTTTATTCTTATCAAGCACGAACAAAACCAAGTGATTTAGCCTCTCCTAAAGCTTATTCTACCTCTTTGACTGGTTTGTTTAATCTTCTCAATGTATTGAAAACTCCCACAAGCAAAGGAAAATTCAACCTTTGGAACAAACTGCAGACCTTTTATCCATAAATCTATTAGCGGATAATAAATGAACAAGCCTTCGCTACCAGTCAGCTGGCCAATTCTTTTTTAATTCTGCGAGAACTGATACATGGATTCATGGCTACATGTCTAAAACCGGGTCCTGCAATTATTTTCATCAGTTAAAACTGGGTTTTCATGCAGGGACATTGTCATTATCCAATGAACCTGATTATATGACTGATGTTCTGATAACAGACAACAAAAAGACAAAAATTGACTCCTTTTCTTTTTAGATAATTCACCTTTTGACCATCCAAGCCCACAAGTAAGAGCTGTCCCATATTGTCTCCAGTCACGAGCATCTGTCGGCTCACAGATACATCCACACAGCAGTACCAATAGCTGTAAAAGACAATAAAAAAAGAAAGTCAATTTACTGGGCATGTGTAATGATCCAAAGTGAAAAAAACAAAAAAAATAATGATTTAAATGTTTCTATGGAAGCATATTGCATTCACCTGAAAAAAATAAAATTGTTCTGTTTTTCTGAATTAACAAGATCATTTTTACAAAAATAAACCATTCTGTTTTTCTGAATCAATATCAGTTTTTTAAAAAAAAGAAGCTTTCCTGAATTAATGAGACAACGCTGCCTTGATTATACCAGTGATTGTTTTGTGACTGTTGGCTTTGCAGGTTTCTTTTAAGCCTAGAGACACTTTTGTTTCCTCCAGACAGTCTCCAACATATCCAGTTGGATCTAGACCACATATCTGCTTTAGTTTTTGAAAATAATGATCTGCAGTGAGGGAGAACCTGGATCTTTGACATTTTAACCCTTTTTTTTTCTTAATCAGATTTAGTTTGTTGGTGCTCCTTATTGTTGCAATTTTTTCCATCATTGTAGTTTAGAGTTTGTTAAAGCAGAACACAGTAACTTCAGCTCGGGGCTCTCCTTACTCGTCTCCTTTCACTGTTGCAAAGGTGGTAATTTCCCCTTCACCTCACAGCACACAGACGTGTTCTCTACCTGCCTTCCCTCTGTTTTGATCCCTGAATATACGCTTTTTTTTTTTTTTTTTTGCTCCAAACATTTTTATTAGATCTTTTATACATTTTATCCTTCAATCAATTCCTTCATCTTTTCCATTTAAAAAAAAAAATTAATTACAAAACAAAAAGGAAAAAGGAAAAGAAAAACAAAAATGTACAAAAGAACGCCCCCTCACCCCTCCTCCCCAGCGAATATACGTATTTCTGAGCTTAGCTTCTTGATGCTACTTTGCTATGTTGGTAGCAGCAGCTCGTCTTTCTCGGGATGTTTTACCCGTGTTTTGCGGGTAAATATGACGTGGATTAAATTTTTCTCTGGAGTTGGCGGTTCAATACGAATTCTATTTCATTTTTGTGGACATGACAAGTGACTATTGAGCCTATTCGGCCGTGAGGGTCGGTGTTGCTTTACCCAGGCAGCACAAGCAATGTGAACTGGTTCTTTGGACATCAAATTGCTCCGTAAACACTTAGTTTAGCCCCACAGGGATTCTGAAAAGCATTTATTGAGTGAAAAAGTTACTTAGTTCTGCTTTAAATTCACAGGCAAGCACCACAGCTTACTAGGTTGAACCAATGACATCAAGAGTTACAAATCATATGATGTTGTTCAGCCAATCAGACTTAGATATGTGAATATCAGCAGTTCATTTTAACAAGATCAGCTGTTGGATATGAGGTGGAGGCATGGAATTTTTTTTTTTTTTTTGTAAAAAATTATCTCGTTAATTCAGAACAACAGAACTTTATTTTTTTATGAATGCAATATTTTTCCATATGTTTCTATTTGAATATCTAACGCAAGTATTCCACATTGCGTTTTTAATAACGTCATGTTAAATATTAAATAACAATGAAACTAATTATATTTGCTGCAAGCTTCTTAACATCTCAACCATTGGTGGGGAACCCTGGTCATTACGGGCTGCAGTCCTGCAGCTTTTCCATGTGTCCCTGCTGCAACACACCTGGTTCTAATTAAATGGATCCAACAGCGTATGAAGTTCTGCACAATGTAGGATTAGTTTGAGTCAGGCGTGTTGGAACAGGGACACATACAAAACCTGCGAGACAAGGGCAAAAGGTTTTCCACCACCGATCTTAACAATGAAACAAAAAAACATTTAAATCTTACTGTCAGAGAAAAGACTGTTCTAAAATTAAGAAAATACAGGCAAAACTATTTGTAGAAACAAATATTTTTGTCATCGCCGAGCATCAGCCTTCTTTCAGTTTTCTCACCAGACATTGTGGTGATCGTGGCCACAGTCTTGGGTTCTGGACAGCAGAGTGGGTGAGCGCCCCTCAAAGTTCTGCATGGTCAAAGTGCCTTCGCCAGATGCAACATAAAGTCTGGAGAAATCCGTGGGGCAAAACTTCATCCCTCCAGTAAAGTCTCCTGCTCCATTCTGTGCACATAAATACAAATGCAAGCCTATTACAGGGGCATTTTTAGCACATTATCATCATGCAAAAGTTAAAACTAGCCCGGGCCACCTGACAAGAAGACTGATGCTGGACTGAACAGCCCTAAAACCCTTAACTCTGAGGGGAAAAAAAGGCTTTTAGTCTTACTGTAGTGTGTCTGTGTTGGCAAACACTGTTAGAGTTGTCCCACTGAAATCTCGAAGCGCTGTTGTACCTCCCATAGAAGAGGTGAACAACTGAGTGGGATTTAACTGGTTAAACTTCATGTCTGTAACTGAGTCTCCAGCCCCCATCTAAGCAGAAAATCAGTATAAATATGTCATCAAGCACATCTGAGGTGAATGGTTCTGAAATCAGAAGCGGCCTCAGCTTATGAGCCTCAAAAAGGCTGCAGATTATAATATTTCACACTTGGTCATACAAGTTCCTGACACTCACCCCTTGAATAAAGCTTTTCTTTGCAGGCTTCTCGAAGTCCAACAGACAAATGTCTCCACCTTTGGAGGCTGCAGCGAAAGTAGTCGGATGAGTGGGATGCCATTCCAAGCAGGTGATTCTGCGGTCAAAAGGGCTGCTGGCACCATGGAAATGATAAGATGACAGAGAGCGAATGAAAGGTTCCTGGAGACACTGAAAGAGACAGAGGACAGGTGTTAAACATTCTCCAACTAAACTCTCAAGGAGCTCCATGAAGCCATATGCTGTAACAGTTGTAACAGTCCCAGTCATGTCTTAACATGTCTAACATTACTGTTCCCCTTCATTAAGATGGAAAAAGAGACATAACTCATTTCCTCCAACCTCTCATACCTGTCTCATCTGGGAGTGGAGACTTTGGCCCAGAGTGCTCCTGTAAATATAGTGCAGGATGCTTCCATGACCATTCTTCACCTGGACTCCTCCAGACTTGAGCGGAAGACCTGAAAGACGCCCAAATCCACTCAGCTGTCATAAAAGGAACATCTCTGCTGCGATATCGCCCCACAAAGGCTTTCCCATTAGGACTGCACACCTGATTTGGATGTTTCTCCATCCCTCTTCTCGCGCAGTTTTTTAGACAGAGTTGGACCAGAGTCCTCTGCAGCTCTTTTATTCACTTTATTCTTTGATCCATTGCCTTCGGACTTCGTGGCTTTGCTTTTCATTTCTCCGCCCCTAGATGCACAAAACAACAACACAACACAACACGTGCGACATGACACGATAATAAATGGTCAGACTGCATTACTTATAGTAATAATGCCCCGTGCTTACCTTTGGTGGTCAACCTTTCAGTGCAGCAGAGAAACATCAGTAACTCTGTTTGCATAATATCCAAGCAGTACACGTGACTGCAATGGCTGCAAAATGCCTGTTTTGTAACGTAGATGTGTTAATGGCTTTTGAACAGCAGGTGGCACTGCTCATCAGTAGAAAGCTTGAGTGGACGCCATGTTTGTAGTTCTGGGGAGACTACAAAGTGTCGTCATATCCGCGTTCAGTATGACTTTAGAGATGAAAGTGGATTTTTTCCTTTTTTTCCCCCCCCCTTTATGGAGGATACAAACCTGTAAAAGTAAGAAAAAGCTTTTTTCAAAAGTGACATGTAGCATTAGAAATAATACTGACAGAAACTGAAAATGGGTTTTATTTTATTGATGATTTTTAAATCAAACAGTAGTATTAACTTTTAAGAAAAAAAGTTTGCTCAGTTATACAATTGGATAAATATGTAATTGCCATAATCAATTTATAACTCTTTACACATGTGTGTTTACTTGGCATTTTAAAATATCTTTTCATTATATATCCTAATCATTATTGCATGAACAAATTCACATTCATGTATGCATATCACCAAAATGACACACACACACACACACACACACAGACGCATGCACGCACACACAGGAGGAGAAAAAAGTATTGAACACGTCAACATTTTTCTCAGAAGATGTATTTCTAGTAGAGCTATTGATGTGAAATTTTCACCAACTGTCGGCAACAACCAAAGTGCACACATAGAAAGAAATCCTAACATTTATGTCTATAAAACAAGTTATGTGTAATATAGTGAAATGGCACAGGGCATAAATTGAACACATGAAGAAATGGAGGCACAAAAAGATATAGAAAGCCAAGAAAGAAGCTGGAGTCTGTCCGTATTTAGAAAGTAATCCTGTCCCCTATCAGTGCAAAGTAATATCAGCTGGTTTAGTCCTGATTGAAGCCTTTAAAAAGGTTTCTCATTACCAAGGTGTCAGACAAGAAGCGTGATGGGTAAAAGCAAAGAGCTGTCTAAAGACCTATGCAACCTTATTATTGCAATACACATTGAAGGCATTGGTTCCAGGTGCATTTCTAAACCTCTGAAAGTTCCATTGGGGCCATCATCCAGAAGTGGAAAGAACACAGCATCATCATAAATGTCTTTAAAGGTGTTATTACCCCAAACAGCGGTCTAACTACCATTAAACAAAGCTGGTATGGCAGTTTTAAAGTTCAGAGTGTTCTCACTTCACACACTGTTTAAATATGGCAGCCTCCATGTGTATAAATCACTTATTCTAAGAAAATAAACACATAACAGCTATTCTAGTGCAGCAATTACACATCAATAGAAACACAATTTTGAATTATATAGGCTATCACATTTTTCTGTCATGGACCTTTGATTTTGTGACATACTTCCTTTAAAGAATAACATATTGCGCTGTTATGCCTAGTGATGGCACTATCACAAATTAAAAAAGCAAGTTTATTTGAAAAGTATATTTTACGTGCAAGACTATTCAAAGTTTATACACATAAAACTTGCATAAAACGAAAATAAAAACCTAAAACAAAAGCATTACAGTACAGGTGAGTGCATTTAAAAGTACATAAAGACTATTTGAAAAACGTAGGCGCAAATAAAATGGATTTTAGTGGGCTTCATAAATTCTCATCGTTGCTGTTTACTTTTGGTTGCTTAGTTTCTGAGGCTACTCTTATCTGCATCAGAATCTACATATTTCACATTTTTTGTTGTTGACTGGGCTGAGTTGACAAAAAAGCTCGGAAGTGAAGGCGGAAGCACGTGCTTGACATGGTGAGATTTTATTGGCTGCCACCGACGCAGCTTTTGAAAAAGACTTCTGATTTGAGGCGGAGGGAAGATTCAAACTTAGAGCAACAGCAACGACGAAGCTAAACCGGCGACAATGAACAAACAAGCGTGAGTGTAGTTTATTTATTTGTAACATTTGCATTCGGAGTTCGTTACGTAAATCTTTCATAAGTTTGATCAATGGAAAGTAAAGAGTTTACGAACTTATCGACGGTTTGACTAGCTTAGCCGTTTCTCTGGCCGGGAGGCTACAGCCTTGAGCCACTGGCTTTGCTGACCATTCATCACAGTTCATTGTCATAAATAACTAACGCTAACAATGAGTTTTAAAAAAATGTGACATATTTTTCCTTCAGGAAATTTAAAACGCCCCGTAGGCCCCCCTTCAAAAAGCCTCCCAACAACCAGAAAGACCCGGTTGGGGTGAGTACAGCAGCTTTATGTTGGCTTAAGCAGGGCAAGTGCTGCTCCATGTCACTCTTTTTTTTTTTTTTTTTTTTTTTTTTTTTTTTTGATTTTCGTGATTTCGTCGGCTTTTTAGGGGGATATCCTTACTGTAGTAGAGAAATTAGTGTTTTCAGCTGGAGCTCGTTTGATTTTGACTTTGTTATTCAGGTTTACTGCCGTGTGCGGCCTCTGGGTACGGAAGACGAGGAGTGCTGTATTGAGGTGATCAGCAGCACAACCATCCAGCTGCACGCTCCTGAGGGCTTTAAAATAAACCGCAATGGAGAATACAAAGAGGTGAAAAAAGAAGTTAAACAGAAATAATTCTGATTTATGGAATAATAGTATCCATTTTAATACTGCAACTGAGTTGCACTGATACATTTGGCAACCATCATGGGTTGCTCATAGTTTAAAGTCAGTACCACACAAAATCCCTTTTATGAAAGCACTCTTTGTATGTGATTTGTTATCTTAACAAATGCATGCTTTATTATTTTAAAAACAAAGTGGACTGTATTTTTGCTATATATTAATTGATCCTTTTATTTTTCCAGACACAGTACTCCTTCAAAAAAGTATTTGGAGTTTCTGTTTGTCAGCTGGAGCTGTTTGAGCACGTGGCCAAACCTCTCGTGGATGACCTCATTCATGGAAAAAATGGTAGGTCTCCAGAGCAATTCCATAAGTAAACCATGATTTTTTTTTTTCTCTTTTTCTAACCAATGCCAGCTAAAAATGTAATCTCGTTTGCAATTATACTTTTACTCCTGTTCCACTGAGTATTTGTGCTCTCTATCAAGCTAATAAAACAAGAGCAGTTTGTTTTCAAGGTCATAATCAGTTGTTGACTGGCTCTCTGTCTGTCGTAGGTCTACTGTTTACATACGGGGTAACAGGAAGTGGAAAAACATTTACCATGACTGGTTCTCCAGGTCTGGGTGGACTTTTGCCACGTTCCCTTGACATGATTTTCAACACTATTGGTCCTTACCAGGCAAAAAGATATGTAAGAGTCCAGTATTTAACAAAAAAAGTTATGTTTTGAATCTTAAATCAATCTCCCCCTTTTTGGTAAAATGTGTGTTTTTATCTAATTCACTCTGCTCAGGTTTTTAAGACGGATGATAAAAATGGTATGGAAGTTCAGTGTGAAGTTGATGCTTTGTTGGAGCGCCAAAGGCGAGAAAACAACTTGTCTGTTCCTAAAACTCCCTCCTCCAGGTAAAGGCTTCTTTACATTGTTTGGGTCTGGGCTACTTGTAGCAGTCTGATGTGTATCTGCTCTGTGTTATTTATTTATTCATTTACTTTTATTAACTCCGTAGCACTTCACTCATAACATAATTTTAATTTGACAAGATTAGTATCAGACTGATGTTCTATAAGTGGTATATGTATATTTTGTGTGTTAATTTGATTTTCTATTTTTAGGCAAAAGATTGATCCTGAAATTGCTGACATGATTAAACCAGAGGAAGCTTATAAAGCAGAGGGTGTGGACGAGGACAGCAGCTACAGCATCTTTGTCTCCTACATTGAAATCTACAACAACTACATCTATGATCTCCTTGAGGAACCTCAAGAAGATGTGGTCAAGCCAAAGTATGTTTGAAACAGTGTAGTGACAGGCATAAAATCAAAATGTTTCCATTTTCATAACGTGAATGTTGATTGAAATGATCATTTTAAGCTTTTTTGTTGTGGAATTTTGAAGTGTAGTGAGGTTTACTCTTCATGGTAGAGTAGGTGAAAGACAAAATTGTTGTCTTTTTGTTTTTACTAGGTGGAATGGTGGAGGCACACCTGTGCGCCAGAACACTGAGTTCGTGTATGTGAACAGTGAATTCTCATCCATCAGATATGGAAGTAGCTGAGCTGTCACTACTGCACTCAAATGTACCATTTAGAAAGTAAATACAATTTTGCCTCTTCAATGTTGGAGACAGTTTTAAAATGGCAAAGTAGTTGTGGTGAATTGTATGTTTAAAATCAGTCAAATCAAAGAAGTCCCCTGAATATCAAGCTAGGCATGGTTTGAAAAATGCCTAAACTACTGCCAACATTAGATCAGAGATTCAGAACAGAGACTTGGCCAATATTTTTTTTTTTTAAATCTATAGATCAACACAAATATTAGTGATCTGATTTTTATTATAACATCTTTTTTTTTTTTTTTTTTTTTTTTTTTTTTAAATTAAAAAAAAGTCTCAATCTGTGAATTACAAAAATCTTTGGGGGGGAAAAAGCCCAAACAATGATACAGTTTATCTAAACAAAAACAAAAAAACAAGCTATCAAATGATCTGAATTTGCAAATAAGTCAAGGCATTTAATCATCTTAGTCAGTATTGACATGTAGATTATGAGTCTAGTTTACAGCTTTCATAAAGTTCTCCCATGCTGCACTTGCAGAGCTGTAGAGATGTAAATCTGAACACATTAAAATAAAAAATTTTGTAGTACTTCTCATGCTAAAAGGTAATATCCAGCCCTTCATAAAAGGACGACCAACACAACTGCTGATTGGCTAAACCAGGTAATGTCTCCACTGTTGATGAGGTTTTTGGGATGTGTTATAATCCCTTCATCCTTCCCCTGCTGCCTGTAGTCTTTAGCATGGCCAAACTCCTGTGCGTTTCTACTTTATGTATGACATTCAATATCTGATCTTGTTAGGTCTTTTTTCTTTGGCTCAAGCATCCAAATCCCTCCCCAATCTGCATTCAATGCTTGATGCTTCTCATCTGTTGCATGAAAGAAACTGTAGTCCCACTTCAGTGTATAACATGTTTGTTTTTGTTGTAGACCACCTCAATCTAAAACCCTCAGAGAGGATCAGAATCACAACATGTACGTGGCTGGATGTATGGAGGTTGAGGTTAAGTCTGCAGAGGAAGCGTTTCAAGTATTCTGGAGAGGTGAGTTCTTTACACATGGGGATTCAGATGTGGGTGGGGAAATGTGTTTTTAAAAACCACTGCTGTGATGATTTTAGTTGTGACTGACCTGGAATTGCTGTCCTCTGGGTCAGCTCTGGCCAGGAAATGACATCAGTTAATCTTCTCTCTGAGCAGGTTGAATATAAGCCTGAGGAAATGGTTTTGTGAGAAAACCAGCTACAAAACAAGCTTAAAAATCTTGAGATGACTGAATTTAATTTGCAATCTTGGGAAGATGACATTAAAGATCATCCATGGCCTCTCAGCTGCCTTAAAATTTCAGATAAATATGTTGTGAGGTGGTGTGTTGTTTTTTCTTTTTTCCTTAAGTTTCCTGCTCTATTTGTCTAGGTCAAAAGAAGAGGAAGGTTGCAAACACTCGACTGAACAGGGAGTCTAGCCGCTCACACAGCGTGTTCATTATCAAACTGGCTCAGGCTCCTCTTGATGCCGACGGCGACAACATTCTCCAGGTCAGCTGAAACCAAACTGCTGTGTACAGAGTGGGGTCCACTTTCATAATGCCTGTGATGAAATGTAATGCATCCTTTTTGTTGTCTTCTTCTCATCTCGACTATCAGGACAAGAACCAGGTGAGTGTTAGTCAGCTCTGCTTGGTGGACTTGGCAGGAAGTGAGCGTACTGGGAGGACAGGAGCAGAAGGCACTCGGATACGTGAAGCAGGTTTGTCTGACAAAATCAGGCTTTGATTTCAACCCAAGCCGGGGTTGACTTGAGGACTAACAGCATTTAACCTTGCAGGTAACATTAATCAGTCTTTGCTGAATCTGCGGACGTGCATTGAGATACTAAGAGAGAACCAAATGTGTGGAACTAACAAGGTTTGTGTTGCCAACATACTGTAAATCCTCAATCACATCAGAAGAAACATTGAAGTAATGCAAGTTTTCTGTTTATAGATGGTTCCATACAGAGACTCCAAAGTAACCCACTTGTTTAAAAACTACTTTGATGGAGAAGGAAAAGTCAGAATGGTCGTTTGTGTCAATCCCAAGGCCGATGACTATGAAGAAACTGTGGTAAGTTGGTGTCACAATGTCTTATAACGCAGTCATATGTATCTTTTTATATCTGTGATACATGACTGGTGCTTCGTTTGCAGCTGGTGATGCGGTTTGCAGAGATGACCCAGGAGGTGGAAGTAGCCCGACCCATAGATAGGCCCATTTGTGGCTTTACTCCAGGCCGCCGTCATAGAAACCAAGCATTTAAAGATGAGCTCTCTCGCAAGCTGGAGGAGCGTGGTGGTCCAACAGACAAGGGTAATCAAACAAACCAGACCTACTAAAACCTGCTGTGGAATCATAGAAAGATTACATCATTTCTAACATGAGAGATCCAAGTAGTCATTAATACTTAAATCAATTTATCACATTTAATTAAGATAAGTCAATTCAAAACCTTATATTTAAAACAAAACTTTTAGATTATATATAAACATTCCATGTTAATATTTTCTGAGAGCCTTAGCCCAGATTTGGGCATTTATAGACATTTAGTTGTTGTTGTTCTGTTGTGGTTTTGTCCATTATTCAGTGTTGCATATATGCTTATCAGGCATTTATGTAGTGGTTTAAAGTATTTATTCTCTTTTTGTAGATGTGTCGTCTGCTATAAACCTAGGACTCAGCCTCCCACCTTTGCCATCATCTGAACTGACTGACCCTCACGATGACATCACTCTGCCCCGGCTGATTGAAGCCCTGCAGAACAGACACAGGATCAGACAAATGATGATGGAGGAGTATAACAAAGCAGGTGCCTGCTCATATTTTAGCTAAACAATTTGCACTAAAGGATAGGGTTACAAGAAACTTCTTACCTTAACTGCTGTTTCTTCGCCTTTTCATATTTTAGCCAACATGATGAAGTCCAAGCTTCAGGAACTGGACTCGAATCTCATTTCAAAAGACAACATTATTCATGAACAAAATGGCAAACTGGCAGAGAAGGAGAGAGTCATCCAGAGTAACAAAGCAGAGATCGAACGTTTAGAGAAAAAGGCCAAGATGCAAGAACACAAGGTAGAGGGAGCAAGACATTTTTCCTAAATTTCTTTTATTTGGTTGTGGAGGTGTTCAATTTTCAAAATTTCTCTCTTGGCTCTGTTTTAGATTGACATCTTGCAAAAAACTACTAAAATCTATGAGGATGACAAGCGTTCACTTCACCATGAGCTGGAAACCAGGGAGCAGCGGCTGCAGAGGGAGCAGTCTGAAAAGAGACGCATGGAGCAGCGCCTGCACGGCATGGTCTCAGACACTCAGCACAAGTGGGAGAAAGAATGTGTGAGTTACAAATGTTTTCATCATTCTTCTTTCTGATATGCAAGTTTTAAAAAAAATTGTAATTTACTTGTTTTTGGTGCAGAGATTTTGCATCCTTGACTTAAAATTATACATTGAGAGATTTTACTACTAATTTTGGCATTTGGATGTTTTATGGTGTTGTGCAGGAGAGACGTGTTAATGCAATGCAGCTTGAGATGCAAAACAAGCTCTGGGTGAAAGACGAAAAGTTAAAGCAACTTAAGGCCATTGTGTCAGACAACAAAACTGCTGGTCGTCCAGATCCTCCACCCCGTCAGACCCATCTTCAGTCTAAACCTCAGCCGCAGCCTCCTCCTAAGCCTCAGCGATCTTCCCGAGAGGAGCGTCTCCCAGCAAAGAGATCAGCTTCACCATCACCTCTTCCTGTATGTTGTTTTAATATTTCTGCTCCTATTTTATTTTTCTATCTCTATACACTTGTATAGTTGATATTTAAGTATGCTAAGGAAAAAAAGGTCTGCCAAGATACTCTGCACTGCGCAGCTGTAACTAATACTTACCCATATGTGTGATTCATTCAAATAGTTAAGAAATTGTTTACTAAATTGTTCATTTTCAGCTTAAAGAGTTAGTTACCTTGTATTAAAACTATTTTCCATGAGCATTCACACTTGCACACAATAGCCGTTTTCAGACTTGCATTGCTGAACATGAGCGGTAAAGTTCATCCGCTCTTTAAACTGACTCGTCTTTTCAGACATGCCGCTTCGTTGCGGACTTATCGTGTCCCGAGTGCTTTCAGACATCAGGAAATGTTGCGGAAAATTCAGCACAGTCCCACTCTCCCTTCAACTCTGTCCGGAACATTTCCTTGTGCATTCAGCCAAAACGACGTACCGCAACATTTCTGCTCTTATGACATGGGGTCCAGCCGGTACATGTCCGCGACATCTCCGAGGTAAAAGAGCGGATTGCATGTCTGAATGCAGGCGCTATAAAGGACAGAGTCCGCAATATTACTGCTTTCCAGTGCAAGTCTGAAAGGGGCTAATGAGGAACAAATTAAAACTTTCTTTCAATATCAAACTATATATGATCATAATTCCTCAGTGATCCTGTTTTACAGGATTGTTGGATTTGAGTACCTAAAACTGTCGGTCTCTACTACATAATTTTTTTTTTCTCTAACTGTACACTTCCACTTTGCTCCCCAGAGCCCCGTTGATTCTCCTCATGTCAGTCCAGTGCAAAGGTCACAGCCAGTCAGTGCTACTAGAGTTGAAGAGGTTGAGATGAACCCAAGGCCCACCTGTCCCACCCCCAGCAGCAGTAGCTCCCCGTCTGTGGCTTGCTCTATTACTTCATGGGAACAGCGGGCAGCTCTGGACAACAGTCAGGGTTTCCAGTCCCCTAGAAAATCTAAAAGAATTCAGTCGCCAGCCAGCCAGGCCAGGAGGAGAAGAGAATTATGTGGTGGAGGGGAAGTGGTCTGCTGTCCCTCCCCTGCACTTGCCCTAGACATACTTGAGAGAAGCTACAGGGTCAGTGAGTTAGCTGCAGGGAGCAGCATGTAATTTAAGTTGATTTTTCTGATCAAAATGTGAGTTCCTAGTTGTGAAAGTGTCTCCAGCTGTTTGCTTTTGTTTTTTTTCTCTAATTCTTGCCATTTTAAAATTTCTGTGCTGTTTGACTGAGCAGACAACAACACCAGTGCGTCCTCTGCACCGTCGTTCCCGTTCTGCTGGTGGGGAGAAATGGGTGGACCACAAGCCATTGTCCAATCTGGACTTGGGCACAGTCTTGCAGCCTGTCATTCCCAATGCCATCCAGGTTTCTGCACCAAATGAGAAGGCCCTTTCAAAGTGTGACAGATATGTCTTAACACACCAAGAAGTGGCATCTGATGGCGAGATACAGACCAAACTTATTAAGGTAATGTGTGCTGTGGTGGGATATGGGTCTGTTTCATATGAACATGGCTGTTTTTAACAGTTTTTCCTTTCTCCATTCCCCACCAAAAAAAAAAACCAAACTACATCTTTAACTCATTCACTGCCATTGACATCTATAGCTGTATTTAGCGGGGGGAAAAAGTATTGAAATTTTCACCAGATGTCGCCAGATTGTCACCAGATTATGTTCATGTCAATAGCTTTACTAGAAATATATTTTCGGAGAAAAATGTTGACGTGTTCAATACTTTTTCCCCCGCTGTATACGGCTATAGACGTCAATGGCAGTGAATGAGTTAAGGACCATTTGGAGACAAAAATAGTTCAGGGCAAGTTCAATGGTTAAAGCTTGTGTCGTGATACAATACTTTAAAGGCAGGTTAGGGGATCCTGGAAAAACAGAGCGAGCTACATTTAAAAAACAAAAAAGCACCCGCCTGAAGCCACGCCTTCAGCTCACAGGAACGTGCACCCCAGTTGCTTGTGAGTGGGAAGAAAGACAACCAAAAACAGCCGAGTGGCTAGCTTGTTGGCTAACTAGTAAACGGCTGTTTTACCGTCTTTCCAAAGGTGCTAATTTGTTCACCTCCAACTCCTTCTGTGGTGTAAAAATATTCACACTGCAAACATCAACACCTCCATGACTTCATCCACATTTGTTTTGTTTTTTTTTTTCTTCCTTTTTGGTAGTGAAGGAGATTTTAAGCAATATAGTAAAATGCTCCTGGAAAACATCATCCACCCTGTCTTTAAACTAGAGGATTACTGCCTTAAAAGTAATTACTTCTGTATTTTTTGTGAAAAGTTACTTTAGGTTGTTTGTTTTTTGTTGCATGATTAAACAAAAATTTCTTGTGGCCTTTTAGTTTTTACAATTACGTATTATAAATGTACATAAAGCGTGTAGTCCTTGGTGTGTTCACTGCGTAAGAAGTTATAGGAATTGTGTATAATCTTACAGAAAGATGCCAACTCTTGCTGATTGCATCTCCATCACCACATATTCAAATACACATTTATTTGATTTACTCTGAGCTGCAGTTTTAGCTGAGTTGAACATAGTAGATGACTGCAGCTGCAGTCAGGTGATTGTTAGAGACATAGAAACATGTAAGAGACTGACTTTTTTTTTTTTTTTTTGCCAGTTTTTAATATGCATTTTTTTAGGGAAATGTATACAAATATGTAAGATTATGTTGTTTTGTTTTTTTTAAATGACATTTTTCATTTTGCTTTCTGTAGGATGACTTATTTTCTCTCTTTCATGGTTGTTAAGAGAAATGAGAGTTTTTACAAACTAGAGAAAGTTGCTTCTGTTTAACACTAGTGTTTGCTTTTCTTTTTTTCCCCAAATATCATTGGTGCTTATTAAAATGTTACTACTAACCCCCCCCTTTTTTTTTCTTCTTCTTCTTAGGGAGAGGTGATTAAAACCAGAGGAGGAGGACAAGCTGTTCAATTCACTGACATTGAGACACTGAAGCAGGAGCTCACCACAGTCCCAAGGTAACAGAAGGCCATTAGTCATCAGCAAATTGTGAATTATAAGCTACCTAGATTAGTTTTAAATGTATCACCCAGCTTCTGAGATGCACATGTACACTTTTGAAATGCAAAACATTTTTGTAGCAATGATAAAGTAAAATTTTTCTTTTTATTTTTGGCTCTGAAGTCGCAAGCGGAAATCTTCAGAAGGTGTTCCAGCAAATGGAAATCAATCTGATGGAGCATGGACTGATGTAGAGACAAGGGTAAGATTATAAAAATAATTTATAGTTTAAAAAATGCATTTAATGTATCTTTATTTTTTAAATTTGAAGGCTCATAAAGTTGAGCTTGTGTCTGAGCTCTAAGTTTCAAACCTAACACGCAGAAGGGTAAAGTGTTGAACTGCAGATGCCTTGGTGCTCTGTGCCTGTCTTCACTCACGAACACCAGAGATTTTCTGGACAAAGTGCTGAGAATTTAGTCCAGACTGTAGAATTGCTGATCCCACTTGCCTCACAATGGGAAATTGGTGGAGATGCGCTCAGGAGGCGTGTGAGGGAACCTCTTTCTGTGGCATGCAGGAGGCAGGATGTAATCAGAAGTTGTAGGCTGTCGAAATGATCTCTTTACACCAGGTTAAGAAGACCAGACAAAGCTCTTATGTTTCAGGACTGCCTTTATCTGAATGCATCTTCAGTGATGAGGAGCAAGTTGAAAGCAACTTGCAGGTCAACAGAAAAGAAAATTAAGCAGCAATTCTCATGTGACCACGTCTGAGTATTTGCTTATATGATTATAGGTTCTCACCTGCAAATATTATGCAATTTTGTTCAGGGGTTGAGTTGAAAATATCTGCAAATGATGTTGACATGAATGTTTGCTTACATCCCCACACTGAAGTATCTCCAGAACATGTCAGCTCTCCAGTGCATGTCCCAACATGGACCTGAATGCAACTCACACTTTGGCAGCTCTACATTGTTTTTGTGTGTAAGATGGAAGAAATGGCATAAAAATATGCTGTAGATAGTCCTGATTGCTGTGTAGTGCTTTTACAGTATTAACATTTCAGGAATTGACAAGCCAGCAAAATGGTGACTGAAGTGCTTCCCCTGCGCTCATGCATCTTTCAGTTGACATCCTCTTCACATGACTGAAATTCAAGCTTTAAGTCTGTCTTACATTTTCTCCCCAGTGCTCTGCGGCTGTGGAGATGAAGTCTGGATCAAATCTGGGACCTGGATATGAGCATCATGGGATCACAAAGTAAGCTGTCAACTTTCTACAAAACATCTGAGAATAGCATTTTGTTTGCGTGTGCTTTGCATGACTGGAATTTGATCGACACGTTTTGTGTTACAGGCGCAGAAAACCCTGAAAGCTGCTGATGGCTGCGACAGTGATCACTCCTCTGCTATCCTCACATGGCTGTTGTGCAATAGTCAAAACTGTTTTTATATTTAGCTGTAGTTTTGATATTTATACATTTTTCATGCTTTTAATATATGCAAAACACGTGCATGCATGCATAGGTCACCAAAGCTTTTTTTTGTAAAATATTTTTTGATTCAGGAAGAAGTGTTACTGGATTGTGTCAAGTGTGGTGGAGAATGTTGACTGTGGCCCTTCGCCTTCAAAGAAAAATAAGAAGTTGGCACATAGGGGATGAAGGTGCCAAAGTATTGATATTAGTCCTATGATGTACTGTCTCTGTCTGATTGTTGAATTATATTAAGTTTCAAGTAGTTTAAAATATCAAACTTTTTCTCACTGTAAACTCAGGAATAAAATTCCTATTGAGACATCACTTTGTATGTTGACTGAATTCAATTGCATGTACAAATGGTATGAGTCAACACTAGATGGCAGCACAGGACAGCGAGAAAAGAAGCAAAGTGCACATGCGAGCATCCATCCCCTTTCATGTTGAACAAATCTGTTGCCCGGGAATTGTGCATTTATCGTTGTTACTAAACACTCATAATGCTTTTGCTGGTGATCCTTTACTTTCAATTGCAAACCTCAGTTTTGGTATTACAAGTTAAGGAAAAATAGGCCCTTCCCCCTTCAAACTGATTCTTGAAGAAGGGCTTTAGTCTTGGATGCTCTGCCAAGAAATCAGCAACAGTCTTGTAAACAAAGTGTTATTTAAATGATTTTTCAAAGTTACATCCATGTACTCATGCTTGACTGGATATCATTAAACAGGATACCTTTTTGTAACTTTGTATAAATTAAACTGTGTTGCTGATGTCAAGTCAGCTGGGCAGGAGGACTTTTAAAAAGTGGGCACCCTGTGGTTTCAGTTTTGTGTGATTGTTGGTGAAATCACTTTTCCCTTAAAAAAAAGGATTAAAATACAAAATGGATAAATATGGTCAAGTGAAAATGTAGAGCGGGAGTAGATTTGCTTCCCATTGTAAATTGGATTTATGGTTTGCAGCTGAATGAAATTACTAAACTACAATGTAACTTTGTTTTTTGCTGCTTTGGCTGTGATAATGCAAATTGCAGTTCAAATCACTGAGTGGACAGAATAAAAATGTCTTCATACCTGGGGGAAAAAAAAAAATCCACAAGTCCAACTAACTTAACTCCAAGCATCCACTTTCATTGTCTCTTATCAGCTGAGCATCACCAGTATAATAACCAGCTGAAGCGTGTGGTACAGTCATCTAGGCTTTGAGTAGACAGTTGAAATGTCATCTACTAACAGTCTGGCTGGGTTTCAATTGAAAAGCACTGGAGGGTGACTAACATGGAGCCTCTTGGAGAGGGTCAAGAGCACAGAGCAACCAGTGGCCATTAAATTCACTCCTATGAGATATTGAGTGCTTTGCTTTTTGACCAGGCTCTGTTTGATGTGCAGCATCACGTTATTATCCCCAGCTCCTCACTGCAAACCCTCCAAAAGCAAGTGGCGTGAGCTTTATAAAGATATTATGAAAACTCCTGTTGAGCCCTGATCAGCAGATTCAAAGAGACACTTGAGAGAAATAAATGAAATGGTACACAGAGGTCTGAATTTAACATAAACCAAATCTTAAAGACAACACTGCTCATTCAGTTGAATGGTAAAATATATCATTCTGCATTTCAGTTTCAAGCTCAGTATGATTATGAATTATGCTGCTTATCAATGTTATTAAATTTGCTGGAGGGAATTCTGCTGTTCTACTTGAATACACAGTCAATTAGACTGTCTCTGATTTTAAAATAGCAGGCCTAATTGCAGTGTTTTATTGACTCTTTGCTTGAATGGCTCTGATAAAGAGGTCTTAAGCTGCCTGTGGCACAGTAAAGATGAAATAATTTTCCCACCAATCTATAATGTAGATGAGGGCCATCAATAATTCAATAATTCGGATTAGAATTGTCCCTCTTTTGTCTTTTAAGCAATTATTTCCCTAAGTTTTTGATAATAAATTTACACCCACTAATAATGTACATCATACAACCACACACAGATGAGGTGAACAATCCTACAACCACAGACAGTCAAAGGTATCCAGTTAGCAGTTGATTCACATACAACTTGTTAAATGTGAGGGAAAATGAGTAGGTGTGAGCAGCTTTGAACCACTCTGGCTTGTGCTCACGACCAGCGGCAGTAAACGCCTTGGGGTTTCCATCTTTAAACTTACAGGACTTAAAGGATCTGATAAAATCTCAGCTCAGATGCCACAGAGTGCCTCCCTATGTCTTCCTAACTGTGTCTGTCCCTTGGTCAGTCAGAGGTGTTTTGGTGGGACTTGTTGCATCCACCAGCTGATCATGCTGTTTTTGCTCATCAGTGTATAATGTGTTTTTTCATAACATGCTATTGTACTCACCAACAGCTTCAGTCAGTTTTTAGTTTTCTGTGGAACAAAAGGAAACGGAGCATCACCCCTTGAAGTTCATGTGAACTTTTTGGCTGTTTCCTGTTAACACATTCAGTGGTGTGTATTCAGAATACACATTAGCATTCATATAATTCATGTTTGGTTCAATCTGCCCGAACAGTTCAAAAGCCCTTTCACTTTGTTTCTCTTCTTGTTTATCATTAACTTTAGATGGCAAATTTTTGCTTCTAGCCACCTATTATTGAACAGCATCGGTTGTAATTGCACATTTTGAAGTTATTTGACCCATTACCAATATTAAAAACATTGATTATGGCAGCTTTGAAAGAGATGCTTACTGTTCCGTGTTGGTAAATCTGACTCAAGCTCAGGTACATGACCTCGGTCTGCTTACATGATTAGCACACTGTTCTGAATCAGGCAGTGAAAAGTGGGCACGAGTTTAAATAGGTGTGATGAAAGTGTAACTCTATCCCCTAGCACACTATACTTGGCTGTACAAGGCATCTGAGGTATGGTGGTTTCCATTTGCCTCCAAATCTGTATCACATCAGCTGAATGATTGCAGATTTGAAGGGCAAGTTGAGGCAAGTGACTCAGTCGCAGTCACAGCTGTCCTTTAAACCACAACCTATTACACGCTTTTCTGCTCTCTTTTAGTGGTAAGCATAACAATCCTCGGCAATTAAAGTCAGTTAGTGGGGAAATGAGAGTAAATACTGCATGAGAGCAGGGCTTTTCAAAACCAAAGCTTTGACCGTGGTCTCCACACTTCTATCTTCATATGACAAGGCAGTGGCTGGCTGCCAGCTAGATGTGTCAGACCAGAGAGATATGTGAATGCAAATGAGTGTTGACAGCCTGTCAGTTGTCATTCAGCCCATCTCCCAGCCACTTGGGGCTCATCTGGCTTTTTTCCCCCCACTCTCTTCATTTTTTCCCCCACAGGTTTCCTTCAACTGCTTGTTCACCTCACTCTCATCTGCCCTAACTCATACTAATATACACAGTAGAGGCATCGTGTTCAGAGTTAGGAAGAGGTAAAAAACTCCCACGCTCTCTTTTCTGCTGGTGCGTCTGGGACGAACGGGTCAAAGGGTCACAAACTCACAGAAACTCCCGGAGGTTAAGTTTGGTTTTTCAGCTGTTTGGCAGCACATTGGATAAGAACTGCTCTAACCCTTGAGTGCATGTGGTTAGTGGTCCAGAACACCTCATCCCATCTGCTGCCTCGTCTTCCAGCTTAATTTTTTAGCTCCATTTTTTTTTTGCAGCTTCATTCAGACTTCTGCAGAGTATACATCTTGTTGATGGGCTTTCTTACTTCATGCTGTTGATTACACTTACAGAGATGAGTCAAACATCTGTCACTATCTATTTTATGTCCTCAAACTATCTTTGAGAGCTGGAGCGTTGAGAGGAATCCATTTGTCCTCATACATGTTGTTGTGGTTACACATCAACACAGAAAGAACTGACCTCTGACAACCGCAATTCTAGACATGTCTGATTTCTTATTGAAAATATTGGAAGCCATTGTTGCGCAGTCTGATATTGCCAAATTGGGCTGAAGAGTTTTTCCTTCCAGTCTTTGTTCTTGGCGGCTGACTAAGTGCTTGCAGCTGTCACTTGAGTGTATTCTCCTTGCCCAGTATATGTGGCTTGGCTGCACTTTTAGCTGGCTGTGTCCTCACTGTGGTGACAGTATGCCACGACTGATTTCCGTTGACTCACATTCATTGCAACCACAATGTGTCCTTCACAGAAAAGTCTGAGTGCTTTTTTAGAAGTGCTTGATCTCATCTAGTTAACGCTACAGCGGAATCATGCTTTGCGTGCAGTTGGCTGATTATTTAAGCAGCGCTGCAAGCAGTTTGCTGATGAAATGAAAGGAGAGGAGATGCCAAAAATTGCTGTGCTGACAGTAGTACAATACACGATGATGTATGAGTACAAAATAGTGTTTGGATGCGGTTGAGACTGATTCAACTTTCTCTATCACATGAATCTTCAACCCTCAGTTCTGCCATGACATAAAATACCTATATATAAATGTCTAATAATGATCCACGCTAAAAAAACTCATTAAGTCACTAAACTGATAGCTGAGTCCTTGTTTGCTGGCGAACGGTATTTCAAACCTTTGTCCTGCCAATACTTTCATGCAAATTAGTCACACTGGAACCGACTTATCTGTGAACAATCATAGGTGGCATTTGGAGTAGGGTGACATAGCGCCACATGATTTTCATATCTGCATAGAGCTCAGGCAGGTCCCTCCACACAAACTCCCACACAAAAGCAAACACAAAAGCGTCTGTGAACACACACATCCACCGTTTATCTTCAAAAAATAGTCTGGCACGCTGCTGTAGTAGCTTGAACATTGCACTTTTCGAATAGTAGGCAATTACAGATACACATTAAGGTATCGTTACCTAATTCACTCAATATGGCTAGGTTGCAAAGTTCATTCATTCATTCATATAAAGTTATAACTTTTATCACACAGGGCCAGGTATGAGTACAAAAGCTGATTATAGCAATTAGATTAGAGATCTTATGAATGGGACAGATGTTCCACAAGGTAAAAACATCAGATAAAAATGGCTTCATATCATTTAGAGAGCATAGTGTTTATTCACATGATTAACAGCCATTCAGCTTTGCATTTGAACATTACCTCAGGAGCACATCTGCATCAACCTTACTGGACTCTAATGATTCAATGCATGGCTAATAAACTGAAGTGAAAATTCAAATGAGGCTCAAACTGGCTGTGAGGCTAGCTAAAGCAAACACCAGGACAGCTGGCAGAGAAATCATTGTGACTAATGGTCTCAGTGTGAGACAGGAGCACGGCTGTGGGTGGTTGTTTCAGCATGCTAAGAAGAACAGACTTTGTTTGCCTTTCTATAGCATGCAGCCGTGACTGTGTGATTCTGGAAGTGTTAGCGTTGTTTGCTTTGCTTTCATTGCCATTGTAGTGTGACACCAAGACCTATATAAAAAAGAGGAAAATGCTGCTGCACTTGTTTTCCTCCTGACAATGAAAGGGCGTTAGAATATGAAAACATCACTGCTTTTAAAAGTGGGTGGGTATCAGGGGGTATGCTATGCATCTCTATCAACTGACGCTTTGACTTTATTTGGATTCTGCTGTGACTCCTCCGCCGTGCTAGACCTAATGCTCTGTGACCTGTCCTCAGGGTGAATGATCTGATTTGCCCTTTCCTTGTCTTTTACTTCTGATCACATCCACCTCAGAGACAGAAAATGGTTGCGCAGCTGTCATAACTGAAGCACAGCACAGCGTGATGGGAGTGCATGTTTTTGCTATCATCTATTCCATCTGAGCCGGAACAGAATTCTAAACCTCCACTGCATCCCCTTTTTTCTCACAGACCGCTGCATGATCAATACCCACATCAAAGGCTCTGCGGAGATAGCAGGATTCTTTGAAGCATGTTTGTGGAGCTGGATTTGCTGAGCTAACACGGTCCACACAGAACCCCCTTGAATAAGCTTGTTTGGCTAGCATCCTCTCTGTTTGTAGAAGAACTGAGTGGATTCTAATGGAGAACAGACAAGGCCTCTCCCTTGTCTTTTTCCTCCCTTTGAGCAACTAAATGCATCCGTAGTGCCAGTGCTTTTTGCTCATCTGACATATGCTTCATTGCATGCCAGCTCAAATATTTATCTAATATCAAACTGGCTGTAGTATTTTGGAAGCACTGAAATGCCAAGAAATATTTCTCATGGAAGACACAAAATATCATGCATCATGTTTTGCATTGCCAAGTGCAAATATGCCTGGTAATTAGCGACTGAGAGGGAGATGGAATGCAGACAGCAGTGACGTTGTCAGTGAGGTGCAAACCTTGTGCTATGACTCGGAAAACCAGGAAAGAACTCCTAAAATTGATTTCTCTGCTCTCAACACACAGCTTGTGTCCTCAGAAAGCTTTAAACTGTTTACAAAAATGCAAAAACAAAAAAAACCATTGCATTTGAGAAGTCAGGGTTTATATTCAATGCACAGAACCCCTGCTCCTTGTATATAGCAAGCTCTTAAGATTACTGATTTTTAAATTCACAAATTATTGCACCTTTTTGTATGTACTTGCACTATCTTGTATATGCAGTAGGAAGGTTTGACTTTCCAATCAGCTTTGGCTCATTTGAAAGTGAAATGTGGGAAAACGCTGACATCTCTTTCTCTTCCCTCCTAACACCAGGGGCACCACTAGATTTGCATCCCTGTCTCTCTCTCAATCTCTTTTTCTTTCTCATTTACATTATGGATGGTTCATTTAGCTTACATGACCGAGTGAATACATAACCCAGGGCAATTCAAAATACCGTGAGGGCCTGTAGGGATAGAATGAAACCACATAAGCAGAAAAGATTGCTGCACTGCCATCTGCAGCAGCCTGCAGTTCAGCTCTTCCCCCTTTGATGTGGTTGACAAACATGGCCTGCAGCTGACCCAGATGGCTGAGCTCAATGACCTGCATTAGTTATGTACAGTGAGTGATGACACACAGAAACATGATTTAATGCCGAATTGACCATTCTAAACATCCCCTGAACAGTAATTATCCAATCAGGGTTAATTTTTTTCCTTTTTTCTGGTAACTCGTGTGTAATTTTTAGCCATTCTAGATGTTCATCATCTGGATGATCAGACTTACAAATCCATTATTTGCCCAATTTTGAGAGGTTTAACAACCCCGACCAACGTCATCTAAGGAGCAACACGTGTTTATCTCATTACACTGGAAATCACTTGAAACTTTAGTACCAAAACACTTGATAGGAATCCTGGAGCTTTTACAATGATTGTTTCTGAATTTTACAAGCTTTAATCAATTAGACCAGAGGCATCCTCTTAACAGGGATGTAGGTGCGCAAGTATATTCATCCATTAAATTTCTTCATCCATAAAAGCAGCACATTGTGGGATTGTGAGCTGCAAGGACACCACTTTTTTGTGATTGTTCAGTCTTCAAGGCCCAAATATGCACAGTAGAAATTCAGGTACTCAAAGTAAATGGTGAAGTATGAATAAAGGAGATAGTTTAGTAAATAAATGAAATTTCGGACACAGCCTATGAAATGCGTACGTGAGAGATAAAGAGCTAAAAGGCAGGCGAGTGGGCCTGCATGTGGTGAATAGTTTTCTTATCTGTGTGTTGTGTGTGTGTTTTATG
This sequence comes from Atherinomorus stipes, assembly GCA_023101725.1. Taxonomy (NCBI): domain Eukaryota; kingdom Metazoa; phylum Chordata; class Actinopteri; order Atheriniformes; family Atherinidae; genus Atherinomorus; species Atherinomorus stipes. The sequence goes on along the minus strand of JALJCO010012252.1, from coordinate 275,945 downwards.
GTTGGATAAAGCTGTTAACATCATGGCTGCAATGTGTAACTGATGATAAGAATTTAATACCTGCATTCAGATTAAAGACATGCTCTGGAGCATAATGCAAGCGTTTATTCCTGCTGCCAAGGAGTTTGACTGCACTTTGTTTTTCATCATATTGACACAAACTACACAATGATCCCAGTGAGTTTCACAACCTCAAGAACTCAATGACAGAAATGGCACTCGCATAAAAAACTGCCCACATGAAACAAGAACGCCGTGTGCAGTTTCACAGAAAGACGTTTCACAAGTGGCTGTTATTGTGTATTGATGATAAAAAGTCCCAGTGTGAGAAAACGTTTGTTTAGGGACCAGGTTGCGAAGTCCACCTCTGTACCCTCATCAGCTGTGGTTCTCTTGCTCTGCTTTACATTTAACACCACAGCTCCAGCCTGGACAGGTCCACGGCTGTTATCTCAATGATGTTCTAATTCTAGTCAAACAGTTCTGTGTTTGACTCAATAGAGGCAGTGTTAGTCAGGAGAGTCAATATTAGCAGAGCACACAGAGGAGGGCTGGTGTTAGGAGAGACAGGAGTTGTGTGTGTGTGTGTGTGTGTGTGTGGTGGGTGTGTATGTGACAGGATACATGGTTAAGTGTGCTCTGTTAGTGAACCTTGACCGCCCGCTGCAGTAATAATAATAAAGATAATAGGAAAACGGAAGAAGGCAAACCTCTGCTTACTTTTGCCTCAGTGGCTTCCATGTTTGACAAGAATGACATTTCTTTTATCACCTGTCTCTTATGTGGATGTTATTGTTAGACGTCAGAGTTCCAGCACTCAGCCTTTCTCATTCCTCAGCGTGCGGGCCGAAGGCGCCCTGCAGTCGAGCCTGGACCTGCTGACAGTCCTGGGAAGCAGATTTTGTTTCAGTTTATTCACAGTCAAACAGCTGCCAATATCAGCGGCCTGATCATGATATCGCTACGATCAACTACCACATTAATCCTTTCATTTACTGAATGTGCTGTGGAAGTTTAACTCAAAGTGAAGTCATAGCTAAAGGTAATTCACAATGATTTCACCACATAAAACATGCAGTGGCTTGAAGAACATTTATGTCGGAATGAAGTTTTAATTACACACAACGGCTCAATAATATTTCAGTTTTACATCATTTGCAGTTATGAAGTCAGAGAAAATTATAAATCAATCAGCCAACAGCACCTTCTGTTTGTTCAGGATTCAGCTTGCAGCACACATTAATCTACATAAGATGAAGTAAAAAAAAAAAACAACCAAAACAACTAAAAAAAATAATGTTGAAGTTTTGCATCTGTTTCACACTCTAATTAGAGCATGTTGATTACTCCAGTCTTATTTATTTGAAAGAAAGCACCTAAAGCCAAATTAATAACCAGTCCTACTCTGAATAAAAGATTGTTTATCGAAGTATGATAGAAGCAAGAGCAAGTGGGAAGTGGACGCAGCAGGTCATTATTTAAACAGGCCATGGCACTGCAATTGTGCTGTTAGAGAAAGCTGCTTTACTGTCATGTCAGAATAGCCTGGGGCCAATTTTCAAGTTTGACAGGGTTTTTAATGCAGCATGCCATGCACAGCAGAGGCTGTCTGGGAAAAACACTGCAAAGCTCTTTCCATTTTATGACATTTCTGTAATTTCTGTTTTCATATTCATCAATCTACACTTCAAATGTTTTGTATGCCAATATTCAGATGAAAAATGCACAATCTACTCTGTCTGCCTCAGATATGAATCAACATTTATGATGCATACTATAGATGCTGCTGTTTGGACTGTTCTGATTAAGCACTGGAGGGTCCCTCTCTTCTTTAGCCTGGAGGAAGAATTTCAAATTTTGATCCAAAAGACAACAGAGAAGTTTTCTACATTGCCTCAGAGCATCTTAAATAAGCTCAAGGCCAGAGAAGAGAGACATTTAAAGAGCTTAATTTTACATTTGTTTGTGTTTCTTTTCATTGGATGGCAGATTATAAACTTCCATTTGTAAAGAGCTGAGTTCACATAAAGTGGCTATCAAATGTGATTTTGGCTGCAGAGTAATGTCTGTTTTAAATCCCTGCTGTTCCAGCCTTTAAAAAAGCACCAACATCCTTGAAATGCTGAACTATTGCAAATTTAAATAACTTGCAGTCTATTGCATTCTGTTGTTACAGCCTTCCAAGGCTTTTTCTCCTGGAAATTTGGCATTTTGTTTTATTGGAATATTTGAATTTGATGTGAATGTTTCTGATGTTTATAGAAATGCAGTAAATTATAGGGAAAGCTTTTATATCTGTCAAGCAGCTCTTTAAAACAGAAATATGAAAACAGCTGTGATGGTAGCAAACAGTCAGTCATATCTGACTGAGTCTGTGGCCTTGTTAGCGGTAATAACTAGTGTAAACAAACAGCAGCAGTGTATTTTAAGGTCATCACTATCATCAACCAAAACCTCCCAGTCAGCACAAAGCAGTGGCTCTGATGTGGCAGCACACTCCTCCTATTTAAATCTGCTGACATGTGAAAAAGCAACATTAGCTAATGCACTACTTAAAGACCATAATTGCTCTTTCCCCCACTGTTAATGAATGCTAATTAGAAGTCTGGAGCAGTTTGTGGCGTGTGCTGGCTGCTCTTCTAATGTGCCGTATTGTTCCTCTCCTCGCTCCAGCTCAGCACTAATGCTGCTGTGCCAGCTATTAAAGTCAGATAAGCTATCCATCTTTAGCATTGCCAGCCAAAAAGCCACTAATAGCTTAGCCACAAAATTGTTAATTTCCATGGTTTCCTCTCCACGTTTGAGTACTGGCTCTCGGTGTAAAACAGATACTCTCGGGGAGATATTTCTATTCGACTCCACAGTGTTATTACTGCAGAGTTTTATTTTTTTCAACATACATTTACCAGCTTCATCATCACAAAACACCAGGGAGGCAGGCTGCTGTATTTGTGGGTGCCTCCTTAAAAAACTTGTTTCAACATGACACTTCTTCTTGGAGGGTGTTGTTAAAGCCTACCAACAGTTTATAAGATGCCCTTTCATGCTAAATATGTCTACGACTCTAAAACAGAAGTGCTTTCTAGGATCCAGCATGTTGGCTGTAATAATGTGATTTAATCCCTGAAACAACCCGACAGTAATAAGGGTAATCACTACCACACTTTTAATGAGGATTAAGAGACATATTAGCTGTGATATTATCCTCATTCCAGATTGCTGTTAATTTTACAACTGGTTTTAAGATCTGGCAGTTATCCATTAGCCAGTTCATGCTACACAGGCCACAGAAGGTTTGACTTGTAAAATGACTATGCAGGACAGGACATAGAAAGAAAAAAATACCTTCATCTTAAGATAAACTCAGCTTTTGTGGCATTCTTGATTTTTTTCACGCTACAAATTGATAATTTTTTTCTTCTTTTTCTAATCTAACTGTCCCAGGGTAAAGCAATGTGTGGTAAGGTACGCAACAAGGGCTGAGGCAGGATTCAATCCCACAGACTCCAAGGTGAGTCCTGTGCGCTTACGAGTCGGCCAAAGAGATATCCCTGTGGCCAAGTAGTCAGGGCGCATGATTAATTGGAGGCATGCTGACAGGACCCCACACTGTCACATATGGATGGTGATGTTTTAAGCAAAGCTGGTCGCTTTTAGTGACCTTCTTCTTATTGTTTTCCAATCCGCAAAAAACAATTATTTGTCAGTTTTGGCAAATTACATTTGGCAATTATTTTTAGTCCTTATTTTGCTACATTTTTCAAGATAATATATTTATAAAACGCAAGTAATATGTATCTTAACAGTTTCTTTGGCTTTTTAGATGCTATCTGATAATCCCGAATAAACACACAGTAGTTTGAGAAGAGAAATTGTATGTATAGAAGCACTGTATGTGTGTGTGTGTGAGTGTCTGCTTCCCTGGTGTGGCGAGTATGTGTATGCGTATGGGCTTAGGCATGGTCGTCTGTGAGCATGTGTGGGTGGTGCAAAGATTTCAAAGGTGCACACTCATCTGGATGAGGTGAGGAGAGGCAGTTTGGGTAGCCATGATTTTTTGTTGAGGGCTTATGCTTGCGTTTATGTTTTGCTGCTATTGCTTCATTCTTGTTTTCTTTTCTGTCAGTTAATCATTAGTTATTTTTATATCCACGCGGTATGCCAAGTACCACTGTGATGGCTGCATGTTTGTTAATTACTGAATGAAACGCATCCTGGATTCAGCGTCTCTGTAGGCCTAAGGATAAAGCACATCATACAAATATATAAGACCCAATTCCTTTCAACGATTAGGAAGCTGTGATATAATGTATGATTTTTTTAAATGTACATAGACTAGAAGTCCAACTTCAAAGATCCAACCTTAAAGGTACAGTACAGTGTATATGAGTTACTGGCACCTAGTGGTAAGGATGGGCATTGAAATTACTTCAAATCCCAAGCACAGTTGTGAATGGATGGTGGCTGTCAGTGTCCAAAAGTTTTTCCAGACATGAACATGTCTTCATCTGTGAGTGGTCCCAGTAGCTTCAGGAAGGCAAGTTGATGACTGTACTACAGGTCATTACTTTAAAACTGTGTACACATGTATTCTCCTTCTAACAAACAATGGCTGTACTACAGTTTTAAAGCTCAGAGAGTTCTCACTTTACTATGGCAGTTGACGGTCCTGTCACTATGCTTCCGAGTGTTCATGCATCCTGGCTACTTGGACACAGGGATGTCCCTTTGGCTGACTGGTTAGCACGCATGACTCTCACCTGGGAGTCTGGGGATCAAATCCAGCTTAGGTCCTCTGTTGCATACCTTGCCACACTCTGGTGTTGTTGGCAGGATCCATGTGACGCTGGTCTGCGGATTTGAAATTGGTGGCACCCTACGCAGAGCACGAGGACGTGCTTGTGGAAAGAGGGGGAGAGATGGGACAGCGTGGGGTCCTGTCACTATGCCTCCGATTGATCATGCGCCCTGGCTACTTGACCACAGGGATGTCCCTTTGGCTGACTGGTTATCACGCATAACTCTCAGTCCTGGGCATAACTCTCACACCTTGCCTTGTTACACAGAGTTGTTTGTCCATTGAGAGACACCGTAGTAAAGATTGTAGCACAAAGAGATACAACTTCCTTATCTAGGTTATAATCTTTTTATGAATTTGCTCTTTGAATGAACACTGATAGGATCATTATAGACATGAATTGCTTTTGGCTATAAAGCATCTTTAGGTGACTTTGTTGTCAATTGATGTCATGCTATGCAAATAAAACTTAACTGAACTGAATACCAATAGAATCAATGTTTAATGAAATATTACATTTTTCTGTCATTGACCTTTGGTTTTATTACATGCTGCACCTTTAGACGTGAAAAAATCCAAAAGGAGCAACTAAAGAAATCTTTACATATAGATTTTGCCGGACATTGATTTTCAAAACTTACAGGACACTTTCACATGGGGACCATTCAGTGTAGGCCTTTCAATAAAATTGATGTGACTTTGGTGATGTCCCACTATTCACAGCATGTGGAAAGTGTGAACGATCCAGTGTGCGGTGAATAATTGATAAGTATTTTGGCTTGGTGATTGAACAACTGCTGAAATTGTGTATATGGCTCACTACAGTGTTTCCAGGAGCAAATCAGGTCAAAAGCACCCATACTGTATCAATAGTATGTATAAAAAGCTTAATTTAACAGACCTGGGTGCAGTTTGTGAGGTATTCATCCACAGTGAACAAAACAACTTTAAATATGAGTGTGTAGAAGAATGTGTCCATTGAGGAATGACGTAGTTCTTATACGTATAGATAAATCTTTGATAAAGCACACATTTACTGCAGACATGCCTCTAGAAATATGAACTGAAGCAACTTCCCACCCAGATGTTCAGTTTTGACACCCGCTGATGCAATGTCTGGGTCTTAAACACATAGAGGTATCTCATTTTACAGGTCTGAAACTAGATTCATGGAAGTGCACAGTGACTGTGAATTTAACGGCTCCCTCATGAAATAGTTTTGTCTCACTGTCCACTGAGTATCTAAGGATAAGCAGATACGTCAGTGAGTGTATATTTCACTACACCAGATTTGTCTTCTGCAGGAGATGAAAAGGTCTTGGCTGAGAAAAAGGCAGCTCAGGAGGTGATTGGTTTGTAGAGCGTGTAAGAATTATCGTCCTGTGGCTGTGCAATCATGCCCTGCTCTACGGGTGTGCTATGTGGGAAGAGTGATCATCATGCTTTGTTTGACATGTACAAAGATGAGGTTTACCACTTCCCTTGACAGTCTGGTGTTAAACTTAACTGCAGATAGATTTAGCAGATTCTAATGTCACTTATATTTACTCTGGAAAGGAGTGTGTTACTTCAAGAATGATGGTATACCAGCTTTAAAAATTTCCCATTTTAGATGGTTATTATGTTATGAATGCTTTCAGTCAAAAGGATGATTTTCACTCACTGCTAACAATTTTTTGCCTTTAAAGTCATTGATCAGTGTATGAACTTTTTTTGTTTAGTATAAAAATTTGTTACAAAATTGTGAAAAGATGTTTTTTCATACTTTGAATTCAACGTAGCCTCTGATCCTTTACACAGCCAGTAGATTTTAAAAAGTTATGTTTTTTAGTTATTTGCTGCTAAACAGATGTGATTAGTTGTCGATATTTTTTTTTTTATTTTAACCCCAACTAATGAAAGCTGCAGTGATTGTGCATTAGAGTTGAAATGGGGCACAAATGTCCAAGTTCTTTGTAGAAATAAATCCACTGTAACACCCCCAAAAGTTGGTCTCCTGACTCAGATGGAGGAACCCTGCCAATCATCAGCTAAAATCAAAGATGGCTGCCTCACGTATAGAGTATACATGTCTATAACAAGATAGTCTCTATAATAATCTTAACACTTTTGGCTACAGTTGTATTTGTTTTGTCTCTGAAACCTGCCAGCTGAAACAAATCTTGAAACCAATGGGCTATGATGAGATTCATGTAGCTCTTTAAAAAACAAACAAACAAACTTTTATACATTTCTTTGCCTTCAAACAGTGACATGCACACAAACCAGGAACTCCCCACATATCCATTTACTGGATGGGAAAGGAGGAAGTCATGATAGTTTGGTTGCTGTCTGCGAAGGCATAGTCATTAGACGGAGAGTGATGAGTTGCTAGATTTAAAGCATGTTAGCCTGCTGTATTTAGATGTTACATAAAAGTATCTTAGTCCCCAAATACTGGAACCTCACAGTCGGTGTGGTCATATTTCTTGTATCTGCATCATGCACATTCATTCAGCCATTAATAGGATGTAATTATACACTCATGCTACTAAGGTGGTGATAGTTATCTGAGTCTATTCTGAACACTGGCATCAGAAAAAAAAAGCATTTGTGTAAGCAGACAAAGAAAAGAAGGCTAACCTTGCACATTGCTGTATTGCTGTGCACAAGTGTGAAATGTTGCACATGATCCTGACAGACTTGGTTTCTGTCTCTCATGACTCTAACCTTTTATGTTCCCAGGCTTGAGGTGGTCATTCTGCCAACTTGAGGGTATACCCCACCTCTCACATCTGGGATATGTTCCAGCCCCCATGACCTTGAATTAGATTAAGCAAGTATAGAAAATGAATGGATGGACAGATGGACAAAGACCTTCTCAAAAGAAGGACGAGGCAACCATGAACTCTTAAACAGATCTTTGACAAAATTGTTTAAAGCAATTGACAGCTAATGACGACTAAGCACCAGCTGAACTGATGCTGCTCTACTTTGCATATTTGCTTTCCGGCTTCACTATCTTTTTGTTTGACTGACAACATCTCCTCAGGTTTGTTGAAAACCCTCAACCACTATAAAAATGTTTCAAATTTAGACATGAGCTGTTCTGCCAGCCACTTCTTGTCCTCTCCAGGGGAACATGACCCCTAAGAGAAGCATCACCCTGAGACAACAGCAATTTGGATTACAAACCTGACAGAATACTTGAAGTGTTTACTCTTCCTCTCAGAGAAATTGTATCTACAGCATCCTGTAATTGTCAGCAGTTTCTCAGTGATGTGCCTGCAGGGTGGGGTGGTAACAGAGTGAGGATTGACAGGTGGCTGAGTGTTTAGCAATATGTCCCACGGCTCTTTCCTCAATCCAAGATCAGTGGAGCTGTTGACTCACGCACATATCCATTTCTCTTCCCTTCACTGCACAACACAGCCTCTAACAAACAACTTAACACACTGTGGAATGTGGCTCTACTCTAAAGCAAGAGGGGTGGGGGGAGTCTTTATGAACCGCAAGCCGCAGGACTCCTGGGCGCCAGCACCTCGTGTAACAGTGACTATTATTATTATTATCATTCCGTCTTTTGCTTTATTATTCCTCTCATGTCTGGCTGTTGGCAAAACAACAGCTTGTTATCTAAAGAGTGATCAGCATGTGCAAGCAGAGGGTTTGCACTGCTGAATTCCCACAACAGATTTCGCTTTTGGGTATCGTGCTACAGGTGTGAGCATTCCTTTGCAGACCAAGCAGGAATGGAAAGATTGCCCTATGAATGAGGGCAGGAAACCAGTTTAAGATTCTTGAGATAAGCATTACTCGGGAACCAAAGGTCAAACACACACACACACAGACACAAAAGATAAAAACAAAACAAAAGACAAGCACAATCTATTTTCTATCTACTTTATCCTTCTGTAACAACTCCCAAATGGCAGACAAACTGTTCTTTTGATATGACCTGTGAAAAAGATAATCCAAGACCTCGTTACACCTCTTAAAGCGTAATTGCTACCTGTCAGAGGATTGGAATCTTCGTTTTCTTTTTTTTTTCTTTTTTTTTTTTTTTTTTTTTACAAGATCCATAATAGCTGAGAGCATCAATCTTCTGTGTGGTGTAACTCATCAACCTAAAAGGGTAGATAAGTAGTCTTGCAGATGGAAGATAAAGAGGAAACTGTGAGCTAATGCAACTATGCAGCATGTCTAAAAAGAATGTATACTTTTGTAGGTGGTGCTGCACCATACAGTTTTGCCTTGAGCAAAGGAGACAGCAGTATGGAGAGCTTAAAGGGGAAGTTCAGGATTTTTGACATAGGGCCTCATTTTCGAGTGAGCAGGGTCCTACATATCACTGGAGACAGTTTCATCTTATTTCATCTCATATTACCGGTGGTCCCCGATGTGAATGCGAGCATAGGTCAGTGGGAATCTGCTAGCCTGTCATGAATAACAATCGTTTTAGAACACCCGAGGCAAATCAGTTATAAAACAAAACTGTGTAAATGCCATGGTAACAAAACAATGTTACTAAATAACTATAACTATTGATGTTACTACTATTACTATTACTAATGTTACTATATTTATTGAATTTCCCTTCTTGGATAAATAAAGTATTTTTCATTTCATCTTATTTCATTTTATTACAAATAAAACTTACCTTGTACTGCATTACATTTTGATAGTAAAGTGTCTCAGCGGCTACACATTTTTACTGGCAGCCGAGTGATATCATCTGCCGTTAAGTGTACGAAGGAATTTGATTACAGTAGCGGCTACTGTTAAAATGAACACTTATAAATGTTGCCTATTTCTGTTCTTAATTCTGTGAACTAACAAGCTACTGAAAATGTGCGAAAACTGTGGCGCGCTTCTGTTTGTTTTGAACTGCATCGCTCTCCTGTCTTACCACCCAGAAGCAATGAATCATTCTGCTTCTGGTGAGAAACTAGTTCCTCCAAATGTAATGTGTAATTTTTGATGCAAGGTAAGTTTTATTTGTCACGTTATTTTGTTAATACGCCATTTACACAGATTGTCTTGTGTTATTACTGATTTGCCTCAGGTGTTTTGTCGAGTGGATATGATTGTTATTAATGACAGGCTAGCAGATTCCTATTGACTTATGCTAGCATTAGCATCAGGGACCACCCGTAACAAGAATATGAGATGAAATAAGATGAAACTGTCTCCAGTGATAAGTAGGACCCTGGCTCACTCAAAAATGAAGCCTTATGACAAAAATCCTGAACTTCCCCTTTAATCAAATTGGAACCTGACAAAAAAAAGTTGCCAGCAGTATTTGCAGCTGTTTCTCTCTGAGACCAACACGGTCTCCTGGAAATTACCTAAATATATTACTGAACTCTCTTTATATTGTGAAGATACTTAAATGAAGTTTTTTGTTTATCAAAGGTGACTGAAGCAGTTACTGTTTGAACACACAACATTTAAACTTGGCCTCTCTTACCAAGCACTCTCAGTCAGAATGAAAGCTCAGTTTAGAAAAAGGAGGACAGAGAGCAGCTCATCACAAATTGATACAGGGTCAGAAAGAAAACATAATTTACCAGATATTTCACAGGAGGTGTGTTCTAAAGCACAAATGAAGACATTCAGGCCTCCAAAAACCTTTACCGGCAGCAGTCCAAAAGTGTTTCAAACAGAGAAAAATTAAGAACTGAGAAAATCCAGTGGAGGAGAATGTCTCTAGAGAAATACGCCACTACACACTTGTACTGGTTCAAAAGAGATGATGGAGAGAGATAACTTCAGTAAAAGTCTGTATTTTGTTGATTGTTTCCCCTTTCTTTTAAGTCATTTTCTCATCTGTATGTCTGGAGGGGGGATTTCAGTTTATTTATTTATTCATTTGAGTGGGGTTGTGTTAAATATTTATAAGAAGTTAGATGATGGCTCCAAATACCAACTTCAGGTAAGACACTTTATATTTAAATACTTCAAACAACCTCATAAAAAATCCCTTTAAATGGCAGCAAACTTTCAAGGATATTTCCCTAAGCATAACCAAGATGTCCTATGTAAACATAAAACGTATTCTCACTTGCACTTTTCAGCAGGGAGTTAGGTGAAATGGTCTTTCTTAACAGAAAATACTCCCGGGAAGTGTGCACAGGAAGCACACATAAATGTGCACTGTGGAAATAACACTACAGTATTTTGTTTGCAGCCTGTGAAGAATGATGTACAAAGATCACTGCCTTTCTGTAATGCCAACCAATCATAATTGTGTTGATGCAATGCTACATAAATTATATTTATCTGGAGTATGAACAAATACAAGCCAGCAGAAAAGTATGAAGCTTTGAATTATTACCTTTTGTTATCACACATGAGGCCGATCGAGCATTTTCTGAGTTATCATAGCTAACCATGACAACTTGACTAATATGGGAAATCTAATATGGATGTCTTTGTGTATTCGCATGCAGCTCAGCTGAAAATGGTTCAAATTTGGATATCACATTTGGGTTAAAACAAATCATTTGACTAATATGCTAATATAACCAATATATAAAAAGTCATGATAAGCATTGCAATGTAATTGCATCATTTCTAGAGGCAAAAGTTTTCCAGGTAGTTTGAAGGCAATGTCGTGTCCCAGTTGCTCTGTGCTGAATCACTCCTGTGTTCAACCACAGTGTGACGGTGAGGGGGAGGCTCATCGCAGCATTTCAAAGGTGAGTGATTTATATGGCAGCTGTTCCCCAGTGTGCCGTTCTGAATGCCCGTCCCCCATGTTTAACAGCTGACAAACACATGCTTTTTCTGTCACATCACATTTATGGCCTCACACACAATTCTATTAGTGCAACCTCAACCATACAAGGATATAAAGAAATTTTTATGAGGCATTTATCTTAGTCAATCAAGCCGAGCGACTACCTCAGCACTGCACACTGACATGGCAACACAGGCGTGGCTGTGATAACACTGATTTAAAGAGCAAACTTTTAACAGCTGACCCATTCTCAAGGGCAAAACCTTAAAATTGTTGTTTTAAAGATTTATAAACTTGATTTCTATATGACACATGCACTCCTTAAATAAGGGAAGGCTCAGAGGTAGTTTCTATAGTTGTTTGATATTTGAGATCTCTCCATTAACCCACAGACGCACACTGTGAGGAGTGTAACCTTATTTCACGCCGGCTCTCAAATAGTGCAGAGAATTTGTGAGGCAGTTAGTGGCCATCATTAATAACGGCCTAGGCTTGTCTGACAGCTGCTGATTGGAATGAAGAGCTGTGCTACGGCAGACAGCTACAAATTTCACTGACAGCCAGGTCTCCATTACTGGGCGTCAGCTGCCAAAACAGAAGTAATCAGAGGAGGGGAGAAAAGAGAAAACCCAGCTGCAGACACCTTCCTTCTCTGTCTACTGTTAGAAAACAAACATGCAAACATGTATGTACACATATTTTGTTGCACCAAATATAATGCTCAAACAACTGCTTGACATCTCACGGACACCCACTGTTTGTGGAGAGTGTAAAGAAAGTGATTACTCTGGCTTTTATTACAAGCTTTTAACAGCTATGGTGGTATTATTTTCACCTTCTCAGGTTGGTGTGTATATGTGTGTCATCATAAAACGTATATGCGTACTTTGGAAGCCAACACGATGATCGTTTTTGACAGCCTTCTCTTTGTGGACAGATGGTAGTTGACTTTATGTTCGGCGAGGGTGCCGCATTGTAGCTTTCATCTGAAAGAGAAAACGACAAAATATTTAAAAGCTGTTTTGTTGATTGATGCATTACCAAAAAGGTAATGAATCCTAAGCTGCAGAGAGAAAGTGAGTCTTCAAGGTGACAGATGTGGATAGACACATGTAGCACCCGCTTGAGGAATGCTACGTGTGCCACAAATGTGTCCCATGGGAATGTGAAGAAATCAGATAACTATGTGGTAATGTTGCCGTGTTTGCAATAAGAAACCATAGAAAAGTGGTAATACAAAGCTAATATTAGCTTTTAACAAGAAACATGTGCCATGAGGGAAAATAACTTTCTGCTTAGGGAACTTCAGTGTTTTTGCTGATCATAGATTTTTATCAGCATTTTGGCCTTTGGTTGCATCATGTGGTGCCAATTCTATATTAAAACCTTGTGCACTGACTTTACAAAGTAAAGGCTGTAGCAAGTGAGGTGGCCAAATCTTTAGTACCAGCTATGATAGCATAACTAGCCTTAGCCCTGCTGTGATTCTATCAGAAATTAACTTCTGGTTGCTTAGTTGGAGATGGTCCTGTGAATTACTAAAGCCAAGTAAACTTCAGCTTGAGTGACAAAGCATCTTGTGATGGGATCTAACCAGTCATGACACCTGTGAATGTTTACTTTTGCCAGTTATGTTAAATCATTGGATGTGTGAGTCAGACCACACAAGGGATGGACATACAGTATCGATACCTTGGAGTCAAATACAAAACATGCAATTTGTTTCTACTTCTGAGAGTTTTAGGCAATGAAATGATGAAAGCAGCCAGATTCTAGCTTCTGTATCATGTGATGGTGGTAGCCTATCAGATGTCATGATGATGTTGCTTTTGTTAGTGATGATGATGTTTTGTTGTCTTTTCAGTGGTTTAATGCAGGTTATTGTACATTATGTTTGGGAAATTTGTAATAATACTATTACATTTTATATTTTAACATTTCCACTTGATAAATTTAATTATTTTAGTTAGTATATATTATGTAATTTGATAATTGAAAGATATTTTTAATCTATTTTTGCTTAATTTTAATCACCACTATAATTTATTATTGTTTTAAAAGCATTTCTTTCCAGTACTTCTGTTCTCAGGTTTTACTTATATCTAATATTGGCCTTGCATTCAAGATATTTATGCAAAATGTACAATGATGTGATTTTCTTTTAAAGGACAAAAAGTATTGGTATCGATATCGGTATTGCTGAAAAAGTGCCATAAACTACTGGTATCATATCGACATGAACATGATGCTGAAATTAGTTGTAGTCTCTTGCACAGTTGTGATGCTTTGTTTTGACAATTTTTCCAAACATTTCAGTTTAGTTTATTAGTTTATTTGACAGGGACAGAGTACAAAATACATTAGTTTTAAAAAGAACAGATGTTTTGTACCAGAGTTAGCTTTTACTAATTTCCATTGGTTGTCTCCGGGCAGGTACACACAGCAGTAATGGACATTTTCCACACAAATAAAAGCCACATTTGTGATACTTGCTGCTTTAGCAAATGGAAATTAAAGACAAATGTTATGGAATGAATTAATATTGATTCATTTGACAGTGAAGCTATTTATGTTTTCAAATAATAGAATAAGTTCTGAAACAAAATAATAAACAATAAAAGACTGATAGTGTACAGTTCAACTTGTATTACTTCAGTGGCTTTATTTTATATTTGCTTCTTTTTTATGCCAATGTCTTATCATTATTAAATCAATTTCTTATATAAACATTAAATGCAGAATGCAAATATAATACAAACAGAAATCAGAAGAAAGAAGACAATACCAGACATATTAACAACATTCTTAAATGCCGAATACTGTACAGTAAAACATCTGTTTTTCCCACAATATCTGCTTGTAGCAATTACATAGCAACACAACATACTATTATGTTCAGGTTTTTTTCTGACTTGGTTATGGTAAGCACAAGTTTGTGGCCTGTGGTAAAATACATAAAAAGTCAGCACTAACTTCAAGCACGCAGCATATTGTTTTACACTATAGCAAACCCCAAACTTCTGGTCGCCTGTACAGAACTAAGTGCCATGTTATAGACAAGGCATCAACCCCTATCCACAGTATCCTTTAACCACTGTATGTAACCCAGGTGGCAGTTATATTTCCTCCTATACAGTATGTATGTTTCGCAAAACAAATTTGGAGAATATAAACTTAATCTATACAAGACAAGACTGTAAAATTATATGAAGTCTTTGCTGCTCCCTTGAGTCTAAATATTCATTTCCTAGCACAAAATAGAACAGATTTAATATCTGTATGCAAAACCACAGCGGGCTGTAGAGAAATACAGTAATTTCAATCTGCATGATTATCACAAGGGTAAAATTATTGATGCTGGGGTACTTTCCAGCCCAACAGTGTTTTCACATGAATGACAGTGAGACTGAGGTCTGCAAAAGCATGCAACCCATACACTTATGAACACACAATTTCCTTGAAACTGGGACCTGATAATGACAAGATCTGAACCCAGCATTGATATGGTCATCAAACTGCTTGAACATAGACTGTGCTGGTGTGAGTGAGGAGAGCAGGCGCAGCATTTTTTCAATGGGAGGGTAAAAAGTGAGAGTCTGCGGCCTTGAACAGTTTGATCCCTGTAATGACAAGGGGCTTTGGTATGGGTCAACTTGTCATCGCTCTGCTTCCACTGATCCCTGCTACTCCCTACTGTGAAGCATGTGAACATGGTCACTCATCCCTGCACTGTCATACACACACAGCTTGCAATAATCTCTTTGGGTGTGTCCTATGTCTACCAGTGGAGCTGCATCTTTAGACTCTGATGTTTTTTTTTAATCACTGACAGCTTTATAAAGTGAAAGGCAAACATGCATCGCTGATATACACCACTGTTCAAACATTGCTTTATGGATGGGCCTATTGTAGGGCGTGGAAAAATATTTGGGACGCTTAATTTTAGCCAAAACCCTGTCAACCCCAAAACAGATGTAGCAGTGCATTAAAATGAATCATTGGCTAAACCTCCTCCCAGTGTTGCTCTGCACATAAACTCCTGTGTGAATACATGGTTTACAGTGACACATGAGTAATGTCTGATGTGTTATTTATTCCAGAAACTCAGCTTCCTAAACCAACTGCAAAGACAAACAAGCCTATAATGCACATCAATCCCCCGGATGCGCATACAATACACATGAACATGCATGCATGCATAGTGCAGAGCTCTCGCAGGAGGTGGCAGAAAACCGAGAAAGGGACGCTTCGTTTTATAGCTGTCTCTTCCATGTCAGCTTACTCCAGCAGCAATAAAACACTCCATAATAAAAGGCGCTATCCCAGAGAGGCAGCAGGACTGAAGCTATAGATAATCCACTCAGCTCACATAGCGTTTGCATTTCTTTCTCCAGAATTCATTTTGCAGGTTTGCTTCAAAATTGGCTGCTTGTGGATATAATGGAGAGCAGAGAGCTTTTGTTTTAGCTGCTGGATCAACATGAGCAAAGCAATACTGCGGCCTTAACTGAAGCTGGGGAAGAAAGCTAGTTAATTATCACTTCTACACTTTCTAAACAAAACCTTTAGAGAGAAGAAGTAATTAAAATCCTTAATTAAAAAAAAATCTATAAGGGAGGAAAACTGTCAGCTATTTAAATTAGTATGAGTATTTTTGTTACATGTAGACACTAGTTATTATATTTGCTCTTAAGCATATCTGTAGATAAAAGCGTATTAAGTACTATCCCCCAAGTGACTGTGTTGCAAGGTTGACTGTAAAGGAACTAAGACGCAGTATGTCATACACGGGGCATAACTCTAAACACTGTTGACATTTTTCACCCGAGTGTCTTGCAAGCCTCTAAATCATCCAAAGCAATTCATGGTCCTACTTGTAAATCCGCGATCAAGGTCACTTGCATGCACAGCAGAAATTGGCATGTACAATTCACACAATATTTATGACACAGGATGTCCCATCTGGAGCTGCTTCCTGTCTTCTGGCCCCCTGCGGACACGCTGCCTGGAGCTAGTAACACTTCTCTGGGACATCTGCTCTTCTCCTCTGGGAGGAATGAAACACAGTCGCCCACAACATAGGATCTCCTGCCCTGACAAAACAACTTGTCTTCAGATATGTTGATACAACATTTAAGGCAACAGTTATGCTTTTATAGCTGGTTGTTTAACCCTTCACATTCCACAGAGTGAAAATCTTTTTTTTTTTTTACAAAGCCAGAAACCACTCGCACCATTAGCTCAGTTTTATTTGGCCAGATGAGCCTGCTTGATTCAACATGTAAAAGACAGATTCAATGTTCATACAAATTCAAAATGATAATGATTTAGCCATGACCAAATCATTTAATCAATAACTAACATTATCTGTTCATTGATCAAGAAACATAAAACTCATTTGTAAAAACATGAATGCTTTGTTGTTGTTTTTTTTTTTTTTTATCAGTTTGACTTAATATCTTCCCTATGAGGATTCATTTGTTGATGTGTCACCTGTCTATGTCTTGATGAGTATGTCCTGTTTCAATGGGAGGTAGATCCTTCTGTCATTGGGCTTCTCTCTTGTGGAACTGGCTTCTAGCTTGGATGAAGGGGGCAGACACAGACTGACACACTGTCCTCAGCAGTGGTCTTAAATCCTCCTTTTTGTTAATGCTATGAGGGGAGGGGGCTGAGGTGTTTTCATTGTTTTTTCTGTTGTATGTTTTTTTTAAAAATTGTTTTATGGTTTATGTCTTACTTTGTTTTTATAATGTGAGGTGTATCAAGAACGTGTTTCATGCTGATTTTACACTTTAAATAAAAATTGATTGATTGATTGATTGAATGTGGATTAGAAAAATAAACAATTTAATATTATGTTATTAACCACTGTGCTGGACATTTCTTTTATTTCTTTTCAATCTTGTTCATTGAACAATAATGACAGAGCAATAAAATAATATTGTGTACTGTAAAAACTGTTTACTTGCAAGGTTTGCAGATAGCAAGTTTATTTCTGTCCAGATATAAAGTTATGTATCACCTTATTGTTGAATACATTTGACAGATAGTCAAGGTGCAGTTTACATTCATGTTTATCTAAACTTGGCCATTGACTGGTCATTCAGTGTAATCACATCAACATACAAAACGTGTGATGCTTCACAGCAGTGCCCATCATGGATTAAGCTCTGCAATGATCATGCCTGCTGTCTATTGGGAAGTTTGTGTGGGAAGTTTTATTATTTTGGGTTGCTCCAGTTGCTCAGGTAGGGTCAGCTATCATAAATTAGGCATCCTGAATACCTTAATACACTCTTTCACAAAGCTATTTTTCTTCTGTTTTTAATCAGTTATTCCAATGTGACTTTGACAGGATTCCCTGGGCTGAAATTGTCATTAGTTGTTCAGAGAACACACATGAAATTGCCACATCTCAACCCAACAAATATTTTTTGAGGTGTGCTGGAAAACTGTTAAAGCAGTGGTCTGATTCTCATCATTGCTGCAAGAAAATAATGAAAACTAGATGCAACTTGGATGGAAATGAATTTAATGACATTGCATAGAGATATGGAAACGATGCCATGCTGTCATGCTGAAAGTATGACAAGCTAAAGGTGGCCCAAGAAAATAATATGTGACCATTCTTGGTCAGGCAATGTGTCTCATGTAAGCACCAGTGGTTCAAACAGAAAAATGTGGCTATAGAGAATAAAAAAGTAACAGATTATTCACTATTGTTATCTAAAAAAGAAAGAAGGAAAACTACTGTAATCTTGAAATCCCAATTAGCATTTATTATTGTAAAGTGGGTTTCTCACTCTTAGCTTTAAAAAAAAAAAGTAAATTGAAAATGCTCATCATGTTACCATAAACGGTTTGGAATTTTTTTTCATTTCGCAAATGATGAAGCAATTAAATACACTAATTAAGCTTCTGACAATGAAATAATAAATCATTTAACTAATCCTTACAGCAATGTTTATCTTATCCAATGAATAAAATTAATAACAGCAGGTGTCATGTTGCATTATAGCCCACAAACTTCAAGTGATGGTGCATTATTTGTGCTGTTGTGACAGTGAGTAGATAACACAGAGGTAAAAATATCTAAACATTTGTCACCTTAAGATAACCATCTTTTTATGTCCTAATTCATTGGATTCGGAGGTTTGTGCATCAGGCAGTGACGGTAGGTGTGGCCTGAGGGAGCAGACTTTAACAAGGCAGCAGGCCTTATTTAACACACCATGAAACTGCTGTTAGTCATAGCTCGCCATGACAGCAGCTCTCATTATCACTACCTGGATATGCATGGCATGGTTGTCAGAGCGAGGCAGACACTGGGGACAGTCACACATGATTGCCACAAATCAGCCAAGAAATAGGATGTCTGATCACTCTCCCCAAATCTGATAGAAGAACAGAAATCAAGCTCTGGCACTTTGAGTGTATGGATGTTATGAATGGAAACGCAGGTGCCTCATTAAGGTGCAAATTGAGAGTCAGAAATGTTCAGCTGGATGTATTTCCCTGTTTCTCTTTTAAACATGAATAAAGGTGAGATAATACAATGATGTCAACATGATGCTACTGAAAGTAGGGAGCATTTGATGGACAATGTGTTTGGCTTTGGCACCTTTCAGCTCTCAAATCAGACCAACCTCTCATCCCTGTGTCCTTATGTCAAGTGTTACTGAGCTGCCAGGTCTTCTCTCTCCAACTGTTTTGTGTGCTGAGTGTTTCAGGACTGCAGGTGCAAAGCCTGTTTGCCCACTACAGGTGGGCCCAAGAGAGCATGCTCACATCTCACCCTCCTCTTGGCTCATTAAAACCTTCAGCTGTTCCTCCCCCTCCTCCTCTCTCTCTCCTTCAGATTCATGGTGCTCACACCGCACTGATCACAGCCATCAAGCTTTGATTTACAGTATTTACACCATCCTCCAGCACCCATTGTGGCTCTGGGGAATCTGCAGAATGCACATCCCCTCCCTGCCCTAAGTGCAGCCAGCATCCTGCTAAATGAGAACCAATCAGTGGTGGTGGGTGGAGTGCCAAGCCACAGAGCACTTCTTCCCGTTGGCAGCCTTCCCTGTGGTGGCTCTGATCACCACACAGTGTTAACAACACGTGACCTGGCCCCGCAGCCCACAGTAATTGAGGTTACATCCCAGGCAATACCTTGATGAATAATTAAAAGGCCAGAAACAGAACTCTGAGTGACTTAGCCAGCGCCCTGGGGTCTAATAACGTGCTTGGACTGTATTAGGTAATCTATCCACTGGTGCCAGTTAGTGTCGCGCACTTGCGCATAAGCACACAATTGGGCCCAGATAAAGGCAACACAACAGCATCAGTCATTGTCAGGACAGAGAGCTGGTTAAAGCTCTGCAGGAACAACATGAAGAATTATTTCAGGGTGACTGGTGGGGGCTTATCTTGCCAGAAATGTGAGGCTAATTTGAAAATGCGGTAAAAAGGCCATCTGGTATTAAACAGTGCAATTATGAAATGCTTTAGATACAGAAATAAACCCAGAACTCCTGAATGATGCAACTTTTTGTGCATGAGTTTTTTTGTACATGTAACAGGAACAGGTTTGTGACCTTGGACACATTGAAACTTGATCGTGGAAACACTAGACCCATTTATAAGTTGCCATTAAGGCTGCAAAGGTGATAAAGATGTACCGCCATACCAGCGCTGGCCGTTAAAGCCACCAACGTCATTCAAAGGCTAACAGAGGTCATTCACACTATGCTACAACATGACTTGTTTTATGGTCTGCAACCCTGAGTATAAGATTAGAAACTGCTCATTTGACTGAATCATTTCTGTGGTGACATCTCTTGAGGCAAAACAGTAACAGAGAAGGCTGGAACATGTAAAAATAATGAAATAAGTAATTTGATATATTTGATTTTAAAAAAGAAAGTAAAAAAAAAGGCAAGTCAGAGGGTCAGCTTGCAGTAAAGTACAAATTAATTGCAGGATAAACAGCTTTACAGCACAAAAACACGTGTAAGCACAGTAAGGTATACTAGTTTCAATCCTGAATGATAGCCTTGTGAAGAAACTTATATACTCACCAAAAGAAACTACTGTTTACATGTTGTATGAGTGCAGCATTGATGAGAGCAGGGCACTTTTCTCTGACAGGCCCCTTGTGTCAGGGCTTCAGCAGTGAGCAGAGGTGAGCTGCTGGTGCAGAATAATTAAGACCTCTGTGGAAGTGACAGGGTCACCAGGAGGTATGCAGCATAGCAAAGCTCCACTTCTCAGCTGTTTCCTCTGCGAGCTGTCACGGCTGCTGCGTATTTATAGCAGCATAGTGCAGCGCTCTCCCCTCCTCTTCTCAGACAGATGTCACCTTCAAGCCTCTATTTCTGGGGCTAAACACAAAGCTTTCAAAAGCCTAACAAGCCACATACATGGACCATCAGTAGAACAACAGTCTAAAGGCAACATCAATGCCTCATTCATGCTAACTAAGTGGGAAGGCGGCTTTTGGCCTCTCTAACTGGACTGAGCTTCTTTACATAACGCTAAGTTACAGTAATTCTGCAGCATGAGAACCTGAGGCTGTTGACACAATAACACACTCAGTCTGGAAGAAAAGTCACAAAATCTTCCACTCTAGAACCATACTTCAACCTTTACACACATATAGAGACACAAAACTATTTTTCCAAACAATTTATTCTACTCTTGGTGTTGTGGAACATTTCATTTTATTCCATCAATAAAAAATGTTGTTCAGTGCTTGCTAATCTTTGTGAACTGTAAACAAGGCAAAAAAAAGTCCTTACGGCAGACACCAGAAAGAATCTCAAACTCATTTAAATTTCAACACAAAAATATAATCACAGAATAAACACAGGAAACAGCAGGACATCTTGTATGTGTGTCTGTGTGTGTGTGTGAATGCAGCTGACTGTATGTCTGTGCCTCAGATAAGAGACGACTAGGGGCCTCTGTAATGTAAGCCCGGATGACTGAATGTGTTGACATAGCTTTAATTCAGCTTGATACCAGACACCAGTAGTCTGTCTGAGCCTCTGTGCACAGGGGGTGTTAACCTCTCAAAGATTCTCAAAATACACAAACACCAAGCACGACTGGCCACAAGGGATTAAAATAACTTTTATGAGTACCATGCTCATATACTGGCGTTTCCACACTTGCCTTTGGTCAGCAATATAACTTATTCAAACATAGCAAAGCACTGCTTTAATGATGAGTAAACATTCTGTTTTAATGACCTATTAGACATGTTTTTGCAGATATGATTAGAATTACATTTAGCCTGGTACAATCACTCTGCTCTGTGTATCAAAGAAGCAATAAAGTTCAATTACAGTGTACAAACACATAAACATCTTGTACGAGTAACAGATGCAATTTATGACTGTGGCTTCAATTTGATCCTTTAACCTTAAACAGATTGCTAATGTGTCAGACTATCTGCCCAGTAGTGTGTTCTCAAGGCTAGGGTAACACAGCCTGAGCCTCTGGATGAAGTGTTGGTTACTCAATATGAGCGTGTCTTGCAGGTCATAAGCCTGTCGCTGCCAAAGTGGGTTTCTTTTACTGCCACACTGGCGATAATCAGCTGATGCTGGCTGTCAGTCGACATGGCTTTTGGACAGACAGGGGACAGACTCAGAGGACACATGATCGGCTTGCTGACAAGTATCCCTAACCCCAGCTGCTCTGACGGTTCCTCTGTCATGTGGGAGGATGAGGGGAGGGGGGACAGGCTGAGAAGAAGGTGGCAACAGGGCCCTGCTGAGAAAGGGACAGGGAGAGAGTCTTAAGAGTGCATGAATTTCAGCACCCCCGCATTGCTGTGCTCTACCCACCTTCTCACCAGGCTCTTCCACTGCCCAGTTACAGTGTTATCCCAAAAGTCCCAAAAGAGCAGAGCACAGGCTGGGCGACAGGCCTCAGTCGCCGCAGCTCTTATGTTAAGCCAACAATCAGGTGCTACATTGTTCAAGAGCATTAACTCAGATTAGACCTCTATTGTAAAATGTCACAGTATCCTTCTATATACTGTTCTCCCTTTCATGTATTATATATATAGTTCTATGTCCCAACCTTGCACCCCCATTCACCTGTGTAGTGCCGGCACATGAGTATGTGCATAATTAATTCCACACCTGTGCAAGTGGCTTTTTTACTGCTGGAGCCCTGCATGCTTGCATCTCTTAAATTTAAACTTCACATATAAAGAATATAATTGTTAAAATTGCAGCAGTCTCCTTCATGGTGCAGCCCACAGCAATGCATGTGTACATTTACATTATATATAATAAAGCACAGTTGCTTACTGTTTGAAATGCAAACTGTCAAACCATAAAAAGCAAAAATAAAATTAGATCAGATAAAATAATAATAATCATACTTTCTAAATAATTTCCAGGCATCACTAAAACAGCTGTCAAAAGACCCATGTCTTATTTCTGTGTTTTATTTCACCCTTCTCAGCATGAAATGTAATGCAAAGATTACTGTTCAAACTTTATAAAAATTTGACCATTTTAATTTTAAACAGAAAAACCTTGATGACTGATACAGGCCAGGGCATGCAAAGAGAAATTTTAATAGTTTAAAAAAGAAAAGAAAAGACAAAGAAATTGCTTGTGGACAGTCTCAGAAAAAGTATGACAATATTGCTCTTTATAAACAACTTCAAAGACATGCTTGACATTTTTGCAACAGTTTCTTACTTATTGGCAAACATGTGGCAATAGCAATATGTCTTTGATAAGCAAATATTGACTAATATGCTTATGTGACTGAGTGAGTTTTCCTCTCAGTATTCTCTTTGTAGCTTTGCAGATTAAGATTTAAAGACAAGACTATTTTTTTTGTTTGTTATATGTAACAAACCAACACTGAGAAAGCTATTCTGCTATTTCCACAAATTCATCTCCATGAATATGTATTACAACTAACATGATGACAAAACATAAATGATGGGCATATACACATAACGAAAGGAACAAGCATCTCCAAAGTCCCCCCGTCTGTGCACTCAGGTGGCAGTTTTCATTAGGATTCAGCAAAACGAGGTGTTGGATAATGTTCCTGGCTGTAAATAACCCTGCTGCATCTAAGATTTAAATATAGAATTGGGTCCTGCTGCTTGGAAAGCTATGCACTCCCTTGAAAAGTTCAGCCCCATTAATTAGTTTAAACTTAACCATGGCCCCTTATAGACATAGTGTTGTGTGCTTGCCTACATGCTGACATGCTCAAATGATCCTACATCAACACACATGCGACACGGTCCATCCGGAGACCCATGGCGCATGACGAACCGAGGCTGCGAGAGAGTGCTATCCGCAGAGGGAGCTTGACCCCTTGGGCTTTGATTGGCAGGTAAATGGCTCAACCAGAATCTTCTTTCCATGGAATGTGCTCGTGTCTGTCAGAGCAAAGAGCAGCTGGCAGCAGCAAAGACAGAAGATCAAGTCAGCTTTAGGTGTTAGAAAAAGATCCTCACAGCTCTCCGTGCCATTTAACAGCACACCAGACTGTCTCATTTTAGACACTCATTAGCAAACCGTACACTTGTTATTGCAAAGGGTGGGCCTGCTCATGAACAAGATACTGTATTCAAGACTAACTAATGCTGCAATTACACTGATAGACCTGCTGGTTAAAGAAGCCTTTTATTTCCCATCATTAAGACATTAAACCCCTAGTTCTTTAAGACAAGAAATTCTAATCTTGATTTTTCTACATTTGCTATTAGCTATCATTAATATAGAGGGCTGAAATGTTATTCTGATAGCTCCTCCTTCAGATTAAATTCTGTGGCTCTACTAAGCTTCAGAAAGACACATACACTCACACATTCCCCCAGCCCCTGCAAATTGCAAGTGTTGACGTGTTGAGTGTTGATGTATGCATATCCTCTCTCTCACACAGCAGTTTAATAACCGGCAAAGAAGCCTGACAAGCACTGCTCTCTGGCTCTCACTGCCTTAATTCTCTATTAGAATGAATTAACACCTACATAACATATGATTAAAAAAACATTAAAAGAGGTTTAGAGTAATTTCCACATATTAACACCTCAGTTTTACTAGCCATGTCATTTTACCCAGAAAGCGAGGTAACTTTAGTACATTCATTCTGTGTTATGTGACCTTTATGTCTGTTTATGAACAGATAATTTTGGCAAGGCTCAGTAATCAAAATATCTTATTACAAACGATGACTGCGGAGAATTTATATGTGATGAATTAAAAAAAATTTGATGAAAGAGTCCTGAAGCAAGATTGTAGCCTTCTCATCAGATGATAGTTGGCTGCAGTCAGTGGCTCACTTACTGTGAAAAACCCCTTTTATCTTTAAATTCCCAAACTTTCCTTTAACCCTAATCTATCACCTTTGTTATCCCGCATGATTAATCGGTGGCCTTAAATAACCACAGCAGGCTTGATTAATCGAAAGGGGTGAGGTGTTGAGATCTGGCCCTACAGTGAATGTGCAGAGCCAGCAAACGCCTCGCACTTCTGTGGCCGCTGCCATCTGTCTCCCAGTGGGACTTGTTCCTTTACAGTGCCCCTCGTGACTATGCAACTACATTACTAACACGTTTCTGACACATATAACACAGATGTCTTTCTACTAATGCATCCACAAGACAACTAAAATAACGACATGATACCTGTCAGGAAGCTAACTTTCTAAAATTATCAGAATGTTTGAGCAGCATTGCAACATACTGTTTATATTTTAGAAAGCATGATGGGCAATGGAAGTTTATTTGTACAGCACATTTCATGTACAAGACAATTCAAAGTGCTTTACATAAATCATTACGAACATTAACAGTGCCAAAGAAGCAAAAAAAAAAGTACATCAAAGACAAACTTTAAAAAAGAAATAAAATAAAGACATAAAAATCTAAAATAAAAAAGGAAGAAGAAAGAAATGATTAAAAATTACATTGTGAAGAATTAACAGTAATAACAAGTGGCAAATACAAAAGTTTTTTAATCTTGATTTAGAACTATTTCAGCAGACCTGCAGTTTTCTGGGGGTTTGTTGCACATGTGAGGAGCATAAAACCTGACCAATGCCTCTCCATGTTAAAGGCAGGGTGGATGATGTTTTCCAGGAGCATTTTTTTTTTATTATATTGCTTAAAATCTCCTTCACACCCAGATTGCAGCCATTTAATGAAATGTTTTGACACAAAGATGAAAAAATTTAGTCACCTGTGGAACAGACAGTACTGAAAAAAACCATCCAATTGTCTTAAACGCCCTGTTCTTAATGATTGAATGAGGGAGTAAAATGCAAGATTGACAATTTCTTTTTTTTTTTTTTTTTTTTTTTTAGCTTTTTATTATGTTATGTCATTTCTTCCCCATAAAACATGCCCAGGGGTTATTTTGACTCATTCATGCATATTTGAGAAATCTTCGAATCTCCTGTGGAAACCAACATGGCAAACGGCTGCTACTACATAGCATCTCCAGTACCAAAAAGCTCCTCCCCCTCCCTTGTAAAGCTCTGCCACACCAGAGCATGAAAGTGTTGGGTTGTGATGAGTGGAGTGGGTGTGTCAGAAACAGCAGGAGGCATCTTAAAGGGACAGCAGAGAATTTTTCAGGCATCAGATACAGACATGGAGTGTTGTCACATTTCTTTTAGTTTTTTTAAAAAATGTATACTGTATTTTCAAACTACTGAAGGTAACACAGTTAATTGATTGTGCCATGAAAGGTAATTATGTGCCTGAGAATTACATGAAACCCTCTCTTTAACTGAAGAAAGTTCTGTCATATCCACATCTTTAATTTGATCAATTATTGTTGTAAAGCACCTTGATCTGTCCTTTTCAGTGTAAGAGTGCTTTAGAAATAAAGTGAACTTGAACTTGAATGTTTTTGATCAGTGTGGATTTGACCTCCTGGTGAGATGGTTGCATAGATTTGTGTCATCAGCATAGATGCAACATATTCTGTTGTTTGACTAAAGCGGCATTGTATAAAAAATTTGGGCCCTACACATAATTTTAGCTATTATTGCTTTAACGGTAGGTGTACTGATCATGGATGACGAGTCTGCATACTGGCTTGGGATTGAGTGAGCACCTCATAGGGTGTTTTAAGGACAAAAACCTGGCCCTAAACACCTCAGAGACCAAGAAGATGATTGTTGACTTCAGGAGAACAACTCCCCTTCTGTATCCAGAAGGGTAGATGTTCCGTGTAGACATGGTCACTGTGACCAAAAAAAGAACATGAGACTATCTAGTTGTTGCAGTGCTCCTCTTTGGATATTCGTACTGACTGAACAGAATCACTTTGAAGTCGTACCAGTGCCTTTCACTGAATCAACAGACCGGCATTTGTCAGTGTAGCATGTTCTGCCATGCGACTTGTCCCTCAGACATACACATTGATTTGAGTCCATGACTACATCACCTTCTGCCTCCTCTCCAGAGGCATCCTCTTTAGACCCATAGCCATCTCTGTACATAACAAACAGAGCAGAAATGTGAAAACATCACTCCCACCTTGAACTATGAATGTTTAAAGATATGCCATTGGATTTTCTTCAAAACCCAAATGAACAATTTGTGCACGTCAACTTCAGAATCTCTACACAGATTCAAGTTAATTATATGCCATAAGCTATATCAGACAATAAATTATGATATTTCTGCCACTTGTGATAATCCTTCAGGCTTGTGCTTCTTTAGGGTCTGTCATCATCACCGTCAACTACTCAACTAACAACTCAAAGGAAAACTGGTCTATTCTTCAAACTGGATTGGTTATTTTAGTTACATATCAATTTTCTTTCTTGAGCTAGTAAGGCCCTATTGATAACATCAGTACCATAAGAAAATCATATCAAAATTCCACATATTCAATATATTTAATATGCTTTAAATGTTAGTACAATAAAAAACACATCAAGTAAAAAAAAAAGAAAAAAGAAAGGACAATACCAACTTAATTCAACATATTTTGCTTCAGTTTACAAAACCATATAAAACAGCAACAGGTTTTCTTCAAAGCAGTTCTTAAAACAATCAACAGCAATCATACCACTGATTGGCTTGATCAGTTTGATTTCTTGACTTTGACTAAGTAATTTCAAGACATTTAGATACTGTATTTAACCATACGAAAGTTTGTTATTTGCCGCCTACTCGATTTAGTAGTTTGTTGAAGGCTGTTGTAATCCTGGAAGGTCAATCTCCATCCAAGTTTCAATTCTAAGGATTAGAGTAGGTTTCTCTTAAGATTTCTGAGATTTTTACACTATTTTGACCAACTTCCTGGACCCTGCCAAAGAAAAACCTACAGTGTGCAGTGGGTACGGAAAGTATTCAGACCGCTTTTAACTTTTCCCACTTTGTTTCATTGCAGTCATTTGGCAAAATCAAAAAAGTCCATTTTATTTCTCATTAATATACACTCAGCACTTCATCTTGACAGAAAAAAACAGAAATGTGAAATTTTTTGCAAATTTATTAGAAAAGAACTGAAATATCACATGGTCATTGGTATTCAGACCCCTTTGCTCAGTACTGGGTAGAAGCAGCCTTTTGAGTGAGTAGGCTACAGCCATGGATTTTCTTGGGAATGATGTAACAGATGTTTCACACCTGGATTTGTGGATCTTCTGCCATTCTTCCTTACAGATTCTTCCCAGTTCTGTCAGGTTGGATGGTGAATGTTGGTGGACAGCCATTTTCAGGTCTCTCCAGAGATGCTCAATTGGGTCTAAGGTAATTTTCACACATTTTTGGGTCGAGCCAGGTGCTGCCGCAGCAGTGAAAAAGTTACAATGTTTCTGTTTTCAACTAATACAGCTCCGTTTCACATATACTTTTTAATCACCGCGCCCAGTAGTCCCTCTCCAGACTGGAGCGTTGTGTTTCCCTGGCAACCAGACAGAAGAAGGTGCGTCCCAGCTGGCTGGAGTGGCTGAGCGTGGCTGAGTTGTAAACAAAACACACGTGAATGATGGAGTGTGTTGAAGAAGAGACACTGTTGTGTGTGGAGAAAAATTTTATCATGTTCTGGAGATGGTGGATTTCCAGGCAAACCAGAGCAAGACACAGATTGATTCTGCTGAACGGCAAAGTCCGGACCACATGCAGATATTATCAGTGAACAGCCAGGTAGCGGTGAGTTGTAAACATGAGCATTAACGCTTAGCCTGTTAGCCCTTGTTGGTAATTTGTCCAGTGTTTGTGAACGCCCCGTTGATCTTAACATTAGAAATGCATTAGCAGCTAGAGAACACAAGGTGATACTAAACATTACAGTTAGGCATGCCATGTAACCCTGTTATTTGTAATATAACACTGTCAATAAGAAGGATATCCTAATAGTACAGCTGCCTACGGATACCTGTTTAATTAAAAAAAGAGGAGTATCTGGAATTTTGGCCAAGCTAAAGTTGCTGCACGTTCTCACATCACTCGCGCCGCATTTCAGGTTGATGCAAACCGCTCCGGAACCACCCTGTTTGGTACCAAAACCCAGTTAGGTCAACCTAAATGGGTCCTGTGTGAAAACGACCAAAGTCAGGGCTCTGGCTGGGCCAGTCAAGAATGGTCACAGTCTTGTTCTGAAGCCACTCCTTTGTTATTTTAGCTGTGTGCTGAGGGTTATTGTCTTGTTGGAAGGTGAACCTTCAGCCCAGTCTGAGGTCCTGAGCACTCTGGAAGAGGTTTTCTTCCAGGATCTCTCTGTTCTTGGCTGTATTCATCTTTGCTTCAACTGCAACCAGTGGTCCTGTCCCTGCAGCTGAAAAACACCCCCATAGCATGATGCTGCCACCACCATGTTTCACTGTTGGAATCATATTGTGCAGGTGATGAGCAGTGCCTGGTTTTTTCCACACATACCGCTTAGAATTAACTCCAAAAAGTTCAATCTTGGTCTCATCAGATCAGAGAATCTTATTTCTCACCGTTTGGGAGTTCATGTGTTTTTTTGGTCAAACTCTATGTGGGCTTTCATATGTCTTTCACTGAGGAGAGGCTTCCGTTGGGCCACTCTGCCATAAGCCCCGACTGATGGAAGGCTGCTAGTTGACTTTGTGGAACTTTCTCCCATCTCCCGACTGCATCAGCCACAATGATCTTTGGGTTCTTCTTTATCTCTCTCACCAAGGCTCTTCTCCCACGATTGCTCAGATTGGCTGGACGGCCGGGTCTAGGAAGAGTTCTGGTCATCCCAAACTTCTTCCATTTAAGGACTATGGAGGCCACGGTGCTCTTAGGAACCTTTAGGGCTGCAAAAATTCTTTTGTAACTTTGTCCAGATCTGTGCCTCACCACAGTTCTGTCTCTGAGCTCCTTGGACAGTTCCTTCCACCTCATGATTCTCATTTGCTCTGACATGCACTGTGAGCTGTAGGATCTTATTGACAGATGTGTGCCTTTCCTAATCAAGTCCAATCAGTTTAATTACACAGCTAGACTCCAATGAAGAAGTAGAACCATCTCAAGGAGAATCAGAAGAAATGGACAGCAGCATATGAGTTAAATATGAGGGTCTGAATTTTTTGCTCTGAAACAAAGAGTAAAAAGTAAAGCTCCTTAATAGGGTATGGCCCATGCAAGATAGTCTGAGTATGTAAAAGAACTAGTAAACTTTTTTATGGAGACCGGATAAGAATCCCATCAACCGGGGCAGTGATTAGCTCAGTTGGTTGAGCAGCCGCCCCATGAACAGAGGCTACGGTTCCACAGCGCAGTCAGCCCCGGTTCGATTCCCGGTCGACGATCCTTTGCTGCATGGCATTCCCCACTCTCTCTGCCCCTTTCCTGTCGCTATACACTGTTGTATAAAGGCCACTAGTGCCCAAAAAATCCTTAAAAAAAAAGAATCCCATCAACCAAAAGACAAAGCAGGGATATTTCTGTAATAGGGATGCTGGAACTGTGAGATGGTCAAACTTTTGCTTCCATTAAATCTTTAAAAGATAAAGAAAAAAATATCCTACCTAAAACATTCATCAAATCTTTCTTGGAAATCGGGTCATCTTTTAATCGCTCAGCTATTCACAGTAATAGATACCTTGACTAGGTGCCCAAACTTTTGAATGCCACTGTACATGATATGCAACATTACCTGACTTTGGCGCATTAGCTGTCCTGCAGTGACAGATGAGACAGAGGCAGAGAGGTCCACCAGCTTTGGTGACAGGCAGACAGATCAGACAGGTGGTACGCATTAGGCCGAGGTAAATCTCTGCTCTGTTGGCAGAGAGCATGCTGCAAGCTGCAGCAAACATGAACTAATGCTGTATGTCAGTCACTCAGAGGGTGAGATGAAAAATTACTCCTGGAAAGATCTGTCAGGAGTTTCTTTTCTTTTCCCCCCTTTTTCTAAAGATGAGTGAGATATGAGGATTTCGGGGCTGGGAATTTTTTAAATATGATTTCCAGTTTTTTCCATTTTTTATTATTTTTGTTAATTTACAGTTGAATCAATTTCTGGTTTCACATAGTGGAAAAAAAGAAAGACTGAGGTTCAGGATATAAACACATTTTTATTCTGAACATTCACATAAAAAAATGTAACTGTTTATTTGAATAGCTTTTGTAAAATTAAATATAATTGTATATACATGACTGCTCTTAACATACAGCTTGTGTATATGTATATATGCACATTTGTAGCTGCCTCTGGAGACTGCTTCATTGTAACACTGACAATAAAGCTTCTATTCTTTATTGAATATAAATCATCAGATATGTAGTCCATCGATGTTCTTTGTAATCATGTACACAGGTACTGTGTTGGCAGAGAGCTGTCTTTATTTATAACACCCTGAGTCAGAGATTATTACACAGTTCTCTACGACCAACTGGCATCCTCAGAAGAAATTGGGGAAAACTGAACGGTTTTATTCATTAGTTCCTTTTTAATCAGTATTCAGTTGTGGACTTTTTTATTGAATAAGTTTAAATTTCCAACATTAGCAGGTTGGTCATGTTTAAATCTTCCTGTGTATTTGCATTCATGCATGTGCACATTTCAATACTTAATAAAGCTGTACTGAACTAACACAGATTATCCTTTACAACTGAATGGTTTTCATATTTACAACCGATGTATATTTGCAGTAAAATTACCTTTGTGGTGTTGAATACTGGACTAATGCTAACTTCAAAAGTCAACACACCTTCATTGAAAGAGCTTTTCTCTATGAAAAATTCACAGTACGGTTCAATTTGACACCAAAGTGTCACAGTTTGATATTTTTTCAATACCAATACCAATAAAAATTTCATCCCTTTTTTTACCGTTGTACTTTTGTTAACAATGGCTTACCATCAGGTCATAATAATTGACATGAAGACCAAAGTAGGTCCAAACACCAGATCTGAATGTAGTTGAACGAGTGGTCAAATGCATATCCACTGACTTTTCAACACAGATAATACACTATGGTGAAACTGACAATATACAGACCTTATAGGGGAATTATTTTTCAAGTTGGATCTAATCTGAATATTTCAACATTCATATAATTTCATCTGAATATCTTTGTTTACCTGAATGAATATAATTACATACTATTGCTCAAATAAGATATACAATGAAACAGAAATACCGAAACCTGAATCCAGTGTACCGTTTTACACCATTTACAATACTCCATGGACTAGCAACTACTTCACAAGCTCTTAAATTTATTTCCTCAAGAGGTCCCAACTAACCCTGAAGCTAGTACTGTGAGCACAGCTGCTGATTACATGCAACTTTCAAAAATCTCTTTTGGGCTACATTCCTAACCCATATGGAGACTTGAGTTTACGTCACGTTAGAAAAATTTCCTTGTAACAGTTTGCTTCACATTGGTGTTTGTTTACAGACAAAACAATGAAGCCTATAATTTACTTTCAGTTTTCATCGTGCTGCGAATGAATGAGTAAGTATAACCTAAAATAAACTTTACAGAGAGATGTAAATGGTTATGTAATGATCACTTTTCTTTTATACCAACTTTCGGATTTCTCACAGCGGCTTCTGATTGTCATGAATGTGGTTAATAAATGTGAGAAACTGCATTCTTGAGGTCCGGGAGCTAAACATTGACATTCTCCTTGGGAAATTCTTATACTGATTTAAATTTTCTGGAACTACATGCAAGTAAACTGTAATCTGGGAGCTTTTTTTTTTTTCTTTCCCAAAAAAGTGCTTCCAATTCCACTAAAATGCATCAACTCTTTTGTAAAGAAGATGAAAATGAACTAAAGTGAGTGTAATTTTATTTTGTAAGGTTTGTTTGAAACTTGCCACTTGAATCAATATTGATGGAAACATGACTAATAAGACTAAAAAGAAATATCAAGTCTCATATTATGGTGCTGACATGATTGCATAAATCAGAAAGAATCACCAACATCACAGAAAATCAACCACAAATAGAATCAGCAATTAAGTGTATAATGAAACAAATGTGACAACTGCAGCTTGTTTCATGATAAACTACGCAGTTATATTTTACTACTACATTTTCCACCTATCCCTGAATGACACCACATACCGACCTAATGATATCATAAACACTGCAGTTATTTTTTATTATTCCAGGCTATTAATGCAAGAGGAGCTTTTTCCAGCCTGCCTTATTAATTACACACTGATGAAATTTGACAGTGTTGCTCCTGGGCTGGCCAGCAGCAGCAGCATGTTATTACCACTGCCTTTCATAATTCAAGACAGTAAACATGAGCTAATATAATGTAGTGAGACCTCCCCTCTCTAGTTGGCATTTTGTCTTCTCTACATGACTAGCCAATGCCAATTAGGGCACGAGTTTGAAAAGCAGACTCATACATCGGAGGACAGATCTGTTACTGCAGATATAAACTGATGCTATGCTTGTTTGATTGACATGATATCCAGATGATGCATAATGTTGAGTAAATAAACATTTTAGGAATTTTTCTTGTTGTACCCAACAATACAATAAAATGATCATAGTTTTACAACAGTACACTTTTACTTTCATAGTTAAAATCATAACTAAAAGAAACTTACACTGCTATTATCCTATCATTATAAAGTTTTTTTGGTCACTGTCTTATTTTCCATGGCAGGGGGGAGGGAAGGAAGTGAGAAGAACATTCTGTTAATTGGACATCGAATGAGCCTAACAATAAGCTACGCGTGGTGAGATTTGCTTCGGAGAGCTGGGGTGAGGATTTGGAAGAAGAGGAGTTATAATTGGCCCTAAGATGAGGAGCTCAAGCCAGCTGTACATGTTCAAACTGTGACAGCGGACTATTCCCCTCATCTCCGTGAAAATGAGCTCAAGATTCACAGCCTCAGGAGACATAATACATGTCACAGCCTACAATAATGGTTAATTTGAAATCATGTAGCACTCCTCTCTCTTGCCGTCTCCCTCGTCTCCTCGTTTCCATTCCACTTCCTCTCCCCCACTTTCGTTTTCTCCCTGAAATAACCCATTCATCCTAAAAATGGTTTTCATCTTTTTTTTTTTTTTTTTTGCCTCCACCCCAGCCCACCCCTGTACACCATTAGCCCCATCCCTCTATGCTCTAATGACCAAATGCATTTCCTAGATTTTCTCTGTAGCAGCCCTTATTATCCTGAAGCTAATGTTTTAAATTCAATTGCAACAATCCATATCCAGGCCAATTTACTGTCTCCTTTTTTTAAAAAGCGGCCTTCCCAACATAAGCTTTAGAGAGCACGTCTGTGGAGTGAAGATAAAAGTGGCTGGCTCACCATATATACAAGCATCCAATCCCTAAACAACACCGCATTTGTTGGTAATATATTCACACGGTGCCTTAACAATACAAAACCACGTCCTCCTCCACATTTATAAAACACCACAGCAAATATGCTCAAAACATGCATGCAGATCCTGATGCATTCATAAATGTGCTCAAACGCCCATGTGCAGCACACATACACATTCACATGACCTGCATTGCTCCTGTTCTGGCTGTAGGCAAACTGCAGCAGTGGCTATTAATGTTTCACAACATAGTGTATCTGTGTCTCGGTCTCAATTCTTTTTCTTTTTTTTTTTTTTCAAGGGCACATAGCCAGAGGAAAGTGTGGGAGGGGTTTGGTGGAGGGTTGGGTGTTCAGACACAGACAATATTTCCCCCATCTCTCGTGCCTCAATGCTTCAGTGCTCGCCAGACTCAATCACATGTGCGGTGTGCTTTCATGAATTAATAACGGGCACTTTGGAGGCCTGGCAGGAACATGGTGACCACACGCTGATGGAAGTTTAATGAGCAGCGCAGGGACTTCGCTGCCATGGCACCGGCGGGTCTCTCAGCGCACTAGGCCATGTCCCCGGCCCTCCCCACAGAGCCACAGTGTTTGGGCTCTCATTACCTAGATAAATATATCTGCCCTCTGGATCAGCCCGCAGGCCCTGCTTCCTCCTCCTCCCCCCCAAGAGATGCTATCACAGCCCTGATTACACTGCCCTGCCCTTGGGACAATGGCTGGGCTGGAATCACAAGAACACAAACATCAGTCTCAATTCACTCTTTTGCTAAATATCAGACCCTTACACAGCAGCGGCTCAGCCACGAGCCTGTTGAGTTCAGGACTGTCCAGGCAGAACTCACTAAGAACTGTGAATGGAGTGAGATTCAATGGTGTTTCCAGTTGGCAATTATCTCAATCGGGTCAGATTTGGATTCAAGCAGTAGCAAGGGGTAATTACTGAGGGCAGTAGCAAAGAGTATACCTCCCCTCCCTCCTACTCTCTCCTAAACTCTATCTCTCTCTTCTTTGCTATCCAGGCTCTCAGGGGACTGCCCACTGATGAGTCTCTGAGATGCAACACGCTCATTGATTTAAGGCCCGCCACAGGCATTGATTTGAAATGGCTAGGTACCAGGGCACAGAGCATCCTGCCTGTCCTAATGACTAGATCAAATGCATCACACCTCCTCAACTGGCCTGTCCAATGCTAAATGCATTCCAGACCAAATACAATCACACAACTAATTCCCTTTTACTCGCTGAAATTTATGATTTGTCCCTTCTTTACTTTAATCCAAAGAAGGCAATATGATTGCTAATTTACCTTGAATAGAATACAGATATATTCTGCTTTTATTCCTGAGTTGAATAGATAGGAATGATAACATGATCCATGCTGTTTATTGGGCTGTTTCTCAGCAAGATTACAGAATAACTGCCGAGACAATTTCATGAAAATTGGCAGCAAGTTGGAGCATGGACAAAAGGGGAAAGCCATTATAAATTTGACACAGATCAGGATTGTGTTGAAATGGCAGACTATGGTAATTGGCCTTTGTGAAGGATGCAAAAAAGCCATTTTAGACATTAACCTGAGGGCACTTTAATATATTGATTTCATGTTTGAATTATGACAGAAATTCCCAGAAATGGGAATAAAATACTCCTTGCAGAAGCTGTAAGTAAAACTGCAACTAAGAGGAAAATGGCTAAAAAAAAGAAAAAAAAACCCACCACACCTTCAAGAGGGAATTCTCCTTCAGACCACATTTAGCCCTAAATTGTATTTTTTTTTTATTTTATTTTTTTTTAAAGTCTGATTTCATACATAATACATAATAGCAAAGTCCAATCTAGTGACTATGTGAGCATATAGGTAGTGGCACTTTCCATTAATACTTTTATTCTGCCTGAATGAAACTGTGAGGAACATGACCATAAGAGTGAGCTAATCATGAGCGATTCAATGGCATTATTTTACCAGCCAGATTAAACCAGTATTGTTACAAATTCTATGTATTAAAAAGATTTTGTTTCTATCTTTTTCCTCAATGCCATTAAAAAAAATCCATAGTCAGCCTCACTTGTTTGTTCTGTTCAATAAGTACCCCCAAACAATCAACAACATAGAATACAGTGAATTCACACATCTTTGGGAAACTGGTAGGGAAAATAAAATAATTTTTTAAAAGTATGATTAAGAAGTTAATTTAATGTCAATAGACTATTCAGCCTATTGACAGTTTTAGTTCTAATGCACCACTTTTACTCACTTTTCCTAATCAACATATGGCACAGCACATGGACAAATTACAACACGTAAAATCAGCTTCACCTCAACAGGATGCAACTTAAAAGGGATGCTCAGCTGGTTTAGCTTTATACTCGTGTCATAATCAGCACAAAAAAATAAAAGCTTGTTAAAAAAAATCTATCACAAAAACAGTAATGCCCTTCTGTTTAACATCCAAAGCTTTCCTGTTTCTTTTCGAGACCTGTTATTATTTTCCCAAAATTCAAATTAGCTTTTGGTGGATTTAGTGTGTTTTGCAAGAATGAACTAGCCTCAAGCACAGTTTAGTAAGGGCCTTTTAAGTCCTTGCATACTTCAGCCTGCCTTAAATGATGCCACATGAGGTCACTTAACCTTGTAGCTTTACCTGGAGAGATCTAAACATTTTGATGGAAGGTCTTCCTAAGATCTGCGAACATATGTCTAAAATTAGTTTCCTATTATAATAATGCCAATACTTGAGTACTTTTGGTACTTTTGTATACTTTTTGGGACTTTTTCATCTATCGATTGTTGTTAGACTTATGTAAAGCATCGGAATACGTTTTTTTACAACTGCTCAAAATCAGACATGCACATTAATATATCACAGAGGTCTGTTGGTGCCATTTGTATTCAAAGAGTAACTGATGGATTTGGAGGGAAATGTAATATGCACTTGTAATGAAATGGAAGGGCCTCCTTGAATTCCCCGGTGTGGAGAGGTCTCTTCGTTTTCTTGCCTCTTGCACCTCTTGCTCTCATGTTTATATAACAGTATAGTCTCAATCATTCTCTCCAGCTGGTTGAAGGTTACCAGGGGCAAGAGGGTAACAAATGGGCTCTGCGCACCATCTGAGAGCTAGCAAGCTGAAGGCTGGATAATGGCCTGTCATAATGGACAATATAGGCAGAACCCTCCTGAGACCAGGATACCAAAGAACAAGTAGGCTGAATTATTCATGGTTACCATGGCGGCCCGCACAGCTGCATTACATTAGGCTCTTCATTAGCCGTGCCGTATTCTACAAAAAGCTTGAAACTAAAATATGACCAATATCTCCCATTGAGGGAAGACATTATCATAAGCTCTCAAGGGGGTTTATTCCTGCTTAAATGTGCTTGAGTGCTGACCTTCCTCACCACAGTAATAATGTGGTGGGGATTAAAATGTGATTCCATCCACGACAAGAGCTTCTCGTGCTTATTCTAATGATGGCTGCACTGTGACAGCTTGGCTACGTCTGACACTGCAGTCATTTCCCACTAATAAGACACTTAACACAGGGCCTCTTGCTCCTCTCCTCTCTTGAATACTGCAATGAGGTAGACACAAGTAGCTGAGGGAAAACTGCACTCTGTGTTATATTTGCTTTCACCTATATGTACAAATTTATCATTCAGATGACATTTACAAGATAATATGTCAAGTGGTATAGCGCTTTCTGTATAATCAAAGGTTGTGTGCTTACTGTATTCATCGAAACATCAAATGGGATTTTGGGTTTTGCCATAAATTTCTGAAAAAATTCAGAAAAAAACATATTTGGGATTGAGATGAGGCAATCTATTCTCAGCCCCATGCAGTAATTCAGGCCAATATTTAGTTTATACTTGAAAGCTTTTCAACCAAATGGTTAATCTACGCTGAGTTGTTGTCAAGTCAAAATATGAAAAGTTGTTGCTGCTGTAATCTAAATGAACTGTGTTGTGATATGAAAGTGCCAAACCTCACAGCTGAGACAACAGTGTTAGTGACAGGTGGACGGCTCATGCAGCTTTGAAAAAGGACTGCCAGTTTCTCTCATTCATAATTTTTATTCACATGTACAACCACTGCTGCAAGAGCTCAAAAAATAGTAAAACATAATTAATAATACTATTTTTTTTTTAAAAAGAAGAAGCTTTCTTTGAAAAAATACAGAAATTTCTTTTAACTGGCCCATTGGGCTATTTTGTTCCACGTTCACATCAATAAAGTCTCACCTGCGAGCAGCCGTATATATTTAATAAACTTCTTGTCAATAAAATGTTGAAATCACTGAAACCAGAAAATTCAAAGCCACTGTTTGAAGATGTTCATTGCATTAGTATTGTTTCTTTGCATTAAATTGATATTTGTTTTGTAAAACAATCAAAGAAACAAATAAACAATTAAACAAATAAACAAACAAAAAATTACCTGATGAATATTGCAGTATGACCCATATGGTTGACTGAAAGAATTTTCCTTTGCAAATGACACTTCATGATTCAGTTTATCATTTTCCCTAAAGTTTCTGCTCTGTAAGGAATCTCTTCTTCATCTATTGAAAAGCAGTGAAATCAAATGAAAATAGCCTCATAAGGCCGAGAGATTCCCTCAGAACAATGACATTTAAATATCTGCTTCTCTGGAGACAGTCATTAAAAAAAGCACACTTAAACCCCCCCCCCTCCCCCGTTTTTTTTATTATGCTTTGATTGTAAGTTGCTTTGGTCTTTATTCCAGAGTACCTCAAGTACCTGCTGTTCAGGGTTTTAATTCTTTCATGGCTTTGAATATTTGCTTAAATTGTGTGAAAATGTACTATTTTAGTTCAAATGCCTGACATTCCTGTAATAGCCATAAACACCCCCTACCAGTCACCTCGATTAGTGACACTGTTGGTAGATTTGTACACTTTTTCAACCCCTTTTCTGTCTTTCTTTCTCAGTCTCTTTCTTTCACTTGAAGAACCTACAGCAAAAGAAAGAAAGAAAGAAAGAAAGAAAGAAAGAAAGA
Organism: Atherinomorus stipes; assembly: GCA_023101725.1. Lineage (NCBI taxonomy): Eukaryota > Metazoa > Chordata > Actinopteri > Atheriniformes > Atherinidae > Atherinomorus > Atherinomorus stipes. The sequence goes on along the minus strand of JALJCO010012252.1, from coordinate 236,636 downwards.
AAGAAAGAAAGAAAGAAAGAAAGAAAGAAAGAAAGAAAGAAAGAAAGAAAAAAATACAGTCCCCAGTACATTATTCTAAAAGCAGGCAATTTCTTACCCTGAGTAGACACACATCCCTTGTGTGCAGCCAGTGGCATCTAACAGCTGCACTTATGGGCTGTTTTTTGAGCAGTGTTGTTCTGGGGGGGTCACATGGACAAACATTGCACTGTTTGTGAGACAAAATAGTGGGAAGCCTTTGTTTCCACAAACATAATACTTTAGGATTGGTAGATTATTTTTGCACTTAAATACAATTGAAATAATGCTGCAGTTGCCCAGTCTGGAAGAGAGACACATAGACATGTTGTGTCAAGTCTGAACTGGTTAAAAATGATTGTATTGATTACAAATATTTACCTACAGTAAGGCTAGGGGGACAATATCAGACTCGATAATCTGCACAAACTTTGGTACCACTCAAGCGTGCTAATTTTGATATGCTTTAAAACATAAACACAAACAAATGAATACATAAATGATTAAATAAATTAAGTCTGAGTCACAAATATCATTCGGCTTGATCCTCGGGGCACCATGAGTACTCATCCAACCTTTTATGTCAAGCCATCAGACTGTTGACATTTGAGCCTGAGCCAAACTGACAAAGCAACCAAATCCAAGCGCCACATCATTAAGATTATAAAATGACTAATTTAAGGAGGAATTGTGACATGTAAAATATCCTGACAGTAAATCAAACATTAAAAAAGGTTTTTGACTTCTCCATTTGATAAGCCCCATCATACATTCAACATGCTCCTGTTGGGCAAGTTTGTGACAAATGATATTAAAGTGAAATTATGAGAGCTGCCTGCACCTTCCAGCAGCAACAAGTAAGAAACGAATGTTTGTATGTCAGCTAAGCCCCATTCCAGCCACTGACTATTGGCACACACACTCCATCATTTATTCATAGAGAGCAGTCTGTCAGAGCAGGAGGGCTCATGTTGGTCACTCTGTCTCTAAACCTGCAGCTCAGGGTCATATGACCCGAAGAGTCAAAGTGACCTCTCAGGTGGCTTTAAATTTCCGCAAGCATCTCATATTACAGCCACAAAACCTGTTTTAATTGAGGGGTCTGATGAAATGTTTGACATAAAAACAGTACACACATGCACATACTTGTCTGTTTATGCATGCATGTATCTTACAAGCATCCTGTTATGTGCAGCAGCTTTCATATACACACAGAAACACACACACAGAGCAAAAGAGAGAACGAGAGAGAGAGAGTTAAAGACCAACTTTAATGGGGAGGCAAAATGATTAGCACTGCTGAAACATGAGAGATTATTAAAAAGTCGATACATTGTCATTATTAGTGAAGATTGTTCCCTCAAAGTGAAGATATTGATCCATTCATGTGCTTACTGGTTATTGACCCAACTAGTAATTTTCTGCCAAATAGATCTGACATATGAGTTTTCTATTTAACAATGACCTGAATCCTTTACTCTTAATGAGATAGCGCTTCCACACTAGCATTACCATAGTGACTATTTGAACAGGTCAAAGGTCACATATAGATACATACATGTAAATAAAAAACATACATATAAATTCTAGGTTATTGCAACTTATTGTATTGTTCTACTGAGAAGAGATAGCTCCTGATATTTATATGGATGTCACTCCAATATGTTTTTATCAACTTTAAAGAAGCATGACTGAGTACGACCTAGAGAGACTGAACTTTGGCAGATTTTTTCAATGAAGTGCCTTCTGACGACATCTTGCATCCTACAACTACTCTGAGCGCTCTCATGAAAGAAAAAGTCACTCCTGTGCTAACTCTTGTCTTATGTTTTGCTCCGGTTCTTGTCTCTTTCTTATCCTCTATTCATCTGATCATGTTTTTATTTGCTGAATCAGCAATGGTGCACATTTAAAGGCATTATAGGAGATGTTTCTTTCCACAATTTTTGCAATGTTCAAATAAATTGGGTAAACTACCTCGATTAATTAAAGCTATAATGTACATCAGCCGTGAAAGTAATGGGGCATCAAAAATCCGGCAATCATTTCTGTGTTCGTTACGTTTTGTCTATTGAACCGTTAATCACTCTTACTACCATAGTAAAAGTGATTGATGGGCATTTCAACAGGTCATAGGCAGGACTGATCATTGAGAGTGATTGATTGGCCAGAGTAATACTGTGTGCTGGAAGCGGCACACTCACGTCTGAGGTATACAATAGGTAGCTAACATCATTAAGCTAGCAGCTAGCAACATTCAGACAGTAACATCTGTTTTACTTGCGTTTGTAACACGATGGGAGAATCTGTACCTGCTGTCTGCTAAACACCGGTGTTGGGACTTGGCTCGTGCACGTTGTGCCATGGCGGGAGGCAGCTGTGGATCTAGCAGGCTGGTCTTGCGCAGGCGCTTTATTCAAAAACTCGCTAACAGTCTCTGCTTTCTGAATTGCCAAAAACCGCCTTTAAAACTGCCGTTGTGTAGATATTCAGTTGCAAGCACATGATGCAGTGCACAAAGAAAAACTCAGCTGTAAGGTGAGGCTATATCCTGGATGAAATTAAGTGTTGTTTTTCAGCCTCAGGATGCTGCTGGGCATTGATAGCTCAAAGAATTTACAAGATAAATGCCATCTAAACAAGTCAAAAACGCATATTTTTAAGGTAAGAAAGTTACATAAAGTTACTTTAAAGGAGACATTTACATTACTTAAAAAAAGAAAAGCCTTTTAAACTTTTTAAAAATACAAGTTTACACAAATTTTTTAAAGTCTTAATAAAATGTTTGTGGCATGCTTTGGCAAAAATGCCACAGAAGGTCAGTACAACAGCTCCTTTCATTTCCACCTCTATTCAATTAATTGTTTTAAAGACACACAACGGAACTTTTAGCAGTTTTCTTAGTGACGCGCCCCCTATCGGCGACTAAACTAGCAACCATCTTGTATCATACCTGCACCGTGATTCACTCCAGCCTGTAAAAGTCAAGTCTTATCTTGACTCTTGTTCTGTCCCTTCCTCTCTTCCTTTTCCTCTCTTCCTTCTGTAATGTTTCCTTACCGAATCCAACATGATGTGCATTCAAAACACTCGCGGGGTTGATCCCTGGTTTACATCCGGTTGCTAGTGAGTGATGCGGTGCTGCAGCCAATAGTCGGCTGCAACGTCACATGCGTCCCGGATGGGAATCTTACATAGTGCTGTTTCTGAGCCCCGGGACGCCTCTGGGCAGTGACGGCTCGAAAATGCGCAAAATGAATGTTGGTGTGCCATCAAAATGAGTCAGAAACGCAGATTTTTAAGGTCTAAAAGTTACGTTGTGTGTCTTTAAGTCCTGTCAGGACAACAGCCCTCTTCAAAGATGGTTTATATGATGATGATAATAGTTTCAGCCTCACAAAAACTACAAGAAGCAGCTTAAAAAACACCAATGCATAGTCAAGTTGTATATACCTCCAAACTTTCCAGATCCCAGAGCGAAAGAGCAACTGCACCTGAACAAAAACTCAGCTTTCAAGCACCTCTATACCTGATTAATGCTCCCGTCATTAAAAACCAACGTAAATAGTCATAAAAGAACAATTGTTCCATTTAATGCAAGTGTCCCAGAAAACTATGCACAATTATGAGCATGGCTCTGAAAACGGTCGAAGATGGAATGCAGCAATTATCGTTATTAGGTGCACCTGTGATTCTCTTGTTATAGACCGTCAGAAAGTGCACTGCGAATAAGGTCAGCACTTTCCCATATACATGTGTACATAGCTTCACATTGTTATGTGCTATGTATTTTAATTAATTGGAAAACCCAAGAGAAAGAAAACTTGAGCATGTTTTTTACTTTTTCTTCCTGCAAAGAGAAAGATTCACAATATCATTAATGCTGCTTGTACATCACAAATGCTGTGTTAAAAAAATCTCTTAAACATAGATATACACCTACTAGAACAAAGCAATTGAAACCTTTTCATGATGATTATCATCAGCAATCTGAAAGGTAAAACTTTATGGTCTAGTACACCTCTATCTTACAGTGGACAGGCCTGTTATACAACAACCTGAACGGATGAATTACATCATCCTGTGTTTCTCACAGTCACAACTCTGAGGTAATCAGTTTATTGCTCTTGACTAGACTGTGGATGTATCAGAATTAGCTTCCAGCTGTTTTGTAGGAACCTTCATGTGAGACATCATGGTCAGTGGATGTGTATTACTGTAAAGAAAAATGTTAACTTTTGTTGCTCCAGCTAAGTTCTCTGTGAAGATTGTATGTACACCCAGGTGTTGTATTCCCAATGGAGCTGAGTCGCCATATATGCAATCGATGCTGGAAGTCCCAAGCTAAAGTTTCTTCTTCATGTAAAACCTAACCCTAACCCTGACCTTTCCTTTCCCCTAACCCTAACCACCCAACTACACTGCATGCATCTGGGTTGCAAGCCGCAGATAGATACTCTTGGCGGTGTTTAACTAACTGACTTCCGGTATGGATTGGCTGTATGGTGACACCCTTGTCAGCCATTGTAACTACAGGAAGGTACTCTTGCTTAAAAATCTCTGGTGGTTTGATGCAGGACTGACTACTGCAACACTTTCATGTTGCACTGAGACAGATGCTACTGGGCATTAGCTACCAGGTTTTTTGAAGATGTGTGATTCAGACAAAATGGAACAATGATACATTTTGGTGCTTTGCAGGAAAATGTGTGATATAACATTTTATTTTACCCACAGTGATGGGGAAGCTGAGGAATAAATAAACAAAACCAAAAAAACTGAGTGGAAAAGCAAAGCTTTGTCAACTACATTCTCTTTAAAAGGCAAAGAGCAAAAAGCTCTTGAGCTGTCCGATCACATGATGCTGTGCTAAGCAACTGTGGACTTCAACCTCCTGTATTTTCACTAACCTCGGTGGCAGACCGTTTCTTAGAAACAATGCATTATTTAATTGGATATTTCTTAGAGGTAATGCAATGCAGACCAAGTCATAAGAGAGACCTTGAAGATTTATATTTGCTTAATCCCTTGAATTTGTGTAGGCTGTGTGATTCAGCAACGCACTGGAGCAAAACCCAATCATCTGAAAAAAGAAAAAAATGCCTTCTTTAATATTTATAATCCCTTTTGAACTGTAAACTCCATCTGTAGTTTAAAGTGATGACTCATTCAAAGCATAATCTTAATCCTTTTTTACGCAGCTTAGTTCTGAAACCAAAAGGAACATGGGGGAAATTGAAAGCTGCCATCAATGCAATAAACCAGAAACAAACACAACGAGAAGGGCAAAATCTAATTCTCATACAAGGGCAGTAATGCTGTTAATCTGTATTCATCAACACAATATACTGGAAAAAAATAACATCAAAGATCTTTGCATGTACTAGAACCTGTAAAATGCTGATAACCTTAAAAATCATGATCAGACAAAACTGATCTTCAGCAGTAGGCCATCATGAAATCACTTTCCCCATTTTGTGCAAATGGAAAACCAACTATTACTACACTGTTACTTTCAGGTTAATCAGTCAAATGATTGGTGCTTGTCAGGAGACTGATGACTGCATTGTGGCTCAGCAGACTCATTTATCAACCTCACCTGCAATCTGAAGGCAGTATAACACACACACAAAGCTATTTACTGCCCTCATAAATGCAAATGACCAGATGAAGCCTTGAAAATAACCTACCGTCACTGAGGCAGATCGCGGTTCATGCAACACTTAAATGTCTCAAATGTGTCTTGAGTGACTACTTAGATGACAACTTTCCTGCTGTGAATGCAAATAACTACTCACACAGTCTCTTTTCCACAGACCAGCACCATTAAACATCAAAAGGTTTGAGTGACAGTTCCACTAACAAGCTCTTTGTTGTAGGACTGCTTTACTGCATTGCATTATGAACAGTCTTCTGTACATCACACAGATACAACAGACAGGTGACATTGTTGCTGACATTGTTGCTCCTATGGAAAAAGACCACTTCAAAAATGCAAGTTAAGCATCTAAAGGATAAAACCGAGATGAGACTGACATCTCCTTGTACTTTTGCCCCTTTTTTTTAAATCTCTTCAAGGAACTTTCAAAGAACTAAACAATTTCCTCAGATCATGGTTGACTGCATTTCCACTGCCAACTAAAGCCTCACAAATATCAGGCACATACGTCTACTGTTGTATGTTTGTCCTTATTGTTGTATAAGGGCTGCAGGCCTGTGTTATGTGTTATGCAAGGGTGAGGAAAAGTATGAGAACATAGCAAAGTCAAAGAGAAATGGAGGCAGTGTGCACTCCAGCCACAATCACTCAAAATATGGTAATGTGACATTTTAATTTGTGATTTAGAATGAACACATGTAATGATACTGGAATTCTGATTTCTTTTTGAGTAGCAAAAATATGTGAGGTTAAAATACCTTAATTGTATTTTTATTATCTTTAAAATTTTTCAAAAGAAACTTCCCAAACCTGAGTGAGACATTCAACTAGCTGTGACAGTTGACGTTTCTGTCACTATCCAACTGTCCTCCAACTGACCATGTGCCCTGGCTGCTTGGCCCAATGCACATGGCTTTTACCTGGAGGGGGGTTCAAACTCTGCCCTCCTTCATCCTGCCACGTAACCTGACCTATGGATGGATAGATGGATGGATGGATGGATAGTCTTCTCTGCATGTTTTCACTCTGCTTTGTGTGGTGATGAATGCAGCACTGGGAGTTATTGATGGGTTAATTAGCAATGAGAGCTTATCTCATTAGACAGTGAATGACATCAGCGCTGAGTCTACAACATACTCTCAGAGCTCTGATAACACATTCCTCCACAGAGCTGCCTCAGCAGCTCTCCATATTTATTGGTCTGTTTATAGACAGTGACACACATCATTACACTCTTGCCTCTATCGTACAACAGTATTCTAAATATACACTTATAAAATGACACTGTAGGTCATTCTGCCACATCTGTAATATTTCTATATTCCTAATGGAAAGATGTTACATTCTTGCACATTTTTATCTTTGTTAGATATCAATCTTTGTAAGGAAACAATCAGAAAGCATTAGTAGCAAGTTATGGATGGGAGTCTGAGCTGTTTCTTACTTTATGCTGACTATGCAAATACATAGGACCCCACACACCAATGGGGGAAGCTGAATGCCCAGGTGTATCTGAGGAGGATTAAAATGACTGGTCTTTATAACTCATATGCTTGAAAATAAATGTAAGATATAATAATAATAAAAAAAAATTTGCTGTGCTTGGTGTCTCTGTGAAATGATTGGGTCAAAATCAGTGAACTCCCCTGTCACACAGTGAGTGATGTCAGCTGATTGATTCAGAGGTACTAATCCTGACAAACGGCATCATGCCATTAAAGGTTAAATATGGAATATGGACAGAACAGCGACATCACGTGTGTCTAGGTTGTAGTTGCAACAGCAGAAAAATAACTCCAGCCGCTTGGTTGCCAGGCTCGCTGCCTATTCGGCAAGTGACCAGCAGCCTGCAACATGTCCAACAAGTAATGCAGGAGTTTATAACTGACATCTAACATTAGCCATGTTAGCAAACAAGTTAGCTAACCGATCCAGGAGGAAAGTCGCCATTTCCGTGTTTTGATGCCGTGGAAAACGTTTATGTGGGTCCTAATTTACTCCAGTTTTTGATCTTCTCAGGTCACCCCTCTTCAGAGATGGATAACAATATCTCTCAAGCAGCTGCTTGACCTGCCGACTCCAATGTTTCCCCCTGTACCAGCCTAACTGTGCCCAACATATTGCCACACAGAGACTGTATTTGGCAACGCGCAATGGTAGCATGTATTGGCTTGTAGATGTAAACATAATGCCATTGTCAAACCCATTAAAATTTATTTTATATTTATTTTCAGGCTAAATACAAATTTTTTTAGGAAATGTTGTATTTTCATTCTGCACCCCTCCAAACGACAAGTGGAGTTTTTTTTTCTTTTTTAAATATAGCTTTTAATAAAAAATGTTCCATATTTGGGGTGGTGATTAGCTCAGCTGGTTGAGCAGCCGCCCCATGAACAGAGGCTACAGTTCCTCAGCGCAGTCGGCCCCGGTTTGATTCCCTGTCCAGGTCCCTTTGCTGCATGTCACTCCCCACTCTCTCTGCCCCTTTCCTGTTGCTACATTGTCATATAAAGGCCACTAGTGCCCAAAAAATCCTTTAAAAAAAAAAAAAAAGTTCCATATTCAACATTTAAGGTGAGCTTATTTTCATCAGGCATCCAAAAATAAGAAGGAAGAGAGAAAGAAAGTCAGAGGATAAAGGTTTGTGATGTGGGATGCCAAGTTTTTTTACTATATTTGGTTTTGCTCTGCTGGCTAGCTCAACTAGCCTTGGCTAAATGGTAGTTAGCTAGCTAGGATTTGGCCCAATCCCATTTCTCTTTTTCCCTACCCCTACTCCTTGCTCCTTGCCCCTTAAAACAAAGCTACAAGGGGTTTGGCTGAAAGTCAACCCTAACAAATTGCGACACCCCCTCAACAATCGCATTATTAGTAGTCACTGCTGGCTTCAGATGCAATTGTCTGTTACTGGAAATCTCTGGAAATAATGCTGTCTACAGTTGGGTTAACTTTACCAGGCTAATGTTATCAAATTTGTACATGACATTCCTGCATGTGTTGTATCCCCCCTTAATGTACCTTAAGATCGGCAGCAAGGTTGCTGAAGTTTGTAGATTATTAGGGCTGCCTACAGAGTAAATTTTAACTCAGTAAGTTAATATAAAACTCGAAATTATCTGTCACCTGTCAATCAAAAGGACGCTAACTACGCATACTTTTAAGACTAAACAACATCTAAACGGATGAGTAACAATAAAAATGTAGCTCCCCCTCCTTTTCTCTGCCAGAGTTTGCCGCTTGGTACAAGTGCAGCATCACTTCAAATAAATATTAATATGTGCTTATGATCTATTTTGCTCGGCAACCTGAAATATTTTGTCTTTGCAGGAGCAATTCTAAAAGATCTTGGACATCTTGCAAAAAAGTCTTAAGCCGCAGGACCTGCTTGTTCTTCAGAACCTCCTCCTGACCAGGAAATAACAAGAACAGACTGATTAAATTGTTCCTTACTTGTTTGGCAGCGCACTTGTCATGAACTAGTAGTTCCAGCTGACAGTTTCCCTACATTATCCATTTATTTATTGTATCTTTTTTTTTTAGGTATAAGAATTTGTGAAAACCTAAGTTTTTTTCTTGCATTTAAAATATAAAAACATTTTTAGAAAGATTCAGTATCTATTTTCTTGACATATAGAGGATTGTTGTTTTCTTTGTATCATTTTTTATCACTTATCTTGCTTGAGTGAGTTTGATTTTAATATGAGAGGTTACCGAGCCTGCTTTCCTTGCGAAGTGTAATGGATTGTGCCGCATTTGTGGATCATTTAAGGATTTAGGCATCTTTCCACTAGAGTAAGGCAAACTAGGGGCCCCCAGACAACATTTAGCATAGGCCTCCATATTACTAGAAATGGTTCTCATGGAAGCAGATCCTTAGAAGAATCTTTAATCCTTTTTATTTTCGAACGAACAAATCTGGATACAACAAGGCCACCAAGATATCTGTATCTGAGTTACCTGACATTTTGATTGTGCTGAATGATTTACAGTTGGTTTGTGTGATGATTATTTAATCAAAATTGATTTGTAGTGAAAATAGAGAAACATCACAAAGTCAGTGAAAGAAAGAATAAGCTGTTTCTTAGCAGAAAGTGTGGAATCATCCAAATCCTTTCCCATCTGTGATGCTTGGCTTCTCTTTAACACAGATTAATGAGTAGAGAAAATGTTTCCAGCTAAGCAAAAGTTGTGCAGTCTTTATAGGTCATGACTCAGCAGGATGACATAAAAACTTCCATAGCACCAAAAAGCATTTGTATAAAAAGACAACTATCCAAAACATTGAATTATGTCGTTCTCACTAACAAAGGGTATGTCTCTTCTGCAGACAGTATAGCTCCAACCTGAGAATGTCTTTGAATGCATCCCAAATCAGCCACAATTCCCTATATATTGCTTTATAATGTGACTTTACTATTTTGTGGTTTTCAAATGTGTAGTGAGATTTCACATAGCCTGTATAGTGAAATCAAAGTATCCCACAGTGAACTGTAAAAAAATCAGAGTTGACCCTGTGGTTACTTGCCCAGCAAATATTTCACATGCTGCTTGCTCAGAAAGAATGATTGCTCACAATGAAGTCGATTCACAGTGGTGAGAAAGCTTTCATACAAATGCAAGAAATATTTTAAGTTTTTCTTTTTAACTTTTTTTTTTTTTTTTTGACCAGATTCATACCATTATGAATTATAAATCTAAATTGCTATTATAAAGCTATTATACATTATATCCCAATTAAATTTCAGAGTAAGTAGTTTGTTTGGAAAAATAACATCAGGACCAAGACAAAAACATGAGTGTTGATGCAAAAACAATGATGCAATATGTCTAATGTGAACAGAGCAGAAAATTACAACACAAACAGGTCAAGGCATTTAGAAATATTTGTATAGAAAGGGAACAAGTCAAAAATAACCTGGGATTTTCTTAGCCACAATGAATTTGTTAGTATTGTTTTTATATAATGACTCTTTGTCTGTTTCTCTGTGTGTTCAGCAATATGTGCTTCCAGGGGCACCTACAGTAACAGGAACTTTGCCAAAGATAAAAGACAAGAGTGCTTTTGTAGGAGTACTTTGTATTAATATCGCCTTACAGGTGCGGACTTGGGGTCAAGGTGTGTTGTCCTGCAATGACAGGGAAAGATAATCCATCTTTCCCACATTTCTGGTGTGATATTGCTAATTGTATGCCAAATATGAACAACAACAAATCAATAGAAGACCCATTGTGAGACTAAACCTGAGAATATTTCACAATGGGATCACACCAGCTGTGCAAGATGCAGCTTCTCTGTGATGCTTCTTCATTGTCTCTTTGAACATAAAACAAGCTACAAAATTTTGCAGGTGGATTTGACATTCAGGTTCAACGGGGCGTGCAGCCACTGATGTCGTAGCTGATGCAATCCTCACCACAAGATTGTCTCTGATTGCAGAAGAAATTTGTTCAATGTAGAGGAAAAGCTCACTCATCTAAATGAAAAAAATAAAATCCTCCATATATTTTCCTCTCATCGTTACCAAAGTTGCAAGGATCTTATTCTTAACTTTGCACACTTGAAATTTCAAGAAATTATTTCCAAATAACATTTTGAAATAGTCAGCCACCATGCTATTTTTATAGCGACATCAAAAAGATGTGATGTGAAGAAGAAAATTGGAAACTCTAATTGTTTATTTACTCAAGCACTGAGTCGAATGACTGACTGTGTTTTTCTTCCAATTGTCTGTTCTCTCTGACTGATTTTATTTCCATAGATAGCTTCCGACGTAAATGAATCCATATCAGATGCAAAGTGATTCTAATTTAGAATCTAATTAAGTCTGATGTGACAGATTCATGGAGCAGGTGTGAATCCTTCGCCTATCACAGTGTCTGCTTATCTTTGACACAGCAGCAGTCCAGCAGTGAGCCGCAGTAACATTCACAGACTGCCTTGCTAACCATTTAGAGGTCTTAATAATTTAATGACTCCAACAATTGGACATTATATTTCTTATTTTCTAATCAGAAAAAACACAGGAGCTTCTACTGTGTTGATCAAATACAGATCATTCAACAAATCATGCCCCCAAAGGGCTTAACGCCTTTTACATATTCATAGCTTTTTGAGATTTCCAATCAAAGTAGCTGGCAGGTCTCTAGTGAGAGCTGTGCCTCTCACTCCTCTATGAATCATTCATGCTGTTTAGCTCACAGTTGTTTGGGTGCATCTGGCTCAGGGAGGTATGGGGTTGGCCAAATGGAGAGGCCACATGGCAGCTCCAGATGTTTTGCTTTTGTATATGCACAGCTCATCAAAAACAACAAGCAGTGCCACCCTAGAGTCTATGCCATCTGTGAGAGACTAGAAAACAGCTTCTCCTGCTCCCTAGCTGCTGAATTACAAGAGGACTCTTATGATAAGATGCATGTTATATTCAGGCAGCCCCTTAATGCCAAATTCAGCAAATCTGAGGACACGAGCAGTGACTCAAACTGATGTGAATTTTTGTGCAGGATGCTGCTAATTTGAAGTCAGCTCTCCAAGTAGGAGGTCCTGGATTTAAGAGAAAGTAAGCATCTGTACACCAGAGGTGTCCTTGAGTATGACACCAAATCTCTGACAGCTGCTGAAGATGTTTTACAGCTGCTAAGTGTCTGACCTGCATGTCCAAAGGGGGTGAAGCACTTCATTCTTCAGAGATAAAAAGATTAACAATCCATCACAACACTAACTCATAATAGGAATCAATTAGTGATATGAGAAATGTTTGAAAGCTCGAGCTCACTTTTTGCTCAAAGTTTTTGAATATCTGTCAGGTCACATTATTCTGAATGTTGTGTGCTCTGTTCTCTGCAGGCTCTTTGTGTCCAGCCCCCTGTGCACATCACACCCATCCCCAGATCCCTGCCACTCTCAGTAAAATCATTATTTAGTCCTTTTGTAAGCAAGCAGTGTCCCAGATCACAAATTAATCTTTCATATGTTTCCAAGATCTAGCCTTCTGTAATCCCATCTGTATGAGACACAACAAAGCACAGCGAGAGAGAGAGGGAGAGAGAGAAAGAGGGAGAGAAAGAGAGAGAGAAAGAGAAAACCTATGAATTATTCATTCATTTCTCATGAAAGGCTTTCGTTATGTCTGTCATGTTTCACTCTTGCAAGGAAAATCCATTGATCCTTGCCTTTTCTCTGACAACAAGAACAAACAAGCGACATCACATGGCTGTGCATTTTCCAACACTCCAACAAACAGATTTGAGAAAATGCATCTGCAACATGGTGCCCCATAATCTGCATATGTGCATAATGTGTACACACATTGCAAATGCTCACTCACACATACAGTACACACACCACATTAAACATATCTCCGTGGTCTTAACTAATAGCTGCAAGTGCAACCTCAGGGAAAATGTTTGAACTGGAACACTGCGAGGCACCGTGGATAAAGTCACATGTGCCTTGCCAGTATTCATTTATCTCTTGTATTATTATAATCTAATGGGCATGTCTTTTTTCTGACAAGTTGCCTCCATAATTCAGTGCAACAGAATAGAGAAAACAGCATTGTTAACAAGAAAAGGCTTTAAATCACAAGCACGGAGTACATTTCCTGTGAAATATTAATGTGGAAAGTGTGTTTGTGTACAAGGAACAAAGGGCAGAGTGTTGTACATCAATGGGCTGACAGTGCTGCGGGCTCTGCTTACTTCAACTATGGTGCACTGTGTATGTATAGGGGATTGGTGCATGGGGAAAGAGAGAGGGTTATTTATAATGTATAGGCCTGCAAGAGCATGAGGTGTTGAGTCTGCTTGGGTTAGTGTGCACAGCTCAATGTGCCTGGTCTTCACCTTACTCTGAGCATTTGCCTTATTTACTTTAAAAGCTTTTCTCTGGAGTCTTGTTTGGAATCTTCGGAGGCTTGATGGATAAGTCACACCCAATTCATTTTTACAGTGATGACCCTGCTGCCTTACAACACTGGGGAATGCACGACTCCATCCATTCACACATTTTTAGTCCAATGCTGGGTTGGGGAAGGGAAGCTTGAGCCAAATTACAGCTGCTATCAGGCAAGAGGCAGGGCACACCCTGAACAGGTCACAGAAGTCACATTTCAAAGTCATTCAGTTCTTATTAGTGCTTCATTAGTTGCAATGTAAGTAAGATTAGCTGGATGCTTGTCTGCAGGATACTTCTGTAAGTCTGTTAGAATCAGATTGAATCCCATAAAAATCAACTGTAGTTTTATATATACAGTAATTAGACAATTGATAATAGTCAAACACATTGAAAAGTGTTATCTCAGTGGAGGAAGTATCTTTATTCCTCATACACCTGTAGCTTGTTCTATTCTCGTCACTCATGTTTTTTTCATAGTACACAGCAGTTCTGATATGACAAGTTGCTTGTGCTGATTGTGTGTACTTGATGTAGATTATACAGCAGCTTGAAGGATAAGAGTGCTGTTGTTGGCCCTGGCTGCCTCCTCCCTGCTTGTCAGCTCCAAGCAGAGATGAGCTTGTGGCCCGTTCTGTCTGCTGTTAATCCTGCCTGTTCTGCTTTGTCAAAGCTGCTGTTTGAACAATGGAGCTGTCTTCTTGTCGGCTAATTTAGGAACAAACATTTGCCTGCGTAGCAAACAAGCTCTCCCAGGAAGTGCTATTAATAGGATAATTAAGCAGACGGTAATGAGCAGGATTACTGCTAATTATGACAAGATTTGTTTTGGCATTTGCCTGAGAGGCAGCAGAGTGTTAAAGTCTGCACAGGAGTTCATCACTGCACTGAGTGAGCAGGCACCTGAGTAAACAGACTGGGACTCACCGGGGTGTGGATGTGTTGTGTGCATGTGTACATTTGTGCAGTTGTGGGGGGGTTTGAGGGGGGTAGTGATAAACACGGGGAATAGAAACAATGCTAGCTTACAGCCAAAGCAGACTATCAAGAATCAAGGTTAATCCAATGTATCTCCAGACGACTTTTTGTATAGGAAGAGCTTCCTTCTGACCCCACGCACAGCATCTTTTTTAGATGGCAGTTGACTGGTTATATGACTAATAGGAATGTCCAATATTATTGGCCTACCGGTATAATCAGCCGATATTGGCATTAAAATATGATATTGGAAAATATCGGTATCAGTTTTTTGGACCAATAATCTTAAAAACTAAATCTTGCAAGATTTTACAGAGTAAATCTTGCTTCGGAACAATGAAATTTTCCGAGATCTTGTTCCATTGGCATCCAGTATGTAGAAAAGTCCATGTTATCCTGGAAGAACTTCATTTCCCAGCATTCCTGTCAGAGTCATGTGACTACGGTGCAACTGCTGCTGCTACAGACTGACTTGCTTTAAAGCTGCTTATAATATGTCTGGTTTTAAGTTGCTGGTTAAGTTATCAAGTTGTCAGAAACATTATACAGTCTTAAATTTACAAATCTATACAATACCTTAAAAAGTCCTTAAATTTGACAGTTGTGGTCTTAAATTTCATATGATAGGTCTTAAATCATCTTATGCTCCAAAAGATTTTATTTTAGCCAATCAGGAAGATATCTGGGCGGATCTTTGCATAGCCGTCACCTGTCTGCCTGAGGTTTGTGTGAACATCTTGTTTACCTTTTGGAAGAAAATTTCAAACTGGGTACCAATGATAAATATAGGTATTGATGGCCAAAAGTTCAATCTATCTTTTTTTGACAATATCTTTGTAAATGTAGAGAAATCTGTGTTTCTGCCAGTGTGACTATGAAATGGGCATTAAATTCTATTTCAAATGGTCTTAAAAAGGTCTTAAAAAGTCTTAGATTTAACTTGTTAAAACGTGAAGGAACCCTGATCTGATTATAATTAGCCACATGTTCACTAATACCTGCTAGATATTCAATCATAGACCGTTAATAAAGATGGGTGTAGTATCCGGTCTCATCTGAATAGAGAAAAAAAAACTGATACCGATATTTTCCAATATCATATTTTAATGGCAATATTGGCTGATTATACTGGTAGGCCAATAATATTGGACATCCCTATTAGTCATATAACCAGTCAACTGCCATCTAAAACAGATGCTGTGTGTGGGGTCAGAAGGAAGCTCTTCCTGTACAAAAAATTGTCTGGGGATACATTGGATTGACCTTGATTCTTGATAGTCTGCTTTGGCTGTACTGCTAGTATTGTTTCTATTCCCCGTGTTTATCACTACCCCCTTCAAACCTCCCCACAACTGTATGTGTAATTTCAAGATTAAATAACATCTAAACGGACGAGTTATAGAAAAAATATTCAACCCCTCACAGTTGACACGAAGGTAAACTTGACCTATTTAACCTAAAATGATTTTTTTAACCAGGCTGTAAACATGTTTATTTCTGCTGTGAAGTTGGCCTTTTTAACACGGGAGTCTATGGGGATTTGCTCTGTTTTGGAGCCAGCCTCTAGTGGATCAAGAAAGAATTACAAAAACTTCACTTCTGGGTTTCACACTTTTCCACTGGAGTTTGCCCCCTGTATCTGATATCTGGCAGCCAGTTGTCCAAAATGAACTCCTCTGGCTGAGTTAAGGCTATTTTGGGATCTTTGCTCTCAGAGCAGAGTATAGTTGTATTTCTCAAAATATGAGAGATACTACCTCACAATTCTCTGCATCAGCCTGGGTTGATATCAGATATTGGAATTTAAGAGTTGGACAATATCGCATATCACAAAAAAAAAAAAAAAAAAAAAAAAACAATATGGAACATTCCTAATGAATAATCAACTATTTATTTTTTAATTTTTTTTTTAGATGGCTAATAATCTACTCGCAGGACATGAAAGCGTAAACACAGCACAGCTGAAAAACAAATGCTGCAGATATTTTCTCTCTCAGATATGACAGAAGCAACAGGTTTTGAAAATGCCTTCTTGTATTTCTGATTGGCCACTACATGCCAAAAACTCTGATTAGTGTAATTCTGTAACAGCAAATAAGCTTAGTAAGTGTTTTCTGTGTGGCAACGTTTAAAAGGTTTGTCTATAGTTCACCTTAGCTCTTATTCAATCTACACACACTAAATGTGTATAAGCACATATGTTGATTGAAATGTTTTTTTTCTAAACATTAAAGTGACTGCAAAGACCCATTTTCTGAAAACTTTGCTAACCACTTGTTTTTCTGTCTTCAGACACTGACAGAACTGCTGTTTTGTTTGATTTATAACTTGGTTTTTATTTCATGTCGTGCGTCTGGGGTAGTCTCTTTGTGCTTCTAGTTTCTTTGTTCTTCTCGTACTTAAAGAGTTGCTCTTTTGCATTAAAAAAAAGAGGTCAGAAAAGGTAAATCTTCTGTCTTACACTAGATTAAAAGTCTGATTAGTTTTGAGGATATTATTGTAGTATTATTTGTACAATTATTGTCACTTCCTCACATGATAAGAGATTAAATTAGACCATTCCTTCCTGGGAACTTGGTTGTCAAAGGAATTAAACTAGGGTGACTTTAACTGACACGAAACAAGATTCAATCAAAGACTGACAACAAACAAGCCTAGTTGAGGTGAAGGGGAATCTTAATGCGATTGTAGCTAAAGCTCAGACAGTGAGCCGCCTCCATTAAAGCATGTCGCACAGCCCAGCAGCTCCAGATAAGACAGCTGAGTCTGGGATTTAGAGCTTTGGCTTATCATCATCTTCACACCACTGTCTCACCACTAGCAGACTACATGGCCCCCAAATCCTTTCTGACTGCAAACCAAGTTTTTCTTTGGGCTGTCGGTGAGGTCCAATTCGGTCACAGGTATGTTAATGTGTTACAGCTCCTAATTAGGACCTTGATCTCTAAACCTCCTCAAAACACACAGCAGCTTTGGCACAGCAGCAAGACTTTTCATTCTGCTGCAGAAGCTTGGATAAGATTATAGAGCTGTGTGGAGTACTGTTTCAGAAATAAAATTGCTTTTATTCCACCCAACATGTGTTCACTGAGATTAAGGCATAATCTTGCGAGGTTTAATAAGAACCCGTTTGTGGCCTTCCAGCTGAGACAGAAAAAGTGGAGCATGTATGCTCTACTTTAAATCCTGTTTATTGAATTATAAAGAACCTTAAAGGATCAGGAATGTGGCTCAAACATTTAAATATTTTATGATATGTTAAAGCATGTCATCACGCAAAGTGTGGAATGTTAACTTTTTCCCCCCACAATTTTTTCTTCTTTTTATCCCTGTCCACTTGACTTTCCAAATGTAAATAACCTACATAAACCAAATGTTATACAGGTTTTAGGCTACTGAATTCTTTTTCTGTGGTGGAAATTGATGGAAAAAGCTACAAGTTTAATTGTTAAAGAATATTTAGGGCATAACATGAGTGATAATCTTTTATTGAAGATTCAGTGCTAGTGAGAAAAAGAAATAATGGAATTCCACCACAACCTAGATCCAAGTCGTGCTGTATACTCAAACATAAGAACATATTGGAAATCCCTAACCTCAATTTATGTAATCCAAAGGCCTTGCATGAACTTCAGTTTGAGCTTTGGCTTTCAAGAGGTATTTGGAAGTTAAAGTCTCAGATCAGATTTGGACAGATTAGAATTACGAGTTGGAAGTCTGGGAGGGGTGGATATGAGGATTTGCACTGCTCCACGAGACGGCCTTGTCAGTGATAAGTTATACTGAGCCACGGGTAAGAGGATTGCCAAGACTAATCCGAATCAAAAGACATACCATGTGAATTACATCCCGAAACAGGTTCGCTTACAGAGATTAGAAGCCTGCATGTAAATCCTGTCATACTCTACTTGGCGCTGGAAGATGAGCCTGAAAGAACAAACACAAACATGTGCTTTGTACCCCGCTGCAACTGCTGGCATCAGGTCCGCCACTGAAATCATTGGCTCCTTGATTACAGCTTTCTTCTCCCTATTCTTCAGAAGATTAAATGTCCATTGATGAAACTATCTAGGCCAGGCACACTAATTATTCACACCACATCTAAGAAAGTGCTTATACTGAGGGTTGAATAAGAATAACCATCCCCAAGTGAACTGACACCCACAGACACCCACACAGTAGCCTGCTCTCCCTTCCTTACTCTTCACCGTTTCCACTCCCACCATCACTAGGCCAAGCTCTAGTTCAATGAAGCATTTATTTCTCTTCCTGTTTGACATGGGTGATTCTATCAAGGCATCTGGCAGCAAGTGCTGTAATACAAGGCTTGCTGTTGAGATGTCAAAGAATGTTACTCTCTGCTGTCATGAAAGAAAAAAAAAAAGCTTACATTTTCCCCTCCGTTTTTTTTCCCCTCTCTCCCCTTTCTAGAAGAGCTGAACAAATAAGACTTGTATCCCTGGCCTAGAATGCTTCAAAGAGCACATGTCTGCTGGGACTGGCTGTGAAATGTAGAACAGTGTTGGCTGCTTAGCTTTGCATTTCAGCCAGAGCAAGCTCATAAGAGTGCTGCAGAAATCTGGGCAGATCTGTAAACCAGGGAGGGTGGACCTGTGGGCTCAACCGCTCTCCTTGCAAAGGTGTAAACATCTTACAGCCATTAAAACAACAACAACAGTAGTTTCATATGTCATCCTTTGCTCATACTATGGGTAATAAAACAGTGAGGTCAGAGACGTGAGTTACACGGAGCCACAGCTCCTGATAAAAACTGATGAATATCATAGCATGAAGATGAAGTGAATACGCTGGGTTCTCCTGTGTATATGGGAGATATACTATGGTAATTACCCTACACATCAAGCCCTGTGAAAATGCAGCAAAGCAAAGCTATTTTGTTGTAGATTGAGTGGATGTAAATGCTTTAGGGCATGGTGTAAATGGGAAGCACTGAGACGAAAGCAGTAGGAGCCGGCATAAGAAAAACCATCAAGCGGTGGTGCAAAACTCTCTGCAGCGCTATGAAGCATGCCGAATAGAGGTCTCTCACTGCAGTATAACGGCTCATAAAGCCTCAAATGGTATTTCCACTTCATTCAGTCTCAGGGCCAGGTTCCAAGCAGCTCCTCAACGATGGAATTGAACCCATTAGCAATCGATTAAAGAACCAGCAGGCAGTCACCACTCTGCCTCTGGGAAGGATGGGGTCTGGCAGGGGCAGGGGGTGGGCCGTTGAGGGGGGTGGTTGGCCAGCAGAGCCTTGTGGGGATTGAGGTTCAAATCTTTGTTTATGTAAAAATAGTGGCGAGCACTTTAACCTCGGATAACTCTCCTGTGGTGCAGATTAAGATGGGAGTAGGTTGTGCTCTAAAATGCAGAGCGTGGCAGCTTTTGATTGACACCTCATGTCACTGATGCACATCGTACAATGCTGCGATGAGATATGACAGCACCCATAGGACACTTGCTACTCCTCAAGACATTATGAGTCACCTATCTGATAAACATATTCATAAATCTTATCAAGTGTTTGAGCTGTGGATGTTTACCCAGACCATGAGATATGAATGATGAACAATTTGACCTTTGGAAACAGATTAGAATTTCAATCAAGTGACCACAAACCAATCCATAAAACTATATGAAACCAGAAAATGGAGTCATATATTACCTGAGGCTAAAAGCATTTTAAATATTCTCCCTTAGTTTTTACTAACTCTTTTGCATATTGTGAACATATAGTTTTACAGGTTTATATATTCTGTTGTTTCCCTGCACTCCTCCATTCCTTTACTATATATTCACCATACATAGCAGCCTGTCAGCTTTTATTCTTGGCACTGACCTTTGCCTGCATGGGCCTCATAACTGACATTTTCAATTACACTGCAAACAACTTATCAATATGCATGGATTTCCCAGCCAATATCAGAGCAAACAGAGTCGTTTGGAGAGCTGAGTCTGTCAGGGGAGAGAAATAGGGCAGACATGTCAAGGTCAGGATTTTGTTAATGAGGGACGGACCGCTGAATAATTGAATGGGCTGAGCAGTATCGACTGTTGAAGCAGAAGCATTTAAAGCGTTGGCGATCGTTAAGGAAAATCCTCCCAGCACTTTATGTTCCATGGCAGTAATTTATGCACGGGCATCCAAGCGGGTGCCCTATGGTTCACAGGATTCAATGCACAAAGCAATGAGTGGATTAACCAAGCACACTTTAGAAAACAGCAGCCAAGCGTGCAAGTCATTCCCGTGGATGAAGTGACAGCTCTGGCAGTGCAATTATTCAGCTGTGCATTTTAAATACACAGACAAATGGCAACAAGAGGCTCTAAATATCTGCTCTGGAAAAGGAGCAAAATATGAGCAGAATGTCAAGGCTGAAAGTGATCGATCTCCAAATTATGCACCAACTAGAAGCACACCAAAATGCAGAATATCGCTGTGATCCAGCTCAAAAGTGAAACGTGAACATGAGTGTGTTCTTCCCAGAGCCCGGGGTTCTGATGATTGACTTAACTGGATTCTGCGGCAGATGTGGCTTTTGACCAAAGAAAACAAATTCTGATAAATTTAGGATCAAAAGCAGCAGATGTAAATGCATGTAAACAAGCTTCGTAATTCCAGTTTGGCCAAATGCCCTCTTTGTTTCGAGTGCAATCTCAGCCATTTTTAATCTGCACCAAGAGCTGCTCAAGCTGTTGTTGCAGCAACATACTCGAGCAGTTCTCAGGCCTTTAAGCTGCCACCCCTCTCTCCTCTCAGTAGGTTGGCAGCTTTGGGGGGCTTCTAATCCCTCTATGTAATTACTGCTCCCTGCAATGGCCAGACCATCTCTGTGTAAATCAGATTAGCTGACCTAAATCGCTCTCGTTTCTCTCTACCCCATCAAACAATTCCTTATCTTCACCAATAGAACTTAACAACACAACTCCTCCAACCTCCCGCCCTGGAAGACATGGCCTGTTTATTTGATCAGCACAGGAAAGCAAACAGTTTCTCTATGATACACAAACAGGCAGGGCTGGGCCGGCCCTGCTGGGTGGCCAGAGAGCGATGGAAGGGGCTGAGTCACTGGCTGAGCTAAGGACATGCAGATAACCACCTCCATCACGTCCGCAACTTTCAAACCGAGCCATTAAAAGAGGAGGAAGCCAGGCAGACACATAACACTGACAAAGATGTTGCTGAGTGCTCGGTAAATAAAGGTCACCGAACATGATAGAGATGTATTACTGCTCTCTGTACTGCCTCCTCGCCTCCTTCCCATCCAATTTATTCCTCAGGTCATACATTTACAACTTTGAGAGAGGAGGGGGGGGGTGTGGGGTAGAGAGGAAGTGCTGCTCTTCAGTGGGAATAGAGACAGGCTAAAGTAAAGAGGGGGAACAAATGAGGTCTGTGATCCTGGCTGTCCCCTCCTCTACCCCCCACCCTCCCCCCTGAGCCCCAATCAGGCTGAACCACTGCTCTCAGTGCGACAGCCAGGCCTTTGTTGCTGTCTGAATAGAGGTTAAATATCCCTCGAAATCAGAGCTCTTTGGCTTTCTGGATGCATAGTCAGAGACCCAGTGCCTTTCACATGCTAATGCACATGTTTTTTATTTCCTTTGTAACCATGGTAAGACAGCGGTATCATGCTAAAGGGTGATGAATAAAGCTGGTGAATTTTTTTTCTCAGCTTTTTTCCTCTCTTTTCCCTCTTCTTTTTTTCTCCCATCCCTCCCCCTTTCCCTCTCTCCCTCTTTTATCACCATCTCTTCGAGCCAGCCCACATTCCATCCCCCTCCTGCAGGGGTTTAAAAAAGCACAGATGGTCTCTCCTGACCTGCTATTCATCATTGTGTCAAAAGCTTTGTCAGAATAATGCTCCCCAACAACACGCTGAAGGATTTTATTTGTTTCTATTGATGAGGGCTGTTAATTTCACAGACGTCTCATTAGGCTTAAACCACCAATTAATTTCTTTTGTTCTCATTAAATGGCTAATTCTAAACATGAACCGTGCTGACAATGAATGCTGCTCAGAGCCAAAGCCAGACAGCGCAGCTCCCGCCACGCAGCTACTGGAGCGTGAAGCAGGCAGGTAGAGGGAGAAAATTGAAGAGCAGGAGGAAGGGCACGATGGAGGAGGGGGGTGGGCACAAGAATGAGGAGAGAGAGTGGTGGCAAAAGGAGGAAAGAGTGAGAGAGCAGAGGAGAGGCATGACAAAAGCCTCTGTTAATTTGCAGACACCCTTAACACTGGGCATGTATGGCGGCTCATTAACCGCTTGGAGATTTTTTTTTTTTTCCTGTCAGGGGATCAAGTGGCTCTTGGGAGTAAAGGTTGCCATCATCTCTTGGTGGCAGCAACCAGCACTCAGCTCTGAGCGGAAACAACCATAAAAATGATAGCGGGATAAATCAAAATACAAATGGCAACAAGCAAAAATGAAAAGCACAGACTGGGAGCCAAGGTAGTAATTTTTCTATTGGAAGTGTGTTCACAAAAGCTATCTTGTGCCTGCACTCTATTACAGCAGTGCAAGCTGTCATTATGACCAAGGATATATGGAAGTCTCATAATATCCAGAGATTGGTAGTTTGTTAGACAGCACTGTACAATTTGCTGCAGCCTTGAAGGATCCTTGAGCCTCTCTTGACAATTTACCGAGGGAATTGCCGGAGCGTTGCCTTTTGTCTGCTGGAGACACAGGGGCAATTATCCAGCCTCCTGTAATGTTTCCCTGACTTTAATCTCTTGGCTGAGAGCGTAAAGCAGAATGGGTAAGGTTTCAGAGTGCCTCTGGGTTCTATTAACACGCAACTGCTGTTTCTGTTCAGACCAGGCAGCCAAAGAGAGGACTGCAATCTGACAGACAGGCTTCCCCTGGGCTTTTAGGGAGAAAACATGATTATGTCATAATATATTTTCAAAAAGAGATCCATTTGAAAGATTGCCTTTCTGTCTTTTCAATCTAACATGGCTCTGCTTTTGTCAGGCACAGTGGGAGCACTGGGAATGACAGATGCTTCAATGAACCAAACAAGAATAAAAAATAGTTTACCAGAAAAAAGGGGGGGAAATCAGCAGAGACCAGAATCAGGGGCAAGAAAATTCAGTTTCCCCAACAATTTCATCATGTGAATTTAGTTAAGTCTGGTGTTAAATTTACTGAGTTAATATAAATGTGTTCTGCGTGCGCATGGTTTTATTTATAATGTAAGAATAAATAAGAAAAACTAAAATACAGCTATAACAATAAGCACAATAACTAATTTGTTTAATTATAGGCTACAAGAAAAATCTATTGATGACAACTATGTTAACTGTTGTAGTTTTTCCCCTTTTCATTATCCAACAATGTCAAGCATTGGTCTCAAAAGTGAAAATTTCTCTTTTTTTCTATCATGTGTTACACAAATCCTCATGTCTTTAGGTTTTAGGCTGTTTATAAAAATAATATAAGAGAAATTAACACATTTTACATTTAAAAAGATGAAAACTAAAATTGAATACTGAGTTTGGATAGCTGTATCTATCCACTTAATGGCAAACAAGTTCTCTGAGTAGAAGACTGAGCACACAAAATACTCTGTGTGGCTACTTCACTATTTGTATATTTGTAAGAGCCCTCTAAAAAGCCGAGAGAGAATGGTGGTGCATCATATGATCAAAGTATAGAGTGTAGAATGCCCTCTCTACCTCCGTCTCCAATGTGAGATGAATTGCTTTGTGAGGACCAAAGGGTCCAGTGTTTCCTGTCAGAAATTCAGGCTCTTCCATTACTCAGAAAAAAAGCTTTAATCACATAATGTGCTGTTATAAATATATTTCAGGAATCCTAAAGGAGACATAAAATGACTCTCAAGTTACACAATAGATGTTCACTAATGCATGGGCCAATCCAAACTTATCATCAACACATAGTTTAGTTGTTAGAATTAGTTTTTGTCAGTTATCTGACCAAGCAGATGACCAAATGTACAGGTCAACATGGGTATTTGCTGATATTAATACTAATGCCAGTTATTCGGAGAGCTGGACAGGCTGATGGACCACATTTAAAGGGACTAGAGGCAGGAATTAAAAAACAAACAAACATGCATGTCCATTTTTTTTAATACTAACGGGTGATGAAGCGTTAAATACCAAAAATAACGTTTCCACCTACAGCTCCCTCCGCTGCCTTGAACAGGCTGTGTGCTGCAAAATGCGCTGCAATTCGGTGTCCGAATTTCCTGCGCTGTCCTGCGGACGTGACGTCAAATGACGCTAAATCCGTAGTTTTGATACAGGAAGAAGACGGTCGCGGTAAATTCAAACACTGTAAGCGATAATTATGGATTCTTCTGCCGTCACAGGATCAACTGAAAGACCACTAAAAAGTGTAACTACGAAGAAAAAGCGTAGTAAACAACATTTTAGCTTCAGTTTGTGCACGCTCCTGTGATGGCTTGGCTCGTGGCTGCAATTACCTGAAGCGCCAGTCGCGAGTTTCATTTTTTAATCTTGCCTCTAGTCCCTTTAATGCCATTCTGATGTTGCTGCATGATGCAACCAACTAATACGGTTTCAAAGACATAACAAATGTTATAAAAAAACTGAACTTAAACGAGCATTTAGTTAACACCGTTGGCTCTGCTTTCTTAAATAGATTGAGTACCTACTTACATTTGAAAATGTATGAATGGAAAGCACATATATTTAAATACAATGCTACAACAGCTAAATAAAGACAGCAACTGTGCAATGTGAGTTTTTATATACCAGCCTACAGAAAAAAAACAAACAAAAAACTGAATTATACTCATTGGAGAATCTAACTTTTATCTATTTGTCCAATGACATGTGCAAACATCCACAATTTTTGCAACATGAATACTTGCAACTTTTAAAGATTTCTTCTATCATTTGAAACAATTTATAGATGACCCACATCACAAAAACATTGTTCTTTTTATTTTGTTCCCATCTCTTTTAGATCGCTATATTGGCAGAGACACTTGAAATGTCTTCATCAGATGAAAATGACAGCAAAATATTATTGTGTTCAGCTATGCAGCAGAAAACTGCATATGATATGATGTTACTTTAAAGACACACAATGTAACTTTTAGACTTTAAAAAAGGCGTTTCTGACTCGTTTTGATGGCACACCAATATTCATGTGCATTTTCGAACCATCACTGCCCAGAGGCGTCCTGAGGCTCAGAAACTGAACTTTGTAAGTTTTGTATCTGGGACGGGGCTGTGAGTTGCAGCCGGCTGTGCATGGCGTTGATATTTGCATTTTTTGGGGGGAGGGGGGGGGGGGGGGGGTAATCTGCCATGTTCAGCACTTTGTGTTAGCTGTGGCTGTTTTAAAGTGCTATATAAATAAAGTTGTATTGTATTGTATAAAACACTGGAGTTGAAGTTAAAAGAGTAAATCAAATGAATGTCAATAAGAACAAATAAGGACTATAAGTGTTAAAATATGGACAAAAGAAAGAAATTAAAACAACTAATACGACATGCCATGGTAAAATCAAAACCATAATAACACAATTAAAAATAAATAAATAAGTAAATCAATGAATAAAACAGTCAAATGACAAATTAATTAAACGCTTTATTAAAAAGGTAGGTCTTAAGCCTCCCCTTGAAAGCATCAACAGCCTCTGCAGCCCTGAGGTTCTCTGGCAGGCTGTTCCATAGATGAGGACCAGGTGGAAAGAGGCCTCGCTGTGGGTTTTTGTCCTGACTTTGGGGACAACTAAAAAGCCAGTACCAGAGGACCTCAGGGTCCGCGAGGGCTCATAATTTAAAAGCATGTTAGATAAATAAGAAGGCCAAGACCATTAAGACATTTATAAACCACTAAAAGAACCTTGAAATCAATCCTGAAACGCACAGGGAGCCAATGCAGCAATTTTAAAGCTGGTGCAATGTGTTCCCTCCCTCTGGTCCTTTTCAGAACACGTGCCGCTGAGTTCTGAAGTAGTTGTAAACTAGAAGTACTCTTTTTAGGACGACCAGAGAGCAGGGCATTACAGTAATCTAGTCTACTAGAAATAAATATGTGGTGTATTTGTTTGAAATACTTCTTTCCTACTCCCACAAAAACATGACTTCCCATATTTGTAAGTCTTGTTTCATGTTTCAAAACTCTGACAACAGACAAAACATTTGCGTCATCTAACATGATCATTAACATTGCAGGCGTCAAATGGTTTTCTCCATTAAAGGAGCAGCTGTGATTAGCAATAAGTTAACTGCCACAGTTTGGAGGAAACACACCAAACACTGATTCAGTAGACACAAATCAGCACAATGCACCACCTTTATGATAAGCTAAGAGCTCTTCAGTTAAAGTGAAAGTTGCGCTCACCTCATTATGTGCAGTCTACAACTCTTTACGGCATAATATAAACATTCATAAGATATTAAAAACCCTACTGTTAGTTGGTTTGTATTACTGAAAACATTCATAAAAAGATTTGCAATGCCTTATGAACAATTTTGCTAAACGGTCAATGTGCTCCTGTTGCATTGCAGACACGATACCCTCGGAATGTTTGACTGTATTGGTTCATACAGAAATAGTAGGAGTATGTTATATTTACGTAACAAATTGTTATTGGAGTTGGCAAAATGAGATTTAATTTCAGTAGAAAACACAGATGATTGCATTCGCTGGATACGTCTATAATAACAGAAATAACTCATAATTCTACAAGAAAGGTCTGAGCAGACTCTTCTTCTTAAGGAAGCTAAAATCATTTAATGTCTGCAAAAAGATGTTGCAGATCTTCTATAAGTCTGTGGTAGAAAGTGCAATTAGCTTTGCAGCCATCTGCTGGGGCAGCAGCATCAGAACCAGAGACTTGAAGAAACTAAACAAGCTGATCAAGAAAGCTGGTTCTGTGCTGGGGAGAACTCTGGAGCCGCTGGAGCTGATCGTTCAAAAAGAATGCTTCACAAGCTGATGAAGATGATGGAGGACACTTCCCATCCTCTCCACAACACGGTGAAGAATCAACAGAGTGTGTTTAGTGGGAGGCTGCGTCAAGTTCACTGTAGGACGGAGAGATACAGGAATTCATTCTTGCCAGCAACCATCACCCTAAAGAACAAGACTAACTGACTTTTTGTTTATTTATTTAAAAAAAAAAAAAAAAAAAAAGTGAGCTTTTACAATACTGAATTTCCCTTCGGGGATGAATAAAGTATTTTTCATTTCATTTCATTTCATTTTCATTCATTTTCATTTCATTTCATTTCATTAATTCTACAAACACTGTATTGAATTAAGAGAAACAGTTTGTTGTTAATTATTACTGAAGGCACATACAGAAACATTATACCTCCAGATTACATAATTTACAAACGCCAACATTAAAGTACTGGAAGCATGAGTCACCAGATACACTGTAGTTACTATCTGGAGTTGAATCAATATCAATTATCTATAAAACAAAGTACACATCTAGAATATTTGCAGACAGCTTGTGTCAGATGAATGTTGACGGTGAATCTGTGAATTTTTCTCTTAAAAAAAAAAAAGTTAAACTGGAAACAAACACAAGCAGAAGAAGGTGCCAAAGGGAATTTCAGTTCCCACCACTTTAGTTCAATACCATCATTTCCTCTGTAATTAGTCATGTTGCTTATACACCTCCAGCTGTGCCTTAATCACAGAAAGTGTGTGGAAAAATAATTAGCATCTTAGCATAATGCACATAATAAAGAAGTTCTTGTAGCAGTCTTGATCTCGACATCAAAGACTATGTTGGTCCCTTCTTAGGGCATTAGTATGATAAATTTCTAATCCACTTCCAGTATGGAAAAACTGTTTTTTTTTTTTTTTTTTTTTAACTTGGAATAAACACCAAGAAATGCCCTGATTCTTGTCCCACCTTTGACAAAAAAAAAGAAGAAGAAGAAAAAAAAAGAATAAATCATTACAAGAAAGAGACATGAGTAGACGGTGAAACAGCACAGTGATAATGTGTGGTGTCTCCTCAGGACACATCAGGAGGAATTTATGTTTTCTAGGTTCATGGGCCTTTAGCTGCAGTGACACAAACATGCCCAGTGCTGACAGTCCCTTGACCTCCATATCTAAAATAGCATCCAGTCCACTAGCGTGGCTGTGTCCTTTGACTAAACTGTCCACAGGGTGAAGAGCAACTTTAACTTCTCATGTGGAAAGTCCTGTAGACATCAGTAGTCTAAACACAGCAGTGGCAGGAAAAGCAGCAGAGACAGCAGCGGTGGCGGTGGCAGCAGCAATCCAGCCTAATCCAAATGAATCCGGGTCTCCCAGGTTTGTTCATCCTGGTTGGAGGGTGATGACTGCTCTGCTCTGCTGGAGTGTTTATCTGCTGTCAGTGGTCGGTGACTGTACAGGCCTCATGTTATCAGGGCTCAGCCTGCTCAGGGATTGGAGGGTCCGTGCAAAGTAAACATAGAACCTGTCCTTCGCTTATCTGTCCCAGGAGAGTGTGTGTGCACATTATGTGTGTGTACATGGGTGTTCATGAGTGAGGGCGAGGAAGAGAGAGAGAAATGAAGAGAGGGGAAGCTTGTTTCCATGGCAACCTCCTCCTTTAACCCCCACCCCTCCACTGTAGAAGAGAACCCTGGTGGTCTTTGTGTAATGCGATTCCACTAGAATGCACTGTGGATTAGAGCTGTGCTGCCTTCGGGCCCTAGGCAGGGCAACAGTGAAGACATTATTACCCAGATCAAATGCTGTAATCACTAGGCACTGGGGGCTTTCACATCCATTGCAGATAAAACCTAGGACTGGCAATACTCAGGTGATTAGAGGATTATTATTCTGCATTTCAGCACGGTGCCAGTCCCTCACTGTTGAACAAAAAAAAAAAAAAAGAAAAAAACCCTGATTTCCTGTGTGATGGTGGGGGAGGGTAGAAAACTGAATGCCATCCAAAAGAACCAGCCAGAATTCTACTGGACTGTGATCAGTGACTGGGAGCTAAAACTAAAGCAAAAAACAAAAACAAAAAAAACATTCACACAGTTCACATATTGGCATTACAGACCCCCCGCTGGTTTTCTGTATGGTCTTCTATTTTAGCCTCTAACAATTCTAGCAGAATAGGAAATTGGCCTCTGTTCTTATGTTTTGAGCTGCTGTAAGACACTTAAGCCACTTCATTTTCGTCTGCACTGTTGCCCCTCTCTAAGTAGTGGAGAGCAGCATGGGCTTTTGCATGTGAACCTGCTGAAGCCTTCTATTGAGACATAGATGAGCGGAAGGGGAGACAATGACCCCCTCAATGTCCACCAATAGGCACTCAGTGGTACAACCTTTCATCTCCAGATATTCCACTGTTTGATTAAGTGAGAGAGAAAATTGTGCTTGAGCAGGGAGCTTAAACTACAAATGCACACAGGAAGTACACACTTCTCCAATGTGGGAAAAGAAAGACTATAGCCTTTAACAAATGAGCCCGTGAGAGCGGAGCATGGCGGCTGGCTCCATGCTGAAAGCATCCGGCTCTGCTTTTATAATCTAACAACAACATCTCTGGAGAGGCCACCTTATGGAGGGCTCACAGCTTCAAGCACAGTCCTAGAAGAGGGTTACTCTGGAGAGGACAGGTTGGGCCATTCACTTCTTCCTGACCAAAAGTATTCAGCTACCAAAAGACCACTCGACACAACTCAAGAGCAGTGTTTACGTCATTTTTCTGAAGTGGCACTGAATAAAATTTCTGTCTCATTGTATCACAATGAAATGGCTGTGTGATTTCAACGTCTCATCACAGAAAGCCGAAATAAGGTCGTCCCTGACTGTTGCCACAGCTGGAGCTCACTGTGACTTTGAAAACTATACCAAGTTCATTCCTCAAATATTAATGTGGGCTCAGTAATTTTCAGACTTAAAACAGGCAAGAGGTCCATAGCAGCTTCTCTAACAGCACCTTGAATGTCTTCCACTCATGCCTGCAGTTCTCCCGAGACAGTTGTCAGCCTCTATCTAGATGCATTTACAGCCATTTGCTGATGCACTTCCATTTACTGCCAAGAGTAGCCTGTGAATAATATTGTAGCCTCAATACTGTAAATGCATAATAGTGTAAGGGAAAGACCACACTATGCTAGCAACACTTAGGCCAACAGGGACTTTGAAGACACATTAATGTTCTCCAAGTAGGAAAAGTAGAGCCAAAAGACCTTCAGCATGACCATGTTTGTAGCTCTGTTACCTTAATATTAATTTTTTAATGTACTGCTTTACATAAAGGAAATAGTGAAAGTCTGGAAATAAGCTAACGTGTCAAGTTGCAGAGAGCTAGCTCATTTCAACACCAAGTCCAGAAAACTTGGTGATTTCAACGTCTCATCACAGACTTTTCTTTTTACTTTTTTTCAAAGTAAAAACAAACTTCGTCTATCAGGTGCTTGACAGCTTATTGCAGGATATTTACTGTAGTTAAAGACAAAAATCAAACAGTGAACGCAACATATGGTTTCATGCTACATGCTGCATATTTTCCTGGATTCACATGCATAGCTGTGTTTGAAGTTTTGTAAGCTATCTAATGTCAGGCAGTTATCTGGAAAGAGGAAAAAATAGTGTACCTAGCCAGAAGTAAGATGATAGAAATACATTTAGATGCATAGATATGTTCAAATTAAACAACCAAAATTATTAGTGAGATTTAGATAAGCCCTTTGAAAGCTAGTCAGCAACTATTCCTTAAAAACCCACAGTCGTAGCAAGAGAACTAGAAACCCAGTCAAGGTTATTTCTTTTTTATATAAAAACAGTTTATTGATTTATCAACAACTGTCAGCTGTACAATCCTTATGGGTGATGACATGTGTATCCTACAGTTTAACTTGTGTTTATGCAAAAAACCATTCCTGCATGAGAAGGCTGTGGTTGGATATTATGAAAAACTGAAGAAAGCAAACAGTATACCCCAAATATCAGATGTAGCTATGACTTGCCTGTCTCCTCTTGTGTATCAGTCACAGGCCGTCAATATAAAAGGCAGTAATCAACGCAGACTTGGAACTTTGCTGGGTGGAGCAATGACTTTTCATACAATAACTGAGTCAAGACTAAGCTCAAGTTGCAACCTTAGTAAAATCATCAGTGTTCCAGTTATTTATCCATTTTGATGCTATAAAACAGCCAGTGTTCAGTGATATTTATTTCAGAGGTGAATTTCTGCTGACCAGAGCAACTGGTCAATGTATCTAGAGACAACGATTTTCTCCCTCTTCCAGTCTAAAAAGGGCATTTCCAGAGTTTTCTACTGCTAAAATCCATGGGGCAAATGTCTGTGTTGTAGCACATGGCAAAAAAAAAAAAAAAAAAAAGGCTGTTGTCACAGAGGAAAAAACAAAAATCCAATTAAATTTCCGAAAAGGTCATTCTGGACATTGGACATGAAAAAAAAGAAGGGAAAAAAACGGGCCAAGGAAGGAAAAAGCTGAAATAGAATATCCTCTTACAAAGTCCTAATCTAATTTCTATCCCCAGAAGGGACAGAAAATCACGGAGAGAACAAGAAAGAACCATCACAAGCGTAACTGGACACCAAAATATAGATCTATAAAAGGCCATTTATTACTCCATTATGTACACTTTTCACAGGATCTCCGAGGAGAAGCTCCAGAGTGAAGCGCCGCTTCTTGTTGTGTCATGGAACTTTATCCCCACATTAAAAAGGATGAATTAAAAATAAAAAATCCAACTAACAGAAAAACAGCAAGACATTATTTTCTTCTTAGTGCCTTGGGAAACCGCACTCTGTACAAGTGTTTATGAGTGAGAAGGGCAGAGCCGAACGTCACAGAATCCGAGGGCCAAAACAGGGCCACCATCCATTTCTATCTGGCACTGCCAAACTTCCAGCCAATCCACCCTGGGGCTGCAGGCAACATCCATGCTGTCTGTGTGAGGGAAGATAGATGAAGGAAGAGTCTACTGTTCCTGAGCATAAACATGCTCCGATCCATCGCTGTCTGCTTTAATAGATCACTTCATACACAGTGGCCTTCTTGTCACCAGAGCCTGTCACAATGTACTTGTCGTCTGTTGAGATGTCACAGCTCAGTACAGATGAAGATTCCTTGGACTGTTTACAGAAAAGCAAAAAACACTTTAGTCTTGGAGGCAGTTAACACACTCAAGTGCATTTAAAGTTAAGTGGGAAGGATTAGCCGACTACAGGGCTAGATTAGATTGCAGTGACATCAAGTTTTGGTCTGACAGCCTTCAAAAAGACTCCTTTATCGAGTCAATAATTCAGGTTTAGTTTTCACTGATAGGATACTCCTGTCAGACAGCGGTCGCTGTGCCCTTCCTCTTAGAGACAAGTGTGCATACTTTTGGCATGGCTGCAGACAGAGTGTATTGATCCATATACCTGGAATATGCTGGCGCCATAAGGAGTCCTCCAAGCATTCAACAGATTGTCCTTCCCAGTGCTAACGAACCATTTACCTGCAAATAAAGCATCAGTGCCATCAGGCCCCTTGAAGTAAAGCATTTGAGAAAAATCACCTACAAACTGAAGATTCCTACATCAGCAACCTTGGGGATAAAACAGTCTTTACACCATCATCTGAAGGATTAGCTCTGAATAAAATACAACAGTTTAAAGTCCCTCAGCAGTTGTGTAAAAACAATTTCTCCTTTTCTTTGTGTGTGTTTGGTCGTACCACAGTAGGCGAACTTGAGGGAGAGGACACAGCTCTCATGCAGGTGGAGCTGATATTTGTCGGGCTTTGAATGGTGAAGCACCTCCACATTGCTGCTCTCCATACCCACTGCAAGCCATTCTCCAGTCGGACAGTAGCCCAAAGAGAAGATCTGGGAATGAGACAGAACAGTAAGAAGAAAAAAAACAAAAAAAAAATCCCCTTTGCAATACGTTTGAGTGTATGTTATCAACTTCCTTTGTGCTACAGGGTTGTACCTGTGAAGTGAAGTCATGCTGCTGCAGCTGTCGACCCTCCCTCAGATCCCAAGACCGAACAGTGTTATCAAGACCACCTGTCCACAATTTAGTGCCATCGTGGGATATGTCAATACAGCTAGCACCATCCGTATGACCCTGGAACTGCCTGCAATCAAAGTAAGAAGGGACACAAACATTTATTGACTTTCTTTTTAAAAATGTCTCACACGAGAGCCACTCTGTTGCAAGGTCAAAGCCCACACAATGGGAAGCTTTTCTTTCTTATTTTTTTCTAACCTAACAAGAGTCTGGTTGTGCAAGTCCCAAACGGCAATGTTTCCATCACTGCAGCAGGAAAAGCAGACTTTGGCGTCGGGGCTGATGGCCAAGGCGTAGCAAGCTGGGGCTGAGGAGGTGAGCTCAGCCTTGATGCGGGGTGTCTGAGAGGCCAGATCCCAGATGGTCAATGTGCTGGCCTCGCCTCCAACAATCAATGTGCGACCATCAGGCAGCAGCTTACAGGAGCGGATGTAGTTATCCCTGTTCTGTTGCGCAGAGGACAAAGTAAATCAATACGTTTTCAGGGCAGCAAAATGAGAGAACAAATCTCCAGGAAAAAAAAAAGGATAAAAATCTTGTTCTCATAATAAATCAACCGAAGAATATTGTCAAACATTATCTGAAGTGAGTAGGCAAGCTTTTAGCTTGTTGAATTTACACATTTATTTGGAGACGTTGACATTCCAGGCAACTGTAAATGATAAGAAAATGTGCAATGTTTATCACTTTTTTCCTTGGTTGTTGCCAGAAGTATTTCCCTCCATTTTTAACACAACTAAAGCAAAAGCATCATGTGCATTTCAGTGCCACCTCAATTGCTGACAAGTGTCAATATTCCTCATTCCAACTGGGATGTAATTGTCAACCAAAGATGATTTAATTGTTAGGAGAATGTCGTTGTGTATAAAGTGCACTAAAAGAACTGATTGCAAAATGTTTCTGATGAGTGAAACATGCATCAGCAGAGGGCCTTACCAGACAGTCCAGTTGGGACACGGGACTTTTGCTGCCAGGCTGGCTGATATCCCAGATTTTGACACAGCCTTTGCCACCAGTGTAGACATGACGTGTGGGGTTGCTAATGGTAACAGCACACACCACCTCACCGTGGCTCAGTGTGTTGATCTGACGAGCGTGGCGTGGGATACCGGGGCCAATGAGGGCATCAGGTGGGAAGGGCACAGGCTGCATCTGTCCATCTGCACTGACGTGGAAGGAGTAAGCTCTGCAGGAAAAGGACAGACACAAGTATGTGTTGCTGTTGCTTTAAAAATGCATGAGAATAACACATTTGGTGAGACACTTACGGTTTGCCGCCAGAAATGGATGTGAGGCTGGCTGGAAGGCCTGGGGCTCTCATGTGGGTGTGAGGATCAAACCCCTAAAAGGTGACAACATGTTCGTGTTTAAACAGCAGATCCGTTTCTGACCTGTGATCGCACCCAAATCCCACATGGCTCTCCAACTCAAATGTAATTCCCAACACAACTACATGAAAGAGCCATAGAAGCCATTACCATGGGGGAGCGTCCATAAGCTGCTGCTGCTGCCGCACTCATCTGAGGGGAGATGTGTAGACCAGCGTACACCCCAGGACTAGTCAGGCCTCCATTCATTTCATGGTGTCCCATCATGGCAAAGGGAGTAGGGTAGGAACCTGCGATGGACAGAGGGGTACGCAAAGCTGGTGCTGCTAAAGACAAAGATGGGAGATGGATATCAGTATGTGATGAAACAGCATATCAGGAGAGAATGGTTGACGATTATCTCAGTTTAGAGAGAGGACAGAGAATGGTAACTAACCAAGAGCTTCCATGCCTGGTGGTTTGCCCAGAATTGGTCTGAGCCCGGGAGTGGAGCTGGTGCCAGGGGTGGGGGCATCGTTACGGGGAGTGGGGGTGTTGGATTTGAGACCAGGCGTGGAGGATTTGTCATTCTGTCAAGGGAACGAGAGAGCAAGCACATTCACAATCCAGAAACCAGGCACTGTGCAGACTGACAATTTGAGAGCAAACTGAACTTAATCCAATCTAATTCTGACAACCCTCATAGTCCTGCAGAGCCATAAACTGCTATTTATTCTAAAACCTATTATGGTCACAATGGAGATGGGCCGTTTTTATCCCCTTACTGCTTCGGCTTTAATCTTTTACTGCGGCAGAGGCAAAAATCCTGGAATAGTTAAATACATTGAGCTATTAACAGAGAAGACCTGACTGATCCTGATGTGGGACAATATTATCCCTGACATTTAGTCATGCACTTAAAGCAGAGACAGCCATTCCTAATCCACAGTAGAAAATGTCCCAGATCTATTTGCACATATCCCTTTGCTCTCTCTGCAATTCTCATTTAAAGCCTTTTCTGTCCTACTTTGGCTTCAGCTATCATGATGTCTTACATGACTGAGCTCCTTGGCCTTGGAGGATGGGGTGCTTCCAGAAGATGCCACTGATGCAGGGCTGTTTGGTGTGTCTTTCTTAGGTGGGCGTGGTTTATCAATGCCATTTTCAGGTGGTGAATGGGCTGGGCTTGCCCGTGGAGTGGCAGGATCCTGATGAAAGATAGGTTTTGATGTTACTAGAACAGCCACATCTCTGCACATGTCCGTGAGCCATTTATAGTTACGCTCCAAACAGCTCACCTCATTAGAAACATCTACCACCAAGTCATCGCTTTTCTCTCCATCACTGTCCTGTAACGATAATTATAAAATGATTCAACCTTGCAGATACACTCCAGATGCCTTGCCACTTGGGGGGTCTTTGCAGCTCTGTGAGATTTTGGGGATAAAAGCTTATTTGCCTTCTTGCTGAGAGTTGGATGACCCAGGAGAAGTAACTTCCTGGAGTGTAAGGTTGCCAGGCAACCAGCCAAAACTCCAGGAAGTCACTTTCCCCTGCCAAAGATTTTCTCTGCATTTAAAATGTAAAACCTGTCAATTTTTCACTTTGGATCTTTCGGCTGGATAACATTATGTGTGAACAGAGAAACAAATAAACATGTTGAGATATTCCTTTAATGACTTACATATCTACTCATGCTGTCCTTCTCTTCTACTTTGCGCTTCTTAGAGTCCAAACTGTAGTCAGAGGAGCTACGATGCTTTTCACTGGTTGTTCGCAAACTTTCTGATGGGGATATCGAGTTATTCTGCCAAGAGAAATCCAAACACGATTTATTACCACTTTGTCTTCCTTCGTAAAAGAGAGCAAGTCATTCATCTATTACAAATTCACAGAGAGCACGCTGTGCCAATCCAAACACTAAAAATGCTTCATTCACACAACGATGGGTACAGCAGACTCTTTAAAATGCAGCTGTGGGCCAGCTCCAAACAGTACCCTGACACCAGCCAAGTCCAATCTCACACACAAGGCTGGCCCTGGCCACACAACAGAATGGGCTGTTATCTGAATTGAAAGGAGGAGGGCTTGTTTTCTGAGCTGGGCTCCCTCCTCCTCATAACTGGACAACAAACAGCCTCACAGGGACATGAGCAGTGTGTTGTGACTGAACAGAGGGCCTTTTCTCCAGAGTCATTCGGGCTAAGCATGAGAGAGAGGGAGAGGTGGGGGTAGAGGGAAAGACAGAGAGAGAAACTATATGTTGTGGGCGCTAGGCATTGATTGCCACAGCGCGCTTGGGCACCATGTCAGCGCAGGCTTTGAGCTCTGATAAAGAAAGAGAATCTATATCCTGCCAGTGGGCACAGCAGCGTGGGACTGGCTGGTGCTTCTTCATGGATCCTGCCCACACAAGCTGGGACAGCTCACTCCAAATGCCAACAGAATGCGAGGCACTAGGCGGGTGTCCAACGGCTTTCGCAGGAGTTTGCCATTTGCCTGCAAACTGCCAAGTTCTCCTGATTCTCTCTGTCCCTCATCAGAGGACCAAAGCAACAACACGGACAAAGTCAGCGGTAACCCAGAGGAGTGAACAATGGCTGATGGACTAGCAGTCTGGGCAAAGGGCCACTGTCTGCATAATGGCTGACCTTTAAAGAGATGCTTAGCGTGACTCATTAACCAAAGTCACCACTCTACTATCAGATGACCTGGGACGAGAGCACAGAAACAAAACAGGCCTGCTAATCGCCCCAGGAGTTCCATTTCTTCAGACATGACTGCACCCATTCAGCTGACCCAGCCTACAGAAACACAATCTCACAGGCCCATCACAAGTCATCAGTGATCGCAGCATTTCAAATAAAACACTTCAGCAGGTCCAACCAGATGGGGTGGAGAGAAACAAAACAACCTGCATTTGCGATCATAAATATTTATCACACACCAGAGAGAAGAAGGAGTGAGCTGCTACACGAGAGACAGTAGAAAGGATCAAATAAATCCTTTAAGAAGGGGAAGTCCAAGTCCTCTTTTAATTGTGAAATTACAAGGCCTCTAATCTCTCCAGCATGATAGCAGTCATTTCCCTTCAGGATTAAACACAGGATTTATATTCCAAACCTAATTTTCCATTAATCATTTTATTGAAAGCAGATTACAACAGCATATGAAATCAGCTAGAACATGCAGAGGATATGACAGTGGGATGATTTGTGAAACCAACAATCCCTTCAACAAAAAAGCTGCAGTTCTGCACACTCACCGTGTTCTCTGCATCACAGGCATCGTAATGGCGGTGGAGGTAATGATGAAAACAAGCGAGCAAAGAGAAAAAAACATGTCAGTTAGTACATCATAACAAATGCTTTTGGCTGAACATGTGTGAATAAGCTGCAGGGCATAAGGCCCCTCTTATCACCACGTATTGGAGCTGCTGAATAGCTTATGTAGTCATGGGCTGGGAATGTACCAGCCCATTACCCAGGCAGAATGTGAACAGACAGGATGTGCTCCTCACCTAAGGGCCCTATGATTCTGCTCTAGAGAGTGAGAAGCACTCCACACTTAATTGGTTTTTCGCTGTTTAACATCTTTTCAACCATGTAAAAATTAATATACATCTCAATTCTCCTAAATAAACTGGCTAGACAGCTAAAACGCTATTAGACAGTAAAGTGACTGAGCTTAACGCCTTACCTCTGTGTTCAAGATCGTGGTGGTTCTTCTCATCCTTCACTGGGAGGTGAGCTTGGCTGCCCAGAGCCCCTAATGCCAGTAGGCCGGATCCAGAGCCTGTCACAGGGGGGATGCCAGGTGGCTGCAGACCTGAGGGGTGGGGCGGCAGCTGGACTGGAGGCCCATGAGCAGCATGGGAGAGATGCTGTGCTTGGAGTTGCTGTTGCTGCAAGATTACAGGGAGATAAGATGGACAGACAACAAGTGGGTTGGAGGGAAAAGCCAAGGGGAAACCGCACACTACACACGAGGCTAATTAGTTAAACACCAGATGATATTAGCACATTTACACATCTATTACTGTCAAGAATAGCAATCCCCCTCAGTGCTCTTTCCATATCAACCCAAGGTGGCTTGAGCACTGTGCTGTGAAGAGCGCAAGCTATTACTGACAATCTTCCCAATACACCCAGTGCACGAGATGTTGAGTCACACAGTGTTAGTAATTCACAATTAATTAAATAAGGAAGCATTTCTAATGAATAAATTCAAAGAAGTTAGGCAAGTTTGATTCAACCATTGCCAACACAGAGATAAACTTTTGGCTGAACACACAGAGCTAAATTTCATCTTAACAGACACATTTCAAACTGCGCCATCTCATGGCATGTGCCATCAGTGAGTTGAGAAATCATCTTCAAGAACATGAAGCAATCAGGCTGTGGGCTAAACATCTACACTTCAAAAACACAACTCGTGTCTGTTTCCTACTCTCATATTCATATTCCTGGATTAACAACACATAAATCATTAGCAAACCCAAACTTTAAGAGGCTGTGGGAAGTGCCAGAAGCTGGCAAGCTTTCTCTCTCAGTCTTTGAGTGTGCGTCTGCAAGACTGCTCTGGGAGCCAGGACCAGGGGTCCCATGCTGGCACTCAGTCAACTCTCCAATATTCACCATCAATATTTGAAAGGCGCAGGGAAATAGATGGGAGTTAAAAGGCACTCAGCATGGAAGTAAGCAGTTTAAAGCAAGGTTAAATAATACTTAACTGAGACACCAATAAAAACATCAGCAATTTATTACCAGTCTACAAGGCAGCTGAATAATTCAGCTGCTGTTACAGCATGCACCTCTTTCTTTTA
The DNA here is from genome assembly GCA_023101725.1 of Atherinomorus stipes. Classification (NCBI taxonomy): domain Eukaryota; kingdom Metazoa; phylum Chordata; class Actinopteri; order Atheriniformes; family Atherinidae; genus Atherinomorus; species Atherinomorus stipes. The sequence continues at coordinate 196,943 of JALJCO010012252.1, read as the reverse complement.
CAAGACAGGCTTCAATCAGTGGCCATTTATGGCCATTTCAAGAATATTAGGAACAGGGTAATGACTATGGGCTGGTACAACTCATATAACAAAGTGGTGGATTAACTCAGCTGGAGCTTGCTTTCATAGTTGTTGGCAGAAATACAAAGGGCACATAGTTCTAAAATATGTGCAAAAAAATATGAAAAGAATCTTTTTACTTGTTTCTTTTCCTTTTTTATCTTTTTTTGCCTTGGAAGTAAAATAGCTACTTTTTAATGTGCTCCATGAGACCGATGCCATCTAAATACAAAATGTATCCTGGATAGAGAGAGCAGAGATCCAGAGAGTGTGTTATAATATTGTGTCCATGAGGGAAATTAAGGAGCCAGTTCATTGGCAGGGGAGAGACATCTTTGCTCATTGTGTTTAATGAGGCACTGATGGGTAATAAGCATGGCTGATCAGCAAGAGCCCTCATTAAAGGGCCATAAATGAAGACAATAATAAATAAAGAAAGGAATCTGGCCTATTTCTTCTAATTTAATATTCCAAGATAAAGACCTACTCGTTGCCCCCTTTTTCCCCTCACACTGAGTGCAGCTATAGAGAGAGGGGGAAAAGGCTAAACTCAGCACATGTATTACAGTATTCTCAGGTGTGCTAACAAAGTAACCATGGCAGAAAGCACAGCACTTGGGCACAATTAATGCCATGCAACATGCACAAGTGTGTTTGAGCACCAAGTTGGTTAACAAGAGCACGACACAGACTGGATGCCACTGACCATGAGAGCAGGGTAGGCAGCTTGCTGCTGCTGAAAGGGAGGACAAAGTGGTCAAGGCTAGAGCTGCTTCAGATGCCCCATCTTCATTATTAAAATACTACACTGCATTTAATGGCCTTGCAGACAAAAGAAATGGTTCCACTCATTGTTAAACAATGTGTGAAATTATTCAGGTGGCCCGGCTGTCACAGGTCAAAAGATGAACATATCTGAGCCATTTACTGTTGACTTGAATATTTTGTGGATTCTCTAATCACCAGTCAGGTTCATCTCAACACAAGCAGCTGCCCTACTTGCATTCTATTAATGGCCAGCAGCTCCATCAATAAGACATGCGGCAGCTTCCTGGATGCTGCCTGTCTGGCTGGCACGCTCTTTCACCCTACCTTGCTTTACAATATACATGAGGATTCTGGCATGCCTACTGTGCTTCTCCTTAATAAATAACTGATGGACAGGTATTCGTAAAACATACAGTAGCTACATCACAACATCCCCCAGCAAAAGCAGCCATCTGACTTGGGTTGAAGCCTTGGTTTTATTTAGCAGTCCTGGTGTCACATAGGACGATATTCTAAAAAATCTCATGTTGGTTCAGCAAATATTTCATAAGTTGATTTTTAATTCAGCCAACTTTAAATTGAAGACCAACAGAGCGGCACAGTGAAAATATCACAGCTCCAAATGCGCAGTAGTAATAAAGTATATGTATCATATGTGCTAAATATGAAAATCACATAAGCAGACAGGAGCCACAAATCAAATATTACTATTCTTAGGCATGACTGCTGCTTGTAGCTGCTCTGCTTTTGTGAAAGTGCAATAAAGCATCTGCTTCAGTCCAAAAAATACAAACAGCTGTCCATCACTTCAAGACACTTACTCAAACAAATTCAACAGAGCAATTATCTTCAAACATAAGGTCACAGAGGGGGCATTAATTGAACTCCAATATGTACCTCCAGTCATCAGTTCAGCTTTTTGAGCCAGCCTCTTGTGCATGCTAAAGATTCAACTGTCGTAATAAGATCACTGATAGCCTGAGCTTTGTATCGCCGGTGAAACCAATCGCTCATGCTTCAGCAGGGCAGGATGAGTGCAGCTGATCAATGAGGAGCAGATGGTGTTTTGAAGCCGTGATGAACACCAAACATTATTGCTCAGGGCTGTGTTGTGCAGCAGAGCTGTGATGGCTGACTGCTGTCTGTATTGTCTCAGCGAGCATGCAGCGCTGGCTGATCAGCTTCAGCCTTTTAACTCCCATTGCTATCCAGGTCAACAGTGAGGGATGAGGCTCCTCGTTAAAACCTTAGCCAATTAAAGCGATGCGGGCTGCGAAGGGGATCTCAAGAGCTCTTAGGCTCACATTTATAAACACACAACAAGGCAGAGAGGATGCCACTGAGACTTAAGCTGCAGAAACAGACCCATCTCTTGAGCACTACATTTGTTTTGCTTGCAATAAATATTAGGGCTGGGTGATATGGGCCAAATATCATATCATGATACATTTATTTTAGATGACGATAAACGATATACATTTAATTTTTACCCTAATTTGTCTGAATGTTTAATTTCATATCAAACAGCTGTTTTTTAGTATTGAAACATGTTTAGCGTAAAGGTATCGCTCCACTGCAGAGATGGAACTGACAAAACATTGGTTAGAAATGTTTGTTAAATCAAAGTAATTAAAGATAGTTGGCTGGTTTTTATGATTTCTTTGTAAAAGTCTTGGGGAAGATCGTCTTCCAGACAATTTAAATAATAGGGATGGGAAAAAATATTGATACACTGAAATATCGTGATATTTTCATATGAAGGTACCATATCTATATTTAAAAATGCGGTATCAATCTATTTTACTAATGAAATCTCGCGAGATAATATTGTTTTGTCACAAAATCTCGCTGTATTTCGTGAAATCTAATGAGATTTCGTAATGAAACGATATCTTGCAAGATTTCATTAGTAAAATAGATCGATACCGCATTTTTAATCTAGATATGGCATCGGCATATGAAAATATCACAATATTTCAGTGTATTGATATTTTTTCCCACCCTTATCAAATAATCAGGTGACCCCTTTGTAGTCAGTCGAGGTGCAACCGGGTCATTACGAAAAAAATAAAGCAAAACAATTTGCACAACTAATACCGTGATATAACGATATGTGTAAATATCATAACTCTCTCATGTAAATACATTGTGATATCATATCAGTATATCGCACAGCCCTAATAAATATATGAAATTGAAAAGAAAAATTCAAACAGATGTTAACATATTTGATTCAATAAGAGGTAAATCTGAAAAGCAACTTCCATCAATAGTATATTAAATTCTGCTTAACATTTCAGGTTATTGGTTAATGGTCATGTGATATGCAAAACATTTATGTGCAAGTTTGCCCCAGCCCAAGTTCAAATGAAAGAATAAAAGGGGGTATACACACGGTGAGAGGCAGATTGGGAAGTCCACGTACCCCGATGATGGCATTCAGCTCGGTCATAGTCACCTGCTTAGCCCTCTCCACTGCCTGAGCAACCTGCTGTTGGTGCTGAGAGAAGACATTTACAAACGATTATTGGAACGTGCCAAACCTGCAATTTCACACTTAATTTCCACAGCACCACAAGGATTCGCAAAGAGGGCAAATGCCTCCCCCCCCCCCCCCACACACACTTGATTGCTCAAACCTACTTAACATGAATGTTTTTCCAAGAAGTATCTCCAGAGTGCAGGCAACAATAAATTACTATTTTAAAATAAACTGCAACCCTGTTTGATGGCCACATTCAAAACTCACCTCTTGTGACAGGAAAGGCATAATTTGAGCTAAAATTGCGTTCAGTCGTTTGGCAATCTCCGTCTGGAAAAGAAAAGAGAAGCAAAATAAGGTGGTTGGATATAAAACACACAGTGACTTCATATAACCCCGCCTTTAATGTTTACACCGATTAAGTCAATTACTGCGGCAATCAGAACTGCTTGACTCAACATCCTCTAAACAGCATGATATTGACATTTGAAATATTTAAAACATTAGGAGAGCCCAGGGGGATGGAGCACAGCTGTGCTGAGAGTGCACTCCATGCTAAACGGATATGAGCAGGCAGAGTGCTGCTGCGTTGAGAGGATCCTCTCTCGCACTCTGCCCTCCTTCCCCTCAGCTGCAACTGCACTGTCCTGCACTTAACCTCAGTGTTAAACCACACAACCACACCCCAGCAACCTACACTGCACTGTTTACTTACATGTGACAGTGTGGACAATCAACGGTAAGAATTACAGTGAACAAAGATAACAAACCATAATAACCTTGTGGGCAACAGATATCAAATTTTTGATCAATACCCATTAAAAGAAAACACCATGCAGTCTGTGAGTGCACTCTATGTGAAAGCTCAGCCTTTCCAAGAATGGAGCTGGAGCCATTTCTCACTACAATCAAGTGCTCAGCCCACCACCCTCCTAGCCTCCCATCCATCCACAGATCCCTGCCTCCATTCTTCTGCTTGTCTACCAACTGCCATGGCAACGGCCGCAGCCCTATCTGGCTGGGATCATTATGCAAATGGCACCCCTGCTTGACCGTAACAGGCTTTAAAATCATATTACGTGCTTGGAGGCAGGTCATTAAATTGAATTTTCAGCCTGTCGATCACATGAACGGACCAAATGAATGGTGGATAAAAAGAGCAGAGGGAGGGGGTGTGATCCACCATCCTCCCCTGTAAAAACAGTCGGCTTGCTCTTCCTCTCCCTCTCTCCCTCTCCCTCCTTCCAGGGTTTAGAGATGAGACTTTCAGGTTTGGGCTGTGCTCTGGGAGCAGAAAAATAACAGGGCCAAAGCTACATCATCTTTGGAATTTATGAGCTGCAGTTCAACCCAGGGCCACTGCGGAACACAAACACATCACAGGGATTTTCTCTGATTTTTCATTTGGAGCTGCACACACAATGTACTTTGCAGACCGCCAGCTTATTTATTACACATGGCAGAAATGCCAGGCAGTTTTGGCAGCCAGACATATTACATCTGAGCAGAGCCAGAGAGATTGGAGAGTAATGTCCAACTGAACAAGACCTGCTGACCCAAGCTGCAACACGGATAGCCACTTAGCTAGGCAAGGCAGCAGGACAAACAACAAGCTGAAGATGAAATATCAGATGAAACACAGTGAAGCTTGGATTCAGAGGCAATAATCTGTAACAAATATATGGTAGTATGTGTTACACAAAGTACAATAGTCCATAAGTTAAAACAAACAGTAACTTGCTTATTGCTTGTTGATAAGGATGAACTGTGGTCTCTCACAGCATGCCGTAAATATAGCGTACCACTAATAAACCCACTACAAGTGTGAGATAAAAAAGGTTTTATGGGGATAGGTATTAATGCAATTTAGCAAGTGTTCTAGAAAGAGTCAAGGAGACCTTCAGAAATGGTTTAAAAGCTACTGGGCCTGTATAATCCATGTTTGTTGAGATAAGCCATGTAAATAGCAGTCGAACATTTGACAGGATTTGTGAAAAGGCCCTGAGCACACGGTCCATTCCTCTGTAAGCTTAGTGTCATGGTGACAGCTGGCTGGGAGAGGTCAGGAGGTGGCTTATCCACTGTGCCCTAAACAACCGCCAGTCTCTACACTCTCACAACACAACATGCAAATACATGGCAGAGGCATCGGCTCAGCTCACCACTGCTGTCAAAATAGATACAACGCAGTGCAGGGAAGACTTTTTCTTTTTTTTTTTTTGTTCTACTGGCAGATAAAAATGGGGCTGTTGTCACTTTAAGTAGATGACAGCTTGGCTCTTGAGAGGCCAGCTTTGCACCGCTGCTACACAATTACAGGTACTCGGACCTGTGTAGTACCACTTTAGAGCACTCGCAGGCAGGCTTGTCAATGGTGTGCAGAGAGGTATTCGCCTGTTGCTATCAGCAGAGGGAAAATGGACTAGAGACACTGATGACTATTAAATACAGAGGAAAAGCAGGTGATCCATCTGTAAACAACATTTGAGGAGTCATATTTATAGGGTCAGAAATTTGCCTGAGGCCTGACTGTTTTTGTGAGAAGAAACTAGACTAGTTCTTTCAGTCCTTTAAACACAATAATAATGTTTCCAGTTAAATAAAGATGTTTCACAAAGCCTCAGTCATTGTTAATATGAGGCAAATCCACGGTGAATTTCTAACTGGCATTTAAACTTATCACTATCAGTAAAGTCAAGAGGGTACTTACTCTGACTAACCTTGTCTGCTGCAGCAATTAGGTTTTTATTTTTAGCCAAAAGAGGATGTTATCTAGAAAATAATCTTCTCAGTTATACCACAATTTAAGTTCAGCAATTTCACATTTTCAAAATTTGACTCGACAGCATAAAGCTCACACTAGGAATTATTGAATTATTACACTGCAGTCCAGTCCCACATGACAGATTGGGAAAATGGAAGCACTGATGGCTTGGAGAGACACAGTTTCTCCAACCACTTTTCACAGCATGCCTCCTTTGTATGAACAATACAGACAGTCTGTTGGCTGATCAAGTTTGCTTTGGCACCGGGCATGAAAGACACTTTGCTAATAAGCAAATGATTCCTGCAGGCATGAGTCTCATGTCTGTGTTGCAATTACAGGTAACAGCCAAATCTGATTGAAGCTAACCAACATACAAGCCCCAAACCCCATGCAGCTCTTGGAAACAGGCACCATATGATGGTAATTATGGGCTGACATCATACAGCAGAAATTAGCCGTTTGCATCTACGCGCTGCTACGGCTGACAGAGAGGGATCAGATAACACCACCACATCAGTCCATCTAAGCTGTGCCGGTGTGTGCATTCTGAAAGCTGAATTATGTCCCTGTGCTATAATGAAAAAGGCACAGTTAGAGCAATGGCTTTCCTCACTGTGGAATAAATCTCCTGGCAGGAAAATAATATGCCTGTGTGCATCCAATAATCCATCCCAACCCTGCCTGTTAACCACTCCCCATTTTCTCCTCCTCCCCTGCCCGAGCTGTAAGCTGAGGGAGCTGCGAGGATGGGGCCTGCACTGTTTGCTCACAAACATGCCGTTCAGCAGGTTAGGGCCCCACTGATGAATTATTCAAGCGCTTCCATCAGCTCTGTTGAGGTTCCTGATAAAAGTCAGGCGCTAAAATGGATCAGTCGATTAACCTGTTTACACAGAGCTGGGCTGTTGCCCCTCCCCCAGCTCTATTCTCCCCCTTCCTTTTCTTTGCTCTGGTTGGTGATAAGTGCCTGACAGAAGCTATCAGAGGGGCCCGAGGCCTGACAGACATGTGGCAGTGTGACATACAGCACCGACGCTGATGGATCACCCTACCACGCCAATCTGCCATGCCGCCAGTGTTGTCATTAACCAAGTTAGGCAGTCGCAAGAGAAGGGACAGACGGGATGGTCTGAGAAGAGCATACAATGAAATCTCAGGATTACTCATTCATAAAATCTTTATAACTTGAGGCATCTGTGTGATTGATTTACGGAGCAATACAAGATTGGACCCTTTGATAAAGATAAAGGCACAATAAGTGTCTAAACGACTTTTGCTCCGCTCTGGTAATTGCTCCTCGTCTAGAAAAGAAACACTGACCCATCAGAAGTCCTCTCCTTTTAATCATTACGTCAAAGGCTGAGCCTGTCAAAGTCTATCTTTAATCTTATCAAAAAGCTGAGTCAAATCCAGGCGTTACACCACTTGTAAATGTCAAAATGGGTGACAGCAATTGTTCAAAAGCTGGTACAGTACACATTTGCAGTTGTACCATCTAGTCTGTGAGCAATAGATCTGCCTGTCTGCAGCCTATTACTGATGTTCAGTTCACAGACTGCACAAGGCTCTTCCTGGATCTGACTTCCCTCAACACAGTGGAAATTTAATGAGCTGAGAAATATGAGGAAGGAGAAGATACATACCTGTTTGTGCATCTCTATGTTCAACCCATAAGACATCTCGTAATACTGAAATCAAAGCAAAGAAGCATTACAATCTATAGAATATACTCCACGAGTGTGTTAGTTTAAAAATTCTGATTTCAGTGTAATAAACTATACAGCCACAAATCAATGAAATTGATCCCTACACTAACTACATCATCACATGGGTTAGGGCATTGTGATAAAAACTAAAAGGTGATGAACTAAGATCTGACTAGAAAAAAGGACTTCTTTGAGCAGCTGACAGTGAACAGCCAATAAGTCAATTTTTTTGCTGTTTGTAATGTAAGCACAAAGGAGAAAGGGTCAGATGTATTGATCACTATCTTAAGCCCTCAAATCTCCATGATGTCTGTTTACTTAGCGTAACGTGATTGCTCAACACTCTTGATATTTCCAGCCAGGTCAGTCTGTCTGGCTGAAATGTAATCTGTGGAGCCCACAAGTGGCAGCCAGGGCAGAAATGGCTTTCCAGTCAGCGTCTATTTGATGAGGCCAATGCATTATTCAGTCCATTAGCTTCTTCGAAAATTACTCTCAAACAAGAGAGCCATTCTGTCTGAGATCAGAGCCCTACGGCCATGGCGTAACTTGACACCCTGTGCTGGCTGTGGGATACTTCCCTACATGTTTACCTAACCCCCTCCTTGTAAGGCTGACATGTTTAACTGTGAAACAACAACAACAGGTTTAATTTAAGCCTGCATATATTGGTTTAAATCATCCCAGGTGCATGTTTACCTGGGACAACAGCATACGCTTCAATAGATAAACCTGCTTATTGCATCATGTCTGAACTCATTTCTTGTGTCAAGGGCACACCTTTGTTTTCCTAAAAGGCTGCTGAAATAAAAGCTTATAATTAAAGTTTATGAAGAATGCTGTTGCTTAAGAAAAAAAAAATCACAGCAGCCTCGTTCCATGTCCTCCATCTTGTTTACAGTGGTGCTTTTTCCCACACACTGCTCTGGGCCTCCACCAGCAGCTCACACCTAATTTATGGCCATGCATATGTCTGAGCGTGGAGTCTCCTAGGAGAATAATCAGATCAGCACACACAGAGGGCAACGCTGCAGTCAACCCTTGGAGATCAGGGGTGTGTTATAATGGAGCCTCAGCCCACTGCCTGACAGGAAGAGCTCCTCTGTAACAACCAGCTGCATCAAACCCCCTGAGGGTTTTCACAGGCCTGTACCTGACACTCAGCCCGCCCTAACCACTACATAGGTGATCACAATAGTCTGTGTCACTCCACCCCAACTGGATCTACAACAAGCTTTGCAATTTGGTACCATAATTGCTCCCTATTGTAACATAATCTTACCATGACATAGTGGCGCTGCATCTCTGTCTTCTCATTGGCCAGTTTGTCATACTCCACCTTAAGACTAAAATAGAAGACAAGGTGTCATTTTCAAGCATCCCCACCACTTCGGTAACTCACTCACACTTTACTACTTGACAGCAGGATAGAAATGGGTCCTTTTACCATTCTTGGAATAATCTAAACATTCCCCTTAACTTTTACAAAGCAGAAGAACAAATGCTGATGGTTAGGTGATAATGATTACCTGTGATACTGAGCTTGCAGGAACTGAAATTCATCTTTTATTCTGTCGCAAGACTCTGCTACAGTGAATTTGAAGCCAGGTTGGCCGGGTTGATGTGGAGCCTGAAAGAAGGTTGCAAAATAAATATCTCCCCCACAAAAAAAATCCAGTCACACAATTGAAGTTCTACTTGTCATTTTCTGTCATTGTGCCCCATGCAACCAAGTTCTCACATCTGACTACTTTCAGGATAATATCTCCTTTGCAGTAACACATTACCACCAAAGAGGTGGATCTACTTCACACCTCCAGCTGCTAATAACACCACATGAATAGGCTTTCACACTGAATATGAATTCTGATCCTAGAGATAAATTCAAACCACCACCTGTCCTCATATTCAGCAGTTATATGTGAGTAAATATCTCCAGGCATGTAAACCATCTGTATTCAGTTAAGGGCATATCCTGGTGTAAGATAAATATATTGTAACATATAGAAAATGTGATGACCTGCAGCGAGAGGCGGAAAAGGCTTTACAGGGCAGTTTTTAGGCACAGTCAGGAACCTGCAAATCGCTGTTCTGCGTTAAATCTGTAAACTGCTCAAAGTAAAGAGGAGGCACGTCTTACCGGATGTCGGCCTTGTGGATACATCTTGAAATGTATCCTTTGTTTATCTCTCCAGTGTGCAGGTCCTTTGGCAAAATGGTTGAAATGTGCTCACAGCCACACCAGTCTCAGTAGACAGGAGTGGGGGGCAGGGGAGGTCGAGAAAATCCTGTGTTGAAAAAAAAAAATGACGCTGTTTAACCTACAGCTGTAAAATAAACAACTTAATGCAGTTCACGTTGTTTACTAATGAGTAGTCAAAGCACCGCGTAGTCCCTCGTTATTGCTGTAATTCAAGTCGTCTGAAAAAAGCAGCATTAAACGTGTACTCCTGTCTTCTTGGTGACCTTTTTCGGTCAGTGGTCAAAATTTTTTGGGAAAAATAAAAATTACAATTCATAATTTAAAGTAATTCAAACACAATGATAAAAAATAAAAACACGAAGATGCCTCTTTTTTTTCTCCTTTGAATTTCAACCCTCGCGTCACATTCGAGTGTTTGTGAATCCAACCTTGACTGATGTTCGTCAAATGAGCAGAACCCCCGCTATAGGACGTCTACAGGAGGGCCACAGCCGACAGCAGCTGGCTTCCACCTACTGTTTGACTCCGCGCAGAGCCATGAAAGCGGTGCGCTGCTGAGCGTACGCCCCCCAAAAAGCTGAAAAAGAAATCAACAGCTCTGGTAAATACATACCCGAACGTGCGTCCCAACCGTCCGTCGGAACTCTGTTCCCGTAGAAAAAACACAGAGGCTATAATTCATGCGTTTAATCCCTCGTAATGTGGACGCGGTTCTCGACAAGCATCCTCACTCTCCGGAACGCACCCAGCCAGACTGGGGCAGCAGTTGGACGAAAATTTGGTGCGGTCGGGCTCGATTAAACTACTTTATTCTTCAGCCGCGAACCTCCGTGGAATGTGCGCCTTCTGTGGCTGGTTAATCCCAAAGAGAGAGAGAGAGAAATATGCCTCCAAAATCTGTCTTCCGACTCGAAGAGGTTCTTTAAAAGCGTAACATGGTACTCTCCACAATCTCGCATTTCCCCCAGTTGTCCAGCTTACCCCGGTTGCCACACACAGGCAGCAGGGCTGAACTGCCGTGAAAGCGCCTATCTGTCCAATCGCATTACTCGGAAGGAATACGGCCACATCTGCCTATCGGAGAGCGACGGCCCCACGTGGGGTGCAACGATACATGACATCATCCCGCGGATCCACAAGGCATCAACCGTCCGTCCCACCGTGTACGACAACAACAGCAGGCATTGATGTGCCGACGATGATATCCAAATTTGACAGAGACAGCACAAATTCCACATCCGCGCTTCATTAGGGGGTTTGCTTTTTTTCTGCCGAAATAAAGTTAATGAATTTTTGGGTTAGACCACCAGCGGGATGGAGGGGGAGGTTGGGAAGGAGGTGTGCGGTAAAACAAGCATTCTTGAATTTTTATCTCCATAGAAGGGAGACGGTGGGAGGTGAGAGTTTGTTTGAAGAAGGTGGCAATGCAGCGCCAAGTGATGTTACAGTGAAATACACAGAAATAAAAAAATGAAAAGGGAAAAAAAACCAAAGTAAAGCGAATTAACACACACACATGAAGGACACAATAATGACCAATCGATCGTCGACACTGACCAAATTAAAGCAACTCATTTTCGTTAAGGCGTCTTGTGATTGTTGTACAACACGTCCGCGCGCCTACTTATCAGCATGATAGTTGCACAGCGGGGGGAGAGGAGATGATTGCCTTTGTGTGATATGAACATCAGCCATGTCTGAGCACTGCCTCTACGCCTTGTTTTGAAGGTTCAGCTCTGCCCCACGTGGGGCCCCTCTGCGGCTTTAAGGCCTCTCGTCCAATGGCAGCGCGGTGCACTTACTCGGCGGCTTCTCATTGGCCAACTGGCGTCGAGCCTGTCATTCACGGCGCACTGTTGTCAATCAATACCACGCGGGGTCAAGCGCTGACAAATGCCTGTGCTCCCCGGTCCTCTGCCTGTGAATAGAGCCTGGAATGGCTGCTTAATTAGCTTCGAATGGCTTTTCTCTCCAGTTCAAACAATCTGTTACCACCACGTGGTAATGAGAGCCTACATTAAACAAAGGAAGAAAGGAAGCATGCAAACAGTTGTAACATTACAACCTGTAGTTTTTCTTTACATACGGGCCTATGTAACAAGCAGACAAAAGGATACTGTTTACTCTTATCACAAAGGCCAATATACCTGTTCTAGCAGCAGGCATGATATTAGTAATACACTTTTAGGGTGGGTGCTGTGCTTCCACAATCAAAAAGCACAAAAGCCCCTTTCATTTATTTTTATTTTAAAGGAAATAAAAGAAGCCACTATGTATTTATTTATTTTAGCTGTGATAGGCTGTAAAATAAAGAAAAATAACAGCACACCCATAAAGACACTGACTAATTAGGCACTGGCTTTCAAATGTATAAAACATTGTCAAAGCTGATGAATTCGCAAGAGCCAAGACATGTGGTATTCTTACACATGTAAAAGATGTAATCCTGTTCAAAACTGAACTCAATTATGGTCATGCCAGTAAAGCAAATTGAAACTAATGACATAAGTCTGGTCTGTATAAAGTTACTTAAGAGCAAAAACAGTCAGCCATGTTTCACTGTTCATAGCAGCAGCTTTTGGGAGAATGCTAAGTTCATTATGTCACGTTAAAGTCTGAGATTGCCCAGCAGTCGTCTTACTTGTCATTCTTGTCAACCAACTTGAGGATGTGGGATAACTGTGTTATTTCCAAAAGTACGGGGGCAGTGTGTGAGAAACTCAAAGCACACACAAGAGCTGGCGGGCTAATCTCAGCCAGGCACCCCCTCATGCTTTTCAATAGAGAGTGCTTGGATTAAAGGCAACAAAAGGCTGGGCCAAACCCCAGGGAGAAGAGGCCCTCCGCCCACTGAGACCCCCACTCTGTTTATTTACACGGAAACCCCAGCCTTGGTGAAACTCCCACCCTCAGGCATTACACATAGGCCTATTTGCAGAGGTGGCTCTAATTCTTGACAGAGCAGGGATTGTCCTGAGTCCTGCCACTTTGAACTGGCTTGCAATTCACTTTCCACATGGCTTTAGATGTTCCCAATGAGCAAATATTTAGCTTTTTCCACAGAACAATCTCCTTTGGGTCATATTGTTCAAAGGTAGCAATCCCTGTCACACTCATGCATGCACTTTGGAGAAAAAAATGGAGAGTATGCAATTTAAAATCACACCTTTGCAACCCCACCAACAAGGCAAAGATCAATGATTGGTTGGAACTATTTATCATTAACCCATACCAGGCATATTTGGAGATTGCATAGTATTGGCTCATTGAAATGGCTTCAACATAATAAATGGCTTGGTCATATTCTCTCATGCCTGCTTACTTTCCTGTTTGCAAAGCAGAAAATGGGAGCCCTGTTGCTGCAAAGGCTGGGTTTGTATGGCAGTAGTACAGTTAAGAGTACTGCTGTTTGCATGGAGATTCGCAGACTTACATACCGCACGTTCACAAACAAACACACATGCTGTGTATCGCAGCCACGTCATTCACAGGCAGGAGACAGAAATGTACAAGAAACACGCACACACATTCCATGCAACAAAGAGCCCACAGTATGTGGTGGAAAGATGAATTGCCTGTACTGTATTATCAGGATGAGTCATCAGACGGTAATCAATGAAAACAGGATGAGAGTCCTTATCAAAAGAGAAAAATGCAGACATGAAAAGTGTCGCAAAACAAAAAGAGGCTTTTAGCAGGAATCTGGAGCTGTAAATAGCCCTCAGCTGATGGGGGTGCAGCCAAATGATACTCTGAAATCAATACTCCCTGCAATCAACAACCCTCATATGTACTTAGTGATAATAATACATACACAACTGTAAAGTTGAGAAAGTCACTTCCTTGTGCAAGCACTTTCATCAGCACTGAGAGGCTTTTGGGTTTTTACATTTGGAAAAAAACAACTTGACAACGTTAGGCAGTGCAACAAAATACATACTGTGTACACACGCACGTTCTAAAGTCAAATTAAGTTACTTTATCTAGTTACTTGTAAATGCTCCACTTTTCCATGTACTCCCCCCACTTTTCTATAATTCTGTAAACATAGATGAATGAAATACATCCCTGAGGCCTTTCCTCTGTTCATGCGATCAGTTTGTTCAAATGTCTTGATCTTGCACAAAAACAAAACAAACAAAGCAAACCTGTGCCAAAATTCTGAACTGTTGGAAGGTTTTTAATTTCCTATATTCAATGCAAATAACTGTTTAACTTCACAGCTGATTAGATTTAGTCAGTGTAACCCATTCAAATTTGACATATTATACGATCGTATGTGTAATTTGAATGGGTTGAATGGGACCACTATAGGATTACTATAAAACTGTGTTTGGAGTTTGTTTGCCAGGATTTTTATGATATGCTTTGATTTCATGTGAATTTTGTGGCATCAAATTCCCAACAAAAATGTCTCACAAATATACAGAAAAAAATGATGAAAAGCTAAGCCGAGCCACAACTATGTGTCTTGGCTTCTACTGTCACATCATTAAAATGACTTGCTAGTACATTGTTAACACCCAGAAACCCACATAGTAATTAAAAAAAAAGACAGAGGATGACAATAAAGCCCTTAACTGATTAGCAGCAATCACAACTTTGTCTTCTTTCAGTAAATGATCAGTCATAAATCAGTGTTTCAGATCAGTACATTTTAATGCAGTTAAATCTGAGTTCATGCAGAAGCAAACTGGAACTAAAACACAGAAAAGCCTCAGATGAAATGCTTCATGCTCAATCTGCAACACTTTCCAGTGTGAAGCTGGCAGCTGACACTTGAACTCCCCCTTCCCCTCACAGGCTTGTTATCATATGTAATGTTGTCATCTTCCTGCGTTGTTATTGTTGTGTGTCCACCACACATAGCAGAGCTGGAGGGCTGCCAGTTTTATTCTTATCCATTTAAATTCAGCATGCTATTTTCAGAGAGGCAATGCTGGCAGATAGAGGCCTTTCTAAACTTTTTTTTTTTTTTTTCCACTTCTGCTTTTTTGTACAATCAAGCATCAGAACTGCAGTAGTTTGTTCAACAGACCCTTAACTCAGGAAATTTGTAACCGCATCATATCTATTTTCATAACAAACTACAGATTAGAGCTAGTTGCAAGCAGTTAAGTCCAAGTATTGAATTATTCCCGTTTAACAATCTGCTTCTGGATGCGCTTCATATTTTGGTGCACACATTCTGTACTGTGAAAAGATTCAATGACATTAAACTGATCTGAGGATCAAACCGTACCAGTTGATTGAGAGGACCTTGAGTTGCACAACAAAGATTCTGTTACTCTAATCCATTTTGCTAAATGGCTAATGTGATTAAAAAGATTCTTTGGGCCTTAAATTCAGTTATGGTTCATGATTACATTCACATGGCATGGGAATGACTTCACATGACTGTCTTGAAAGAAAATTTGTTGTCAGGGTAACAGCAGGAAAAGTGCTGTTTCTATTGAGGTCAGAGACTGTGAATTGTTTGGCTAAGTGTCTCATGAGGCCGAGGGTTATATTCACTTACATCAAACAATGATGTAGGTAAGGCAAAACCTCATCAGTGAGAAATGTGAAGCACCTTCACAGAGCCGATGAATAGTGAGCAGACTGCTTTAACTAGCTCCATAATGAAAATGTGAGTTGAATAGTATCTTAGAAATCTCCCTATGAGACCAGAAGCCTCTGTCATCATATACAGTGTTTCACCACTTCTGCTTCACTGAGGAGCATTTCATATTCCCTGGCACACAGTATTATAGCTCTACTCCTCCATGCCAAATTGACTCCACAAGTGTTCCTATACCTGCTGACTGACACATGCTCGCATAAAATGATTCTTTCACCAGAGGCCGGCAATGCTGCTTGCTCTGGAGGGGTGCTTGATTCCATTATTAAGTTGAAAAAGAGAGACAGGGTGAGGGAATAGGGAAAGGAAAGAAAGCTTGACTGGGTAGAGAAGAATAATAGAGGGCTGAGGAAGTTATCAAGGCAGGGTAGAGTGAGGCTGCTGTCTGACAGCAGATCAGAGAGGTCCTCCAGCTGGAACTCCTGCTCAAGAGCCTGGCAGAGCCGCGCCCAGCAGTCAAACAGGATGATGAGCTTTGCAGTATATGGGACGGGTCAGAACAGCAGCACCTTTAAAGCTTGTCAATGTCTACATCTCAGCATCAGCACTGGAGTGATGGAGGGAAAATTTGAATCCTACTCTTGAAAATCCTTATAATGTAATAGAACAGAAATTATTTTAGTTTATCCGTGGGAAAAAGATGCTTTATATCTACTGTTAGGTCCATTCTTCATGAAATTTAAGTTTACTGCAGTCCTTCCCCAGCCTGTCTGCTTATTTCTGGTTTGTCCCTTAAACAAGGACACAAAAGAGTTAAAGACTTATGGAGACAGAAGCCCTAAGAGAAAAAGCGAGACCAAATCAACAAATTAAAGCCTGTCCTATGAGAGACTAAGCCTCTTATTTTTATTTCAAATGAGGATAGAAATTGACTTCCTTATTATATCTAATTATTAGCCGGTGCCCTCCAAAAGTCTTCTGAAATTGCCTGGAGCAGCCAAGCTATTAGCATAAACACCACCACTGGCAAGCTTAAAACAAATGGTATATTTAGTCAGTGTTAATGGGATTAAGTGTGCAGGATTCAGGAGCAGTTCTACAAACAGTGAGCATCACATCTTCATTATGGATGCCCTGACTTTTCAGTTTCCACTCTCTTTGTTTGCTTTTCGTTTCTCTCCACCCCCTGCTCGTCTCGGTTATTCAACAGCTTGTGTTCAATCTTGATCCAAAAATCCCAGACAATCATAAATAATAAAGGATTACACCAATCTGAAAAGCTGGTGGCTCGCCAGCGGCAGTGCGCACACAGAGAAATAATTGTTGGCCATCTGTGCACCAGATTGGTAAGAGAAAGGGTAAACAAAGAGCACAGTGTACCTGCTAAAGCTCTCTCCTCTACTCGCTCTCTCCCTTTAGCCAGAGTACATGAAAGGATTTGATGGCACTCACCCCTACAGAATCCACTGGCTCACTCCAAGAGATTTTTTTTGATTAGGGAGGTTTCAGAGCCTTGGACTGACAAGCCCCGTTTGTCAGGATACTAACAAGGGTTGAGGTTATCTCTCTATCAGCAGCCTCACAGTGCTGAATACAGCTCAGTGACAGCCAAACAGTAGAAGGGTGGAGGATAATTGACCAAGCAAATGATCCCATTTACATGTCAAACACACACTCATCCCCAAAAAGAAAGTGAAGTAATAAAAGCTTGCCCCATCAATCACTCTTCTATGGAGTGAGGTTGGATTTACTGGCACATCTGCACTGTCAGAACCGCTAGAAGAGGTGCACAAACCTACACGAAGCATTGAAGACCTTTAATCTGATTATTGATCCTATCCTCATGGTTAACACTGGGTCAACTGATACATTTTGAGGTGACATGATATAGACTTATGGGTCAGCGATTTAATGAATATGAGATTGAATTTTACTTGGTTTCTATCATTTATTCACCAGTTCGATGACTCTATTAACTGTCTAAACTGTGAACCATCACACTTACTTTTTGGGTGATAACTGCCACTTTGTACATAGAAACATGTCCCTTCACTGCTGTTTCTACTTATATAACTGGAAACAAAAACCTGATTTTGAGCTTTGTTTTGCATCTTCACACTCAGTGCAGGGACTGAAAAATGACCTTACTGCTTCCCATTCATCCCATCTGGAGGACCCTCATTATGGCACAAGATTTATAGATGTATATGCAGAGAGAGTTATATCGAGATAAATAGCGTAAGGTTCTGGAGCAGAGAGGAAACAAAAGATAGAGCAGAGGCATAATGAGCTGTGTTTATGTGCAGTGTTGCTTGGCCTGTTGACAACCGCTAATGAAGTTACAGTTAGTGGGGGGGATCTGCTGGCACTAATTAAGCTTGCTGTCATTAACGGTGTTGGAAAGAGGAGGCGCTGCTGCAAAAAATGGGTGGAGCAAACACAGGCAGATTCATCACAACAGCAGCTGTACACACAAACACAAAACTGTAGCAATGTGGTGAGGGTATTTGCTAGATTTTATTGCATGTAGGAAAACTACAGACTGCAACTTAACTTTAATAGGTCAATACAAATCTTACAAACTGGGGTAAGAAAACAGAGGATTCTTTCTTTTAAAGTAAATATCTATGAAAAGACTGTTGGTAGGGTATGGGATATAGGATTAAAGCACAATACAGTAGTCTTCAAACATCTAAAGACGTAAAATCACAGTTTATGTTTGATAGCATTTGCAGGAAATATTTTACACCCAAGTGAACCTACAGTGAGGACTGGCTAGTCCAGAACCCACAGCTCTGACATCTGGAAATGTGGCATTCACCACTGAGCTGTTAGAAAGTGGGAGAGAGCTCGATTGACTGTCGCAGAGTCGAGTTGAGCTCAGTGTGTGCCATCTTAACCACAGCTCCATCGTAGCCTGTAATACAACTCACCACTGAAGCCACTGCTGCTGGCTGCCTGCGCAGACCAAGCCTCACAGTTTGTTTATGCAGCACGTAGACCCGGCCATTAGAAGTGGGAAGCCTGTCAAAAATAAAAAGAGACTTTTCATGTTTGAGGGCTGCAATTGTGGCTCTTGTGTGATGTTTTTCCTCCACACTGACCCCTTGCTTTGAGGTCGGGAAGCTGCTTCAGACTGGCCTGTGGAGCCAGCTGATTGGCTGGGCCAAACGCAGTATTTTTGAATGTGGTGGTGTGTGGGTGCCTCCGGCGGAGGTACTCTGGTTGCATGAAATGACTGTGCCTGTGTAACCAGGACAGCCTCCACATCGTTATAATGGCTCCTCAGGCAAAGAAACCAAAGATTCTTCATAAGTGTGCACAACATTTCCCTTGTTACGTCCTTGTTACCTTTCTTCATCTTCCTTAAAAATCCCTAACACCCCAAGGCAAATTTAACCCTGCAACAAGCTGAGTAAAGATTATGAGTCATTTTAATTGAGAAATAAAGGTGTAGTAACATTCCTGAATAAAATGCCTAAATAACCTTAAATACTTCTTCATAAAAACTGCAGAAACTGCTTACAAATGATACAAGCTGTTTAAGACAGCTATTCCCAGCTCACAATCGTTCAAATAATAAAGCAGCACAGGGAAAACGTGGAAATTTGCTATGTAGTTAACTTGCGACAGCCACCAATTAGGTTTATGATTCGGGCGCCTCTGGGCCACTGTCGCCAGGCCTCAGTCTCCCTCTGATGTCATTACACAAATCTGCTGCAGTCTGACAGAGCAACAGGGCTGTAGGACACAGAGGGAGAAGGAGAAGGAAAGTTGGCTTGGCTCCTCTCCTCTGATAGCAGCAGATAAGCTGGCCTTGGGGCCTCTTATCTCATCTGTGCATCCTGTGTAAATGTAAGTTTTAGTCTGGGAGATTACATCAGCAGAGTCTGCAGGGGACAGAGGCCGGCCGCCGGGGGACCGTGATGACTCCCCTCATGTGACAAATGCATCCCCTCCACCCTTTATAGACTAACAAAGCAGGACTAGGGTGTACTGTGGGAGACGGCTCCTCACAGCCAGTTAAAGTAAGTCCCCACAGGAACTGGAATTAAAACTGTCAACTTCTATTTAGTCTAATAGTTCACCCCCTTAGCATTTGTTTTCACTGTCATTTGCACAGTCTGTGCAGTTAAAGTGATATTAGTGGACAGGATGCCTCACTTTTGATAAATGTCTGCATTACAGCTGTGTGAAGGTGTGTGCTCTGGTGGTGGTAGCACGGACCAGCTGACATGCAGGCCACAAAGATGCCATGTGACTGTGAAAGGTTCATTTTAGGATACATAAATACAGCCTCTCTGTTTGTCTAAAAGCCTCTCTATCCATATACTGTATGTACAGCACATTCCAGCCACACAGACAGACAGACAGGCAGGCCACATCTGGTGAGCGACCAACAGAAGGCCATCGCCCGTTCTTCTCTCCCTGCTGCTTGCAACTGTCATCCCACCCAGGGAGGGGAAGTAGTGAGGTTGCAGTGGTTGGCCAGACGGGGCCAGCTGTGTGACCACAGACCTCTGAGGGATGGAGGGAGGGATCCACAGGACTTATTACAGACCCAGCTACACACTGGGCCTCAAAAAATAACTACCTCACAGCCAATGGCAGCCACTGAGTACTAGCAGCAACACTGCAGGATTTGTCTTTTGACAACACAAAAATGAATGCCCATGTGTTACTCCTGTTCAAACAAGCATATCCTGTATCTTCTGTTTTAACTAAGACTGAAATGTATGGCTCACTTATTAAAATAAACTTTGCTGCTTCATAGACAAATTAAACAGATTAAGTCACTGAAATGACAAACATGCTAAAGGATATAGATGCTGAATAACCATGGCAGTTTTGGGTGGACTGTGTTGTGCCACAGTCTGCTGCCAACTCATATCAACTGAGAGCGACTGTTACTGAACTGCACCGTCAGCCAGATCACAGGGCAGAAAGTCTCAGAGTGATGAAGTCACTGTTTTGCCTTGGTCCCCAGGGTAGAGATTTGTGAGCTAATCAGCTTCTGTCTCCCCAGATTCCAGATCTCTCTCTCCCTGGGGAGCCGCTAATGGGACAGTGGGACAGAGCCACCATGCAGCAGAAGTCCTCTCCGCTCACAGCACTGACATCTGTCTTCAAGATCACACACCAAGAGAAAAAGAACAATGTTGACTTCATTTTGCAGCCCACTCAGCTGTATGCATACTCATACAAGCACACACACATAGGACTATATGCACACACTTGCAGAAAAGCAAATGCAGAATAAATTAAGCATTGCATATATAACCTTGGTTATTTGCAATTTGTCATGCAGCCCAGGAAAGATAATTGAAGCAACCTCCCAGTATGCAAATAGAATAATAATCAGCCTCACTACTCTACCAAACACATGCACAGAGAAAAAAACAGTTACATTGTTAGCAATTTCTAATAGAGGACACCTATTGACCTATTTTCTCTTGGAAAGGCAATTTGTCCCTCCAAACTAAAACTAATAGGTGGCAAGATGAATGGATTAGAGAGGGCTAGACTGGGTGCACTGTGCCACGAGGCACTAAATCACCAGATTATTAGTTTTATGAGCCAAGCCCATGAGAGAATGATTGCTAATGTTCCCAGAGTAACCAAGGGAAATAAAGGTAATGGAGCAATTTATAAATTCTGATTGGTATACATAGAGAACTTCCAGCCCATCTCCTTTGTTATTTTACTGCTCTCGATAAAATCCGCCCCAAGCCATACAAACACTATGACCAGCTATCAAAATCAATACAATCACAGAGCCACAAGTGCTGCCTCTGCTCCTTTGTTATTTTTAGTGCAATGCAGTCTGACCTGCAGTTATAAATCAAAACAATGTGGAAAGAGTAGAAAGAAAGAAAGAAAAAAAAAAAAAAGAAAAAAAAACTATATCAGCTTCCATTTTTTAACTTCATTTAGCCTGTCTGGAAGACGATTCACCACCAGCACACTCTACATACCCAGGTGGGTGTTTATTTATGACAAAGACAAGCTCTGTTTAAAGCCACACATCATATTTTGTTTTTCAGAGCTGCTAAAACATGTTGTTCTGTGAGCAGACAGAGAAAATACAGAAAGACAGGTGTTTTGTTTAATCCTCCCAGCTCAGATGAATAACCATCCCTCACTCATCCTGTTTTTGTAACCACACAACTTTCCATCATACAAACCCAAATCCCTAATTTCCACGTCTTCACAGCTCTCTGATGTCTAAATTGTAAGCCGCACTAAGTCCAAATGTCAGCTGAAATGTTCTGCAGATGTAAGTCCTTCTCATGTGGTTCATGAAAGCAGAGATTTATCTGGTTAGAGAAGGCTAGCTGCTTTGTGACCACAGCCCGCCTGCCTCATTTTCATGTCAAGATGGGTGGTCCTGGCGTCCTCTCATGCCCGATTCTCAGGAGAATAAACGACACATATCTGCTAACCATCTTCTCATGCTGTTTTGTTTTAAAGAAACCACCCAATTATAAGTTAATTAAAATCAAGGCAAGCTCTGTTTAAACTAGACGCAGAGCTACACCCTCCAATGTAATTTGATCCACCTCAGTGCTGAATTTACGCACTGGTGTTGAGATGAGAGGAGGCAAAACGGTGGTTGGAAACAATATGGCAAGATGGAGACAGGTTTAAAGTGTCATGTCATCTCCCAGACCTGAACAGCTTTTCTGTTGGTGCATCTGTGATACATTTGTTCTGCAAGAGCATTTGCAGCTGTGCAGAGCTGATGTCTTACCAAGTATAGACACAGTACACACGCAAATACACAAACTACTTGACCTTTTAAAAGTAGTGTTGCTGACAACACACAAACCCTTATTGTAATATACTCTCCACCCACTTCTTGTTTTTCTGTGAAACTGCTTTGCTTACTTGCATTTTCATTTCCTTGTTTTACAGGTATGAAGAAACATTGTGACCTGTGACAGCGCAATCTGTTGAGACATGTTGGGAAAATGTTTCTTCTACATATTTACTATCCATTCATTAGTGGGTGGTTCAATATAACTCATCTCTGTCCTTGGAGGCTACATTTATACATTTTTTTATATGCTTATTTCTACATATATGGGGTTTGTTATTCTATCTGTGCATCTCCTGCAGAGCGGATGCTTTTGGGTCAGATTGCTGGTTCATCATCACTACATATTTCCTGTTGTGAAATAGCATGACACCCTTCACAGAGTGAAACAGATCTTAACAAACCATGAGAGCAGAAACTCTTTCGGATGAAGGTTTATCTCATGGTGTGAAGATTCACTTCCGCTGCTTTATTCTCTCGGTTTTTCATGGTGACACTAAAGCATTTCATTCTGGTTTTGTAGTGTCATTTAAAAATCAAAGCAGGTTTTAAAGCAATTCATAGTCAACATAAAGTGTCATTTGAATTCCACACGCAGCTTTCAAGAACCACTGACAGCAGGACGCAAGCACAGACATGGACATTGATTTTCCAGCAGATTGATTCCATCCAGGATCTTGTGCTGATCTGAAGAGAAAGAAGCAGCAACGACACATTCTGTGATCCCACAGTTTCTATATGATGTGGTTAGGTTTTATCCAAATGCGACAAGGCCTGTAATAATTCTTGTCTTTCTTCCATCAGCTTTCCAGCAGCTGGAAGCCGTCAAGGGAAGCCACCCCAAGCAAAATGTTATTCCAGCTTGTTAGTGTTTGAAGTCACAGCAAGCTGGGCTGCAGAAGCTGCTGCCTGTGGTTTATGGCTTGTGGGGTTGCTTAAGATATGGAGTCTCACTTTCCAAGTCAGGATGTCTCGCCGCTATTGAAGCCACAACTGTAGCTGTGCGATAACACAAGCATGTTGAGAAGAAAGGACTTCAGAGCATACGTGCAGCCTCCAGTCAGTGAGTGACAACACTACAGTTTGTATGTGTGTCTGTGTATAAGTGTGTGTATGTGACTTGGATCATGTTGTTTATTCACATCCACATACTGATGCACACTGCAACCACTTGCTCAAACACTGCTACTTCCTCTTCTTTCTCTTTATGCATACTTGCTTTTATCCCCCCAAAACAGAAGGAGAATTCGGGCATTACATACTTGCCAGGTTTTTGATTGACAAAAAATTTTATTCTCCTTTTTTTATTTTTTTATTTATTTTGGCAAGCCAAAATAGTTTATTTTATTTAGCTACATGAATCAAGGTAACCAGCTGCGGATAGTTAAGGTTGCCAGATTAGACTAGATCTTGTGTGTCTCAATGGTTATTTAGGCGGATATGAAATAAAATGATAGCCAAGTATTAACTGTTAGCTACGTGAGAAGATGTCAATTCAGGTAATATGTGAACCTGGTTCAGTTTCTGAACCCTGACTTGTGCTAATGTACGTGGGTTGATTGGCTCAGGACATTTATTTCTGCTGTAGCCTGATCTCATTCACACAATTAAAATAAGAACAAATATTGAAATCACACTGGCTTTTAGACACAAATTCCAGTAGCTGCATTGTTTTCCATACTCAGCTATGATATTATTAATGATTTTAAACCAGAAAATTTTTTTGCAGTTTAATCTTCACTTTTAGTGACTGCTTAGGTTTAGGTAGAAATCTAGTTGGTTAGGTTAAAGTGCCAAAATTGCTTAATGAGGTACAGGAAACATGCCTGAGGCTCCATATCTGGATTAACATAAAAAGTGAATTACTTCTAAGTTGAACGGGTGCAAGCTTGGCATTGTAGCAGCACATAATGCAGAGTTAAGAAGTCAAGCTGATTTGACATGTTTCAATAAGATCAGCCTGTTCTTCTGACCTGCTGGATTTGGATTCCCATGGGCCAAAATATTCTGGCGCTGTGGGAGTTGTAAACTTACACCAACAAGTCAGGCTCGATCACTGCCTTTTACACTCATGTCACATCTTTTTTTAATAGACCTTAAAGTCCCTGCACCTGATTTTATTTTAATCTCTCGAAGAAAAATGCTTTCTACATGGTATAATACGTATGTGGTAAAAGAGGTAATTTCATGAAAATGAATCACTCATGATTGCGTATATGCATGAACGATGTCGTGACGCTCTTCTCGGCCAATGCGGTTTGTTCTACAGAAGTTTCAGTTTCCTATCAGCCCCCAACAGTGGAGCGCCCTCCCCTCGCTCTTGCATGGCAGCACTTGTAAACAGAACCGCATGGTGTCTACCGAAGGGAAAGTGGCGATACCTCAGCAAAACAGCCTGAAAGCATCAAAACTTAGGAGGAGAGAGAGTTGAAACACAGGAGAGACCAAAGAAGGAATAAAGTTTGTTTTCGGTGGATTGTACTGAAGGTAGAGAGCAGCTGGACGGTCTTGGACTTAATGTGGACTGGAAACGTGCTGTAATCCAACTGGACAGGTATTTTTTTCAATAACTTTCTTCTTAGTAACATGTCATATGTCCTCGGGTTCTGGCGCTGCCTCTGTTGGTCTGCTGTATATAATGCATAGTGATATTTACACCGTAACACGACGAAGCTTTACATCACTTCCACTCGCAGTGGCTGGTTAGAAACTTTATCAGGCTGTCATGTTGTAATGTCGCCTATAACATCATAACACATCATAATTGTGCATCTGTGTACATAACTGTTGTTACAGTAAGCTACCGGTTTATGACTGAAAATGTCATTTAGCTGATCCGCAGCTATTTACTGCAACCAGAACAGGAAATTCACTGGAAGATGCAAGTTTTCTCTGGAGAGTTTCTATGTGCACGAGTATGATATTGTGCACGTTATTTCATGCATGTCGAGTGGGAGGAGAGAAAAAGGAGAGCAGGAGCGTTTGTCACTGGGAGAAACAGTTAGGGGCGGGGCTTACAGTTCAAACTACACTGTTCACCTCGCTCATGGTTCGAAAATGTGCAAAATCAGGTATAGCGCCTTTAATATCGCCATTAGTGTTTCTACATTTCCAAATGTACCTTGAGTATAAATTTTAATTAGACCTGCAACTCATAAGTGTATTATCATGGATCTGGTATAATGATGACTTAATGAGAGTTTCAGCTTTTGTTCATAAATACAAACCCAAAGGGGTACGTTCACCTTTTTGTCCTGCATCCAGCTCCAAATAGAAAAGAGACATAAAAAACTCACATGTGAAAGTATTTTTACCCTGTGAAATGAATAATCTATTTTCAATGTAGTTAAAAGTTCTTCAGAACCATCTAATTAGCTAATTGACAAGCTAGTTTAGCTATAGTTCAAACACACTTTTACAATGGTCTGTCTGTCTGCCCTCTTTCATTTGAAATTCCCCACAGGGAGGCAGAGTACTGGACAGAAGCAGGTGGAACAAAGTACTCTGTATGATAATGACTGGCCGGTCTACTATATACTACGATGAATAAACCATTAGAGCTTAAGTGAAGGACATGCAGATACTAATAGGATATACTTGGATGATTCTATTACACTATAAAGATAAGGTTAGGCTGAAAGGTCAAGAGGGCAATGTGATGCTCCATCTGATTCAGTGATAGTTTTCCTAGTTCACCATCTCAAACCTTCTTTATGTAGCTCATGTTAGGATTGGTCCTGACACATACACATGCACACACATGCACACACTCAGACATCTGACCTGAGGGTCAGCTGTCATGGCTGCTACTCTTGCTTGTCCCTCAGGGAGGGCGGGTGGACAGGCTATTGATCAGCTGGAGTATTATCAGAGCTGAAGCTGTTTATCATGCTGTCTGCTCTCAGCAGCAAGACTCTGTCTCTAATGGACCGTGGTAGGGAGCTCCCTTGCACCTGTCCTTGTCACCCCCACACCTTAAGCATCATCGATCCCTATGTCACCCGTCCTTGTCCCATGCTCTGGAGGAGAGTGTCTCCTCCTGTACTGTGAACACCACGCTGTTTTGTCTTTTCCTGGTCCTCTATGATATCCCCTGCGGCTTGGAAAGAATGAGAGTATATTTGCATCAAACTAAGAAAGTATTGAAGAGTCTGAAACCAGCACGAAAAGAGTAATAATTTTACTCTATATCTTGGCTGTCTAAGTGGTACTTCACTAATAATCGCTATTAATTTGATGATGCTGAAGCATTTGTCGGCAGTAATCATCGTGCTTATTTTCTCATGGAGCACTCCTTCACAATCAACAGTAGCTCATCCAAAACATATGGCAACATGTACAAGAGATTTCAGATATTACAACACTGATGCTTTGCTTAGTTTAAAACACAAAAAACCTGGTTAGATGGAGTGAAACACATCTCAGCCACCTGTAAATGCTGGTTTTTTATACTTCAAGAAACCATGATTATGTGTAATTTCAGAATTTTTCATGCTGTCATTTTATGTTTCTAGAAACCTCTGCTCAGTACGCACACTGTGGTATGATGTAGTATACATAGTAGCCTACTATTATTATGAATTCTGTCATGCTTCCATTTTGCTTGTGTATGCTATTTTAGATGAGAAAAAACAACAACTTTTGGGGCAGAAAAATGAATACAAAGTTAATGTGCTTCAAAAAAGACACACACAAACAAAAAAACACTGCTTTTCTTTGAATATTCATTTGAGGCAGGCTCCAAAGCCAAAAATATTCAATTTTAGAAACGAAATAAGTATACCTCCAGTCTAGTGGAAAAAATGCTTTTGTTTCTACTGTTAATTTATTTCCTTCATACCAAGTGTACAAGGGATACATTTTCAATATAATTTAATCTAAATTGCATTAAGCTCTAAAGTAATGCATAATTAACTGCAAGGGCATTTTGATTGGCTGGAACAGCTTTCCATATACACTTGTGGTGGCTTTGGGTTCTCAGTCAGATCACTTGCAAAACATATTTGGCCCCAAAACTATAAGATGCTCACAGCAAAATGACAATCTCAAGGGCTTGAATCTGTCTCTCTCAAACTGAAGTGTGATGTCACAGTGGCTATATCATTCGTTCGTGTGCATGTAAAAGATGGATGTACCCACGATGACACCACCCTCTGGCGTCTCTGGTTGAAATGTTGCTGATTTTCTTGGGGGGGGGGCAAGTTTAAAAAAATCAAAGACACTATTGTACTGCCGTTGAAGCTAAATAGAAATGTGTAATTTTACTCTAGCTTCTGTCAATCAGTTCTTGATGAGTATAAAACCTATTTTCAACGTTCGCCTCCTCACATATAGATCCTATTTGTTGATAAAAGTAGAGTGTATTCTCTATTGCTAGTGGGTGACCCATAGTATGTGCTCAAGTGGTAGAATAAAATCATGTTCAGTCACACACTTGGAGGCAGTGGTCAATATCAGTTCTGTGTACAGCAAAGCTGTTACACTGGCCTATTAAAAGAGAGGCAGTAAATGTCAGGCACCAGAAGCTGAGGCCATAAACAAGCCAGTGGACAGTGGTTATTCAGAGGTCACGCAGAGTGCTTAGTCGTCTGTGGCGGCTGGCCGGGGGAAACAAAGTGATGAGGATTTAATGATATCCAGCTTTGTGGCTATTGATAGCAGAGTCAATGGGCTGCACTGTGGGTGTCTCTCTGATACACAGCAGATTAGCAGCTCTGTGCCAGATGAAAACGTCAGAGATCAATAGGACACAGGGGAGAATCAATAATCGTCCCACTGCTCTGTGGCTTTCATTTGGTGGATTGCTCTGGCCCTTTACGGCCTGCCGTGCTGTCAGCGTGCCATTAACTGCATTCATAAAACATGCATCACAGATCTGTCACGGGCATCATATGTTAATGTCTGCTGCTAATGAATATGAATGCGCTGTTCATAAGCCAAGTCTCTCTCTCATTACATTGCTTTACACTTCACTGAGCTGGGAGAGCTTGCCTTGGATAAAATGTAAATCACTGCTTTATTGGGCTGGAATACATCATACTATCATGCTAAAATGGCACACAGGTGAGAGCAAAATACAATCAGTCTCCAGCAGATCATAGACTTTGAAGCCAATAGTCTTGTAAAAGTGTGAGAAATGAGTGGGGTAATTGCGGCATCATTGGAAAGCCTGGGATGAAGAAATAACAGAGAATATTCAGTCATGTCCTTAAAACTATAATCAGCGTTACCTGGGTTGTCATGCTTCATTATAGTCCAGAGATCTTAGATTAATTAGCATTATTGTGCACAGTGAGTGAGAGAATTGGACAGTAATTACATTAACCTTTTGGATCACACCTTGTCTTTCTACAAGACGTGTCTGAGCAATAAAAGATTGCTCCTGCATAGATGATTACTCTTATCCTTGACAGTGTCTGCCTTCTAAATTGATCCAATTAGCCATTCAGGACTAATTTAATTACTCGGGGCTGCAATTGCCAGTCTGCTTTTCTGTCCTTGCCACCAGGATAATCATAACTCTGAGCACTGGAACAGATTATCTTTAGCACATGCATGAAGAAAGCAAATTTAATCTGATATGGGAAAAACATGAATTAATAGTCCCTCTTACAACAACTGAATGCAAGCAAAAAATACCTCTATGCCCTGATTTCTCACATTATAATGTGCTCTATCGTGAACTTATTCTTCAGCACTGACAGGACCGAAAAGGAGAAGACAGCGAGCTTGGCTTTGTCACAGTTATCAGTCTCAGAAGTCTCTCACTTCCCTAGAATATCAATCATGTGAAAAAAGCATGTTTCATTTTATACTCTAATGAAGGTGAGAGCTAGTTCATATGAAAGAGCATATCCATATGATTAGTATGCATGGTGCAGGCTCATAGTTGATATTAGGTGAAATCATCTTCATGCACACAGAGTAATCTCATCTGTTTCATTTTGAGCACAGCGGCAGGACGCCGAGCACGTACCAATCTTCTCTGCTCCGGGGACGATGTGGGTTTGAGAAATGAGAGGTGGAAGCCACCGTGTAGCCAGCCACATCCATAATTGGCAAACAGAACAAGATGAGAATGAACTCTGGGCTTGGCTCGACTTTGTTATAATTAAGATGAAATTCACCAATCATTTAAACTCACAAATGGAGGTTTGACAAGAGGCCAAGAGCCTATTGAAATACCATTGGCTTGCAGTTGAGGTATTCATCCGTCTTCGGAGAAGGGATGAGGCAGTATATTAGTGTCTTCAATCAGCATTCAGGATTGGCGATGTAGTAAAACACTGGGCATAGGTTAAATGCTAAGATAACAGAAAGCTGAAAACATGTGCAGTCTAGTACATTTGAAATTAGATGCAGGCAAAGTTATTACAAATTAACCTTGTTTCTGCGAGATAAAAGCTTGTTTTCCAGCACTGGAGCAAATTTACAGAAAAGATCTTGTCTGTTGTCTGAAAGAAAAAAAAACAGTATGAAGAGCCACATGAAACGATTGTTGAATAATCTAGAAAATGTGGTTTCTAGTTCTTACTTCCCTCATCTCTCTACAGAGTCGATTTTTAAGCACAACATGTTAAATTCAGGCCAAGTTTGGAAGCTAATGAGCTGAAACAGATCCACAGACTTGGTGTTCACAATAGCCAGTGGGGGCCACATTAAAGACAGTGTATTTGCAGCTCTGCTCATCATACAGGAGACTCTCTTCAGTGCCCGCATGTGGATTTGACTCGGTCATGAACACAGCATATAAACAGAGCAATAATCAGAGAACTGTTTGGGGAGGGTTCTTTTAATCTGTGATTATAACACCAGATCAATGAGGATTCCTGCTCTGAGCTGTGTCAGTGATAAAAAAAGGAGGATTTACATCAAATATTCATTGCCAGCTTCCCCAGAGGATTCACCACCATAGACAACCACTGACTTTTATTCAACACAGAGCAGACTGAACAAAAGCACCAAGTGAATTCCCTGTAAAGATTCAGCTGCTCCAGATTTGATCTTGCATAAGGAAAATTGCAGTCTGCAGTAATTATCTACAAAGTGCTGTTTTATGTTTTGAGAAAACACAACTTTGAATAAAAAAAAATAGGGCTTTTCTTGGCATCCTCAGTTAAGAAGGCAAGCAAACAGCGTTTAAAGCGTGGTTGTCTGACAGTATTATGCAGTGAAAGCAGCCTCTTGAGACAAACTCGACCCTCTCGTCGGAAAATGTCTGGTCTTTGATTTTTCCCAAAGAATCGAGGCATTATTTAAAAGAACCAAAGTCTTTAAAGTGAACCAGCATAATAAATAATCAATCATTACTGTATTACTAAAGAGAAACTGTTTAAAAAAATGAAGCACCTAGAGAGGTAGATGTTCTTTGTTAGGTCTTCACTTGTTTGCAACTAGAAGCAGAAATAGTTTATGGTAAAAATAAGTGTTGCTTTTAGGGAGTGTAACATTATGCATTCATGAGGACATTTAATCATTAATTTCTTCATTATTTTAGACTCATTCAAGCATCAAACTACAACAGACAACATAATGATGCCCTATACTCTCCCAATTCCCAAAATAGAAAATTCAAGCAGGAACAAGAATTCATGTATGTGGTCATTTATTGCAAAGTAGAATTCAGAAAAGCAGGACAAGCACAGCAACGTGAGCCAGTTTAACCTTTTTAAATGTTTGATGGCATTTGCTTGAAAGTGAAAGCAGCAAGTACATAATTATCTGTCTAATTAAGCTGCCAAAACACAAGCACAGTGCCTGAGCACCTCTGAAACTGAGTGCACCATTCATTAGCATGTGCTATAAGCTTATTAATCATCTAACAGCCAATTAGCACACTGTTACCATTTGCAGTGGGTGTGTAAATAAATTCCTGGGTTAATTTCTTCCTCCAATAATAAAGGGAACATTATGAAAATAAGCTCTGTGACTATGTAAATGATCTATGTCGTTAATTGCATAGCAGCAATAGATGTTTGCCATGAACCGGGCTGGTGATGCAACAAATATTTCCCAGGCTGTTAGAGAAATTAAACGGGTAGCTGCTGATTCCCGGGAGGAATCCACAAGCTACAATAATGACATTTACCCAGCCTCTGGCACACTGATAATGACAATGTCGCTGCTTGGCAGCAGGCCAGTAGGAGGTAAGGACGATGGTGTGGGGCTGGCAATCATCTCTGAGAAAGACGGCACGGACACACACACACGTTTCAGCCACACTGGAGGAAAAACAGTGTGCTTTAAGGACTAAATCAGCCCTTGTATCACCCACAGGTTATTAATAATAATTGCTTTCTAATAAGGGCCACCCCATTAGCAAATTACCTCTCTACTGAAATGCAACCGCAGCAGAGCATGCTGTTATTGTAAATGGAATCAAATGGGATTCACTTGACCAAAATAACACACACACACAGACCCACACACACACAGACACACACACAGACATATGCACGTACACAGTAAATTCATAGAAAACAGCCGATGACCAATCACTGCTAATGGAATTAGATGCACAATGCATCATAGCTGTCAAAATAATGTCATCACTTACGCAGACATCAAACTGATGCTGAATCAGTGTGCAGCTGCAGATCAAAAGGGGGGGGGGGGGTATTGTTGTTGTTTTTCTTACAGGTACATATGTTTTGATGTGAGAGAAGCAAAAATCAGAATTGGCTCTGTTTGCTTTTGTTTGAACTCCACCACACAAACACCCAACCCCCACCCACCCCACCCTCCATGTTCTTGCCTTGTGATAAATGCTTCAAGCTGGTCTTAACCATGCGTGTGACAGAGGAGGAAATGGAGACCGGTGCAGACAGACAGGATGAATGGAGCATTTACTTCGGGTGGCTTCCATAAAACAGCCTGCCATGCAATACTACCCCTGTACTGCTGACAGTTTCTTGCTACTGACTGTGCAGCTCAAGCGCTTTAGCAAATACACTCAGCATGGCCGAGTGGATAAAGTTAGGCTTCACTAATGCCAACAAAATTCAGAGCATGGATAGATCCTCCTTGAAACCAAGAACATGCAACCTGTGAACTTTCCATCATGACTACTGACAGTTTTTATCATGTGCTTTCATGGTTATAAAAGGATGAACCTGGTTGATATTATGAAGGAATTCTATTTAGCGCTCATGTAAGTGAATGTTCTGAGTTAGTGTTGAATATCAGCGGCTTTGCCTTAAACTCTCAGTGCAGCCAATTCCTTCCTCCTTTACTGCCCCATCAATTAACACACGCTTAATACCAGGCCTCCTAGAGCCAGCCAAAACTTTCTCAGCCCTGTCATCTGCCGTTGGAACAATTGCTTAATAAAACACCCGACTCGAAGGAGCACTTACCAGGGTCCAATCTTCTGGAATCAATAACAACGGGCAGGCTATATTGTTTCAAACAAGGAAACAGTGGGAGATGCGAGAGAGAGAGAGGGAGAGAAATGGGAGGTGGGTCAATACAAGTGCTCAGGTTTAAGAGATGCTGGCTCAGCCATAAAAACAAAACAACCTATGCCCTGAAGTGCTGCTGTTCTCTGACATGGATATAAGCCCCACTTCCTGGGCAGAGAGTCTGTTGTTGAACTCTGAGAGAGGACATGGCCTATCATCAGGGCTCTCCGCAACTATGAGAAAAGTCATGAGATTTAACCTCTGAAAAGTAACACTACAGCTAAAGGGCAGCCGCCTGAAGGGAGACGTGGTGTGACTGTCTGCAGCTTTTGTCACCAGCACTGTGGGACACTGTCAGGAGTGGCAGCAGCCATGTCATTTAGGGTCAGGGAAAAAAATCATTTTCCTCGTGATAATTCTTCAGGAGCTGTCCATCAAAGTTGATGAAAATTCAAATTGCACTGCTCGCAGATGATTAGAAAGGCATTTGCCATTCGCACAACACAAATGTCACTGTCTTGCTAGCATAACAATGACAAGGCAGAGCCACCCGACTGAGCTAATGGAGAGCATTTTTCTAGTAAGTGAAGCTGTTGCCTCCCTGGGGCCTGTCAATGTCAGAGCTGCATGGATCGCATCATTTCCTGTGCCAGCAGGATGAGCTGGCTGGAGACACCACAAGGCATCGATCTGTCTGTAATCACACAAGCAGTTTTGGCTTCAGAAAAACTTCATCCTGAAGTGCTTAGCTTTGAGGATGGGATCCAATTTCTTTGCAGGGACTGAAGGAAGGAAAGAGATATGGTGTCAGGGATCTTTACTACAGGCCTGAAACAGAAGAGCAGACAGATATTGACAGCATGCTGTCTATCATCGTCAATGGAGACCTAATTCTGCCCCTGCACGAACCAGTGGAAACACTTATGTGTAACTACACCAGCGCTGCATCTTTTAGCACACAATCCAATAACGAATCCACACAGCTTCTAGGTTGGATAAATTGAGTGCTGTACCTGGTGCTGAATGTGTCATAGCTCTTCTCAAGGCAGAATTAGAAAAAGATGCTAACTGACAAATAAAATTACTGCCATGTTTTCAGAAACTGTCATTTTTCCAACGAGAATTAAAAAGTGTTTGTGTAGCAGAATGATTCTGTCTCATGTTTTTTTCTGTGGGAAAAATTGAGACAACATGGCAGACATTTATGATCAGGTTGATTTGAATAATCTCTATTTTAGGTGCAGCAGAGGTGGCTTTTGACTAACAGTAAATGGCTGAGTGATCACACCTGCATCTTTGGATGGGGACAGTAAGCCTCAACAGACAGAAAAGGGATAAAATGAGAGTGTGAGGAAGCAGGTGAAGAGGAGGTGTGAACTGTAGCATCCTCCCTGGAGGAGTGTGATCATTTCTGCCTCTCATCTCACTTCTCTTTGATGTATTTACATGAAAGTATCACCAAGTCAGACTCAGAGTCTCCAGATGAAGGTTTACAAGTCTGAAAACTGATGTGCTGCAAAAGAGAATTTCTTGTTTTACATCACATCATTGTCAGAATCATGTCAGTGATACAACAAAATATCTGTGCATGAAGAATGATCATCATAGAGAATTACACTTGAACAGTCAAAAAGATTAATAACATCTTAGGTTTGCAATAGTCAAATAAATACTTCTAAATGTATTTCAGTCAGCTGTGTTTGCATGAAAACACGGGGAAACAAAGTGAGCCTGTAAAACCATGAGGATGATGAGTCTGACAGCATATTCACTCCGCTGCCTCAACGTATGGTGCAGGAGCAGATGTGCAGGGGACCAGCTGCCTGCAGACAGACAGAGCGAGAGCTGTCTGCTGCTCCGTGGCTGCTATGAACTAGCACACTATGACTTCTTACAGCTTACAGCACGCTACCTGCATACCCCCCCCCCCCCCAGTTGCCATGGTAATGGAGACTGGCGTAAGTAGCGATGGGCCAACCACAGACATCAGAGCAGCTGTTAAGCAGAAACATCAGACGACTGCTGGTGGAGGTGATTTATTAAACCTGCGCTCAAAGTCTATCTGAACCATAACAAGCCTATAAGCATGCAACGGATCAAAGACATTAAACTGGTTGAGGGAGCCCTCTCCCTCTTCATTACAGTGTACATATTACATTCCACCATGCGTGGAAAGCTGAAGGAAAGGACACACTGAATAAAAAACTGAATAAAAGACACTGAAGTGTCCTCAAAAATCAAGCTCGCCATCTTATTTGGAGCATATATTTATGCACAGCGAGCCATAATTTGCTCCTAAATAATTGACTCTTCCAGTGTTAAAATCTCAGGAGACCTTTTTTCTGTTTATTTGCTGAATGGCCTTTGCTTCATGTGCACCATATTAGCCTCTCAGAAATGTCTTGTCAGGCACGCCAGGCTGTAAAGACTCTTTTCCGCAACACCTTTCCCTGAATAATAACCTTCAACTAACCTTTAAACCTTAGTGAATAATTCCAATCCTATTTTCATATCAATGGCTGACTCAAGCCAGGCAATTATCTTTTATCCGCATATTTTGCTGTCAGAGGAGAGAATAATAAAGTTTTCCCTTGTGTGGAGCTGGAGGAGAAAGAGAAGAGAGGGAGCCAAAAAGCAGAGCAAGATACTGGAGATGCTATCTAAAGACATTAATGCAGCAATGAATTATTCAGTAATGACTACAAGATCTGTCACAAAAAAAAAGCCCTGCTAACATCTGCACAGTGTTCTGAGGGGGCTGAGCAGAGCAGGGCATTGACGCCAGAACGCCTCTGAAGATAAACATGACAAATTGGCAGATCATCTGTTCAATTAGGGTTGCAGAGCAGGTGTGCTGGTGAGGTGGCTGTGCCACAGGATGACACAGTTACCAAGCCAAACCAGAGGCATGATGGGAATACCTTGTTTGTGTGACAGTGATTTAAAGCGATACACCAGAAGGATACCCCACGAAAATAAAATAGGATATTCCCCTTGGTACTCATTAAAATTCGACTGCAGACGGCACCCTGCCCCTCTCCCCCTCTGTTTCATCGCTTCATCCTTCTGCTTTGGCGCCTCAGCTGCCTGACTGGACCTTCCAGGATCATTTCTTATTAATTCATAAAACATACTGCCCTGGTGATTGGATTGAAGAGAGCAGTGGAGCTGCAAAGCACAAGATATGGAAAAATATCACACATTTTGGCGAACATGCAGGCAGGGAGGCAGGTTCGGGGGTGTGGGGTGTGGGGAGGAGAGAGAAGAATAAGTGGTGAACAGGGAATGGGCTGCATGTGTGAGAGATGATGCTAGGAGGAGGAGGGGGATGTAATGGGGGGCTAGGAGGGAGAGGAGGAGTATAGCGAGAGGAGGAGAGATGGGGATGGGGGGTTTGCAAGCAAGAAACATGTTTTGAAATATTAATCCGTGGTTCTGGCCGTGGGCTGGTGCATAGAGATGAAAAAACGCAGGGGAAACCTTTGAAGCGAGGGAATGTTCCTTGAATTTGTGAAGCGGGCGGTGCACAGACGGCCATGTTGGCCGAGAACAACTGGGGCAGGTGTGATGTCTCTGAGAGCCCTCATCTCCACTCTGTACCATAAGGCTTATTGGTGCAGTGTGTTTAGAGTGCTCCCTTTTCCCAGCCCTGACACAAATGAGATGAGTGTGGTACAGTCCTTAATCCCCAGTGCCTTGTAAAGCCTTTGAAAGGAATACTTACTGCGGCATAAACTATCGCTCACAGTCTTAAAGTAAGCGCAAATCTTGTGCTTTGAGAGAGAGACAACTTCCTTCACCCAACATCCACCGTCTAGCTTCCTCACATTACGGTGGAAAGGAAAACTGCATTACAGGGTACCTCAGGATCTTACTGAACCTTAATGACCTGCTGAAGCCTCGCTAACAGATCCAATGCTTTGTTATGGCTGTGCTGTGTGCCTGTTTTAACCACTGCCCACTTAGCCAAAGCTCTGTGTAACTGGGTGGCTAGCTGCATGTTCTCTTAGCCATTTCTCAGTGGTATCAAACATGCTTTCACAATATGCACAATGCAAACATTCCCTCATCTCTACACAGAGCTATACAGGAGCCACAACCACAACAAATAACACGAAGATGCCTGAAAAAAGTGATGGCTCATTAAACATGAGCAGAAAAAAACTCATTTAGGTGGATAACTTAATATGCAGTCCTTGAATTTACTACACCAAACACATCTGCTATGAAGACAATACATTAAAACATTTTTAAAAAATCACATTGGGAAAAGTCATCATCATTAAAGCATACTCAGGCTAAGTATCTGAGATGAATTATGCTCCCTGCATCAAAAGACAGAAGGAATAACATTGAGTGTGTCCTTTTTTCTTCTGTTCTCCCGCAGCACCCTGCTGGGAAACTTGAAATTAGCCTCAGTCTGGCTATTCCCCGCTAATAACAATGATAAAGTTTTTTTCTTCCTAATTATGCAAAGAACTCTCAATTAGCATAACTCGTCCTCTGTGTCAGTACAAACAGTCGAGCGCCCCGCGGGCCCATGATGGTTCCATTCTTTCTT
Source organism: Atherinomorus stipes (assembly GCA_023101725.1). Taxonomy (NCBI): domain Eukaryota; kingdom Metazoa; phylum Chordata; class Actinopteri; order Atheriniformes; family Atherinidae; genus Atherinomorus; species Atherinomorus stipes. The sequence goes on along the minus strand of JALJCO010012252.1, from coordinate 159,619 downwards.
TTTTTTCTCATCTCTTTTCTTCTCTGACTTCCTCTAGTGAGCTAATGAAGATGTATGTTGATAAAGATAGCTGTGCAGGTGTAAAGGAGCCAATGCAGGAGGGAGATGGTGTGTTTAATATGCTGCCCTCTGCAGGTCTCCCATAGGGGCTGCAGCAGTCTGAAAGCAGGCCTCCAGCCTCAGAGGAGAGGCAGCAGTGGCACACATACTCCCTCTCACACAGCCTCCAGCAAAGATTAAAGATGTATGTTTAGGGCAGATCAAATAGAATGCAGAATCAACAAGCCTACAGAGAGAAAACAACACATTAAAAAAGATTTGAAATAAAACCATACGTATCTCATGCTCGAGGCTTTGTCTGAGCCTGGAGTCACTGCCGCTGACAATGTCCATCAAGCTTGCAGTCATCAAAAGAAAGAGACGTTGTGAAAACCATGAACCAGAGCTGCTGGTTGTGATTTATGCATTTTAAGGACAATATTGCCCTGAGGGGGAATCAATGAAAGATGCTGCTGATGTGGAATACTCCTTGTGTAACTGAATAATGGGAGTGTGCAGCCACTCGGAGATGGCAATCAGGCTTTACAGAGACACACAAGTGACCTCTGGGACTTAGAGGTGTTGTATACAGGTTTTTAAGATGCACGGGAGAGTGAAGAGAATGTGATGCATTAAAAGCTGAGTGAACACAAGCGGGGAAGTGTGTATTATGTACCACTGAGTGCTGATGAAAGTGCCTGTAAGTCCTTAAGGGTTTGGCAGTAAACACTACAAACAGACAATCCCCAGAGAGCACCATCAGCGCCCTCCCTCCCCCCTTTTCCTCCTTGTTGTGTCTATGACAAAGTGTTCTCTGAGAGGGAACACCATTAAGACCACACTGAGGGTGGGGAAACAGCATTTCCTTTAAAAAAGTCTAACCAGATGCCAGCAACCCTAGAATAGATCCGCAGTTATTGCTGACTTGTGGTCTATCAAGTATCGTCAACACTGAGAAAAGTCACAGCTGAAGGTGTGAAGTAGACACCCCGCCACCATATGACACAGTGATATCCAATCACCGACCACCATTTTGACACATCAGCAGCACTCCAGGGGGGCCTGTGTCGACTCAAGTGTCCACATTTCTGCTCAGTTGGTGCTGGGCCTGGAGAAACACACACCACGTACACACACAGGCATGTAAAGATGCCCAGGGTGGAGCACTGCTTTCTGTGACAAGTGGAGATAAAAGGTCACGTAATGCTGTCAGATTAGACGCTGCTTTGGGTCCAGCCTTCTCAGAGATCGGCCAGACACATTAGAGGGACATGTTTTCCCATCGCCTCATTTGAGGTGTTCTTGTGAGCCTCGTGAAATCCTCTTCCCCTCCTCACACTTCCACTGCCTCAGGCACTCTGAGAAGGAAAGAGGCGAGAGTGAGAAAGAGAGAGAGAAAGAGTGTGTGTGTGAAAGAGAGGATTTCACAAATGCCTTCATCATTTAAACGGCTGTGCTGTCGCTGGAGCGCAGCATGAATAATTCAGCGAGACTGCTCCTTCTTCAAACAGACAAATAGAACAGGATTACGCCCCCACAAAAACAAACGGTAAACACCACAATCAAAACAACAGAATTAATTAGGTAATTAGGGAGACAAAATAAATGTGAAATAATGATAAACTCTTCTGAGACCACAGCTGTAACTCTGTTACAGTATGCAAATATGCAGATTCAAGAGTTCAGAATACATTTACACAATCAGTGGATTGTTTGGAATGAATGGCACATGCATTTTCAACAATAAAGATTCACCTTCATCATACGTATGTACGCTAAGGAGGACTTAAAGACATACATTTGCAACACAGCCCTGTAAAAATATATATGAGAGCAGTCAGTCACTGGTGATGAATATTCGGTTTTTAAAAGGGCATCAGCAACATTGCTTAGTTGTTTTTAAAAAATTTCTTTCAGAATTTCTTTGTGCGCAAAGTGATGCCACTGAGCACAAGGAAAAACAGATGTGGTACTTACATAATTGAAGAATGAACAGCAATCCAGCTCAAGGATTTGTAGCTCATTTGCAGTCACGAGTTAAGAAGGCCTTTATCTGCTTCTCATTCCAGCTGGAGTATTTCAGCGCTCCATAGCCGATTAAAAGTGTAAGCAAAGAGAATCCTTGTCATCTCTGAGAAATCCAACCACGAACAAGAAGAGACAAAAGTGTGCAGAGGAACTGGCCTGCAGAGAATTTTGTTTGCCTTGTGACCCAGAAAGGTCAGGGCTAAACTTTCTGCCTGTGGCAATTAATGTCTTTGACTTATGCAAAGGAAGTGCACTTGACATCTTCGGGTTTCATTGAGTGACAGAGTCTGGTGTGAGGGGCTTAGGTAAATACGAACGATCCATTTCAAGCAATATTTAAATCACATTCCCAAATTGCAGCTCTCGAACGGCAGTTTAGAGCGGGACGAGGAGGTTGAGGCGTAATGACAGCTTCTCTGAGGTTTATTGAAAGCGATGAATGCTCAGAGGAGGGGATTGCTCACAGTGAATTCATGAATTTGAAAGAGATTATTTAAGCACAGATCAATTTGAAAGTCCTACAACTCAATACTGATGCAATGTTTCAAGGGCAGAAAAAAATACTAAGTACCACCAAGTGAAAAAAGGCATCCTTTTAACATCCAGAAAAGCCCTTTTGCAGCTGGATAAAATTAGCTCTCTAAATCTGATAATGCTTCTGTCCAAACCAATTTCATCAGCAATATCAGGGCAAGGGAAACACCACATGAGAGATGCTGTACTGATGTACTGTTCGCTCTAATCTACCCACTATACAGTACAGCACTGTATATGGAGCAGCAGCTTGTAATAATGGAGGAGTTAAGAGGATAAAAAACAAGTCTTAATGTGGACCAAAGCAGTAGGGGTCATAAGATACAGAACCATCAGTTGCTGTTGTGCTTTAGAGTGAGAACAAATTTACTGCCAAACTGCCTCTAAACTGCTGGGACTAACTATATTAGCCACGACTGAATACAAACCCCTGAAGACAACATTAAAGCCTAAGACACACTGAGATACAGCGGTGCTATCAAAGGACTGCAGAAACAGATCCCCTGTGTCAGAGGAAAGAAAAGAAAATATATCACTAATAAATGAACATGAGATACAAAGAAAAAAGGCAAATCTAGGACAAAAAGAACGTGGTGCGCATCTTTCTTCGCAAGTCAAATGGAATAGTGAATGAGGAGCCACGGCTGCTGTCCTGCAGGGGCAGGGCGGCTGTTTTTCTACTGCGGCACATCCCCGTCTATGCCAGCACTCATTTACTGATCTCATTAATATCCCTACTCTGAGGAGGAGAGAGACAGCAGCCGTGAAACAGCTTCCCCCATCTCCTCCTCCTCCCTCCTGCATCCTCCATGTGCTTGCTCCATTGGGTCCCCCTCCCTCGCCTCTCATCTCCGCCTCTCTGTAGTTCAGTAATTGGGCTCAGCTCATTGTTATTCAAAACCCTGTAGAACCAATTAGCAGCAGACCTCCTGACCCTGGCTTGCTATGTAATGGTGCAAGCTAAAGACTCTAAGTGAGGAAGCCAAGAGCAAAGGTTTTAAATTCCTTTAGTTCCTGATTAATAATCCTGTCAGGGCGATCAGAGACATTAAAGAGAAACTCTGGTTCAGCTCCTGCTTTTATGGCGTCTCCCTCATTTCTAGGCTGTCCATTAAAGCTTAATGATGCCGGGGGTCGCTCTCTCTCCTCTGTCTTGTCAGATAAATGTACAGTTAACAGGATAATGAGGAATTCTGATCCTCAAGCAATCTGGGACAGAGGAGCCCTGTGACCTCGCAGGGAGGAAGTAGGGCAGCAGGGGAGGATGAAGGGAGAGCAGCTGGGACAGCAGAGGCAGTGGTGGCATGGATGGTGGACGAGATGTCCAGCTGCCCTGGAGGATAGAGATGAAAGCGGCAGGGTGGACAGAACCTGGGGTGGAAGGCAGAGATGAGAGAGATGCTGATAACACATTCATGCAACATTGATGAGCAGAGTGAAGGTAAGGGAAGAGCGCCGGTGAAGGCTGCCGAGGCAGTCTGCTGCTGCAAGTGATTTGTTTAGCAGGGGCATGAGAGTCCAGCTGTGCCAGTGCAACACTGGTTTGATGTAGAGGAAATAATAGCAAAACAAAAACTATGCAGGAAGTTCTTTTTTTTTTTTTCTTACTCTTGTTTAAGTAAACTTTTATACGAGAATAAACCTTTTCATATTTTATGCTTGTTCAGACTCGTCTTAAAATGGATTCAGTCAATCTTTTCCTTTATATATCTGCACAGTAACAAGCAAAAACAAGTGTGTATGGCAAATCATCAAGCTTTGAAAAATTTACAGTCTATTTACAAAAGTAATCAGACTTGTATTTGGGTAAAGCAACTTCGGCAGCAATGGCACATCATCCATCCATCTTCTATTTTCCAAGACAGGGCCACATACACACACAATGGTCCGAAGTTGTTCAGGTATCTTTTTTTTGTTTTTGGTATATAAAGTCCACATTTCATAGTGAGAAAGAACCTCTATTTTTACTGTTCAGGCTTGACAGGTGGAATGCTGCACTGAGCTTCTTCCATCCTCAGAAAAGTCAAATCCAGAGCCATATATAGACAAATATACAATATGCTATCTTAATGTTGTCCAGCTATTTTATTTAGACACACTGGGCTTCAGTGAAATTGTAGAAGCTGCAGGGACCATTGATAGAGTTGCAAAGTACCAGAGCTCATTTGCAATAATCATAACACCAAATCTAAACAAGTTGCACATGTCAGCCTTTGATTTTCAATTATTTAACAAAAGACTCCAAATATATTTTATTCTCTTGTTACTGAAGAGTATTATTTTTAGAATGTCATGAAAAAAATTGAAGATAACTCAGATGCCTCAAAAAAATTAGGACATTTTGACAAGATAAACAATGTTCTATATGCACTGTATATCTATTAACTAATTATTTTTGCTTAACAGAGCTACGTGTCACATGCTAACACTACATTCAGATACAAAACAACTCTCCAAGACATAAAGGGGCTTTAGTTGAAGACACTTCAACTTGTATGTGAAAGATGGATCTCACAGTGAAGAAAAGAATGATCCCCCATCTTCACACAGGTTAAAAGATTTAGTGTGTTTGGCCTCTTGTTTTGTTCTACAGCCAACAATTTTTAATGTTTTGGGTCAGTTTCATGGCACTCATCAAAAATCTGTCTGCGCCAGAAAAAGCAGAGTATTTTGCAGCCAAAGCTACAAACAGAGTGTAGACAGTAAAAACCTAAACTAATCAGGTGAATGCAAATATGACTCCAGATGAATGGTAGCACTTCTTTGTGCCTTATAGAGAAAATTAGCGATGTTATATCAAGTATCAGTTATGTGTGTGAAACTTCTTTTTTCTACTAAACTTTGTCAAATCAGTTTGCTTGATATTAACAAAGGAGACAAAGGTAAAAGGTCCAAAGGTACAACTCACAGACAGACCTAAGATTAATCAGTCTCATGACAAAAACACAGATGCAGATAGTGTATCAAACTGTAGATATGATATCAAACTCCTCTAAAATCCTTTGGCAAACGCCTAATCACATCCAGATCTACTTTTAACCCCAAATGTATCAATTGTAAGCCTGTTGGATGCCTCTTAAGCTGTTAGTATCAGTGTTATGGAGCAATAATTGTATCAAATCCTCACAAGGCACAGGGCCAACACTTGCAAATCTGTCCATATAAGGGCTTGACTTCACTTGCTTGTGAATCAACAATTATGATTTTTGAACCAAGACGACACCTGTTTTCTGAAACCTGTTTGGAGGCAATGTTGTGTTTGCATTTCTCGTGCTGAAGTGCTTATTTGGTACAGTTTTCTGGCTTGGTGTTTTGGGAGGATTCACATCCGATGCTGTAAACACCGGCAGCTTCAAGCCCTCTGACACTGATACATCGCCTCCCAGGCTGCTATAAATCCTTTTACAACAAACTCCATAAAGCTTTTTGGTGCCTAAATATTTATGGTTGCCTGAGTTTCCCTTGAGGGTTGTTTTCTTTCAAAGTACCAACAGTACTAAGTCATGTGGAGCGACTCTAGACATCTTATCAGGGAGTCAGGGTAAGAGGCCCTGGTGGTCTGGCCATCTCCACTTGAGGAGGAACACACAGGGAGGAAGGACCTGAGTGCTTCTCCCTCCGTCACTTCTCTTCCCTGGCCTTTTCTGTTAGTGGATTCAATTGACCTGCCAAACAAACATACCGCTGTGTGACCTCTGCACACCAGACAGAGAAACAAACAAACTTTATCGTGTCAAAACCACCAAGCCCGCCTCTGTCAGGGACCACAAAGCAGTCAATGTAAGACAAACAAGTTAGAAATATCAATGGGCACAATACACTAGCAGACATGACGGTGTGTAACCTGACCTGCTTGCTGCGTGACTCGTGGATCAGAGGGCCAGACTGCAGTGTGTGCCATCAATGTGTGGGTTAAGCGATGGCTGGGGAGTAAATACAGGTGTATGGTGAGGAAATCTAATGGTTGTGTGTCTTCCTGAGATGTGTAACCACTGTGTTACTGTCAGCTCCTGAACACAGTGGCTCCTTGAAACAAGTGTCTCTAAAAAAGCAGCAGCAGGCCTGATGAGTCCTCAAGCATCCTCCCAGTGCTGTGATTACTGACGTTTACCCTCTTTAATATGTGTAATTCCCATTTTCTCTGATTCATGAGTAAGGGCCCTCAGGGGGGACCACACTAAGTGGCAGTCTGCCAAAGCTCTCTTGTTGGAAAGCCTCTAAGTCACTTCCCCCTCAGCAGTTAGATACAGCACCATAGCTTCAGGTTGTCTCATCTTCCTTTATTATTGTTATTTGCATCTTGGAGCACTGATGATAGCTTGTCTATACAATGTTAATCTGCTCCACAAGCAGGTGCGAAACATATTTGGTTCATGATACGCACTCATAAAAGGAACCGAAAAATAGTAACATGATATTTGACCAGAACAAGGTGCACGTGTCACAAATTACTACTCATCTAAATTTTGAGTCGAGCTCATATAATGACCACTGCTTAGCCATTGAAGTTCTACAACATGTATTTCCCTAATCTATTTTCCAATACAGTCATATATAGAGACTTCAGGTCATAACAAAGGACCTAAAGTCTCAAATCCTATAAAGCGCACAAGACACATAATACTTATGTCTCTTAAACGCATTGTCTCATATCCATACAGTTGTTCAGAATCACCTCACAGTTTTTCAGCTCTCATGTAATATGAGGATGTTAAATGATCAGGTGTGTGTGTGTGTTTTTTTAACCACGCCTTCTGTTTTTAACACCTACTGATTATAAGCCACAAAATAGCCTGTTTCCTAAATCAGACTGGTTGAAAATATCAACACACAAGTGACAAAAAGTTGTTTTCAAGATATTTCCAGCATCGGCTATTTTAAGAGAAAGTCAGTGATCAGTCAATATAATATCTGATTTCTCCCATAAGGTGGCAAAAGGCTCTCTTTGTCTTAATCAACAGTGAGAATGTGAGAGGTTGTGGTTTCATTTTAATGTCAAGTTAGAGTATTCTTTTCATCTCATGGTTACAGAATGTGCTATGGGCCAAAACACAGAAGCCTCACTGTTGGAGAACAGCTACATGATGACAGACCCACCAAGAATGTTACCCTGACCGCCACATGTAATATAGCACCAGAGTTCCCTTATTAAGGAGTGAAATAATTTCCACCAAAGTGGTTGGTGGTGCTGACAGCTCAGATTAATGCTCTCTGTAAAACAGCCAGAATAACAACTGCTCCTGCACGCATCTTGAAAACCAGTACGTTTGGCTGAGGGAAGCCTGCCAGCTCTACAAATTCATGCATATTTGGGTCTGTGAACATCTGCCAGCGCAAATAATTTATGCTGTTCTCTCAGCTAAGGGGCAATGAATCCCTTCTGAAAAGTTTTCTCCAACTTCTGCAGTAAGCTGACGCTCCCCCGCCCGCCTCGCCTCCTCTCCCTAGTGTGAAGTGGTGCAGACACACGCTCCAACCACAGACCAGGCTGAATGAGGAGCGTCCCGAGGCGTGTGGGAAAGTCCCAGGCACCACTTCAGTCGACTAAGAGCCAACTGTTTCCTGTCCTTCCTCGGGCCTCAGGGTTTGAATGCACTGTCAAGGCCATATCCACAACATCCTCCTCAATGGAGCCTTGCCTTGGGTGGGATCTCTACAGCAGCCAGAGACTAACAGCAGATACAGTATCTGCATGCACGCCTCACTGTTGGGGCCCAGTGGACGTGTTTCTCCACTGAAGCGATAAATATCTCATGATAACGTGGAGGTGGATCAAAACATTTGAGCTCGCTCACTCTACGGCACTTCCAACAGCTTTGTTGTTGAGTTCCAACACAATGGTATCAGGTGATTAAACATCCGACGGGAGTCGTTTTTATATTCAGAACGCCACCACCACCACCAGATGGCATATTAATCATTAATTGATTCTCTGTTATTTTTGTTTGATGTACAGCACAAAATTCTGGGCTAATTTCGCTTCACCATGTGCTGCTCAGCGATGATAGACTATTCATGAGCATAGAGGAAACCCAACATTTTCCTCTAAAATTATTATAATACACTCTTCTCTTTCTCCACTTTCAACGAACCCAGTTAGACAAGCAGCCAGCTTATACTCCATCACATCAATTTGCAAATTAGATAACAGCCATCCAAACATTTGTGTTATTGTACACGTAACAAGTAACTATAAAGTATTAAAAAAAAAGAACCAAAAAGAAAATAAAGAAACTAGTCATTTAATAAACTAACATTTACATGAGTGGAAATATGTGGGAGAAAAACCTACAACAAACTCTGCATCCACACTGCCAAATGTGTGTGTTTTCCAAATATACGTATGTGTCAGACGCTCCTCTTCACTCCTGATTACTCCTCTCGTCTTCGCTCTTTCCCACTCCAAACCAGTCTTGGACTCTCCTTCAGCAGACTGGCAGGAGGTCAGCACCAGGCCAATCCTGAGCAGCCCCAGAAGGGAGCAGCTGTCAACAAGCCACATGGATAGTTTGAGCACTGAGGGCAAAGCTGTGGCATGTTGAGGTCAGAAGAAATCACTCAGCCTGTAACTGACCGACAGCACAGTTGGAGAAGATGTAACTGTCATGGTTTGGGCCTCCTAATGAGATAATACCATTACACTTACAAAAATCTGAAGCATGATTTAAAAAAAAACAAACTGTGAAAGCAGTTTTGCATCAGTATAAAGTCAGATTCTTAGACTGTATCCAGAATTTCTTTTTTTTTTTTTAATGGAAGTTGGTAAGTTTCCAGGTGATTAGAGAGTCATGAAAATGAGATTTAAATAGGAGATTATTGACGTTTTTAAAGAGTAAAAAAGGATAAAACATTTGATGCCTCCCAAATTAAATGAATTGTTGCCTTTTTTTCATTATTAAGCCAATAAAATAGTCAGTCATCAGTCAGTCATTTTCTGTACCGCTTATCCTGTTCAGGGTCGCGGGGGTTGCTGGAGCCTATCCCAGCTATTATCAGGCGAGAGGCGGGGTACACCCTGGACAGGTCGCCAGTCTGTCGCAGGGCCAACACAGAGAGACAGACAACCATTCACACTCACATTCATACCTAGGGGCAATTTAGAGTGATCAATTAACCTAGCATGCATGTCTTTGGACTGTGGGAGGAAGCCGGAGTACCCGGAGAGAACCCACGCATACACGGGGAGAACATGCAAACTCCACACAGGAAGGCCACGGTTGGAATTGTTCGAACCCCCTCCCCAGCCGGGAATTGAACCAGTGACCTTCTTATTGTGAGGCTGCGGTGCTAACCACCACACCACCACACCACCGTGCAGCCAATAAAATAATTAAACAAAAATCTAAAACTATAAATATAACTATAAATATAAAAAAAAATCCCCTGACTTAAAATTTGCATCATCAGTCTTAGATATCAGCTTGTTGTAATCTTTGACTACACTTGAAACAAATTCTCTGGATTTTATTTAAATTTTTCCAGACAAATGGGCATTGTTTGAAATTATTTCAAATTCATGACACATAAGATGCTCAATGGCAGTAAAACCAAGTCCAAACCATAACACTTCTGCCACCATGCTTCACAGTTGTGATGAAACTCTATCTATTTTGAACTATACCAAAAAATTACAAGTTTTACTGCAGCCAAGTAACCCTGTCTTTGATTCATGTGTCAGGTTTGTATCATTCCAGTAAGCCTAGTCTTTTCCTGTACACTTTATAGTCTTTCTAGCAAGCAATGACTTTTTCCTGGCACAAGTCCTGTGCAAGTCAGGTTTGTTTAATCCCCCTCTGATTGCAGACACATGCACTCTGACACCAACAGCTGCAAAAGTTACCTCCAGATCTTGAGATGAAATTTTATGGTTTCTGTTTGGGTCTAATTGTCTGTAAAGTCAGGTGAATTTGCTGACCAGACAAACTGGGAATCATCTGAAAAACAGCCTTTTTGCACATACTTTTTTTTTTAGTTTATATCAAACAATCTGTTGATCCTTTAAATCTCTTACCAGGCTCATACAGCTGTTTATCCAAAGCCTTTAGAAAGCTCTTTAGAGTTTACCATAATGACACAATAGAGCAAAGAGAACAAGAAAACCCTTCAGAGATATTCAACTTTCACCAGGATCTTATCATTGGGGCAAAATCTGATTCATGTTCATGAATCTGGAGGTCTGATCAAACTTTACTTGCTCAAATATGTTAAAGAAAAGAAAAGAAAAGAAAAGAAAAGAAAAGAAAAGAAAAGAAAAGAAAAGAAAAGAAAAGAAAAGAAGAAAAAGAAAAGAAAAGAAAAAAAAAAGAACTGTCTATCTAAGAACATTAAGCACTTATAATGCATCATGTTAAGAATATTTTAGGAACATAATGGATTTAATTTGAGATCCTGACTTTAGGATAAACCAAAATTCATGTCATTAGGAGTCCTAATGTTGTGTTGTGCTTCACATGTTGTGCTGTTAGTGTTCGCTCTGCTTTATACCAAAACTATCCATCCTGCTTGATGTAATGTATCCTATTTACTTTTCACATGACTGTACCGTGGCTAAAACCAGTGAAGATTAAGCAGAGTCCTGCAATCAGTTCAACCCACAGAGCTGTTATAATATTCTATTCTGTACTAGAAATGTGTCATTAATTAATCTCTGTGGTTATTTTACAGGTTTTGGTTCGAGGTGTGTTTTACTGAAAAGTGTTTTGAATATAATTTACACTCAGATAGATGACATGGACCAGTTGATCTTGCTAAAACAGCTTTTTAATCAAAAACTAAACACAGCAACAAGGAAACATCAGCAAAAAGTAATAAGAATCCAGGATTTAATGCAAAACTGTTGCATCAAACAAACATTTTAGCCAGGTGTTTCTAAGAAGCTGGCAACTGTAAGTGGCTCCAGTTTCCTCTGCTCTTCTCTGACTAACTTCACAGCCAAGTCTGCCCTCTGCAGGCTGAGTGAACATGTATCTTTGTTTTAATGAAATCTGCTTCATGTCTATAATAGTTTGCCATCATCTAAATGCTAAAGTACATCCACAATTTAGAGAAAGCAGAGGATAATCAAAAATGGAAAAAAAAAATCTACATCCACAATTTATTGGGGGACTTTTCAATCAAATGTTCATACCTTCCCTTGTTATTACACTTATTAACAACATTCAAATTCCTCCAAGAGGTGATGTATTTAGAAAAATTACACAACACTGTGGTTATCCACTAATTTGGAAAATACCTGAAGAGTAAAAATAATTTATAATCCTGTTAGTTATTACAATTTGTAGTGTTTTTTATGAGGCTTTAGCTCTTTATTTTTTTCTATTAAATGTCACCATTCATAATTTCAATAAGGGAATTACTTGTTTTGCATTATCAGAAACAGGAAGAAGCACCCTGAGAGATTCGGCTGCGTAGTTTCTCGGCAGTGATCTGCAAGGCATCCATCTCTGCCTTCATAGTGTCAAAAGTTAAATGGCACCTCCACCCTCAATTCATCATGGAGGGAATGGTGTCTAAAATGGCTTATCAAAAAATCTGAATTAACATAGAGACAAATCTACAGTGAAGAGGTGCAATCGTACCCAGACACTCAGGCGTGGATCAAAGCAGTGTGGAGGCACAGGGGAGTAGCAGATGAAAGAGGAACACATTAAGCTGTTTACTGTGGTGACATGAAAAGGTGTTTTAGCTCAGTATTCTGCCTAATGAGGGAGAGAGACACAGAGGGTTATCTTTTTAGATATTCGGAGCTGTCAGTTCACAGCGTTTTACATCCCTGTTCAACATCAAAAGAAAACTCCATTTTCTGCCAAGGTGATGTGTAATATGGGGAAGTCCCTGTAGATTAAATTAACATGTAACTATTTCTCTGTAGGGCTTATTTGCCACTAACGAGATGAGGTGAGTCTTAACACTTTTGCCATTCTGTTGCTTTATATTGACCAAAAGACAATTTGAATTCCCTACACCAACACCAGCAAAGTGGTTCAGATGCAACAAGTTGAGATTTAAAATTTGTTTCATCCCATTCTTAATTTGTAGACGTGTAAGTTCTACCAGAGTTTTCAGTATATCTTAAGAGGGTAAGTTCATGGCTCTAAACTGCCTTCATGGGAGCAAAAGAATTGATTTTATACTGTTGCTGCTGGTGTACAAGGCACTGAATGCTTCCTGTCATAAATACAGTATGTATCTGATCTGGTGACCCGAACCACCGAGACCTTTAAGATCCTTTAGGTCAAGTCTGCTTTCCATCCTGAGAATGGAAAGCAGACTTGTTTTAATACTAAATAAGGAGAATCAGTGTTTAGTTTTTATGTTTCTAATATCTGGATCAAACTAGCAGAAAACCTGAAGTCTGCTCCAACTTTAGTTCTTCTAAATCAGGTATTAAAACCCTTTTATTTGCGCTGCTTTTAATTAAGGGAGAGAGTTCTTCCCTTGTTTAATACATTTTCTTGCATTATGTACTGTACATTGATGATGATGGTGTTGACTATGACAATGTATTCGATGTCTGCAATATATATACCTCACTGTGTGTATTTTATTTTATCACGTTTATTCTTGTAAGTTTGTTTAAATTCTACTGTTCGCTGTAATCCTTTTGATCTCTCATGAAAAGCACTTTGAGTTGTCCTGGCTGTCAGTGTAAATAGTTCCGACATGTAAATACCACAATGGTGCAAGAAAGTGTAACATGGTGAGAGTCATTAATTAGATTCTGTTCTATGACCTGTAAAAAAAATAAAATAAATAAAGCTGAATAAATTATAGCAAACCCATGTAAACTCCATAATCAAAATATTGTTTTAACAATAAGGTCAATGGCAGAAAATATTATTCATGTAAAAATATTCGCTGATTAATATGAAATGTTTTCAAATGTATTATTGTATTTGAGTTTATATCTATTTTTTTAAAGAGGACAATGCTTATTAATATTTGCATCTATTTATGTATTTATTTGCATTTTTAATTAATTTATCATCTCTGTATCTTATTTTTCTATATGTATATTATTTATGTATATTATTCATACCTTGCTCAGGGGCCCACAGCGGTTAACCCATGGCACCAAGGGTAAACCACAGTGTGCCCCTGAGCAAGGAATAATATGAATAAATTATATATATGCATATATATATATATATATATATATATTCAAAATTATAGTTAAGGCTAATATCCATCTTTAGTCCCTTGAATGAAAAAAGAAGGTTTTAAAAAATATATTGTTGATCTCAGACCAGAACAAGTACCTATAAACCAGCATCTAGATTGAGTGCTATCATGGGATGTTAAAGGAATAGTTCACCCTCAGAATGATTTAACTTTATTTTCCACTTACCCTGATGGTGAGCAAGACTCTGGACCATTTTTTGCATTTTTGACATTTTTTAATATGTCAAATGCAACCGGAGATCAGGACGACTTCTCGTTTCCCCCCAATAGAGTTCACCAGGGTCCGAGCCAAAAGGTCCATAAAAGTCCACAAAAAATTGTCAATATTCCTCCATACTGCTCGTCCCATGTAATCCAAGTGCCCTGAGTGGGTAGCGTCCAGAATTGACTTGAAACTACGTCATTTAGTATATTTTTAGAGTCTAAACAAGACTACATCGCATGCCTAGCAAGCACGCCGATGCACGTTCACGAAACTACGGAAGCCGCGGCAGACGAGATCGAGCGTTCTCTTTTTATTTATTTATTTCTTTTAGATCACTATCCAACCCCTCCTGTGTTTGTCCTGGTTTGTCTAGAGATCTCGCGCTCTTAGCACAATGTAAACAGTGAATTTCTTCTTCTACGCTTGCATTATCGGTAGAATATAGGCTCTGAACGCCTAGGCTTCCGTAGCTTCATGACAGCGCATGTGCGTGCATTACGGAAGTAAACAATATTCCTTTTTAGGCTCTAAAAATATACTAAATGACGTAGTTTCAAGTAAATTCTGGACACTACCCACTCAGGGCACTTGGATTACATGGGACGAGCAGAATGAAGGAATCTTGACAATTTTTGGTGGACTTTTATGGACCTTTTTGGCTCGGACCCTGGTGAACTCTATTGGGGGGAAACGAGAAGTCGTCCTGATCTCCGGCTGCATTTTACATATTAAAAAAGTGGTCCAGAGTCTTGCTCACCATCAGGGTAAGTGGAACATAAAGTTAAATCATTCTGAGGGTGAACTATTCCTTAAAGTGTGTTCCATGATTTAATAAAGTGCATCAAAGGACTTACACAATATCCACACACTAATGAATGGCACGTTTTCAGTTTTACTGATTTTTAAAGTCAAGGGTGCCCAAGTCCAGATCTCAACACATTTTAGATGCACCCCTTCTTCAACGCACCTGAATTACTTCATTTGCATGTTATTCAGCTCTGCAGAGGCCTGATGATGATGATGATAATAATAATAATAATAATAATAATAATAATAATAATATGACCTATTCACATCTGGTAAACATCCAGATCACTTTCTTTCTAAATATTTCTGAAGGGGCAGTTCAGGATTTTTAACATAGGCCTCATTTTGAAGTGAGCCAGGATATTACTTATAACTGGAGGCAGTTTCAACATATTTCATTCCGTTATTCTACCTCCAGGAGGTCGCCGATGCTAATGCTAGTGTGAGTCAATAGGGATCTAGCCTGTCATTAAAAACAGTCTTAACCACTCCTCAGAACATCCGAGGCAAATCATTTATAACTTCAGACTATTTGTGTAAATGTCATGTTAACAGAATAATGTCGCAAATAAAACTAACCTGCATTTTGTTGCATTTTGATTGTTGCTGCTAAGAAACTTTACAAAGTTTTACTTTCTGTATTTGGCAGTGGAGTGATATCATCTGCTGCTACGTGTATGAAGGAATTTGATTACACAAATATACAGTCAAAACTACAGTCACGTCTAAAAGGCATGAGGATATGTAGGATTTTGAAGACAATTTCAAACTTTTTTAATCAAACTAACAGTCACCATATCTCTATGAACCGAAATACACTGAAAAAAAAAAGGAAGTAACACTACCACCCAGAACCAATGTATCATTCCACAGCTGGTAAGAAACTAGTTCCTCAATATGTAATGCAAAATTTGTCACACAAGACTAGTTTTACTTGTTTAACACATGAGTTTACTAGTTTAACATGGCATTTACACAGAAAGGCTTGCAGATTTGCCTCGGATGTTCTGTGGAGTGGATAAGATTGGTTTTAATGACAGGCTAGCAGATTCCTATTGACTCATACTAGCAATAGCATCGGCAACTTCCTGGAACTAGAATGATAAAATGAAATATGTTTAAACTGCATACAGTGATAAGTAGGACCCTGGCTCACTTGTAAATGAGGCCCTATGTCAAAAATCCTAAACTTCCCCTTTAAGGTAGAGTCAGGGGAGAAGGTACTCTCAGTTTATAATGCTATTTTCCCTCTTGTTACAGTTGTCATTGTGAGAATGTCATAATGATGACAACAATATGTAGATGCCTGTACCAGTGTCAATTTCTAAATTTTAAATACTGGATAACCTAAACATGTAGTCAGTAAAGTTATACATTCCTTTACTCATGAAGAACTCTGGGAGATACAGTATAATCACATAAAAGTACAAAGTGTGATCCTAGTAATCACACAATAAATAGTCAAAGTAAATATGCCTTTGTTTTACAGCCTTAAATAACACAGATGCTCCAAGAGATCAATTTTAAAAGTTGAGGAACTTCATTGAAGTAAAAGGCGCAAAATGCAAGACTGAGGCAAAAGTTCCCTCGTACAGATATCAGTCTCACATGAATACATTACCCTGAAATCTACACAATTTCCTGGACTTTAATCACAGACAGAAAATTCCAACTAAGAGTATGGCTTTCCCAGTATTTGACTGCAAACATGTGAGCTACTGATTCTGAGAAAAGACAGTGTTATGTTTCACTCATTTACTTTCTTATCAGATAATAAGTCTTTCTGTAGATAAAATATGACCAGAACAAAATGACTGCATTATATTAAAACTCACAGTGTAACACCACTGTGTTAAACACTTGAGTATATTAATCAAGTGAATGTGTGCAGTGGGGGTTGACACACTCTCGTGTCATGGTTGATAAACCCACTGTGCAAATTGAGTAAATAAGGTTTCAACATGTTTTGGAGCTTCCACAATTTCTCACTGCCCCACCAAGTTGAGTTCTTGAGCATAAAACCACTACTACGCCGCATTGAAAACAGATGGATCAAATACTCCTTTATTTGGACTGCTCACTGTTATTGGAAAGAATCTCAGTAAGAATTACCAAATCTGGCCGCCTGTCAGGAAAACAAACGGACACAGATGTAGTTTTCCATTTTACAGGCTGTTTATGTCTTGCAAATTCCTTCTCCAGAAGAGCGGGAAAGATGCTTTCATGTTTTAAAGGCTCAGAGTGACCGCAGCCCTTTGTGGCAAAGGCACTTTTCCAATACTAATGACATACAGTCACACAAGACTTTGGCAGCAACGTGCTACGGAGGCTTTGTGCCCGTTGTGTAATTAGTCTACCACTAAGTCCTAGTCTGGGGAAACATTCACAACCACATTAAACACAGACAGTCTTTCACCTCGGAGAGCTTGAGGCAGATGGTTTCACTCTGGAAGAGATCATAATATCCAGCAGCTCAAATGTCTTTCATCTCAAAATTAAACTGATAACATTTGCTGTCTAATAAGAGTAAGCTCTTTTGTATCCCTACAGGATTTTCTTCTGTTTATTGCCTTAGCAGTATTTTTTATTGGCAGTGCATATCCACAGCAACATAATCTTGCATTTTGGAGTGTGTGCCTCATACTGTATGTGCTCCTGTAAGAAGAATAATACATTTAGAAAAGATCAAAAAAGAAACTGGGAGTTTTTGTAGCAAAACCCATAAAATAGAATATAAAAAAGCCAGAAACTTCTGCAAACAAGGATAATCAGTTTCGTCACTATTCTGCCATCTGGTGGTTCTAATGTAACATTACACATAGTTAAACTTTATAGATAGCACATCAAATGTAATGGGAAAATGTGGGAAAAGAAATATATGACTTGAATGTGCAGTTTTTATATTGTTTAAAGACATTGTTGAGCAGTCACTCCCACAAGTCAGCAAATGATTTATTCTTACTGGTGTACACGCATCCTCCTCAACAGTAGCAGGCAGCAGTCTACAGTAAATAAACTCTATGAAACACCTTGACAATCAATTCTAAATCTCACCTGCATAACTTATTTACACTTGCTTATGTAGTATTAAGTAGCTAAAGAGCAAAAAGGCTGCATAGAGACTGAAATCAAAGTGAATACAGAGCAACTTCTGTTAGGTTGCAAAGCTGCAAACGTGACTATTTTACTTCACTGTGACAGTTCAGGAAGCTGTTGACTAATAAGTTCCCCATATGGCCATAAAACTGAATTTTGTAAAGTCAAAAACAGAATAATAAAAGTGACTTGGTGACAAAGAAACAGACATTATACTGCAAGTCATGCATTGCGATGCTGAAAAGACATTTCTAATTATTCAGGAATAAAATGAGCAAATACAAACAAAACATCCACATCCCAAAAAGAGTTTCACCCAAGGGGGTGGTCAACAAGAAAATGCAGACAAAAAAAAAGGATCGATCCGCACAACTGAATACAGCTCCCACAGATAATTTATTTTCACTGTGAAAATAAATTATCTGCTGAAGCTGTATCCAGTTGTGCGGATCCATAGAATGGGAACATGACATGGGCTACACTGCATGTAAGTTTTGCGCAAACTGCTGCATTTTGTGAATTCATGCAAGTTCAAGTTGTCCAGTCTCATGACCACAGACCAAACACAATAAAGACAGCAGTTTAACAGTCAATAAAACATTTAACGTAGTTTCCAGACTATAACTCACTTTTTTCATAGTTTGGCTGCTCCTGCGACTTAAAATCTTGTGTGATTTATAAATATTAAAATATATACCATTTAACATATTTTTAAATGTTAATTTAAACAATTACAATTAGACAACAATTACATTCTTTCAGCATTTTTCCCCCATCATGCCATTTGTTCCCATCATAACAATGATACATACAATATTTTATTTGAAAAGCACCTTATCAAAGCACCCTAGGACACTGTACAGAAACAGAAAACATTAAAAACAGTAAGCCAAAACACAAAAAACGCAAAAAAAAAAAAAAAAAAGGCTTTCTCTAACCCTAGAACATTCATTGACAAACGTGCAGCATACAGTACCTACCTGTGTTTATTTAGTATTTACTGTACTGTCAGTAATCTGGTTGTTGCTGTCTGCAGTCAGACATTACTACCCTGGGCTTGCTTGGAAGCCTTTGTGGGTCACACTTTTACAGTAAAGTCAACATATGTTGCAACTCTGAATATTGACAGCCCTGAAGGTTGGCACCTGTTTACGCTGCTGTCAATGCTCATCTAGTTATTGTCTGTTGATTGTGTTGCGTCGCTGCAACTTGCAATATTAAAAACATTCGATACTATCGCACCCCAAGACTTGGAAAAGACTGATATAGAGCAATACAGATTACCACCTTTAACTTAACGACTGAGACCGTGGGGGCGTGCCACGACATCGATAAAACTCCTGCGATTTACTAAAGATTTCATTCTTAAAGACACAGTGTTCTCGACACTTTTCGGGCCGCGCATGTTGTTCCGAAGTACCTATAGCTAAGAAGAGCGGCTTGCTACCCAGATAACGAAAATCCACAATCCGTGGAACTCTGAACTCACAGGACATTAGTACTCGTTTGTTCGTTCATTCCACTTAAAGCATTGATGAAATGAAGGAGTTTTTGCTGCAGATAACGCCTTGCAGAAAGACTGCCCCGCCCCCGTCTCTCCCATTGTATGGTTGTACGCCGAAGGGTGACTCAATGAAATATCTTCTGAAGGAGTCAAAGTGATACAGAAATTTTACCGGTGAGTAATTGCACGTATAAACTCCCTGACATAAGGTCCAGGTTGAAAAAAAAAGTAAGTTATCCTTTAACCAACAACTTAAAACCAGACATATTATAAGCAGCTTGAAAGCAGGTCAGTCTGTAGCAGCAGCAGCTGCACTGTAGTCATGAGTCTAAAAGGAATGCTGGGACATGAAATTTCTCAAGAATAACCGTGACTTTTCTACATGCTGGATCAATGGAACAACACGATCTTGTAAGATTTTGTTGGTAAAAAAAATCGATACAATAACATCAATACCAATATTTTCCCTGTAACACATTTTAATGCTGATATCAGCTGATAATTATTTTTCTTTAACTTGTCCTGTCCAGCATCGTAGCAGGCAGTGATCTGGCTCCTTTGTTGTGTTGAACAGATTTGCTTTCTAAGTTTATTCATTATTCATTCATTATCAGAAACCTCTAGTATATATTGTGCACTTGCAGATTTTGGGATTTGCTTGAAACAACAATATGAAACCTGCATGAGCACTGAATTCTGTTTTCTAGCTCATACTCATCCTAACTGCATCCCTGAAGAAATGGAAGGAGCACTACCCTCTACAGTTAAAAGTAATTTTAGCTGACAGTATGTCAAGTATGTTGTGGTGTGATAAAGATCACACTTAGAGTTGCTGCTTTAATATTAAACATGGGAGACTGACACAGAATTAAAAACATGTTTCTGTACTTTCTTTGCCCAGCTCTACGTACATGCGGTCACCATATTGCTGATCAAGACCAGAAATGAACAAATTGTGCGCTCTCATATGACCCAGTTTTTTACAGTTTTAAGGGAAAATTCGACATTTTGGGGGGAGTTAACTTTATTAGATTTACTGATAACTACAATCATACTTTATGCGGACAGAGAAGTAAAACTACCCTCTTACATCCTGCATTTATAGTTATAGCTCTAAAATCAACTTTTAAGTGTAAAAAGTACTCTGAATTAGAGTCAGAATAGCCACTCCCTGACCGTTACATCTTTTTATGTGCTTAGATTACAATGAAACTCATTATAATCCTTTGATTAAGCACATTTTTTTATTTTATACCATTTTATGCTGTATTTTTGAGATGGGGTAAAACTCAAAAATAAAGAACAAAGACCATTCCCTTTCATTATGTAACACAAGTACAGATAAGAAAACACACTGTTCCATTGTGACAGCAGATGTTTCTCGGTCGGATTTTTGGAAACCCATCTGACTGTGTTTTGCTTGTCGGCCAGAAACCTGGAAGAAAATCTGGTGACAACCATCAATCACACTTCAACCAGCCTCATTCCTGGCTGTATCGTGCATGTCTCTCTCATTTAAAACAGTGATGACAGCATTAAAAACCTCATTGTCATCTGGGTCTCACTCCAGAAAACCAAGCCACTAACACATTAAATGAAGCGTTCTTCACGGCAGTAAATGAAGCCAAGTTAGAAGCAGGCAAGGTGTCATGAAGGGATTTGCAGAGAAGTCCTCCGTGCGTGTCAGTCTGTCTGATGGACTTTTAAAAGCCACCAGGGTCCTGCAATATCAGAGCTCTCTCCAGTGAAAGCACATCTGGTCCT
This sequence comes from Atherinomorus stipes, assembly GCA_023101725.1. Classification (NCBI taxonomy): domain Eukaryota; kingdom Metazoa; phylum Chordata; class Actinopteri; order Atheriniformes; family Atherinidae; genus Atherinomorus; species Atherinomorus stipes. The sequence continues at coordinate 138,461 of JALJCO010012252.1, read as the reverse complement.
TGCTTAGGCTGGGGGAAATTGGATTAAAGAAATTCTTCTTGAAAAGCTCTGGATTGTTCTTACCATAACAACTGAAAGCAGCTGACAGATGAAACCACAAATCAGCCTGGAGCAAATATTTAGCTTCTCTCTTTTCATGTCAAGTAGGTCAGAAGAGCGGAAAAGAAGCCAAACACAGTCTAGTGAACAGGGGTGAGACGAGGAAGGTCACTCTGGCTCGGGTTCAAAAGAACATTACATTTCTTTCCTCAACAAAACACCCTGACTGCAGCACATGCTTTCCATCTACAGACGTTCCACCACTAGCAGGTTTTAAGAGTTCACCTTGTATAAACCATCATAGCAGAAAAAGCATCTCATCCAACAAGAGGAAAAACGGTATCCATGTTGACCCACCTTGCTTCAAATGATCTTTTATGTATAGGATTACAATTTTTAGTCAAGAGCTCAGGGCCTTTAAAGTGTTTAAATTCGAGACCATCAGTGTAATCCATCTGTAGAAAGTCACAAGTTCTACTTAATGTCTTCAAGAGAGGAATTTTGGCTGCAGTCACAAATCAGTGATTAACTAAACGTAAACAGAGTGAAGACAGCACGTGTGTGTAATTCAAGCCTTTGTAATTAACTAAACAGACTGAATATGAGCAGAAAATTTGGAAAAATGATCAAATGAATCTCAGCAGGAGAAACGTTAATTATGACAGCAGGCATTTTGACAAATTAAGCGCCAGTTTCACTCAATAAATGTAAGTGAATAAAATCAGGTTGACAGAAGTGAGACAGTTTTACTATTTATTCCTGGGATTCCTTTGAAATGTTAAAAAAAAAAATCCTCTTTCAACACTGCAATATTTAAGTGACTTGTCCAAAACTCTTATGCATTCGATGCTAATGGCAAGACAGTGAACAGTAGCACAATGATTCCAAATAGGGCAGCAGATAACCTCAGACCACATCAACTCACAAACAATAAACAAGGCTGTAAATGACAATGAAACAGTGCATGGTGTAATAACAGACAATATCGTGTATCAGCTCAAAATATGCGGAAATGTGTCTTGAGCCATTTAGCGCAGTTAATTTTGCTCTTTCCCAACAGAGGGGAAACAAAAACTTAATCATCAGACACCACCCAAGTTTCAACTTTTTAGATGGTTCTTTCATTTCTAGATGTGTCCAAGTTTAATCTCACACTCTTAGCTAACCCAGTATGACCACATAAATGCCATGTCTGATGTATTCTGGCTCCTCAGTGTTCCAACTTGGTGTTTTGCAACCACAGTCAATGTTATATTTCTTCACATACATTCACTTAATTTCCCTTGAAGCAGCCAGGAGACCCTCTGGGGAGGTTTACCTTACAATAAATGATGTCCTCAATTCATCACTTAAAATGTTAAAATAGGTGATGAAACACTGGTAAACAAAAACTGCTCGAGTTTTTTTAAAGTGAAATGGCTTCATAAATGAATAGGTCAAGTGCAAGATACTATAAGGTTTAATAAAAAATGTGATTTAATTTGGTTATATTGAGTGAAAATGATTTACAAAGCCAGTACAATCTCCATCACCAAGTTTTTGCTTTCATTTTCCATTAGACAAAGAAAGAATAGATTCTATCCCATCGTTTTAATCACCTTCAAAACTCAGATGGACAACCAGAGGATTAAAGACTTTTATTAGAAAATGATAGTCTGCAAAACAAATTTAACCAGCATCTGAACTGAAAAAGGAAACAAAATAAATCTTGATGAAAATTTTGAGAAGATGTTGACATTATTAATCTATATAATAGAAACTAAAAAGTGGTACTCAAAAACATACCAAAACAGGAAGAGCGTACTCGGCAGCTTTCCACATGAAAGAAAAAGGAATTTGTCCGGGGACTACTTTGACATCATCTAATTCTTCCTCAATAACTCAAGAGATCTTGCACAATCCATTCGTAAAATGGTGTTTGGTGAAACCGCATCCTTTTGACATGTAAAAACGTCATATCCAAAGTTCAAACTTACAAAGGCTTCAGATCTTGAAATAAAAAAAAACCTCAAACTGCCTTGCGGTGGTACTCTGGAGGAGCAACTTCATAGTCACTTGCATTGAAGAGCGACGCAGAGTTCTTAACGAGATACCTGGAACGGAGAAACACTTTATTCATTCCTGCTGCAGATTGTTCACCGTGAACCTCGTCGAAACATTTCTGAATACTCACTTGAGAAAGTCTTGTAGATAACTGAGCAACAGTGCAAGGCTTTTCTCATCCAGGGGAGTGTACGCCAGCATGGCTCCGATCCTCACTGTCAAATCCAAACAATGACACAGTTTTACACGCAGTGAGAACGCTGACCTCTTCTTCATTCATAATAGCTTTTGACACAATCCAATAAAGTCTTTTCAAGTGACTGAAGCAGCACAGGACATGGGTCACCGTGGTAGATGAAGATGAATACTGACAAGAGCTGCTTTCTTAGCTCTCGTAAAAGCTTGCAATAATTTCTCCTTTAATGCACAGCAGTTTCATGGCATGGGGTCTAACTTGTTTTAAATGCACCTCCCCTTGCACACAAGTATAAAGGTAGATATAAATGTACATTTTTTTTTCTCGACAACAGTCATACCTCCCTGTTTGTGTCTTTTGTTTGTTTGATGTTTGGGATGTTTTAGTGGGATGTTTGCCACGTCAGCTAAGATATTTAAAACAAGGTTCTTGCCAGTTTCAGCAAGTTAAATATAAATCCTTTTAAAGACCTTTTAAGACTTTTATAAATCAAATTTAAGACCGAAGTGATGCATTACTAGAAAAACATTCAAATAATCCCAGAAATTCAAAATAGGGGTGGGACTCAATTATAATTATTATTTATTAATTTTTCTAATCCAAGTAGAGGTTTGTAATTAATCAATCTTGATTGATAAAAATTGCCCCAAAAAAGTAACTTTTAAAAAATGGATTTTAGTGGACGAATGAGTCAAATAATAGACAGAGATTAATATAAACTCAATCGCTGCTCAAGAAAAAAAATGCAATTAGTTGTATTTCAATTTTATATTTTAAATTGAAAAAAAAAAAAAAATGAATATATCCCTCGTAGCTTCCCGAACCTGTCAGACAGACAGAATCAACTTCTAAATGTGACATTTTATTCAGCGTATTTTATGTGGCCAATGTTCCTCGAGAATGACTAAAAATAAAAAAATAAGACTTGTGTAGATCAAAGTTAAGACCTTGGATGAAAATATGCCCTTGTACGACCTTTTGAGACCTTAAATTTTAAGTTCAGAATTTTAAACATTTTTAGTCTTTTAAAGACCCTGCAAGATCCCTGATATTAAAAGGAGGGAAGAAGAAAAATCGGAAAAGTTTTCCAGGTAAAATTAAATTCTAGATGATGGTAAAATATGAATAGTTTTACGGGCGAAAAAGCCAATTAAAACTGTTATAAAGCTATTATTTCCTTCATGGACACTCAATTTTCTGTTTGTGTGACAAAATGATAAATATACAGGTATTACATACAAATTTTTTTGGTCCCTCTCAGTTCTCAAATAATGACTTGATTTTTTTTTTTCTTATCATAGTATTACGTTTGATTTGAAATCATACTTGCATTAAAGAGTCAGTTTTCACTCATGTATATAAATTTGATGTAGTGACATAAAACTGTTTTGGTTTATCAAAGGTAGAGTCTGAAGTCCCCCCACCGTTTCTGTTTGCAGACAACAGTATTCAAACTTTTTTTTTTCCTTTGAGAGTTCGAGTGACTGGTGTCTGCTCCAATCATGAGCTTATTCCCACACAGCGTCATGTCCCAAGTTCTGTCATTGGCTGGCAATATAAACAGAAATCTCCACCCAGAAACGCCCCAACCAGACCACAACAAAGCAAAAGAGCTAATTACAGCCAGGGGGAAAGGGAGTTGCATTCAAACTCACTCAGACCACCATTTTTGAAACACCTGCTGCATTTTTGACCAATGTTGTGCATTAAAGGGGGTGTGCAAGTGTTGTGCATCAGAGGGTTAAACCTTTGAAGTCATCTGTACGGTTTTAAAACCACTGGTGTATATTAAGATGATAAAAACTGGTCTGATAAGAAGACGTCAGAATAAATCCGGCATATTGTGATTTTAAATTAATATGAATTGTTGATGCCGACTAAAATAGTTCATTACACTAATGTTATAAAAAACAGATTAATAATACTGATGGTAGACATTCTTCTCACACGGAGAACTGGTGTTGTGCTTGATCCGCAGCAGAGACACATCACTTTACATCAGTACCTAACCAGACCAGATCCTGCTCGTGTTAAAAACAGTCTCTGCTCATTGTTTTCTTCTTGTCCTCATGCCAGAGCCAAATATATTGAAGTAGAGTGCCAAAAAGTAGAGAAAAAAAGAAGAAAAAGAAATTACACTGACAAAGCAAGAGGTTAAAACAACAGAAAATCTTGGACTATCACTTGTTGATAAAAAGCTCAGGAAATAAAGAGCTTTGCAAGATCGACACCAGGCTGACCTTCCTGCTGTAAGACCATCTGAGCAGAAGAAAAATAAACTCGCAGGCTTGTTATGACCTGTATTGTTTTTTTTCTTGCGTGATATTTGTGTTAGATTCATTTTACATCCAGTTTTTTGATCACAAGCTGGGTCCATTTTGATAGCTGGAATCCAGACTGATGAGAAACTATGCTATGATGAAATATAAAAAGAAAATCCATTTCACAAACTAACATTTATCTCACCATAAAAACAAAGTTATGACCTTATTAAACCATCCAACAAATTTGTAATAAACTAAACAGGTAAATGTTCAGTCTCATCTCACAAACATTTCTTGTGTTAAATGTGTCTCAGTCTTTGCTGGCATAACATCTGTCACATTAACTGTTTGTCAGCTCTTCATCTGGCTCTCTCTGTTGGGACTTAAAGGGGAAGTTCGCTTTTTTCAACCTGGACCCATTTTCTAGCATGAAATACGTTCATTTACTCACCCAGACAGTTTTGGTGTAACTTGAATTCCTTCAGGAGATATTTAGATCCACTCGAAGCGGCTTTGAGTTGCTTATTTGTGGTGATCTGTCCTTATTTACAGGCATTTACCTGCTATGGTGTCGCAGAACAGTGACGTCATCAAAGCCGCCGCAGTAAAAATGTCTGTAAATACGGATGGATCACCACAAAAAAAGCCACCCCAAGCTGCTTCAAGCTCACAGGGGGGTCAGACGAATGTTTCGTAACAAAACATTGGTGGAATGAAGGAGTGTGTGGCAGATAATGCCTTATTTAGAGGCGGCGCGAGGTCACCCATATCACTTACCGGTACATTATATTGGAATTTTAATCAAGCCTTTTATAGCCTTAAAACTTGCTGAATAATTCTGGTGAAAATTCCAATTCTGACCAAAACTCTGTTAGTCTTTCTGATCCCTCACAACTAACATTGTGGATTTCTTCCATCAAAACTTTAACATTTTGATAAAGATTAAAAAATGTGTTTTCTAAGTAATGCAATCAGAAAGTCTGCTATGAATTGTGCTGTCTCTTTGCCCACTTTTCTTTTCTATTCAGTCTCATTTAAAGCGAGACCGAATACCATGGCAAAAAAAGAAAAAAGAAAGAATGAATCATCAAAAATAGTTTACATACATATGACCCATCACCTAAAGTATGCACAGAATTTTAGTGCAACTTAATTAAAAAACTCTAATAATCTTATACAACAATGTACCTTGTTGCCATGACAATATTCAGGAATATCCATATACAGTATTATACTGTACATACTGCAGAGAACTTCTGCACAGGTTATATTTAATTATAGTGCTTTTGATTTCTTTTTTACTGTATTTGTTCATTTGCAACAATCCATTTTCCCCACTAAGGGACTAATAAAAGTTTTCTGGTCATTCTTATGACAGCTTATATATTGCACAGGGCGCACCATGGTTATGCAAAACATTAAAGTATTATGATGTGTTTGTACCGAAAAGTCTTAGTAGGTGAGGAGCGCCATAGATTTGAGACATAGACGTATCAGGATGGTTGGCCAGGATGTCCGCATACTGAGGCCTCTCAAATTTGTAGAGAAGTTGTGTTCCCAGCATGACATTGAAATATTCACGAATACCAGCAACCACCTCGTTCACAGCGAACTCCCTGAAACGTGCAGAGAAAAAGAATATGCATCTTTGGCACCAATCAACAGCCATAAGTCACATAAAAGACACACTATGACAACTTAAGTCTTAAAAAAAAATAATTACTTGCTGTCTGAGTTTCCTCTTGATTTCTTATAGTTTGCATAATCTTCAAGGACTGCATCAACATTCTTTTTGGCAGGTAGGTGAAAAAGCTGAAAACACAAATTTAAACGGTGACATTGTGAACATCCCTGCAAATATTAGTACATGTGGAAATGTCACTGAGCAAAATGATGCAGAAAAGCTTTGGTTAGTTACCTGTTTTTGTCGTGTAATCAGGTCCCAGTCATCGACAAGCCATGGTTTCAGTTCTTCAGGGATTTTTACTTTAACCTCCACTCGATTTATGAAGGTTTCCTCCTGAACAAACAGGAGGAAAAAAGCAAAAAACAAACACCCATTAAACTCCATACCATTATATTTACAGTTAATGCCATTCAAGCATCAAAAATAGATCTGAAAGGTGGATTGTAGTTTCTGTTCTATAGAGAATTTAACTCCTGAATCTGGATTCTATCAGGGCAGCCAAAAATAAATTTAAGTTAATAGTAAACCAAAAAAAGCTATTACAAAAGCATCAAACGGACAGATTAGCAAACTTACACTCTCCACAGTTGGGTCAACACGTGCTCTCTTCTTGCGTGGGGGGTGGGTTGGGTCACCCCCGGAACTAGTCCCTTCTCCTGCTCCAGGAGCTGCACAAACAAACATTTAACAGTTATTCTACACAATTTTCAGCTTTTGATGCACTAATAAAGACACAAAACCTAGAGTATCATAATTTGAAAAGATCAAGTTCATGCAATGCAACAGTCTGTTATTTAAAAACACATCACAATAAACTCACTTTTCTGTTTGTTCTTTTTGGTTTTCCTGTGGAAGAAAAAAAAAATGCATTCATAACTTTGGAAATGGTCTGAAAAGTAGCTCAGTGGTAAAAATGGCAAAAAGTGAGAAAAACTAGGGACTCACACATCGTTTTTCTGCGATGCAGCAGGTAACTTCTTGTTCGGTGCAGCACCCCTCATTCTTCCTTCCACATAATGGTCTCTAAATTAAGATAAAAATAAATTTTGTAATTTAAATGCGTCATTTACACAAGCTCATTCAGTCATGAAATACAAACATAGACTGCAGCAAATTTTAGAGGCTGGATATTTTCTGAAAACCTTGTAACCGTGGTAACAGACTTACTGATTTGCCCTCTGAAGCTCTTTCTGTTTTTGAAGATTACTGTCCACATACTTAAGCACTCTGCTTTCAGGAACCCATTCGTCCCAGCTGGAAAAGAAAATTTACAAAAGAATTAAATCACTTTTGAGGATTTAAGTGAATAAAGATATAGCTAAATATATTTGTGCTAAAAACTTACTTTTTATTCCACCCACTGTAATGAATGAAGTATTTGATTTGTTTATCCTTGATGTTTATCTTAACACACTGCGAAATGAGGCACAATTCAAAATCAAATGATAATCCAGAATAGAATGTCATAATCGAAGAGGCAGGCCAGGTATGACGACTTACCTTAGCTTCGTAGAGCAATGGCCCATGAAAACACAGCACTCTTTCACCTGAGCAGACATAGTTGAGTTTAAGTCAGCTGACAGTTCATTGAAGAGCAACTAAACAAAACTACGGTAAGGTAGACAAGTTAATGCCTGATCAATAACAATTAGCATGCATTGAACTTCCTCCTACAGCTCCACAAATTTGGCCCTGCAGTTTCCACGCGACAGTGTCGTGGGCTAAGCGGTGTAGAAAATAAATACACCACTCACAAAAAGTTAGGGATATTCGAGTTTCGGTTATAATTTCAGGAAAATATGAAGTGTTCATGTTTAACTATTGAACAATGTACATGTGCATCTTAAAGTTTAGAGAAAGTCTAATTCAGTTCACTTGGACAGGTCGCAGTGGATCTTAGGTATATTCTGACATCATGCAAAAAAACAAATATCCCTAACTTTTTGTGAGTAGTGTAAATGAATGAATAAAGTCAGCTTCAAGTTTGACTGATTTTTAGTTACACATGTAGAATCTACAACTAAACCCACCTGTAATTAACTCTACTATTCAAACTGACACACTCTTACGTCTTCTGTCTACTTAGTATTTTTAGGCATGAATTACTGTAGCTTTTATGGAAGGAAATGTATGAATTTGGCATGTTTTACATCAACTCGACGTGCTCAGGTCAGGTCTTTACGTATTATTTTAAACAGCTTTCTTCGTGTTCTATAACTGCGAGAATAACCAGTGTGACATCACCAAGTAGTGATAAAACAATAGGTTAGCCAGCATTCAGCTAACAGTTAGCTCAGTGACAGAAAAGTGGGCGGTCAAGTCCATCAGGAGCTGAAGGTATTAGCAAAGAGGAACATTACTAAAATTAAAATATTCTACTTTTTGTTGCAAGCCTTGGATTACGCATTAGAGTCGGAGCTGAATAATCTCGTAAACTGGAGCATTAAAGTGGTAAAAACTTCTTTTGCCCTCATATCAACAACAATAATTGCTAATACCGCTAACTGCTCCGCGGCCACAGTGTTTGTTTAGATAAGCTAAGCTAACATCGTGGACCCTTTCATTTGTTTTAACAGTCAATGCTCCCTCAGATCCCACAAAAGAAGGAAACGGACAAGATGGTACCTTCTTGAAATTTAGGTTTCGGGTCCTGTTTCGGCGCCATTCACGGATTAAACTATCAAAGTATGGGAAAAATCGCCAGCTCCCATTCCAGTCCGCAACGGCGCCGCTTTCAAATAACGTCATAACCCACGCAGTGACGCATTAATACGGTGACCGAAAAAAAATGACGCTCACCATCTGCTGGTAGAAACATGATAATGGGTAGAAACAGTTTCTGTTTTTTGGTGGAGTTCTTAATGATTTCTTGGAACTATAAAAGCCTTTCTATTTCTAAACAACCAACCAGTTTAGCCGTTCTTTTCTAAGCTTTTCCAAACTGTGATGTGAAATAAATACCAGGAAGCATACTGTAACTTGAGAAGTTTGCCATAATATTCATCATAAAAATTCAAATGATACACTCTCTCTCTCTCTCTCTCTCTCTCTCTCTCTCTCACACCACACACACACACACACAAATCTGAGCTGGGAACATCTAGTTTTAGTTAAAATAAATAGAATATTATGCAAGGATCTTTTAACAAAGAAATGTGTTGTATTTTTTATTTTAGAATTTGACTCCAAAATTGGATTTAAAAAAAAAAAACATATTTATTTCTAATCGTAAATGTAACATGGTCAACAATACTGATGAAATTTATGTTGATTGAGCCCTATTCTTTATTTTGTTTGCAGACACAATATTTGCTGCCTACAGCATAATGACCCTATGTAATATATAATCTGTAGACATATTGTCGATACAGACTAGTATGTGTATATCAAAAGTGTATACACTTTGTATGCTTTGTACTAAACTGTCAAACTGCTTTGTTAGAATGGACCCATATCACTGTCATCTCAAGAACATATACCTTATACCATATACCTTATACTAAAAATAAACGGATGAGAGCAGCACATGTATTTGATAAATACTGAGGTTTCGGGTCCTTCAAATATTCTGTTAAAACTTGTTTTCTCTATAAACATTAACATAGATGTCTAATGCTATTTTACAGCAAGTGAAACTATGACATACAGTATTCTTACATTAGAATGTTATGTAAAAAATAATAAGTGATGGATATACAATTCTTTAGAATAGGAATTCTCAATTTGGTCCTACAAGGGCAGCAGTCCTGCAGGTTTTCATCATTCCCCTGCTTCAACACACCTGCCTGAGTTGTACCTTTAGTCAAGAACTTAAAAAATGGAGATTAACAAAAGATAGTAATGATGAAAAAGATAAATGAGTTAAACAAAAAATCACATTTCAAATTTTAAATGAATAAAATTGTTGCTTTTTCATAAAAAAAAGTATCTTAACATAGCTCTTTTAGTTGGTCTTTGAACAAACAAGTGACCACAGTGCAATAATGTAAAACACGGGGTCTACCTGAACCGTTATAAAATAAATCTGGGTCCGTATTCCTAAAGATTCTGAGAATCCCCTCAGAGAACACCCAAAACCTAAAAATCCCTACAAGCTTAGCAGTGACTTCAGAACATCTTCAGAGAACTCTGAGCAAGGAATGGAAAATTTACTTTTGGTCACGATGGGCAAAGAACGGCCACTCCAACTGAACTTAATCACACTTAATCTTATGACGGCTGTAATTGTAAATAATATATTACATAATAGAAAATATCTCTTAAATGAGTAGTAAGCTATACTTTAAAATGATCCTATAAAATGTGTGAAACTTAGTCCCATTTGCACAGTATTCACACAATGAAAGTTATATTTATTTAACTATATTAACTGCCATGCTGGTAATTTTGCACTTTCTGCTTTTAACATTTCAACTCAATTTGGTATTAACAAGTGTCAAATGGCTCAGCTTTCATCATGTCTGTGATTGCTTATCGGCCTAGAAACAGTCTTGGTTGGCTTTCAAATCTACCACAAACCAGTGAACAGAAATGGAAAAAACAAGGAAACCCAACTGAACAGAGGATCAGTGAGCATGGAAGTGTTGTGATGACTTTCTTTTAAGGTGATATTGCATTGTGGCGTTGGACTGGAGAAATAAGTGCATCTCTAAGGTCAGCCACAAACATGATTCCTGCATCACCACCCAGTCTGTAGCATTTCATCAATTCACGGTCATCAAGTGTTTGGAGAATATCTCTCCAGCCTCTTCCATCCATCATTGTGTTCTCTGCTTAGAGAACTCCTAAGTCACTTAAAAGTCATCTTCCCTGCTCTTACCAGATCTCACCTTAGGAGCTCTCTTAAGAGCAACGATTCTTTAGGAATAGCTTTTATTTTTACTTGGATCAATTCTAAGTGGAAATTCTAAGAAAGCATCATGATCCTAAGAATTTCCTTACAATTTGGCCACTAGGAGCAACTTTTTGCACTAAGAATCTTAAGGAATACGGCCCCTGATAGTCGAGGAAAATGATCTTCAGCAGATGAATTCATATTCAAAATATGAATTTGTTGTTTCCTGCTTGGTAACAGAGCTCCACCTTCATAAAGCACAAAACTAAAATACTGTTTTAACTTAATATGCAAGTAAATTAATGCTCAATTATAAATATCCTAGTATCACAAGATTACAGACTTGATGTTTTACATATATTAGTACAGACATATTTTAGTTTTAATTAAGCCTGAAACACTTTAGAAACCATGGTTATTGTTACCTAAGCTGGGAGGGGTCTCAGAAAAATGGAGACAATAATCTCTTCAGTACCAGCTACAGCCTCTGAGGTGCTTTAGGACTGAGGCATGTTACATTTTTGCAAGATGCATTTATCTGTTCCATTTTGATGAGCTTTTTGAATGACTTTCAATGTCTTTGTTACCTTAAGTCACTTAGGTAAACGGGCTGGTTAGGACTATCCTTAAACCAAGAAATTACTTTAGGGGTTTCAATTCTTACAAATATGAAATCACACAGTAGACCTTATAACTGTTCAAAATGATCAAAGCTTCTATTGAGTTATTGACATCATCTGATAGCAAAACAGACAGAAACTGAAAATGTTACAATGCATGTCAAGCAACAGTGACATCTTTAAATAGCATTAATAATATAATTACAAAAGAAATATCACTTACAATGACAGCAATGCATATTCACGGATCAAATGTTGAAAATATATATGATAATAAATAATCCTAACTGTAAGCACAAGTCAAAAAACAAACAAAAATGAAAAAAAAAAAAGAAAAAAGGAGGGGAGGCATCCATAATCATTTGAATAATTTTCAATCTCTGGGCCAAAATGCATGTGATTCACTCAAAGACTAAGCTATCACAGTTATATTAAAGGCTGTTGCAAATACATTTAACACCAAAAAACGCTATGCATCCTGTGGCCTCACTACAGAACAGCATAGCACTTCAACAGGTGAGCTTTCAGGCAATCGGCAGACATACAAAGCTGAGAACTGAGTGTGATCTGTAAGTATTCACTGCTCCACACAGACCTTATAAAACTAAGAAAAAAAAGAGGCAAGTGCTACAACAGACTGAAATGTAATTAATCCACTTGAGCCAAGTGAACAGATACGGTATAGCTTTTTTAATTAAGAATTAACTTTAAACAGACCAGAAACAAAAACTGCCTTGTCTTAAAAGTGGAGCAGTATCAACTGGTCATGTCTGTAGTTTCCTGTGTATATTTTAAGTGTAATACACAGAACATTTATATATAAAAAAGCTAAATTTTGCAAGTCTTTGATATACGTATCTATATATATATATGCTGTAAAGGTCCAATTGTGTGTGCTTGCTGTACCAGTGCCCTTCGTTAACACTGAAAAAGCCTAATCATAAAAATATTAATTTACTTCCATATTTTTTTTGTATTTTATGTCCAGTCTGAGCTATGAGACATTGTTCATAACTGGTTTGCTTAGAAGAAGTGAGGAGAGAAAGAGTGCCTTTATGACAACAGAAAGATCGAGCATTTGCTTTTGCATAACTAGTGGCAAGAGTTCCAAGAGGCATAGGGAATGCTTCTTTTAAAAATAGCACACATCCAACATAACTTACATCATAAATAATTCCTTAAAAATAACAACCACAGCATGAATGTCTGAGAGAAAATACATCTACAGTGATGGCAAAAAATGGCCAGATCTTACTGCTGCCAAAACATTTGACAGATAAACAATATTTAGAAAGTAAAGAAATTGTTCCACATTGTCATGTGTTGCTGTGGCTTGCCTTTCATTTCTCTCAATGCCCATTTTCTTTATATTCTAAATATCTTCCAGAAGGTGTTGCCTCATTGGGTTCTGTGCATGTATGCTGAAATAATGCCATTGACATTAAATATTGAAACAAAACTGTAAAAACAGGTACAAAAGCTACAATATAATCAAAGGACCACATGAAGAGGTGTGAAAAAGTCTTCAGTATTCACAGAAAAATATCAACTGAAGTAACTCACCGGACAAGAAGCGTCCTAAGTTTATGTACACATGATAAGTAAAATTGAAAATAGATTTTCCTCTCTGTACATAGCACTGTATTCTTTCATCTTCCTCTTTACTATTTACAAAGAACTCATGTTCGAGGTCTCTCTTGTCCTTTAGTTCTGTGTGGATCTAGTCAAGAGAGATAACGTCAGATATGGAGCCATAAATGGCTGCCGCTGCTGCTGCAGCTTCCACAGAGGACCTTGACAATCCTGAAATGGTGTGGCTGTCTCTGTCTTTTTCACGATCCCGCAGACTGCTGGAAGACACCAAACTGCTGGTGCTTCCACTGTTGCTGCCTCCGTTAGTGGCTGCCAGCGTGCTGCTGCCGGGGGTGCCCGGCTGCTCCCGTAACATTTGAGAGGAGCTGTAGGGCAGGAATCGGTTGAGGAGCAGATCATGGTCCTCCGGGGCAGAAGCTGATGCAGCTGCTGCAGCAGCCATCACCATGTTATAATGCTAACGGGACAGAGGAGAACCACTGTTACAGAGAAGTCAAATATTTAGTACAGAAGGATGATGCAGTCTGTTGGCTCTACCTCCCAGTTCAGAGGCCATGTTGATAAACTATGACAAAGTAAACTGAAAGACTATGATTACAATTAAAATGAGAGAATATGTTACTTTTTTTTTTAACTTTCAAATGCAAAGTAAAAGATGTTTACAGAGATGCCTGAAATAATAATAATAACAACGATGATAGTGATAATGATAATAAAACATTAGTGGTGTGTAGGTATGAGACCAACCAACCATAAGTTCTTTTTTTTTTTAAGCAAATTTCTTAAAAGACACACAACTTAACTTTTAGAGCTTAAAAATATGCGTTTCTGACTCGTTTTGATGGCACACCAATATTCATTCTGTGCATTTTCAAGCCGTCACTGCCCAGAGGCGTCCCGGGGCTCAGAAACAGCAGTTCGGGACGCGACTGTGACGTTGCAGCCGACTGTTGGTTGCAGCACCGTGTCACTTACTAGCAAACAGATTTGAACCAGGTATGGACACCACGGGTGTTTTGAACGTGCATCATATCGGATTCGGTAAAGAAACGCAAGGAAACATTACCGGAGGAAGAGAGGAAGGGACAGAACAAGAGTCAAGATAAGACTGTCTTTTACAGGCTGGAGTGAGCTCACAGTACTGGTACGATACAAGATGGATGCTAGTTTAGCCGCCGATAGGGGCGCGTCACTGAGAAAACTGCTAAAAGTTGCGTTGTGTGTCTTTAAAGGGCAACTGCTTCGAAACAACAGCACCACTGAAACGAATTTCTAGTGATAGGATAAAATATGAAAGACATTTTACAAAAAAAAGAAGACTGCAGGTGTTGGTTACTGTACCTGATTGTCACCTTGGAGGAAGGAGAAGAAATTTAGATCTGTAAGAAGAGAAAGATTTTGTTTTATATAAACTGTTAATAACCATAAATATAAACGCATAAAAAAATGACACAGAATTGGCTCTAAAGTAAGTTTTAGCCATTTAGTAAGACAAGCTCATCTACCTGGCAGGTCACTTGTGTGATAATAGTGGCGGTAGTCCTGGATAAGAGGTGGTGGGGGAGGGATATAACTGGTCTCCACAGGGGGCATGCTGGGAGCTCTGGCAACAGGTGAGGCTTGGCTGTGCAGGTTCAGTACTCTGAGAGGAAAACAAGGACACATGAAGTCAAGGACAAAAGGAAAAAAACAACAGATGTGTGCAGAGATATCCAACAAAACAATACTGTTTATGGTCATTTAACTTCCTGATTAGTGTTCTGGGGGCTTACCCCTTGCTTGCAGGAGGAGACACAGGAGACAACGATGGACAGACCCTTTTCGGAGGTGGCTCGTCATCTAGCTCGTCTTCTGAGGAGCTATCCAGTGTAAGATCAATCACATCGACTTTCTTGTTGTTGTCATGAGATGATCCCCGTTTCTGCTCATGAGTTTCCGTTCTAGATAAATCTAAAAAGAAACAGGAAACTTGCACTGTGCTCACTAATCCAACAGAATATTAGACATTGGGACTCTGAAGGTGACATACCGCTATCTACACCATTGTACGAAGCAGAAACCTCCTGCACTTCTTTCTTTGACCTCATGGGTGACCAGTTTCCATCTTCCTTGAACTGGATTTCATCACAGTCAGAGCAGCTATTCAAGATTTCCATGAACAACCTGTGAAAACAAAAAGCAACTGCATCACACTGGCACAAAGGTTGAAACTTTAGTACTCTGTATGCTGCATCATGCATTAGTAGATTAACAAATTACAATAAAAGGGGGGAAAGGGAGGATCTTATTCGTAACAGTGAATAACTTAAAACTGATACGATCATAATCAAACATTACGCCAATCTACAGATAAATTTCAAAACAAA
Source organism: Atherinomorus stipes (assembly GCA_023101725.1). Classification (NCBI taxonomy): domain Eukaryota; kingdom Metazoa; phylum Chordata; class Actinopteri; order Atheriniformes; family Atherinidae; genus Atherinomorus; species Atherinomorus stipes. The sequence goes on along the minus strand of JALJCO010012252.1, from coordinate 122,819 downwards.
ATAATCAAAGATTCTAAATGAATCTGCGTTTTGCTCACCCATCAATAATAAGATGCTCATATGGGGCCTTCTTATCACACACTGGACACACCCAGGTCGGCTTTTTCTCATTCATTTGAATGTAAAGTGTAGCATCAAAGCACTGGAGGTGTGAGCATGTCATTGACCGGCAAGGGATAGTCAGCCTCATCTTTCCAAGCTTTAACACACACAAAAAGCATAACTTCTCAAGACTATGGGATATAAAAATACCTCATATGACAGAATGCAACAGAACAAAGCAGTGATTAAGACAATAACAGTCTTTTACCATAAAATCACCTCCACTGTGATAAACTTTAGAAACTGTGTATTCACAGGAATTGGGAAATTTTTTCTTATCGATCCACAGCTAAATTAATTTCTCACAGCTATAACAGATCAAAATAATAGTGAAGAGTATTTACAGGACACAGGAGAGAAACTCGCAGACTTGTGGTTGCAATCTCACTCTCTGGATCAGCTGTCAATTTCTCCTTGACTGTGAAATGGAAGACAAAAACCATACAGGTTAAAAAAATATCAAATCTTTCTACATCAAATACGTTAAATGTTGATTCGTAAAGCGGGATTCCTAAACTCCCTTGGCAGTACTGAAAATCTCTTTTGCTTTTTACACAGAGCACTGAATGTTGATAAACATAAACATGATTCTGGGATTACCTTAGAGTACCACAAACAGTCAAGAAAGTAAAACTAAAATGGAGTAAAATATAGGAACTATGTGCACGGTAACAACAGCTGGCATTTTTACAAAAAGGAACAAAGCAACTTTTCCTGGACTGTCAGAGGAAATAAGATCTTTTCAGAGCTTACTTCCTCTTTTTTTTAAGGTTAAATTTGGATTCTTTAACCCCCAGAAGTTGTAGACGTGAGATTAAGCAATACACAGAAATGTAAAGGAGCTACATAAAAAAAAGACAGTAAAGCTAGTGAGAACTTATCAACTTTCTGCGCCACATAGTGGAAATGCAATCAAATAAAGTAGTGACTTACTCAGGGCTCTTGAGTGGTCAGGGTTCCTGATTCCTTTGGCCCGTAGTCTTTGCAACAACACTGCAGATGACTGCTGTCTTACTAAATATACCGCCATGGAAAAACTCTGATTTAAGAAAAAAAAGAAAAGAAACATACATGTCACGCTTATCGCTCATATTTTGATAAGCTTTATCCAATATTCTGTTGAAATAATCTTACCCTCCCAATTTCGGAGGTCCAGGAAACCACAATTGTGTTGGGAACAGTGGTGGATAAACGAACAAGAGACGTTATGTTGATGGGGCGACTGGGCCTTTTTGGTTCAACTCCATTTTTGGTGGGAGGAAGATATCCCTGCAGTCAAAACAAAAACTTTGACTTTTTAGTAACGGGATAACACATTGAAATTTGACACTATAACAAAGAAATAAATTGTCTGGACTCACCGGGAGATTACAGGGCTTGCCGTTGACCTTAACACATAGATTAGGGGGAAATGGTCTTCCTGTGGACAACTTGTCTCTGATAAGCAAAATCTAAAATGAAGGAAATTAATTGTACAGTGTTAAATTAGTGTCACCAAGCATCAAAAACTATTTGTTTCTGTTAGTTTACCACTTTGACAATCAGGGTGGCTTATGCATTGTTATTATTCACTTTCTAATTCATTTCAGTTGTACGAAGTACAACCACCCCCATGATATAGGACAGGGATCCCCAACTCCAGACCTCTTGGGCAACTGAACTGCAGGTTTTAGATGTTTCTCTGCTATAACACACCTTATTAATATGAAATGGTTCTCCAACAGTTTGTTGTCATGTTCTCAAACCTCTTAATGACTCAATGGTCTAAACCAAGTGTATTGTAGCAGGTTAACTTCTGCAGGACAGTGACCAGATGGCCTGGAGTCTGTGATTTCTCATATAGAAGTACACTTCTAAAAGTATATAATTTAAGTAAAAAGTCTGCCTCACTGGCTTAACTTTTCTATGTCTTTGTAAACGTACAGAGTTCAGATTCACCTTATGTACTTTGCACTGCTCAGTTTGTTAACGATGTATCCAAACAGCTTCAATTTAAGTGGAAATGGTCCAAGTCAACAACAATTAACCAACTATAATGACTTCAGAACCACACCTTTGGTATTTAATCTTAAATAATTTGAGTTCACAGTTAAAATGATCATTTTGGTGTAAAACTGATGCTTGAAGGAAAGTATAATAGATATACCTTAACTGGACTTGAACGGCAAAGTCACATTTGGTCCCAGATATGTCCCTACAAAAGTTTAAAGAGGTCAGGTCAGACTGGTTAGAACAGTTCAAGACAATTAGATAACTCAATGTTCTTTTAGTATCAGATAAGCAGTATATTCTAAAAGGGTGCGATGACATATGTTTCACAATGAACATTTTTATTGTCTCTCATCTCAGTGAAGGGTACTGACAGAATGCTACAGCCAGTTTTCTTACTTACATGGAGCTGCTGATCTGTTGAACTTGCTGTGGTGTTAATGCAAAGGCATAACATGCTTCCTGGAACCGCTGGCTGTTGTCAGAAACTTAAACAAAAAAAAAAAAAATAGATAAGAATTCATAGAAATTAAGAAGCACTAATACCATGTCTGTTGGTTTAGATATAAACAATCACAACGTCTCAGAGGGATGAATGAGTGGGTGGAGTGTTTTCACTTGACACACAGCAGAATAGGAAGTAGTGGACTCACCCAAGCTGGTTGGTTTAATGAGCTCATCCAGAACATCATAGAATGGCAATCTCTGGAGCTTGACGTCAGGGTGTACAGGGTGCAGGGCAGAAGAGAGGTGAGGCAGACTCAACTCGTGCTTAGGTCCGAGTAGAGAAACCGGCAGCAGCGGCGACGGAGAACCGTGGCTGTCGAATCCCAGCTGGGCAAGGCCAGCAGGCAAACTGGATGCAGAATGGACACCAGGAAGAGCCAAGTCCACTGGCGAAACCATTTTGGTTGGGAAACGCCGTCTGTAGAGCTCTTTGATCTTCATTTGCACGGCAGGGCTGCAACCAGCCTTGAGTAGATGAAGAGCTTTGGTCAAAAGTTCATGTTTCCGCCCGTGCTTATTCCGTCCTGCATAGCCCAACAACACTTGGAGCTCAGAAACTCGAAGGCTCATTACCATTTGCTGGTGAAAAGTAAAGAATGGGGGAAACGGTCCATAAACAACTTGAAAAGTACATTTTCTTGATAAAGTATACATAAAAACAAAACTTTTCTCATTCTGACACCATACTTTACAGATTATTATGAAGGCACATCAGCATCAGGGGCTGCACAGTGATTCTCATTACTGCCTCACAATAAGAATGTTCCTGGTTTGAACCTCAGCTTGAGCCTTTCTAGAGTCTGCATGTTTTCCTAGTGCATCCATGGGTTCTCTAACCTAGGTACTTCCTCCCACAGTCCAGAAACATACAAGTTAGGTTTATTTGTAATTATAAATTCAACCTAGGATGGAGTTTGATGGTGAGAGTGTGAGCGTGCATGCTTGTTAGTCTTTTTCATCTCTGTGATGGACTGCTGACCTATCCAGAGTGTACCCTAACCCTACTTCTCACCTGATGGTAGCTGGAAATGACTTTAGCCCCACTGACCCTGAACTTGAGTAATTGGATACGGAAAATAGGTGGATGGACTTCAGTTTCATTTCTACACCACAATATTCTCCGCTTGCTAGCATACTGTCCACATTCCAAGCATTTTCATTTCTAGCATAATTGACATATTTCAAATACTTTCTGTTGCAACCAGGTCATGTTAACAAGCAATTTAGTTAGGAGAAAAGGATATATGCTGCACAATAGCATGATGGTTAGCACCCTTGCCTCGTGGTGTGAACCAGAAAATTGATGGAATGAAAATGATTTGTAAATCAAACTGTATTAATATCTCATGAGTGTCTTATATTGCTGCAGCTGGATGCAAAATGAACAAAATGTGACAAAATGATGAAACTAAATAAAAACGTTTGTGTTCGATGTATTCTCATCAAAATGCTAATCATACTATGACACAATAAGCTCATATAACAGCGCATGCTATGTATAAATGACCAATTACTCAGATAAACACTCCAGTTTCTGAATATCTTCCATTTAAAAGGGTAGTTTTGAGTTTTTCATGGTTACATTATGAGCACAGCTCCTTGTGTTCTAAAAGATCAGTGTGGGAATCTCCTTAACTGCAGCTTATGGCCCTATAGTTGGAAGTACAATAAGGCATCACACATTCACTTCTTCATATCAGCACCAACACAAAACCTTCAATTGAGAAGCTAAAATACACGTTTGGTTAAATCTCTGAGAATGTAAAAAATGGCTTATGGTAAATCTATTACGAACTTGAAACGTCTTGTGTTTTAAATTTAACCTATAAATATGGGATGAATATTAATTATTTCTACAAATGGTCTATTATAATGTATACCCTCGTTATGGTCGCTTGTCAAAATAATAAATGTGGCACAACATGTGTACACAACAGTAGAAAAACATGTACATTTACAATTTAGCCACAACGGAGATAAGGAGACTAGAATGTGAAGATTTTAGTTTCGTAATAGTACAGTTAATAAGAAAAACGTCTCAATTATACAAACTGTGCGTGTTTTCAGTCAGTTAGCGTGTATTGTAATGGACAACATAATCATTTAAGAGTGTGAGGCAAGACAACAGCTCTAGTTAGCTTACACTCGCCACCACTGCATGTGTGATGCTCGAGTAGAGACTTTAACAAACTGAATCTATATTTTTTTTTCTACCAATACTTATTTAATATCGTGTGCTTTATCAATTGTAATCAAGATGCATAAAATTATAAATGAATTCACTGTTGATAATGGCTAAATTTTCCAGACTACAAGTGTATGCCAGAAGAAATCAACTTAGCCTGCGCTTGGATTCCAGGGAATAGACACAGCCCAATTTCAACAGATGCTACCTCTGGCACGGCGATTTACTTATAATGTAAAGCAGGTAACACCGCAGCACAACTACATAGAAAAACTGTCACAGCTGCTGGTGTAATCTATGATAAAAATGCACGTATCTGGCATCATAAGCAGGTGAACCGCAGAGACAACCTAACGGAACGTCGGCAACAATAACAAAGCTAATGCTAACGAGCTAGCCAGCCAGCTAACAGTTTGTGTGATGTCTTCTGCAACGCTCTTTCGCAATTATATGTTTTGATGGGAAAACTCTTTGGGTCTCTGCTGTCAAAAAACAATAGTGGAACGCCTTGAAATTCAAATATGAGTGAGTGAAGCATCTATTTGACAACCTAATGTAGGGACTCGCTTTACCTTCAGTTCCGCACTCTCCGCCATCTTGTTACTCTTGGTACGCATGCGCAAAACAGTCACCCTCAAGGGACAGTTCTTGCTGTCGACCGTCTCTCCTTATGCACTTCGAACAGCAGGAGGCGCTGTTGCACCACACTTATCAGGACACGCCTGGAGTTTTCGCGCAGAGGAGGACGATTATTTGTAGCTCGCGCTTCATTTGACTGAACGGAAAAGCACATGAAAATAAATCCGCACCCTCAAGTAAGCCAATCAGCTATGCCTAAATTTATTTAACAATGTTTCATAGCTTGTATTTTGGCTGAAACATACAAAGGCTACACTGAATGATCAAATGCTTAATTTAGTCAAAAAGACATTTGTAGGCTAAAGCACATAGGCTACAAAATATTTGTTGATAATCTACTGTAAATATAAAAATCCGCCAAGCCGAATGAGAAAAAGCGTTGGAAAACTGCTGAATAAATTATTATTTGAAGCTTCTTCTGGTTACCGAAGAAGATAGGCCTGGCGTTTGACATCTGTTTTGATGCTAAACGATTAGAAATGGCCAAATTATGATTACAGACATAAAGGCTACACAAAAGAGATTCGGCAAGATTCATAGCCTACATAAATCTCTTGGAGCAAAAAACTTAGAAATGAAAAACAAATTGACGGCAAAAATTATTATTTCAGGGAAATGATTTATTCATTTGCGATGAAAACAAATACAGTGACAAGTAGGCTACTCTTAATAGAATATGTTGCTACTTACAAGGTCGAAGATGCACTAATGCAGCCTACTAAATTCAGCGTTTGTCCAGTCTTCAAGAACAAATAGCCTACAAATAGTAATAATAAATATATCACAGGCCTATCTCAGTGTATGATTTTAATGGTAATTCCCATCACTTGTTTAAAGTGCATATCGTCCAATGACAGCTATACTGGCCTGTAACAAACAAACAAAAACAGCAGTAGGCTTATTTACAACTCTGAGAGGACGAGAAGCAATGGTCTGGCTGGTCAAAGCTGCTGTTATTGACAAAAGAAAGAAAAACAACCCACCATTACAAAGATACATACATTGTCATTGCACTTTGCCACAAAGAATAAATATAATCAATGGAATATTTTTAGTAAAACAAATGTCACTGTTTGCAAGATTTCATAATTACAGAGGGTGGAAATACACATTTTTCAAAGAGCCTATAAGTAATTACAGGTTAGCCTCTTTCAGTTCGACTGCTCCGAGTGATGCTCTGGAGGTTTTTCATTTCTCATGTCTGCTGTTTGGTCCAGATGTGTCTGGACTCATGGTGGTAGCAGAGGAGACTTGAAAGAGCAGGATCCTGTGCAGTGGCGAGGAGTTAACATCTTACAGGAGAAATGGTGTAACGCGTCGTGAGCTTCTATGAAGAAGGAGATAAAACAGTCAATTGTGCACGAGCACGAGAGAATGGTCCAGCTGAAATGTGTCAACTTATTCACTGAATGACTTTCACATAGCCTAACCACTGGAAAATGTGGTAAGAAATACACGTATCCACCTGATTTAGGATAATATTTATTCGAATATTTCTTTTTAGTAAATTATCTCAATGCGGCAAATTAGGTTAAAAACCATTTTATTTCAAGAGTGTCTTTGCGAAGCACATGCCAAATGATGCTCTAAAAGGCTGTCGTTAGCAAATGTGGCAATAAATAAACCAAAGCAACAAATGATAATGATAAAAACCGTTCAAATGTGAGGTAGAACTCAGGAACACGTGATGGTGTCCGCTCCCTCTGCTTTATTTTTCTCACCTCTGACGATGTGAAGCTGCTGAACCATCTCCTCTCTGTAGGAAAGTTCCCTTTTCATTTGATCCTGGAAATTATCTGAGGAATAAAAGGCACCAATATTCAGACATGCTATAGATGGGATTTCTGTTAAAAGAAAGAAAGAAAAAAAGCATTTCCATAGATGAGGACACAATTTCACAAAATTGTTCTTTTAATCAAACTGATAAAAACACTTTGAAGTGTGTTAGTTAACGCTGGTTTTTATGACGAATATTAACGTGAACTTAAATATGAACACGGTATTAGGTGAGTTTGGATAGATGCGACTTTTTTTTTTTTATTGTAAACTGTTAAATATTAACTGAGCAGACGAATTTTTCAACCTTTAGAGGGCGCTTTTCTAAAGATGAAGCCAAACACAAACTTGCACGACCCAAAGTAACTCATAGGCTACCTCTGTCATGATAAACAATTAGAAAAATAGATTAAATTGATAAATAAACAGGAAGTTTTGGTTGAAATATTGAACTGACATTAAGTTGAGGATTATCTTCTTTTTTTAAAAAAAAAAAAATCTACTCTCTTCCCTCGTGTTTTAACCTGAGAGATGAATGGTACTTAAAACAGTTAACTAGACTGCCTTTGAAAAAAAAAATCCCCAAAATATAAATGCATGAGCACCTTAACAAACATTTGCTGCAACCTTTGAGCTTTGTTTTATTTTCAGACACCAAACATCAACCATCTTTCTTTATTGACAGGAGGTGGTGATGTGATGCCAGCCTGAAACTACTTTTTTCTTTCTTTGAAGTTCTATTTTGAACAAATAAAATAAAATGCAAAAACAAGAAAATTTGTTAAGTTTGTATCAGACTTCCAGCAACTGAATGTACAAAAAAAGAGAGTAAATGTTTTACACCTATCCAAACCTACCACTTTATGTCATAAGAAAAAAAAGCATTTAAAGGTAATTTCTTGTTATTCAAATGATAATAAATAGCCTACATGAAATAATAAATTTGGATTACGAAAGTTTACCACCTCATTACGAACTGGTATTATGTAGCTGAAACTGCACTGATTTCTGAGGATTCAAAGGGTATTTTATGGAGCCCAAGAATCATGAATTATTTTCTACATATCAGTTTATGCTATTGCTGCATGCATGCACGCACAAACACACACACAAGCACACACATGCTATGTTCTTTATGCTTGTCTCCAGGATTGAAACATTTTCATAGAATTACCTTTATAACTCTTTGTTTTACATTTTCTATTTAGATCTTCTCTCTTTCATACTCCTATATACATATTTCCATTATAATACAATACTTCACTATTTCATTCTAATGACACAGACTTGACCAAAATAATTTCAGTCTTTTGGAGAAAAGATGGTAAACTAAGGACTTATCATCAGGAAATACTGTCATCTGTGGAGATATTGTATTTTGGGGTTTTTTCATCTTATCTTTCAACTGATTGCCTCCTGATTGTACATCTAGTCTGCTTCTTGGGCATGGAGCTGAGATCAAGATGCAAGATGTTTACAGAAACATTCTGAAGGTTATCTAAAGCTGTCTAGCACACATGGGAATTTTTTAAACTCTTGAGTTTTCAAAACAGATGGGATCAGTTTTAATATTTCAGTGATGAAAAGGATAATTTTCTTCATACACATTTTCCTCACACTTTTGAAACAAGACATTTCAGTCCCAGTGGATGTTGGGGTAGATTTGGTCAAGGTATGTAATTTTTATTTATTTTTTTTGTAAAGAATTGTTTTCTGACCCCATTTACAAACAGAAAAAAGACTTTACATGCACCAGACAGACTTTGAAGTCTGTGATTTCAACATAAGCCAAAGCAGGCAAAGTGAACAGCACCTTTGCAAAATTTAGCTTACCTTTCAGATTTTGAAATTCCCGTTCCAGCTTTTTCCTCAGCTCAACCTGCTCCAACAGCTGCTTCTGTAGCTCCTCTAAACAGCAGACAATGCAGAGGGTATTAGAAGTAAAAAGAAAAGGCCTCTGTAGCCTGTCAGCCTTCATCTATGACACTTTTTGTTTTGAATGACTAATGCATTTAGCCTACAATGAAAATTCAGAGCAGGTCCTCCTCAGCATTCAATTAAAAGAAGAAGAGGAGGAAAAGGAAACCATAATCTGTATATGCAGTGAAGGTAACAAAACCTTGGCTTTAAAAATGTTTTGAGTTTGAGTTTTGTTTTGATATCTAGATGATCCGATTTTATTAGGCACTGGGCAATGATAAGAAAATAAAAACGCTTACTTCACAGTTAATTAATAAACGACGAATCTTAATATGTAGGCCCAATTTAAATAATAATAATAACGATATCGTCTGATGGAAGAGGACCTCTTACCTTTTGCCAGACTTTGGATGTCTCTTTGTGTTGGCACAGCTCGGGCTACCGAGTCCACGCCTGAATACACACAAAACAATTTAATTAAATCAATTAAAGAAAAAAAAATGCAATGTAAAAAAAACAACAACAACAACAACAAAAACTTTTCGCCTTTTTCTTACCCTCATCCTGATCTCTCTGGCTCTCCTCGCTGCTTTGCCCGTTATTCTTAGTTTCGATCTCCTCCACTGTAGAAGACGGCTCTTCTTTGCTTGCACTCTCATCTTGAAAGAAAATAAATCTACGTAAATGTTTTTCTCCTTGTGGATTTTTTTACAGCTAAATATGTTCATTTTACTTTTTTAAAGAGCAAAAGCAGATTAATTGTCGAACCATTTGCTGTCAGTGCTGCGGTCAGGTAATTCGTGGGTCTGAATTGATACGGACTGCTCCTTTGTTGCAGCTCACCCCTCTCTGGTGTGTAAACCTAAAGAAGAAAGAATCACCACTTCTATGACGTCTGCTTAAATAATTACAGTTGAATAAAATAAATTCTTAAACTAAAGATTAAAAATATACTCTCTGTTTAAATGTATATGTTTTTATTTTTTGCAGATATAGGCAGAATAACTTTAGATGCTGAGCACATGCTATTTGTTATGGTTGTTACATTGTTTTAACATTTAAAACAATTTCTCCACAACGATACATTTATCAGCTCATAAATACACACAAAGGCCAGGTACAAAGGAAACCAAATGTAGAAATTTTCAGGAAAATATTACAGCTTGAATTATTTCCAGTGTTTCAGTTAAAAGTCACTCACTGCTGTAAACGGTGCAGCTGTGTGGGGCTCTGAGAACTGCTTGCTCTGCAGTTCTCTTTCACTGGACTGGGCCAAATGTAGGCTTATTTTCTGGGACTCAGCCTGACTGCCCTCGTGCATGCCTTTGGAGTCCGAGTCCTTTGGTGAAACGCTGTGCGCCAAAGGTGGGGGAGTCCGAGGACACACAGAGGACAGAGGCCGGGAGTCTTCCTCTTCCTCCTCTGCTGTTTTGTTAGTCTCCACGTCCACGTCCGGCTCGCCCTCACTGTCCACGCATGGGGACACAGACCGGTAGCTTGAACTCTCACTTAAAAAATCTGGTGATAAATAACCTGTACGACAGCCGTTGTAAGCGCCTCTGTTTCCGTACAACTTGGCGATGCAGTCAGCGTCTTTAATAACGGGTCTGAATGCGGAGACGTAGCTGATTTTCCGTGGCGCGAGAGTCAACCCTTCCATCGGCCTCCCCTCGTCCCCTGACTTGTCGTCTTCGTTACGCATAGACTGAGTGCTGGAGCACCGGTCGTTGTCGATCAGGCTGTCTTTTGACGTGTTGGTGCTCCGATCGCTGCTTTCTGAGATGTCCATATCAGCCTGTCTGGGAGGACACAGCAGCTCTGGTGGGGGTTTATGTGGAGTCTGGGGGTATGGAGGCATGGGCAGAGGGCCCGCCGCGGGCCAGAACATGGGGAAGGAGTGATAGGCGCTGTCCTTGGTACCAGGCCACAGGACACCCGGCAGGCCGGCCTTGCTTTGCTCGCCCATCATACCGTCTTCCTTCTTCTGGCACAGGCCGAAAGCTGGGAAGCCGTAAGGATGAGGGAAGAGCGGCGGAGGGATCTTTTGCAGCATCCCGAAGCCCTTACTGGGCACCGGGATGACCGGGTAGCTGCGCGTGCTTGTCATAGCACCGCGCGTGTCCTCGCAGCTGAGGATTTTTGCAGGTATCTCGGGCGACTCTCGTGGACGGGTGGGCCCTTGTGATTTTATAGGAGAACTGGATTCTGAGCCACCGCCTGGTAGCGTCCTTTTACGACTGCCCCCATTAAACATGGCCTTCACATCTTCCCACGCGTGTAATATATCTGTGGGAGAGTTTTTGTCAGAAAGTTTGAGATGCCGTCTCCAAGAATTAAAGTTAGCTGCGTCTGGCTGCGTGTACTTGGACTCCGGCATGCGGTGTGAATGAAAAATGAATTTATTTGGGGAAAAGTACATGTTGCAGTAGGAGCACTTGATGCACTTGGCCCTGGAGCTGTTGTATCTGGCTGGGATGAAGCTGCCACGGCTCCCCCAGGCGCACTCGTGGGACACGTCAAAGGCAAAATTTTCTGGAAGTTTGGGGGGCGAATGAGCTCCTAGAAATGATTTACATAGTCTCTCGGCCTCACGTTTGGTGATCATTCCGCAGCGCCTGGAGGAGATGGGCATTGCCCCAGCTCTCCGCAGGATCTCTAGCTGGACAGGGGTGCACTGGACACAGGTGATCCCCAGGGCCACGCGCCGGTTATGTATCTCGTTATAGCTGTAATTCTTCAACAAGGTGTTTGATATTTGTGCAAGGCAAAGTCTCTCCTGGCCATCTATCACCAAAGACACGATGGGTATTCCGTACAGAACCGTCTCTCCGACCTGGTTGGGTTTCAAATTGCTCGAGTATGAAAGTTCTTGTTTAGAGTTTGGCGAGGAGCTGGAGTCTCGTCCCGCAGGTATGGAGTCCATCCTTGGAGGTCTGGAAGCTGCATAAACGTTAGATAAATGTCAAAGGAGTAACAACCTGACATGGTTTTAAAACAAGTCTTTATAGCCATGTATTCATCTTAAAAGTTGCACTAACGTGCCTTTTTTTCTTTTACTTTTTGAGCTCAGATCTAAGACATATTCATGAAACAATATGTTTAAATCTAGTTTGTTTTTTTGGTTTTTTTTTTAACCCAAATGAAGACACAGTTATCTGGGAGTTTCCGTTCTCGGTAATAACTACGCTTTCAGCGAACCATAACTTCAAAACGTCAAAAACAGCTCCGAAACCTGTCTTCAAAACTCACCTTTAACGTCTGCGCAGCTTCCCTCCTGATGACAGTGTCAGCGCAAGGGAATGTGATGGAGCGATAAGAAGTCTTTGCAGGAGGATGTAAAGATGTTTGCTTTAGGAGTGGGACGCAGTTGCCCGTGCAGCACCGCCTCCCTCCTGCTCGCTGTCCTCCTGTCTCTCTGCTGCGCGCTCGTCGTGCGCGGATGGTTTGTGTTGCGCCACCAGTAGCAGCGGTGTCCACATGGCAGTCTGACTGTAGTACAGCCCCCTCTACGACAACGACAGCAATCAAGTGACGGCAAAACAAGGCACTCCCACGTTTCATCCTGGACTCATTGACACAGGCAGTCCGCTTTAAGTATGGATTCATAAGCAGTGAAGACGGTCTGATGTGTTTGATCCTCTGGCAACGTCAAGGTCTGTATGGAGAAGGCGCCTATGAAAGTAAAAATTCAAAGCACTGTGAGATGGCATGTTCAAATGAATTCAGAGCTTTCTCTAAGCATATTTTGACTATTTAACGAAGTGTAATGGGGTGATTTTTGCGTGAATGAGGCTGCAGTGAGATTTGGCATTCCGGGAAAAAAAGAAAACCCAGCAGGCATCCACCGACTGATTGTTGGGCGCGTGGAGTCAGGGTCCGCTATGAATACGGCTTGCAGGCCTTCATCACGTGCTGAGTTCCCACGGATTCGCCGTTCACAATCCATACGGCCTGCACGCTTTGAGATAATACGCAGCTGCTCTGCGACCCCTTCTCTTTTCTTCCCAACTCCTGAAACTGAAAGAAAGATCACACAGAAGAACAACGCGGGGGATCGCACCCATACGGACGTTTAACTTTAGAAAGTCGATAAAGGTTTGGGTTAATCATTTTCACGTGGGCCTCGCGCAGCGACAGGAACTGATGTAATATTGATGAAGGTTGTGAAGGTAACAGGAGATGTTCCTCCTGGCCTCATTGACTGCGGGGAGACAGAGCTGTGCAGGGCAATAATGACAACTTGTCCGTAATTATTCGCTCATTCGAAGAAAAGAGGATAAATTTACATTTAACACTATAGGATGTTAAGTGAATAAAGATAACAATAAAAATAATAATAAAAAAACGCTAAATGATAACTATTTTTTTCTTGTATCATAGTAATCGTATCATTTAAGACATATTTTACATGACCTTTGGAATTAAATTCTTATGTCTTATACTGAGATCAATGGCCAAAATTGTGTTAATTTAAGTGCAAATTAACTTTGGGTGGATAAAAAAGGAAAAATAAAATGATAATAAATAGCACAAATAAAAAATCAAGATAAAACAAACAAAACGAACCAAATTCGGACTGAAAAACCGCATCCTTCATCTATTTAGACCCCTGAAGGTCCACATCAACGTAATTATTTGTCATTGTTGCTAAAAAAAAAAAAAAAAAAAAAAAAAAAGCTTTTGAAAAGCTTTTTGAATCAAGCTTTTTATTGAAAGCTTAATTCAATCCAAATGGAGGGGTTTTCAGTTGAAATCCTCCTTCAAGTGCTACAAAATGCCGCAAATAAACCCCTTAAAATTCTTACCCTCATCCAATCAATATTACTTTGTAGTATATGAAGCTCACATTTTCAAACTATAACGACTCAAACGACCCTTTCTGTGCGGGAAGTGGTGTCCACTGTGCTTTTCAAGTACTGGTAAAACTGTGCGTGAGTAAATGAGAAAAGTGCCCCCCCACTCCCATACCCTCCAAAAAAAAAAAAAAAAAAAAAAAAAAGGAAGGAAGAAAGAAAAAAACTTAAAACAAAAACGTAAACTCAGTGAGGTCAGTGTCAGGCTCGTGCTTGTTCTACCTTTCTGTGCAAAGGAGAACAGCTCATTTAAAAGTATGTCTGCATTAATCACAGTGCTGCATCAAAGTATGATAATCACCTGAATACTCTATTAAAATAAAAGTGCCAGCCCAGGGGAAATCTTACCTTACTCTTTAATTGTTTTGAGGCTTTGATAGGCTTTTTAATCTAAGATTAATTTATGCATTCTTAAATAACCCTACATATGATTAATAAGCTTGAAAATTAAAAGGAGACTGAAGCAATTATAACAAGTGGTTGGTCATCACCTCATTAGATAGTATTAGAAAGATGCAGTTTGTGTGCATGTGTGTGTGTTTTGGGGGGGTTTTCTGATTGGGTGTGACAAAATTTAACAGCAGAAGGGTAAGAGCTCTGCAAAATATGAGCAGACTTTTTATGATAATCAGTGGAAAAAGTGCTGCAGGCTAATTCTTCCAGATCACTCCAGCTTGTTCTCTCATGAGTGGGTGAGTCAGGATGCAGGATTCATCCGTTATAGCTGCTCCGAGTCAGGATCAGGCTGTGCAGGTGATTCCACAATGTTGATGCTGAACTGGAAGGGCGACGAAATAAAAAAGATTAGCTTTTTAAGAGACCCCCGGAGAGATGGTGAGAAAACAGTGAGACTTGCTAAATGGTTGCTAATGTGTAAACAAGACATCACCTCTCTCCTGCTTGGATGTTTATTTGTCTCTTAAAAGCTCACCCCTGGGTCCTGACCCCCCACATCCTGCACTGCTAAACGGAACATTTTGTGTTGCAGGCGGCGGTGTGCAATGTATGTGTGATAGAAAGAGAGAGTGTGTGTGGGGTTGTGGTGGTGAGGGGTTCATCACTGCATCAAATGAGACTGAGCACAGGGACCCTTTTGTCACAGACAGGGACTCATCTGCCAATGGTGAGCTGTGAGGTCCTGGGGGAAGGCAGGAACAAAGGTGCTAAAAGGCTGTGTGACAATGAGGGTGCTCCGAGGAGAGCCTTCAAGAGAGGGACACAGGCTGCACAAGACAAGCTGTGCCAATCACTTGGCAATTACGTTTTCTTTTCTTTTCTTTTTTTTTAAATGCAATCCAGGGGCCTTGTGTGGGCATTCATGTAGAGATGCAAGGACAGAAGCTGCCATGTCTTTTTGAGCTTTGCTTGTAATATCGAACTGACCTGAAGCTCATCATAGCAGTAATGGAGAGGAAATGACCTGCTCCTGTTTCAGAGAAACTGACAAGTCTGAAAAAGTCAACCTCCTCGGTATCATCTCATCCTCCTCTGCAGAAATTTCACACCTCAGGATTCAGATGGTTTCCCCATCTTGAATTAAATGTGTCACATTAGAACTTTAGCTGACGACAATGTGTGACATAACTGGTTTTACTCAGGCCAAAGGACAGAGTTCATCACCAGATGGTTAGAAAAGAAGGATTTTATTCAGATTTTGATGTAGAAACAAGCAAATAAAAAACAAATAGAAAGAACCAGTGCGAAAATAGTGTTTAACTTAAAAGCCACACTATAGAAAATAGGAACTAAATTACATAGAAAAGTATGTAAGTTGTTTAAAATACTTAAACCACAACACACTGCAATCGCTTAAAGATCAGCTTGATGCAATTAGAAAGAAACATAAATTACAGCATGCAGGCCTCCTCTGTTAATATAGCAGCTTTTAAATATTATTGTGACTGCTTGAATATTAAGGATTTGAAGTTTGGTGTATGCTACAGTGCAATAAAGGAAGATGCAGGAATTTGTCTACATCCAACCCTGAGCAGTTTCAGTAGTGTAATGAGGAGTCAAGTGAGAATGGGAATTATCGTAATGATAACAAAGGTCTATGCACCATAGCTTGGGGCTATATCATAGGGCATTACCATAAAGATGCAATGTGCTTGTATTGCAGGGTTTTTGTGAAGGAGCAGGCCAAACCAATAATAGCTATTAGTAGATGACAGTGCTTTGTGGGATTCCAGCTGTGGAGCCTAAATTTCCATACAGATAGAATGGCTCTGGGTGGATGATGTGCAAGTGTGGGGGATGGGCTGGGTGCCTGCACAGACTCATGTGCACACATACACACAATCAGGGGGTTGAAGAGGGAAATCTCAGCGCAGGACTCAGTCTGGGTGTCCCTGGTCAGAGGCAGGTGAGAGTCTCCAGCTGCAGGTCTCAGAGGAGGAACTGTCCGGAGTACTGAAACAGCCGCCTGCTGCTCTGCTGACAGCTTTCAAAGTCAGGAAGTGCAAAGTGTGTATTTGTGTGTGAACAGAGAACCAGAGATTTCCATTAAGATTTCATGCAAGTGAGAAGGTGTGCAACCTACTTGTCATCACCATGTCTAACAAAATATATAAGCCAGGAAAAAAAAAAGAAAAATCAAGAGCAAAGTTTAATAAAAAAAAAAAAGCATCCTTTGAATACAAGATGTGTCCAACATGTTTGGGAATATTATCACTTTCTTTCCAAGATTTGCAAATAAAAAAGTGATACCAACAAATATAAACAGCTTATGACCTGTAAGGTAAAGATCTTGTGGGTAGCAGGGGTGAGTGGACACATTTTTTTCATAATTCATCTCAGTAACAACTTATAATTAAAAGTGAAAATGTTTAATTTTTGTTTATATGTTGGATAACAGTCAGCTTGTTGCAATGTTCCATTTGAGTCTCTTGTGGTATACTCAATTTGCTGAAAAGGAATAACTTAGTCAGAAATAGATTCAAGTCAATGAATAAATGTTTCCTCTTCAGCTGTAGTTTCATTAATTTCAAAGGACAGTTTGTTTCACCTCTCAAGATAATTACAAGCTGACAAGTTGGCAATAAGCTCAAAACAGACTAACTTAGTTTTTGTGTCTCCTGCCGGTAAATACTCTATGCTGAGGGCTTTTCTTTTTAATCTTCTGTTAGATTCATTGTAGTGGTTTTCAGTCTTTATGCCAAGCCGACCTAATTGGCTTTTGACTGTGGCATTAAATCTAAAAGACAGACAAGAGAGTAGTATTCCTCTGCTAAGCTAAAGTGTCTTTGGCTTACAAAACTATTTACCCCCTTACTGTTTTTTTCTTTTGTTTATTCCACTACTGTCTTCATGCATTTGGAGGGATTTTTTTTTTAAAAGATAGAAAATAGAGGAAATTGTTTAGATTAACCTGAAAAAGTGCTGGAGTGGATGCTGCATGCATGACACCCCAAAATTGGTACTTTCTAGAGCCACCTTTTGCAGCAATTACAGCTGTAAGTCACTCAGGGTTTTTTTTTTTTTTTAACTTGGAACATGAGCAAAACTGCTCCAGCTCCTTCAAGTCAGACACGCTCTTCTGGCGTCCTGCTATCTCAAAGCCATGCAGCAGATTCTCTGTGGGATTGTCTGGGCTATTCCAGATCATTGTCCTGCTGAAGGATGAACTTCAGCCCCATTCTGAGATCTCTGGAAGACTGAAACCAGTTTGAGAAAAACACCATCACAGCATGATGCTGCCACCACCACACTCCACTCTTAAAGCCCAGCTCTGTGAAGGGGTTCAGCTTGTTGTGGTCCTGTGCAGATCCATCAGTCTCTGCCCGTTCAGGGTGACCTTTGGCTTCTGCAGCATCTTGCCTTTCTCATCGATGCCCTCTTCGCTTGGTCTGTGAGTTTTGGTGGATAACCCCTCTACGCAGGTGTGTTATGGTACCATATTATTTCCATTTTATCATGATGGATTTACTGGTGCTTTGTGAGATTTTCAAAGTTTCTAATATTTTAATAGTCAAGCCCTGATTTGTGCTTTTCCACAACAGAGCTGGAGAGCTCCTTGGTCTTCAAGTCTTCATGGTGTCACTTGCATAGCGATGACCTCTTATTTGTGCTGTTCTGGATTCCTGAAAAAATAAGTTTTCAGTAGGGAATATACTGTATATATATTGTTTAAAGGTGCATTGCACAAGTTTAAATATTAAATACTATTATTTTCTGTCCTCCATATGTTCTTCCAATTGCCTGATGTGTAGAAAGAACTGATCTTTCTTCACATGCGGTTGTTTCTAATACTGTTTCTGCACGCTCAGTTTCGGGTAGGAAGCCTTAAAGGGACTAGAGGCAGGAATTTTTAAAAAACCAAACACGTATGCCCATTTTTTTTAATGCTAATGGGTGATGAAGCACTAAATACCCAAAAGAACCCACCCACGTCTCTCTCCGTTGCCTTGAACAGGCTGTGTGTTGCAAAATGTGCTGCAATTCGGAGGCCGAATTTCCCGCGCTGCCCTGCGAATGTGACGTCAAATGACGCTACATCCGCATCCCCGACAGTTTTGATACAGGAAGAAGCCGGTCGCGGTAAATTCAAACACTGTAAGCGATAGTTATGGATTCTTCTGCCGTCAGCAAACGATCCAGATCAACTGAAAGACACTAAAAAGTGTAACTACGAAAAAAAAGCGTAGTAAACAAAATTATAGCTTCAGTTTATTTACACAATTGTGACGGCTTGGCTCGTGGCTGCAGTTACCTAAAGCGCCAGTCATGGCAGTCATGAGTTTCATTTCTTAATCTTGCCTCTAGTCCCTTTAAGGGGGCGCATGTGGGGGAGAGGAGCTGCGCATTCTCATTCATCTGGTTGTGCCTGACTGCTGCTAAAAGATGATTACAAGTGGCTCTCAAACCCCAACTCAGACTCCAGTAAGGCAAAGAAAAGTTTTGTCTTGTGAGACGAAGAGAACCAAACTGATCAGTGGTGTGCCGAAAAACACCCCCCCACAGCAGGGGGGCATTTTCAGCACACCACCAGCACCAGAGTAAGACGGGAGTAAACAACCGAGCAGCTCTCTTTCTTTTTTTTCATTGGAGGGAGCTCTGATCCAGTCTGGGAATAAAACGGGACCCACAGTTGACTTTCTTCTTACTAACAAGGTAAATGTGATGTATGACGGAAATAAGGATGCATAATATTGCAATGCTAAGTTTTTAGCATGGAAATGTGGCAATACAACAGCCATATGACTGTTCCTGGGGAAGACATACACTCTAGCCACTTGTTAGATTTAGTTGATGTGGAAATTTTAGAGGTATTCATGGTGTCAGCCTGTGAATTTAGATATTTGAACTAAAACCCAGCGTTAGCCTGTTGTTACAGTTAGCATACAGTCCGTCAGTTTACTTAACGATCAAACTGCAAACAACTTGCAGATTTATAACTTTATTACCTCAGTAGACATCAAGACTAACTCTGGGCTCAGACTGAGTGTAATGTGGGTTAAACTAAAAACCAACACAGTCGAAGCAGCTCATGCGTTTGCACGACATTAATGTCACTTCTACTTGTCGCCAGAGGGGGCGCGCTTCTGGAAAAAAGCTGGAACTTGTGTTGTACTCCTTTCATGCATGTACCACTTTTTTTTTATATCTTTATTATTTCAGAAAAAAATCCAAAGGGTCTGAATACTTTAACAAACTGTCAAACTTTTCCTTTCAAGGGTCACAAAAAGAGTTTGTTTTACAAAGTAATTAATTTCTACTTGAGCGGCAGCCTGTGACAGTGTGTCATTATGACCCAGAAAGGACAAGCATGTGTGAAGAATCAGGGCTGAATGAGACAAAAAAAGTGTGCGGCTGGAACTGTGATGAACTATCTGTGGGAGGAGGTTAGGTTAATAATAGCTGTAGATGAGGTGGCAGAGAATTCAAGGCTACAGCCTCTTGTGTTTTACTGGATGAGCTGTTGTAAGTACACAAACATCTGTAAACAATGGTTGCATGTGTTTTCTATCAAGCAAACACAGCTGTTTAAAACTGAGCCCAGGAGATGAAACAGGTAAGCGGGCCAGCATCCCTGGACTGAACACTTTTTTTGTTGGTTTTCTTTCTTTCTTTTTTTTTTTTTGGTTGACTTCCAATGCCACACATGCTGTGTGCATTTATGTAAAGGCGAGGTTAGCAGGGAGGAGACAAAGATAGTGAGAGCAGAGAGCGTGAGGACACCAATCACCCTGTAATTATCCCCCTGGTGTGTGAACTGCCCAACTCTCTGTCCTTGATAGATTCACCTGACCCAATAACACAACACACAGCCACAATGGACTGGAGGCGGAATAAAGACAACACCATAGATCAGCCAGGGATCAGCACTGAGACAAAGACCTAACATCTGGGAGCTGTGGTGAAATTAAAGAACCGAAAGACTGAACCAATCGTGTTGCAGCTTTCTGTTAATAGCCTGGGAGCTGCTTGAGAAACAGAAAAAGTGAGGAAACACAGGATTCAATTTCATTTGATATTACAGAAACACCCCTTGGCATCTCTCTTTCTTTCTTGTACTTGTTCCCTCTGCTGCTCACATCACTCTGTTACCTTAGAGTGATGTATTAAGCCATTTAAATTAACAATGGAATGACTTATTCTAATGTGCCAATCCCAAGGAGGGCTTTGGATGCTTGCTTGAGTGGGACATCAACACAACCTCTAAACCTCAGGCTGGGCAGCGATGCATGCCACTTCTTCCAGATAGCCCAAACAATCTGGCCAGCACCCCATCCAAAAGGCAAACATTCACATTAGAATGTGGAGAGGGTGAATAACACTACTGGGCCTGCTATTAGTGAACACAAAAACATCATCTCACAAAGACAAGTAAATACATGTTGTTTCCAGGCTGGAACGGAGAGAAAAAGAAGCAGTAAATACACCAAAGTCCTATAAAGAAAATGACTTTTTTGGAGTTTGAGGCAGCCATCCATGCAGTTTAGTCTTTATGAACTTCTGTGATAGCTTGTGTAATCTTATGTTACTCTCATTCTGTCTGTCTCTGATACACAGATGTCTAAACCATTCATACTGAGCCATGGTCAGCTGAATACAAATGAGGATACAGTGGGTGCTCCGTCTCTCCCTGAGGGGGTGTACAGAAATAGATCTGAGAAAAGCACAGTTTGATTGATGCTGCTACACTCTGAATAATGATTGGATCAGAGGTCAAACTACTTCAGTGACATGCATTATATCATTAATTACAGACATCAATAAACAATAGAACACTGTCCATATGTTTTAACTGTGCTTATGCCTC
The DNA here is from genome assembly GCA_023101725.1 of Atherinomorus stipes. NCBI lineage: Eukaryota > Metazoa > Chordata > Actinopteri > Atheriniformes > Atherinidae > Atherinomorus > Atherinomorus stipes. The sequence continues at coordinate 101,587 of JALJCO010012252.1, read as the reverse complement.
CTCATTTCCCTGACTGGGTCACTTTACAATTAGTAACTGCTACACGGTGACCTCAAAGACAGAAAAAGAGACACTCATCAGTTATTGACTGCATTCTCAGGATAAGAAAATGTCAGTAATTACACGTGATGAGAGAAGCACATTTCGATCTCACAGTTACATATGCAATTACAATATTATTCATTACCTCTTAAATAAAAGCCTGGTCCTGGAATCCCATTAAATTTGGGATAATTGTGTGTGTTTAATTATAAGCTGTGGCAGAAAGGAAGGAGGGAAGTTTCGGAGAAAGTAACAGAATGTGCTGTGACCTAGATAGCTGAGGAGACATTTTGTTTTAAAAGTGACCTTGCTGTGAAACGTCAGCTCAGAATAGCTCAGACTTTCTACATACTCCGAGTGCACAGACCCATCGCATCCTCCTCTCTGGTTAAACCGAGCTCTTAAATAGTGACAAGTCGGGGGCATCAAATACTCAATTATTTCTAATGGAAATCTTAATAGTATAGATTCTTGAGTTTGACCTGCTGTTGGCTTGAAGCTGGCCTTGTTGCAGAGATGACTCTGCAAATGACTCATGAATCAAATCCAGTGTCAGATGTGAAGCAATATACCATGCTATTTATCACTGATAGCCTATGTTGTTGGTGGTACATTTACTCCTTCCAATTAGGGTGCTGGTTTGCTGGTTTGTGTTATTTCAGATTTGAAAAGACACAAATTATCAAATAAATGCAGCTTTATCCAGTCGGTTTTCAAATAGCAGTTTGAAGCTCCACCCTCTTGTTCCAAATAAGGTCACGTCTGGCTCCGGTAAGCCCAACATGGCGATGACTGAAGGTAATACTTCACAATGGCAAATCATGAACGAGTGGGTGACATCACGGTTCATCAAATCATTTCTACAGGAGTGTTTATGTACCTGAATACAACTGGATGTGACAACAGATTAGAGACTGGAATTTACTTTCTTAAGTTTACATTGAACATTCAGCTTGGAGAGCAGCCTTTTTTTTTGTTTGTTTGTTTTTTCTTGTTATGGGTGAATTTTTTGGGGGGGGGAAAATTGCACAATAAACTTTCAATTTCAATTTCCCTTCTGGGATAAATAAAGTGTTTTTCATTCATTTCATTTCAATCAGCTGAACGGCAATTTTCCTAGGGATAAATAAAGCTTTCTGAATCTTGAATCTTGAATTTAAGAGAACTAAGAAGGAGCTACATCCACAAACCTCAATCACATCTTTGGAAACTTTGGCTAATCACAGGTTGTTTTGGGTAGATGGCACTCTCATTGACTCTTCAGCAAATGCAGATATAACCAGACATTTTATTAGATTGTGGATGGAAATTCCTGGAGGACAAGTTGTTACTCCATCATTGACAACAACTTATACCTACACAGCAAAGTAACCCAGTCCAAACATTTCTGACAGATTTAGCACATTTCATCATGGGTGAGTCATGGTTGGATCGGGGGTGATGTCAAGCCCAGGTTCATCTGAGGATAGCATCCTGGGGAGGACGACTTTACCACTACAGCAGGTGAAAGTTGTTGCTTGTCAGAAGTTTGCTCATTGGTTGCCTCTCAACCTGATTTATTTATTTATTTATTTTACTGATTTGTTCTCTAATAAGAAGTACCTTATCTAGGCTGTATATTTAGGCTGGCACGTTTGAGATCCATGCAGACAGCTCTCATGACTGTCCATGTCTCCTGTGCTTCCTCACAACTCCCAGATTAAAGTGTGTCACACTTCCGTTTAGGTACCGATAAGTTGACAAGTTCAGGCTAGCAGCTTTTCCACATGCTAGCAGGCATTGTGGTCTTCTGGGCTAACTGGCTTTAGCATCATGTTTACCAGACTGACAAGACTCAAATCTAAATGTTACCAAATAACCTTCTCTCTTTTGGTAAGAATTCAAGATGTTTAATATTGGCATTTTTACTGATATTACGATACTGTCCAACTCTTAGTTTCCAAGATCCAATATCAACTCGTACCGATGTATGTGTGGCAGGACGAAGGAGGGCCCGGGGAGGATTCGATTCCCAGACTCCCAGGTGAAAGTCGTGCATGCTAACCAGTCAGCCAACGGGACATCCTCCTGGACAAGTAGCCAGGGCGCATGATCACTCGGAGGCATAGTGACAGGACCGTCAACTGCCACATATGCAACCAGCCAACATGGTAACAACTTGGTAACTTAACCAACAATTCAAAACCAGATGACCAGCAGTCTATAGCAGTGGGACGGTGCACAGTTGTCACACAACTCTAAAAGGAATGCGGGGATATGAAGTTCTTCCAGAATGACAGTGACTCTATTTTTCAGAGACTTATCTACATTATGGATTAATAGAACAACAAGATCTCGCAAGATTTCGTGAGTAAAAATATCAATACAACACTTTTTACTATATCGATACAATATCGCAACACAAAATATTGTGATATATCAGTGTTGAGATATTTTCTTACACCCCTAGTGATGCATGGCCACGAGTTTTTGTTGTGTCATTTATGTAAAATATAAAGTAAAAACTGATACAGATATTTTCCAATATCACATTTTAATGCTGATATTGGGCGATAATACCGGATATCTCTAGACAGAATGTGAAAAAGTGCATTTCTCTCTTCACAAGTAAGCTTGAGTTTGTTGATAATTTTAGACTTAAATAAAAATTTGAAGGGTGCTTGTACTTGCAGTAGAATCCATTTATGCTGCAGTATTTCTACAGATCTATACCTCCTCCACTCTTGAACTTATTATTATTTCTAAGATTTTTATCCGCACTCTCTTTATAGCCGGTGTATAAGTTGAAACAGAAATTGTCTGCTGCCCCGGCTCAACATCTCCTGCTGGCTCCCTCGGAGCAGCTTGGCTCGGGCTGGTGGCTTCAACCTGCAGGCAGCCATAGGACAGCCCAAGCGGAGCTGTCTGCCACTCCTGTGCTTCATTAGGAAACAAAATATAAGGTTTCCACTCCATTAGGAATGACTTTAGGAGTGAAAGCACATAAGACGGCGACTCACCTCATCAACAATGCATTGCAATAACGGCTGAGGATGAATGAGAGTGAGCAGAGAGGGGAGAGGGGAAAAAAAACAGCATTAGCTTGTATGCAATGTCTTTACCACAGAGTGGAAGGGGGAAAAAAATCATTAATGCAATAAAATGTGGTCAGATTAATCAAATGCCTCAAACTCTTATGAAAATATTACAGGGTGAGAATTTTCTATTACATCTAATGGTATCTAATCTAATACTGGCAGTTAAGGGCTTGGGCATCTATTTATTGTGAAACACAATTTAGGAAGTTTAAAGGGAAGCAGTGAAGCGTGTGTGTAACATAGCCGTCAGGAGCCATAGGCAGAGATCTTTTCCTGCTATTTGCTTTCCTCCAACTCATAAAAGCTTACCATTAAAGACAGGTTGCTCTTAGTTTTGGGGGGAAATAATACACAGACAGAGGAGGCAATATGTAATTAGCGTGTCATAATCAAAATGACCCACTCGGACACTTTATGATCAGCAAGACAAAATTACTGCACCACTAGTGGCAATCTGTGGGCATGTGCTAACACCATTAGCATAATGAAAAAACACAAATGTTAACAGCCCGGCTCTTCATACGGACAAGGAGCTGAGGCACAATGTTAATTTCCCTCTGCGTTTTCACTAACCTGCAGGTTGTGGGCAATGTTGAGGAACACGCAGTGTGTTTTGTAAATGGTTTGGAAGAAGGGAAAAAAGTGCTCTTGTCTTTTAAAACAATCTTTGAAAAGTATCATTCCCCTGCTGCACATCTCCTTCGAGAGAGTCTATGAAAGATCTCATTTTCAATTAAAATCTCATTTGCTTGGAAGTTGAGATGAAATCATGTTGTGAATTAGCAGATGAATTTACATACTGGGATGTCTGCCAGTGTGCAGGGAGACTAATTTACCTTAAAGATTGATTTTTCTAAAAAAGGATTTCGGCAATGGTGTGGGAGCAATGATGCGTATGTGGGATCTGAGAAAACATTTGCCAACATCCAGCAGCAATGGAGAACCAGATCCTGAGATGTAACTAGTGAGGAATAACAAATTTTCCATCTACTGATACTCTCCGAGCTTTTTATTTTTACAGAGGAAAAGAGTTTAAAGTTCTAACAAACACACGAATAAATGAATATTTAAATCGCAAACTTTTAAAACCTTCACAAGGGCAGACATGAGGGTTATTTGTTTTATAACTGCAATAAAATAGATAATTTGAAATTAGGAAGGACACGCTGTGATGGACTATTCTTATTTATTGATTGAGAAATGTTCATGCTTGTCTGAGTGATGAAGAAGTGGCCCATATTCATGTTAGAGAAGAAAAGACAACACTATCTACTTGGTTTTTTGCTCTCCAGAAAAATAAAAAAAACATCAACTGGAGTACTTGTCCTTGCAGTTTGTTAAGTTTTTAAGATATCCACCTGCATTCAGCTACACTTGACGGTCTTCCACCCAGAGTGCACCCCTTCAATCAGCCATCCATCTGGCCTCAGATTGTCCACATTAAATCACTTGCTCATTTCACAAGGCCTCCTCTGACAAAGCGCTGCAGCTGTTATTGATTCATTCTCTCAATTAAATAAAGCTTTGCTCCCTCCACTCCTTGTAAATACCCAGAGACCCCCTATCCAACACAATATCCATTCTTCTTACACCGCTAACATTATCAGTCTCCACGCAAAATTAATTCCCCCACTATTGCTGAAATAACTATAATTGCAAACTGCATAGAAAGAGAAATTGGAAAGGGGGTTTAATACACATTTCCAGGTGTATTCTCCATTTGTTCAAGTCAATAACATTTTTCATTAACATTTGTGGTGAAAAAAAAAAACTTCTGTACCTCGTTCATTTCCTTTTTAATTCAGCGATGACTTCACCACACTCTTTTCAAACTGTTATGAGCTACATTTTTACATTTAATTTGGTTTAAATCCTCCAAATGAGATTAATGCTGGATATCAACTATAAAACATTTTAATTTACATATTTATCAGAGGAATGAGCCATGACTCACAATAGGTAAGATGTATTAACATGATTGCATGTTGATGCAACACTTTAATACAACAGAATACCAATATGTGGATTTAAATAGAAAACTGCAAGCGTGCAAGCCGTGCCATGCTGGAGTTATTTCTTTGTCAACTATTCCTTGAAAATGCATTGTTCTACTTCAAAGACTGCACTGCATTATGTGAACAACTGTATTCTGTTGAGGATGAGTGAAGGCATAGCATACAATCAATGTGCAAGGACACAGGCTTCCCTATAGACAAGCCAAGACAAGAAGAAAATGAAAGAAAACAGATCCCCATCTCTCCCTTTGCCTTCATTGTTATCCTACCGACTATCCAGCAGGTGGGCAAGAATCAGCGTGGCTCAGCCTCAGTTGCTCTGAGGTCAGCTCTCTGCTCGTCTGTGCTGGAATTATAGGCTAGCCTTTTGCCCATGGCACACAGATTTAGCCGCGACCCTGAACACGGCCTCCCCCAGAGGCTGACAAATTTTATCACCACATTTTCCCAACTTTGCTCGGAAAACCAGCCCCACTCACCAACCCACAGCCAATCCAGCTGCAACGGTAGCTTCCCCTAACCTCATATCTCATCTCAGACATAATGGGAAAATCAGACCTCTGTGAACAGGAACCCTTTAAGATTCATGGAAAATGAGGGCATGTGCTGGAATGACAAGGGACAACGGCAGCTCACAGCCATTACTGCTGTAAATTAGTTCAAAGATTTAAAGAATCATCAGGCAGTAATTACCAAATTGTCACCTCATTTAGAGAAGGATGCTGGATTTTTTTTTCTGCACAACTAAGAAATTGCATAAATATAATTGAATCATGTAACATTTGATAATTATTTACTTATTATTTTAAGTTGTAACTCTTAAAACTTCAACAGTAACCAAGACTACAGTAACTTCAAATAAATGAATGAATTGTTTTTCTGCATGGGAGGCAGATTATCTGATTGCATAAGTGCTTTATTTGATGTAATATTAACTGCTCTACTTCAAACAGGTCTCAGTTGTACATGCAAATTGGTCTGTACAATAATGATGATAATGATAATCATGGATTATTAGAGGTTTCAAATCATCTTCTAGTCCGAGAGTTTGAGACTCCTTTCCAAAGATGTGAAAAACAGAAAAGAAAAAATGAAAAAAGAACCAAAGCAAGAGGCCTAATCAATCAGAAAGCTCTTTGCTAGCGGCCGTATACACATTAGACCACATCTTCAAGATTTTCAGAGCAAACCATGGAGCAAAACTCCATTACCTCCTGACACAAAATGCAAATGAATCACAACATGGGGTGGGAAGGAATTAAAGACCTTTCTCTAATCAATGACAAACCAGGATGAAACCCTCTCTTCCATGGATCTGCCATAGGCAAACTTCAGCTCCCCTGAAAACACACACACTCCAGAGCACACATGCATGCACATGCTCAAAGACAGACTGACAGACTTTCGGGCACATGCACACACACTCATACTTGGCATGATCTCTGGCTTTTTTCCAGCTTCAAAAATACTGATGAGGATATATAATATTATTCTGCTGCATGAAAAGACAGACTTGACACCACTTTCAAAATAGAGTTTATTAAATTTCAGAGCCTGATTTTGTCAGGTGGTTGGATCTGGACTCAGGCTGTGAGGTAAAAGGAAGGGCTGTCTCTGTTCTGTTGTGCTCTCTTCTGCTCAGACAGATGCACAGGCCTGCGTAAATGACAGCCTGAGCCCGAGGATGTCTTCTGGCTGCCGCACGGCCTGCTACAGCCTGCAGGTGAAGTGTCTGTGGCGCCATATGGAGCAGGGAAAATTAACAACGAGAGGAAATTCTCCACAACAGCGGGAGGTCTTGCTAGTCTCTCCTCCAAACAAAATTTAGAGACGTAGAGAAACAAGAGAGGGGGAGTGATAAAATTAATGGGGTTCAACATTCTAACACAACACCAACGGCAATGTTTGCACAGAAAAACAAGAATTCCCTTTACAGTTTAGTCACATTGCACTCCTGCATTATAAATCAGTGCCTGGCTGAAGTAGTTTGACCTGTTCTATAAATGTACATTAACCCTGCTGGCGCTCCTTCCCAGGTTCTGGTGTGCACCACATGCCCAGCACAGTGGCTGTTAGTGCAGGTGAGCTGCCTCCATCCCTGGTGGCTCCTTATGCTTGCTGCCATCATAGCAGAGGTGCCCCCTGTGGAGCCTCTCTTGGTTTGGGTCATTGATTACAAAGAGCCTCCTGGTTTTGTCTGACAGATGTGAATCCATGCTATTTAATTTGGAGAGTTACCCTCAACGGGACCACCATTAGCTATCCAATCTGACCACAAATAGCGTTCCATTAAGCAGAGAGTTTGAGAAGCTCTGGTGGTGTGTCTCCTGACAGCGTGGAGGAAGCCTCGGCGTATTACACTGAATGTTAAATGCTTAGTTGTTTAAACAAAAGGGAGATCTTACTTTAAAGAACGTCTTTGTTTTAGAGATACATAAAGAGTCCCCTCAGCGGGATTCTTCAGGCATATTAGAGCTGAAACTGTCCTTGTTTAGTGTCTAAAGAGGGTGGGGTTGGTAGTTAAAATGTTAATAAGTGCAATTCAGTTTTAATTTAACAGCCTTCTGCATTCCTAATTACTCCACTAGCTGTGAATAAATGAGGAAGAGAGCTCATCTCTTGCCCTCTGCTTTCAATACAAAACACATCTCCGATATGGAGCTAAAGAGGACTTGTGAGGAAAGTGATCTCAACTTGTCCTCTCGTCATGAACAAAGCAGCATGGCTCAGTAAGTGGTTACAGCTATTATTTTCTCAGTAGGTAGAGGCCTTGCAACTTGTGTCAGAGCTTTTATAAATTTCTCTGGTAAAGCAAGAGAACAAGTGCAAAAAAGTGCAAGAATGTGAAACAGACAAGATTTAAGAAATGTTTAAAAGTGATCATCGTGGTTATAAAATCTTTTGCTAAAACATTCAACAATAAGAATGTGCCTCTCTGTGCAGCTGTAGAATAGAACTGTGCATAAATTACTTTATGTAATCATACATTGTAGATTAGCATGATAATGGTGGGTGTTAATAGATGCCAGGAAGCAGGGAGTGGCAGCACTTTGAAATGAGACATGCTTGGGGCAGTGGGCTCACACACACTCATGCATACACACCGCATTGGGGAATAGCCAGTGAGGCTCTCGTGCCATTACGACAAATGTGAGTGACGGGGAAGAAAGCCACATCTCGCAAGCTGCCTGAAGGCTGCTTCAGTATTTCCACAAGTCTATAGGCTCTTGGTCTCGTGGGGAGCTCTATTAATTGTGAGCAAAATGGTCCACCATTAGATCCAAAGCTTTTAGAGACCAGAGGACATCTTGCCCAGTCACCTGGGCCAGATTCAAAAAGCTTGCTGAAATAATACCATCCCAAAATTCCTCTGATATTTAAAATATTTGTCTAAAACCAGGATTTTACTAATGCTGCCTTTAAGTTTTGTTGTAGTTTTGAGAAAGAATGAGGGAAGAAAAGTAATGGGGAGGGGTGACAAAAGTAATAAAAGTGAAGACAATATGATGAAAACACTTCTTGTATAGCCAACAGCGAGATCTAAGTAAGCAGATCAGGTGGTTACGGGTCTAATCTCATCACAGAAAGCTGAAGCGAAGAACAACTTACATGACGTGACTTTGAGGAAAGCTCTGAAGCCACCCAAAACCCTGATTCCTAACAACACTGTAGCCATTAGTTAATCAGACTACATTTGGCCCCCTACAGACACAAAAGAGGGTTAACACACAGACCGCAAGATAAGCTTAAGAATAAGCCGAAGGCACTTATTTAAAAAGCCTCCCTTGAACACAGTTGGTACATTCAACAAATACAACAAGTCCCACTTCCTTTTATCCAACAAAGCCTCGGCAGATCACAAAGCTCAATGGGGGTGCAAGGTGGAAACATAAGGACCTACAGATTTACAGACCAAGAGTGTGTGACCACTGCTGTGAAGTAATCCAAATCAGAATGGCTTTAAGACAACAGCAATTTGATGAATTGTGATCCTGCTTATCCACAGGCTTCACAGATTTGTACTCACGCATGAGGAGTGAGAGCAGCCCTTAAAATCATTGTTTTAATTCAGCATGAACATTTGAAAACATATTGTATCCTTGTAATGGTAAATTGGCAGATTATTCTAACTATTTGGTCAGCCACTGGAAACACCAATATGGAGAAAATTAGCTTGGCAACTTCACAGAATGAGGGTCACAAAGGGCTCTCATGGATTTCTGTTGGAAATAAGATGTTAAATTCATCTTGTGTATTGAAATGAACTACTGATGTGCCATTTTGATCCATAATTTACAGTTCCAGGTATCTGGAAGAGTGAATTAGCAACAACATGTGTGCATGACCACAAGGTTTTTGCTGTCTCATAAGAAAAGTTTCCTTTGCAGATAAATATTACTGTATGCACCCCCCCCCCCCCAAATCTAGCTGTTCACATTATGTTTAAACTGGAAGGATTTTGACCTATTTGACTGAAAAACTAAACTGCCAAGGAAAACAGAATCCTTAGATAGATACACCAACATCCAGTGGAGTATTAGTCATTAAGTATAGTTTCAGCTATATAACATAATTGCATAAGAGGACACGATTGATCTGCTTTTTTCTTGATACACAAAGCAGCCTTGTTAAAGTAATAGGTTATTTTCTTAAAACTGTGTAAAATGCAAAAACAGATAATTAGTAACCATTATTCAACTTTTATGTATCATCCACTGCACTGTAATAAATTATTGAAGTAACAGTATATGCATGTAAAAACACAATAAAAGGTACAGTGCACAAGACCTTGATGTGAAATATTCAGTCAGCAGTGTTTGTAAACCTGACTGTGTTGCTAATATCTTCACTGACCTCCTTGCTAAGACAATGCCCACAGCCTCATGAGTCCAGTACTATAGAAAACGGGACTCCTGCTCGGGGAGTCTGCACTGCTGACCTCCTGACAACCAGGGCTGGGGATCTACATTCAGATTTGGGGGTCAACATCACCGCATAAGCGCTCCGAGGAGAACTGACTGAAAATTAATTAAAATCGCTAGTGTGCAATGAATGATGGGCAGCTTTTGTTGGTCGTCTGCATTGACGGAGGAGGCAGGACGGTCCCGTGTCCCTGGTGCTGGAGAGCCCCTGGTGGCCTCCACCATTGTCTTGCTGCCAGACTCTTGTCTTATCAGCAGCAGCATATCAATGAAGCTGCTGTCTTGTTTGTGCAAATGGTAATTACAACATCCATATTTCTGTGCATTAAAACAATCACATCTTAGAGAGAAATAAGGAGGGCCCGAGGAAAAGAGCGGACATTCAAGCAGGCTTTTGGGAGATGAGCCAACATAAACAAAGAAATCTCATCTTGGTTTCTACCCATGCATTTAATAGAATAAATAAGCACTCACATCAAACACATATACAGTTCAGATGACAATCCAACAATCTCTTGGATAAATCTTCCACAGTCTGTGCTCTTCCCACGGTACTACAGCAGAAAAGATTTAGAGTGCAAAAGCATTTAAGCAGGATGAAGCTCAGAGTTTAATGTGGTCCATCAATCCCATTCGCACAGGGTTGCTGCCTCTACATCTGTCCTTCGAGACCATCAGAGTAGTTTAGTGGCATGTTGCAGTTTAAAGGTGCAACAGAAGAGTCAGGTAACAAGGGACAAAATAGTCTCGCCAACTCTCAGTTTTAACTACCCGGGTTCCCTTTGGCCCACACTCATTAAATGCAGAATGCATTTGTCCTTGTAGCTTTTCACACGCAACACATACACAAAAACACACGGCTGTTCACAACTCAACACATCCAAAGGCAATGGCCATTAGGTGTAAATGGATGGCGTTCTGACCAAGTCTCAGCTGAGCCCATGTTTCAGGAGCAAAGCGAATGCAAAGGCCACCAGATCCATTAAAATCCAACCAATAACACATGCACTCATCTCTTCCACAAAGACTGAGGTGAAACAACATGGATGAGGCTGAGCCAAAATATTTCAACAGAAATAGGTGCAAGTGTTTGGCACAACACCAAATATACTGTCATGCCAATTATGAAGCCAACAAAGAGGAGTGGGCAAGAAAAATACAGTAGGTAATTCATTTTCAGTGGGTCAAAATCAGCAATTTATTTGGCCCATAATACAATGGTATGACCATCAAAATTCTTAAATTAGACATGCCTGCACCCATCTAGAACCTACTAGTCATTAAGTAAGGCTGTTTTTTTTTAACTGTTTGTTGGACAAATATCTATACAAACATTTTATTTCCTTTTTTTCAAATTACCCTAATGTGCAGGAGAGCAGATAAAGAAAAACAAATTTTAGTTAAAGCTATCCGGTCACTCCTTTTTTATACATCAGCAACACAGACAAATTGAGAAATTATTACTAAAGACGATAAATAATGTCACAATAATAATACAAAAGGAATAGTTTAAGATGTCCACATATAGGATGAAATGAGAGACACATTAAAGTGCTTTGTGGCTTATTGAGTGTCCATTGATTATTTACCATCAAACTATTGTTCAAACAAATTCTTGCTATATGTTGCCATGATGTTAGGCTGAAAATGAGCAAATAGGGTAATTTAAAGATCCATAAAAGTCACATTGACAAAGATTATGTAAATTGATTCACCTTAACACAGCACTCAGGTACCCACAGGTGCACTGAAACAGGTTTTTCTCACTGCAGTTGTTAAAAACTGTCAATAAAGAAAATCCCTTTTTACCATAATTACAAAGTAAGCGATGGGGACAAAATGTATAGCCCTCTTTGCTTTTAAAAAGTTATTATAATGAAAACAGTGTGGCACTAAGAGCCCAATAAACAGCTAAAGATGTGTGTAAAAACAACTAATAAACAGGACAGCAATGTCTTTTGGATGGCACAATAAAAACAGAAGAGAAAGTCCTCAGTGTTCAACTCTACAGGGCAGGCTGCAGGGTCAGAGGAGCTGCAGTAAGCTCAACAGCCACAGTCAAGTGAGTCAATTACCACATTTGCTCTTTGTGTTGACCCCTCAATTAGTGTGGAACTGTAACAATCTGCCCACCAAATACAGTCATTCATCACCAACTGCCCAAACCACCCGCCAGCTTCTCCGAGCCACCTCACTGGAGAAGAGGGCAGGCAGAGGTCAAATTAAAGGCTGGCCTTTGTAACTGCCCTCCTTAATATCCTCTGTTCAACAGGATGAACTCTGATAGGTACACAGTCATTACACATGCAGTGCAACATGCCAAGGTGTATTAAGGTAGCACAGAGCTGAAAAGACCACATGTCTCCAGAACACTCTTTGTTGAAGGTTGGATATTTTATATAATTCATTATCATTCATTTGCCATTTAACTTTATGTTGGCATTGAAATTTCTATTCATATTTTATTATAATTTCCCTCCGGGATTAATAAAGTATTCTTTCATTTTCTTTCATTTCTAAAATAACACCCTTCTCATCAAAATCATTGTAATTCATCAACCATAACCTGCATCATTTTACTTAAAGCATAACTTTCTTTTTTTCAACCTGGACCTTATTTTTAGGAGTTTATGTGTGCATTTAGTCACTGGTAAAGTTTCTGCACCACTTTGACTCCTTTGAAAGATGTTGAGTCACCCTTCGGCGTACATCGTAATGGGAGAGACGGGGCGGCCTCTCTGTAAGGCATTATCTGCAGCAAAAACTCCTTCATTTCATCAATGCTTTAAGTAAAATGAACAAACAAATGAGTACTACTGCCCTATGAGTTCAGAGCTTGGAGAATTGTGGGTTTTTTATTTTTGTTTTTTGTCTGGGTAGTGAGCTGCTCTTTTCAGCTGTACTACAGAAGTGGGCATTGTGGATGCGTGGCCCCGAAAAGTGTGTAGAACACCCTGATAACTAACGGACAGCTAAATCTGGACTCACGGGACAATAGTACTCGCCCGTTCATTTATCTCCTTAAAGTATTGGTGAAAATCAAGGAGTTTTGCTGCAGATAATGCCTTATAGAGAGGCTTCCCCGGCTCACATACAGATGTACGCTGAAAGTTGACTCAATATAATATCTTCAGAAGGAGTCAAAGTGATGCAGAAACTTTACTAGTGACTAAATGCACATATAAACTCCTAGAAATAAGGTCCAGGTTGAAAAAAAAAGAAAGTTATGCTTTAAATAAGTATCAGGGCTTTTGCAGTTCCTCTAAGAAAAATGTTGCTAATGTGCAACTGCAATATAGTGTAAGCTAGCTGTTAAGGTAATTCCCTCACATATTAAAAATTTAATTATATTATATTTTTGGCAACATCAGGCCATGTAACCTGCCAGGAGTCGGGGAGCAAGTGGCAAAAAGGATCTCTTTTATGTGACGGTTAACATTTCAGCAGAAATTCACAAAAAGGTTAAAACAGTGATGAAGAAACAATATAATAACTTCAACAAAAATACATTTTAAAACTCAACAAACAAGCAAACAGCAGCTACCGTGGGCCCTCTTTCTTTCTTTTCCTCTCTTTCTCTGATAATATCTTGCATTTCTTTGCTGTGTACGTTCAAAATGTGTGTTCATATCCACTTGCTACTATGTGACACAGTGTGTAAGGTGAAACTTGACAGCAACATCATGCGGCGTCCCAGAAAAAAAGTTGTATAGTGTGGTTTTCCAGTGCTGGGATGCTGCTGGGCAGTGACAGCTCCAGAAATGCACATGTGTCACTGTGTCATTAAATAAGTCCAGAATGTGGTTTTTTTTAGGTCAGAAACGATTGGACATCTTAGGGTGCATTCACACCAGGATAGTCCGGGACCTCGGTCTGACTGGGCGGGGATTTCTGAAAAATTTTGCACCTTCCTTTCCTTCGGTTTGCGTTCAAACTGCAGTAACCGAAGCAGACCAAACTGCCCGCTAGGGGACGACACTCCCCGATACAACCACTGATCAATGATGAAAAAGCAAGAGGAAGAAAAACAGACTCTAGAGCCGTGTCTCAAACCACACACTTGTCCAAGTGCACTGGAATTCAGTGCATTTTGTGTACTTTGTCTGTAGTGCACACTATTGTCGCTAAATGCTGACCCAAACAGAGCACTGCACTTACAGGAAGTGACGGACTAGCATTGCCCGCTAATCTGAGCTAACTCTACTGAGCCGGTATAACCTCGGCCTCAAACAAATGACCAGATCGTCATCAGGGAGTGAACAGCTTGGTAGCATGTCACAATATACATTAGTAATTATGTCTAAATGATTTCATAAATGTTACTTAAATCAGTACAATTCAGCCTCTGCTGCCGCAGGGGTTGCCATTGCTTCGTTCGCCGCCATTATTCAGCTCTGAAAACAGTTCAAAAGTCCTGCTTCCTCTGCTATGTCAGCAAGATGGTGTCTCCATTTAGTGCGAGTAGTGTGCTTCGTTTTGCACTTCGTTTTTGGCCGTTATTAGGGCAACATTCGGGCACTTTCAGTTCACTGAATTTTGGCTTAAATGACAGCATGAACACACTACACACTCAAAAATAGTGTTTGAAGTGCTCAAATGCACGGTTTGAGACACGGCCCATTATTAAAGTGGAAATCTTTGTGCTTCTTCTTATTCGCCAACACTATATAATTTTCCAGTTGCTTTTCATTGTTGTTTTGACCTCGGCTTCTTCAAATACCCGCTGTTAGCTTTGTTTTCCCTCCAACCCAAACGATAATCTACCCCACTTCTCTCTACTTCTTCTTCTTCTACTTTATTGCGGTCGACAAACATCACTTCATTTAGGTGCACTGAATGTCTGTGTGCTGGACAGTCCGATAGTCCATTTGCAAGTGAACAGAGAAACCCGGGTTTTAGGCAGACCAGAGTCCGCTTCTTTGGTGTGCACCAGAGTATGGTTGGTGTTCAGACTGTGCCACGCAAAGCGGACTATGTGTTGAATCGGATCACAGTCTGTTTGAAGCGGACCAAACTGCCAGAGTGTGAACGCACCCAATAACATGTTTTGGCCATTTTTCTCTTTCATCCATTCTTCTTCTTTTCATTTAAACATTACCCATAAACTTATTAGAACTTTAACCAAAAGGTTTTACAGCTAGCTGAAAACTGAACCATTCAACCCACAGTCCTCTTTTCTTCATTATGAGGACATTTCTTCATACAAATCACTTAAAAATGGCTTCTGCTTTGATGTTGAAACCTTCATATGAGTCACATTTTCTTTCTGCCACTTGTACGGGATGCCATTATGGGTTATATTTAAGGGTATAAAGAAGCATATGCTCCTATCAGTTGGGGTAGCCTGCTTGTTGGAGAACTGAAAGCAAGAAGCTGTGATCAGAAATTGAAAGGCTGACAAAAGCTGTTTCACAGAACAAAGCAGCAATTCTGATAAATAAAAGGCATTTTATCAATAAACAATTACCTTTGCAATATTTCTCACGTTGTCTTTGCTGGTTTTCACAGTTTCTGCCACCTTCTTCAAAGACGCTGTCAAAAATGCCCTATTTGAATAAAAAGGAAATGTGAAAAACATAGCAAACAGCAGCCTGTGATCCTCTTCCACCTTAAACTTTTCAGTGTGCCTTTAAAACTCAAAACATTAATAAACTCTTTATCAAGAAAAGTAATAACTGCAGAAAATGAAAACAAACAAGAAGTTATTTACAAGAACACACACACTAAGCAATTAAAGATATCTACAGAATCAATAACAAGTGGATTTGAGACTTGAAATGCATCACTGGCTACATGGTTCTGTTATAATTTCATTATCGGGATATCGTCCCTGTTCTAAGTTTGGGGGCCTTTTATAGCCTGTACCTTATTGATTTATAATTTGTCCACATTTGGGATTAACATTAAAGATTTAGACCAGAATACTTTGATATAGTCAGCAGTAGGGACTAGAACTTCAAATAGAAATCCAGAAATGAAACAAATGTAGGAAAAAAAAATAATAGAAGGGATAGTGGGGAATTGGTTGTGTAAGGTCACAGGGTTCAGAGATGCACAGGTAATCTGCTTGTTAATAACTACATTTCCACCTTCCCTCTCTTAGGTATTGAACAATGTTTAAAGGGAGTGCGGTAAGTAAGGGTGATGTAGGAGTAACTAAGAGAGCGATAGCACAGATATCCAGATAAGGTCTGAGCGGGTGTTAGGTGGGTAGATGGTGCCCCACCGGCTCCTGCCATGCCAGACCATTCAGTGACACTCTGAGTTCTTGGTTACGCTGTCATCACCAGCCCGCAGTGCCACGTTCTTCTTCCCCTTCTCCTGCTGCGGTTAGGGTTGCAGGCACAGAAAAAGCGTAGCAGTGATGATTTAATTATGACACCGGTTCATTCAGTCACGGCGATTAGGTTTCCAGTCAAGGGTGAAGTGATCTGAGGTAAGTTTGGTTTATGCTTACAGGAGCACATGTTGGATCCCAGACAAATAACATTTAATCTCTCAGGGTGTGGGGTCTCCTGAGGGAAAAGGTCCCATCCTGCTGTCCCACTCAGCTCCGCGGAGCACGGCCTGTTGCTCTGCTCTCAGAGGCCTAGTTTATTCATGATAGATAACTTTCCACTGTCCTGCTGCCTGGACTGGTTCATCTTCTGCTTGGCAAAGTGAGTGACGCACCTCACTTTGGGGGATTCAGTTACTCTGAAAACAGCTTCACAGGTCTCTGAATGCTGCTTTGATTAATGGCTGAAGTCTGCAGCTGCGCAGTGGCGCTCATATCTGACATTCATCTCAACCTCATGCTCACTTTACCTTTAATCAATCGTATGCAACATACAGAAACAGCTAATAAGAGAGAAGCTGTCTGGCATTTGTTTGTCAAAGCAAATTTGTCTCCTCACAAATGTTCAATCTGTTATGACTCCAGGGTCCTCTCTTCACTTTCTGTTTAATAGCTGGCTCCTCCTTTAAACTCCAATCAATACCTTTAAGCAAAATTTGCATTTCATAATTAAAGCAAGAGAGAGGTATCAATTTGAAGCCATTATGCACCAGGCCTTATGGTTTCTGACATTTAGTTGTGATTACACTAGTGCCTGTATACCGTCATGGAAGTCATTAGACTGCTGTCATTGCAACATGTTTTCCTGGCCTCATTAACACTGTTCCCATGCTGCAATGTGATTTCAATATACAGTATTAACTCAAATCTGTTTAAAACAAGAAAGTTTTATGAAACTGGGTGATTGCATGAATCACAATATAAGAGTTTTACGTTCCCAAACACAGTTTATTTACTTTTGTAACACCTTTAATTAAATTTTAAACAAGGAACAAAACTGCATGTTGGTTTGTAATGCTACAAGACAAGGCTTTAAAGCACTCAATCTCTGTGAAACATGATAAATACATTAATTTCTTTGGTCATCTGCCACACGTGATGTAGAACATGTGTGTTTTAGATTGTTACCTATAGACTGAACCACTGTGTATGTTTTGAACAAAGTCTCGGTCTTGCTTCTCTTGTTTCACAGCAGTGTAAATCAGAAAGCCATTAAAAAAAAGTGTTGAAGAGACCTTAATCTTTGAAACAGTCACCAGAATTTTATTCATATTCATTCCTTGGCTGATGTAAACACACTGACATCAGCTGTTCCTGTTTTGTAATTTTAAGCACCCAGCAGGCATCAAACACTACCTCAAATAGAGATGTGCCATTCTACAGTACCAGGAAAATAAGCAATCGTTCTTATGAGCACTTTTCTGTTTTTATATTTTTTCTGTGATGCCCTTTAAGGTATCCTTAGTCATGTATAGCTATAAATCAGGGATGTCAAACTGGTTCCAGAAAGGGCCGTGTGGCTGCTGATTTTCTTTCCAATCATGCAGTAGCACACCAGACTCCACTCATCTCATCATGTCTTTAGTTAAAGTTTAGTTAAAAGTGTAGGACGAAACACAGTTTATATACATATATATATATATATATATATATGTATGTATGTATATAAGTGGAAGGAAGAAGTGTGGAAGAAAACGGTGTACAAGCCGGAGGACTGATCGCAGCCTGGAGAAGATGGTCAGGAAAGGGCCTTTCAAAAGTGTGGAGGCCTTCATAAGGAATGGACCTGTGAGCTTCATCAAGTCAAGCTTAAATGCAGCTGTCTACAAGGACATTTTGGAGCACTTCATGCTTGCTTCAGCAGACCAGCTGTATGAGGATGCAGACTTCATCTTCCAGCAGGACTTGGCACCTGCCCACATTGCCAAAAGTACAAAATCTCTGTTCAACAACCATGCTTGATTGGCCCGCAAACTCACCTGACTTGAACCCCATCAAAAACATGTGGGGCATTGTCAAGAGAAAGCTGAATAGGAAGAGACCAAACAATAAAGAAGAGCTCAAGGCTGTGATTGAAGCATGTTTGTCTTCCATAACACCTGAGATATGCCACAAGCTGGTTGCATTCATACCAGTTTAAGGCAGTCATTCAAGCAAAAGGGGTCCCAACCAAGTACTAAGTACAGATGCAAGATTTTACTTTAGGAGGCCTGACTATTTTGTATTTAAAGTCCTTTTTAAATTGATTTCATGCTATATTCAAATTTTTTGAGTTTTAGAGTTTGAGGTTTTCTTAAGCTGCAAGTCCTAATCAGCAACATTCAAACAAATAAAAGCTTGAAAGGTATTGATTTGCATATTATTTGTCTATACAATATGTAAATTGCACCTTTTAAGTTAAATGATAGAAATAAATTAACTTTTTCACAATATTAAAATTTTTTGGGTAATACCATGTATGTATGTATGTACATATATATATATATATATATATATATATATATATATATATATATATATACATATACAGGTGCTACCCAAAAATTTATATACATATATATACTGTATATAGTCATCATTTAGTCATTTTCTGTACCACTTATCCAGTTCAGGGTCGCGGGGGTTGCTGGAGTCTATCCCAGCTATTATCAGGCAAGAGGCAGGATACACCCTGGACAGGTCGCCAGTTTGTCGCAGGGCCAACACAGAGAGACAGACAACCATTCACGCTCACATTCATACCTAGGGACAATTGAGGACGGGGCTCTGAAGCTAACATTTTGTTGAGCAATGCTTTGAGGCAAACGACTTCTACACCTGTTGACAGGTATTTTGGTCCACTGTTCATGGGAAAGGTGCTCTTATTTGTATAGGACAGTTTTGTTTATTGTTATTATTGTTATTATTATTTTTCTAACCACAATTCAAAAGCAGTATTTATTTCACTAAAATGTAATTTTATAAATTACATTTTTTCATACTTTCTTTTTATTTGAATTACTGTTGTGAATTTAGCCTTTTCTTTAATTTGAGGGTATGAATAATTTTGAGGATGACTGATTAAGGCTACCAACAAGCACACACACACACATATATTACTTGAAACAAGCTTGTAAATAAAGTTACGTTATTTTATAACCTTGGGTGAGCCCCACAACATTATACATTTATATATTCTTTTAGAAGTACTTGTATTCCCTATTTGATGCTGCATTAATTAAAAGAAAAAAAAGTGCATTTGTTTGTATTCAAACAGTCCTTTTTCTGTATCGCTGTATACATTCCTGCATGACAGATAAACGAGAAAAACCCAGCAGACCAACTGGAAAAATTATTTTCTGTAGAAGCAATCTAATACAATATCCCCCATGACCAGCGCTACACAAATAAGCCATGCATAGTGCTCAGCTTGTATACTTTTTACAAGAGACACTGTATGTTCATGAACTGGAAGCACAAAAGAAATTAAAAAGCAGCTAAATGACCACAAGGCGCCAACAACACACTGTTGTATACCAACTACACAAAGAGAAAACATCCCACACAGCATCTATTCTTTGGAGGCTTTTGGAAGCTAAATGATACTGTTGGTGTTCATAATCAATTCTGTGGGATTAGTTAAAAGTGGAGGACAAAACACTAACAAATCAGGTGGCTTCTTCTAAAACAGCACCATAAAGACATAGAGCAGCAGAGCATATAGATTTTCCTCAGGGCTCAATTGTGTGAGAAGTTGTTGGGCTTGCATTATTGACTTTCTCAGTATGGTGGAACCGTGGTAGTTAGATGCCTTTCCTCAACTCTAATTATGGTGTCATAAACAGGAGAGACCATTAATGAAAACCACTCATGGCTTTAAAAGTGCAGATAGGATTTGGAGAGCAAAGAGGAGGAGGGTAGTAGAAGAGGTCTTAGAGAAGTCATGGTATCAATCACAGCAAAGCACTTCTGTGTTTAGTAACAAGCACGAGAGGTGGTCAATATGTCAGCCAAAGAGTCAACAGACTGTAATAGAGACACAGCGGAGGATGGGAAACGGAGGTATTTGACCTGAGACAGCCTGTCATGTTCATGAGGCTGAGGCTGTGCATCATCCAGGAGAAAAAGTCACTCTGCCATGTGCTTGTCTACAAAAATCAATATCACACAATATCACTGCGTATATTTCCAAGGAAATCATGATCAGAAAGCATCCTTAAGATAAGTCATTTTGAATTTCTTTTGACTGATGTGAATATCCTTCCTCCTTTTGCTTTGTTGTAGAACAACCTTTGTAAAAAAAAACAAATAAACAAAACAGTGCACGTGTTGTCCTTAAGAAAATTTGGAAAGGTGAAGCTGTGTGATTCAAACACCAAGTGTGTCCCATCATATAACAACCATTAACAGCAGCAGAGTAGGTCACCTTAAGTTCACATGCTTCACAAAGGAGGGAAGTTTAATACAACAGCTGGTTTATGATAAAAGCATGATACCAGCAACAGGAAGCTTAAAGGTTTAATATGGAACATTTTTATTAAAAGCTATATTTAAAAAAATAATAATACCTCCACAGACTATTGGTTACTTGCGTATCGGTAGCGAGAACTGGGAGTTGTTTTTCTGCCGTTGCAACTACGACCTAGACACACGTGATGTCGCTGTTCTGTCCGTGTTCCATATTCAACCTTTAACAGACACCATGAAAACAAATTTGTTAAGTCAGACTTTGGTATAGGAATAATATGAAATATACTGCACAATACTCACAAAACAAACAACAACAACAGCAAAAAAGTCAGTTGACTAGTAAAATGTTGAGTTGAACCTTTACCACTGATGGGTCGGCTTGCACAAAGCTTTGGTCTAAATAGATTGAAGCTGAAACTGCAAGAAACTCTTTCAAATTGCTGGTGGAAGCTAAACAGTTTGTTACACCAGAAAGCTAGAAGTGAAAACACAAGTATAGATTTGATTTAGTCTTTTGATTCCTGCTGTTTGCATGAAAAGTAATATATTTATATTACTAGAACTTTATTCATGACTTTTTATGGAAAAACTTTTAGTGCACAGCTTTTCCCATGATGTAAACTTTTTAATAAACTCTTGTGGGAAAAGGTGTGCAAACATTAAATGTCTGGCTGTTCTAAGAAGTGAAAACCTATACATGCTGTGTTCTCGTGATGTAGCCAAGTTTCATCAGCAAAGTTAAATGCTGGATCATATACTTTTGCAGTGAATATAACAAAATAGCATGGCATGAAAGGCTTAGCAGGATGCATTGCATTGCATATAAAGAGTAACTTATTTAGAGTTTGAATTGTTTTAGATTTGCAAGGATTCAAAGGTTTTATTCCATGTTTTATTATATTCTAAAGAAATAAACCATATTCCTAAATGGGACTACACTTTATAGTAAAACAGTAGAACAATCAAATTTTATTGCTGCACCTTGGTATTTATTTACAAAAGGAGGTTCCCATTAACTTATTTTTTTAGTTTTACTCATGTTTGAAGGACTGAGATGCTCTTCCACTGATGGTGTGACATGTAGCACGTCTACATGCATTTACAATATGATGGCTGCAGTAAAGCCATTTAGATTTTCCTGGGAGAAAGGCAATAAAATGTAATTACAACATGTTTTACCATTGACTTCAAGACAGAGTCACAACAGCCAAAGCAATTTCATGCTGTCTGTGAAAACAGAACCCAACAAAAGGAGAGGCAGAGTCATGGTTGAATGGCAGAGAGAGTGAGTGAGGCATTGATAGCCCTCTATGGACTAACCACACACTAGACCACACACAAGCACCATATACCTAAACTAGACAAATCTATCTCAGACACATATTAAATAAATATTTATATGCAATAAACTGTATCAATAAATTCCCTAAGGAGGGTAAACTATTCCACAGCATGTCAATAACTGATTTCACCAGCAAATAATAATTTTGTCTCAATGGTGGAGCTTGATATGACGTCAATACAAGCTGTCAGAGTTCATTCTGGCTGAAGCTGCTAGAAAGCGCATCGCTGAGAGGATATGGCACCCTTCTATTCAGCCCCATTGATTGGGGGCTGTGTGTTAGTGGGGGGAGAGGAGCTGGCAGTCATGTCTTGTGTCTTATGTTGTGTGCTGTATTAACCTGAAGGGAGACTGGGATGTGTAGAAGCTCTGCAGCTCCATTTTATTGCACTGTTACGGGGGACACAGGGGAGTCAGGCCTTTTAATTGTCTCACTGAGATGCAGCTACATGCAAGTAGCCACGATGCACTGAAGCACCGGGTGGGTGGGGGGTCAAGGGTTTGAAATGGCAGCGGTACTCCGATACGATGAACATATACAATCAGTCAGGATAAAGATCTCACCCTTGGCGGCATGAAAAGGGGGAAGTGAACAGCGCTCAGGAAAAATCAATACGGAACCGCTCATTTTGGAGGGACATGTGTGTCACAGTCAATAGGAGTTAATAGGCTGGGTTGTTCAGCGAAGACAGGCGGCTTGGGAGAGCAGCCCACTCTGACAGCTTAATACATACTGAATGGCAAGCTGGCTGCATGTAGCAGTCACTATGGACACATCAAGTGTGGAATGGAAGCTGATGGGCTCAGGCAAAAGTTAATTATAGAATAGAGCTGAAGGTCTTACACACAGAACTACAGAATTACCCGTCCAATAATCAGAAGAGACAGACACAGCTGACCCTCAGTATAGACCGCACACATTCACTGGTTATTAATAACAAGGGGTGTAATGTATGCTGGAAGTTTGCTGGAAACTGCTGCTCTGACAGTCTGGCTTTGTTTTTTGGTGTCGGTGTATAAGAAGAAAATCAGAACTGAAATTCTTGATTTAGAATTTGTTGAAGTGATCAATTTGATTAAATGTCCAGACAACATTTTTATTCTTCCAATATACTGTCATGTTATCTGTTATCTATTGTAGAAAAATGCAAGCTGGTTATCTTTGAAAACACACTTAAAATCAGGTTTAAACTAAGTTCTGTCTTTCAATTTTCAACAATCAATTTAGCTTTTTCCCCTTGTGGATACATATTATTCAAATTTGAACATATGTCATAACATAATATTAGCTTTGGAATTCTACATATAAAAGCTGAGTTTGATATACTGATTAAGTTCAAAGAAACATTTTGATCTTTTGGAGGTGGGAAAGTGGGGAAACTGGAGCACCTGGAGAAAACCACAAGGAGACACAAAGGCAGGTGTCTATTGCGACTCCACGCCCTTGCCGGGATTGAATGCATGACTTCCTGCATTCAGAGTGGTGGTGTCGACCAGTGCACTGTTGTATAGCCCGGGACAACCTCTGTTCTTTTCTAAATTATTTTTATTTTATCCTTTAGACAAAAAACAAAAAGGCAACACTGTTGAGCAGCTAGATTTCTGCTGTACGCCAGAATGGGACGTCATTGCTGTGGCTTGATGGTCAGCACCAGCCTACACGGTCTTGAGCAAGAGATCCAGCAAACTGGGTTTACGCCCCGGTTGTTTCACCTCCCATGGAAGTTTACGTAGCTGTTCTCCACATGATGTTGTGGGGTTTTGGAGTAATATTGCCATGTTACGGTTCCCCCATATCATAAAAACTGGCTATGACACATTAACAGAAAAAAGAACCAAGTTGAATCAACTTAAAAATATTTCTTCAACTGGTCACATCTAATTAAATTAAGTTGAGTGAACTAAATGAAATATAATTGAATTAAATTGTTATTTTTAATTCAACTCAACTTATTTTTACTCTTTAGCCACTGTAAATTGAAAATGTCTATTTGGGTCAGCTTAATTAAATACGTTCCATTACTTTGATGTTGTGATTTTGAACAATTTACTTTGCGGCATTATTCTTTTGTTCTTAATACAAATTTGCTCAGGCAAGGTCGGGGATCCTGGAAAAACGGATTGAGCAAGCTAAATTTGAAAAAATATATACCCCCCAAAACCACACCTCCAGAGCACAGGAACGCGTCTGCCGATAGTTCTCGGCGAACATAGCCTAGAACAGCAAAGTCGAGTGGCTAGCTTGTTAGCTTCCCAGTAAACGGCAGAGGAACCATGTTTCCTAAAAGTGATAATTATCTCACCTCCAACTTCTTCTGTGGCGTAAAATATCCTCACTGCAAACACCAACACCTCCATGACTTGATCCACATCCGTTTTTTTCTTTTTAAGGGCAAACAGCGGCATAGATAAGAGCAGCGAGCAGCCATGTTTTTCTCGGTTGTCTGCACTGTGAGACGCTCACGGCGAGTTGCGAGCGTGGGTGTGCACGACTAACTGCAGTTGAGTTTGATGGACATAATAATCCTTCAATCAATAAGCACGGGCCATTCGCAATCCCATCCAATGAAATGAATTTCATTCAATGAAATGAATTTCATTGGATGGGGTTTTTCCAGTTCTGTATGTTCCACTTTTTTAATTTTTGTGTCCGAACATTTAATTAATTGTCTGCAGTCGGGGTGTGAAGAAGATTTTAAGCAATATAGTAAAAAATGCTCCTGGAAAACATCATCCACCCTGCCTTTAAAGTCTGCACCAGAGTAAATCCAGAGTCTGTGATAGAAAAGTAACACAATTTATAAGTAGGTTAAGTCAGTTCCATCTTAAACTTTACATATCAATCGATGGGTTTCCGAGCAACGTCACAGATAGGATGCGAGCACAACCAGGGGGCAAGAAAACACAGGGAAAGCATTATTGAACTATGAGAAGACGTGTGTTTACATGCAAGACTCGACTTTTAATGCAGATGAGGCCATAATATGACATGAAAGTGTCTGGAAAAAATATTGTTCGAGTCCTGGTATTTGTTCGGTTGCAAAAATCTAAACGTTAATCATGTAAACACCAAAGTGGTGATAATAAGAGAGTACGAGTGACTGTCTTCTGAAAACCCTCTTGGATAACTTCTGCAGGTTCAGACTACATGATTTATTTAGTCTGTCACCATGGGCATGTCAGATTAAACCACAGTGGTGGCAGAAATGACAGTATTCCCGTGTTGTAGTCGGGAGACTGGTACTGTAACAATAGGCGACCAGTATCACCACCGCAACCAGTCATTTATCAGTTCACAGCTGCATCACAACACTGTAAGCTGTAAACACTGTAGCTGTGTGGACAACCATCCTCTGCTCAGACACGGAAAATAAAAAAGAAGAAAAAAACTGATTGTGGAGCCGTTCACAATTCCCGTTCCCATTATTCATTTTGCCCCTTTGCTGTAGATGAATTTGCAATATGGGCATGTTCTGCCAGAATGTGCAAAACATTGGGAGGAGACTATGCAAACAACTCAGATTTGCACACGCAATGTGATTTATCAACCGTGCCATGGAAAGTGGGTGCAAAAAATTCTATGTATTTTAGTACGTCTGAAAAGCAACTGGTAGTTTTATGCACAAATGGCTGGAAGAGTGCAGGTCCAGCACCTGGCATTGTGCCAAAAGAGCGTATACTCCATGCATAATATCAGAACATCTTCAACAGTGTCTCCTTATCCATGTCCTTATAAACTGGCCTCTTCTTACAATCCACAGGGAAACCTGCTACATTGTTTTTAATTTACTAATCTTATATTCTATTCTTTATTTGCCTCATATTATTGCTCTGGAACTAATATCTCTCTATAAGGTCAAATTTCATATGGCGTTTACCACATGCTCTTCTGAACTTTCCATGGCAAAGCAATAGTGCACGCTAAATGCTCATTTAAAGACCCACAACGTAACTTTTAGACCTTAAAAATATGTGTTTCTGACTGGTTTTGATGGTACACAAACATTCATTATACACATTTTCAAACTGCCACTGCCCAGAGGCGCCCTGAGGCTCAGAAACTGCAGTAGCCTATGTAACTTTTTCATCTGAGACGGGGCCGTGACGTTGCAGCCGACTGTTGGTTGCGCACCGCGTCACTTACTAGCAAACGGATATAAACCAGATATGAACACAGCGTGTGTTTTGAACATGCATCATGTCGGATTCAGCAAAGAAATGGAAGGAAACATTACTGGAGGAAGAGAAGAAAAGAAAGAGAGGAAGGGACAGAATAAGAGTCAAGATAAGACTGTCTTTTACTGGCTAGAGTGAGCTCACAGTACAGGTACAGTGGGATGCAAAATGGATTCCAGTTTAGCTGGTGACGTGGGGCGCGTCACTGAGAAAGTTGCTAAAAGTTGCGTTGTGGGTCTTTAAGAATCCTGCCTGTGGATATAATGCTGCATTTGATTTAACTCAGAGGTCAGAAGTCAGAGCTGGGAATTATGTCACATACGAGCTGGGAGCATTCTAGTTGTGGAAGTGGGAAAAGTTGTAAAAGTAATATGGATGCCACAGGGAACTTTTGTTTTACTTGCTCTGTCTGTTCACATAGAATTATATCCACTATACCATGTCCTGAAATATCATTAGATGCCAAATGAAGAAAACAAGACTCTTCAATTAAACAATCATTCATAGAACATGATGAGTATGTGGCAATGTATTTGTATTTTAGTTCAAGTTAAGCCCCACTTTTTTTTTTAAATAGTTGATCAAAAACTTGTAGATAAAAACCAAGGGAATCTCAAGCTAGAACAGAGCAAAACTCCATGTTTTCAGTTATCAGAGAAAAGGATTTAACAGGCTAACAACACTAGCCACTGCTGTTATTGTTAGCAGTAAAACTTACAAATGTTGCATTATTTAATAACTAACAACGATGTACAGTATGTTTTATTCTAAGATACACTGTCCTCTACAGCTTAAGTTTGGAGAAAATAAATGTAGAATTCCTCATAGAGCTCTATACTGTACGTGCTGCTGAAACCGGCGAGAGTCCAAAAAAAGTGAAACTTACAAGACAGGCACCAAGCCATGAGGTGACACATAACACCAAGACGCGTTTATGTAGGCTATTTTAATTCACTTATCATGGTAGATGCTAGGGCTGAGTGATATGGCCTAAAATCAATATCACCATAGTATTCAGCAGTTTACCTCAGCGTCTTAAAAGGACATGAGCACAGCCAATACAGATGTGGCAAGGTACGCAACGGAGGGCCCAGGCGGGATTTGATCCCCAGACTCCCAGGTGAGAGTCATGGCAGTCAGTCATAATGGACATCCCTGTGGCCGAGTAGCCAGGGCGCATGTTTGATCGGGCGCATAGTGACAGGACCCCACACTGTCACATCTCTCCCCCTCTTTCATGGATTCAATTATGAATCCATGAATCCAATTATGAATCCATGGACTGTTTACCAGCGTTGCACATGGATCCTGCCGACAACGCCAGAATGTGGCAAGGTACGCAACGGAGGGCCCAGGCAGGATTTGATCCCCAGACTCCCAGGTGAGAGTCATGCGTGCTACATTAACAAGTTAGCCAAAGGGATATCCTTGTGGCCAAGTCGCCTGGGCGCATGGTCAATCGGTGGCATAGTGACAGGACCCCACTCTGTCACACAGACAAAAATTACTTTTCTTTTCATCTTATTAAAACACAGAATATACCAACGTGGGCAAAATTATATCTGTTATTGCTGTAAATTTTGGTGTTAGTAAATTTTTGGTTTGTCGCCCAGCCGTAGTAGATGCACAAAGGGGAGAAAGAGAGTTTAAGAATCTTTTTCAGCGGATTTGATTTGAGGGGGCAGTGCTCCCTCTTGCACCAGCCTAAAGCCAGCCTCAAATGAAAGCATAAAACCAAGCATGGTTTCAGCAAAGGGTTGTGAAGGGGGTCCACAGCTATTTTTGTAATTGCATTGTGAGCTACACAGTGGCGCGGTGGTTAGCACTGCAGCCTCTCAGCAAGGTCGCTGGTTCGAGCCTCGGCTGAGGAGGGGGTTTGAACAGCGGCCTTTCTGTGTGGAGTTTGCATGTTCTCCCCATGTATGGATGGGTTCTTTCCGGAAACTCTGGCTTCCTCCCACCATTTAAAGACATGTATGTTAGGTAAACAGGTCTCCCCTGTTTACCTAACATTACCACTGTACAGATAAAAATACATTCCATTTGTTTTATCTTTTGAGAGTTTTTAGGCACCTCCAGCCAAAGATTACATATAGAATTGGATAGCTGTCAAAACAGGAATCTTTTTTTCATTATTGTTCTTTTGGCTATTGGAGGAAGTTTCCTTTATCATTTCCACACTGCAGGAATTACAATTGTAGCTCAATGAACTGCTTTTAGAAAACAGTTTCTTATTTAATATTTTAGAGTTGATACTTTTTTCTTAGCATGAGAACAAGTGATGGAGCTCTGCAACTGACAATAAAGATGTAACTATGTGGGGATTTATCTAGAAGATGCTAAATGCTCAGTCATTAGTTGAACATAAAATCAACTGAATCCAGCATGGTAAAAACAAACAAAAAAAGGTATCTTACAAATAAATGTTCGTTATGTTAGCTTCTTAAAACCAAAAGAAAAAAAAAAACCTACAGGAATAGACAGCCGTTTTCCCCACAGATACATGATGCAGGAATTATGGTATTTTGCGCCCAACTGCCACTTACCACTTACCATATGTCATTTAATCACCTCAGAGTTTCAATCTGTGGTGATATTTTATTGAAAAAGATGAACAGTTGAGTTTTTCTTAAGACCTGTGCAGCTGGCATTGATACAAGCATGCCCCAATAACCATTCATACCATCAGTTTTGACCTGCATCCCACTTTGTTAGTGACAGCTTCCTCTACTTCACTGTGGAGGTTCTTGTGTTTCAATTCCCACAACTGCAAATTTAAGGCAGCAGATAAGAGCCACTAACAAATACAGTACCACTGCATCATATCCAGATCTCTGAGGTGCTCTAATTAATGAGTGATCATCAACATCCCATCTCAGGTTAATTGGATTGAATGATGGGTGAGGGACCTTGTGGCAAAATAAACCAAAACACATTTTTCAGATTTTTGCAACACACTCATTTGAATGAAAACTAGAAGCAGGAAAATGGCTAATAATAACTTAATTAATTGGGGTCTTTGGGTCATACTGTTTGATTCCATAAAAAAGGCTTCTCCTCTTAATTAGTACCCATCAAAACTCATTTTTGATGATTATAATCTCTTAATTTTATCCAGCTAATTAATAATTAATTACAATTTCAATATACAGTAGAGTTCAAATGATCCATTACATTTACTTGACAAGTGACAGGAAAGGTGCAAGCCATGGTGTAATTCAAAGAGATAACAGGAATGTAGGCCATTTTAAAATATTCCTCTTTGAAGAGGAAAACTGAGGATTGTCTTTAAATATTCTGAGAAGTCAAACTCAGTTTTATCATTCAGGGAGTGGGTTGAACTCAGGCCAGGAAAGGAAAAGCAGTCATACTGTACTGAGAAAGAGTGAGAGGAGAAGTAAAGGGGTTTCGGCTCCAATTGACATTTCAATAAGTGGAACAGAGTGTTAGCAATCCATTCCCAACTTTTCTGAAACAATTATTGAGATGGTACCTCCAGGCGATGTGTGTTCCTGGTCCCCGGAGTGCTGCTGGCTGAAACAGTAATTGACTAAATTGTAGAACACATCGGGGCCATTTACAAATTTGCCAAAAATGAATCGTTTAAAATGAAATGAGGGTGACTCTCAAATTAGCAAGGAGTATGATTGAGATGTGGCTCTGGGAATTAAGAAACATGATTTAGAGCTCTGCAGAAAGGAGCATCTGTGAATAGTCCAGCGTTACTCACCATCCTGCTTTGACTCGTATTTAAATATCACTCTAGTTTAACAGACAGACACACGGATGGATAGATAGATAGATAGATAGATAGATAGATAGATAGATAGATAGATAGATAGATAGATAGATAGATAGATAGATAGATAGATAGATAGATAGATAGATAGATAGATAGATAGATAGATAGATAGATAGATAGATAGATAGATAGTCTTCACTTAGAAAATGTGGTGTGCACATCAAATGTGTGATTGACTACCCAATAAAAAAAAACAACAAAGCCAAACAAACAATAAAAACCACTGAGCTGTAACTCTGAGAGAAACAGCTGTAAAGAAATGCAACACTCAACTACACAGCACAATGTAGGTGGAAGTGACTTCAGGCTTGATCCCACAAAACACTTCCTTAGCTGAAAGTAATTTTTTTAAGAGCAGTGTGATAAATCATACCACACATATCTCATTGGTTTAAACATATTGTGCTGCAAGGTGTTTGGGAAAGTGATCTTAGCTACATTTTACAAGGTGTAGTAATTTCTGGAAAACACCAGCAAATTACTCTGACTGTTAAGGGCCTGACAGTTGTGATTGATTGTGGCACAGACACTGTGTTGATTGTTGCCTGTTGTGCCGTTCCTGTGGCTCCCAGCAGCCACTGCTTTCTTCTCACCCGGTCTAAACTCTCCCAACCAGCGATGAGTAATTACTAAGTTCATTAGCTACGCTAGTGGCCTAGAGATTTACGGAAAAAAAAAATTGTCACCAGTTTTCCTTGCTACTTTTGAGCATCTTAAGTGACTACATTTGATATCTAAACAGTGCCTGTTTTAATGACTTTAAAAAGGTTATTTTTATCTCTAAATTACTGTTCAGGTGAAACAACCAGGGTGAGGAATTTCTGAAAAACTGATTAGATTACAAAAACCTAATAAAGAGTTCAGTGTTGGAAGATCTGGGATTTAATAAGTTTAGTGGTATGAAACTATAAGGTTGAATATGTTAGCATAGTTCTAACATAAATAAGTATTGATCTTAATTACTCATTAAACTACTGCTACATATCTCTGCATCAACACTGGCCTTCCAGTGGTTGTTCAAGAGTCTTTAAATGCATGGGTGTAACTGGTTATGGTGGATATATTGCTACCTGGATTTCTCCACTCTCCCTGCTGTGACACAACATGCATTTTTGTTTAAATTTGATCCCATAGATTTTAAACTTTACTACATCTCCCGTTTCAGAAGATATGTGCAATTCTTTATGCTGCTGGCCACAAATATATATTATTTCTAACAGTTAAAGCAAAGAAAGAAATTCTGTTTACACGGAAAAAGCCTTCAAGTATCTCATAACTGCCTTAAAGATAAAATTACCAATTTAAAATTATGCAGAAGACAGAAAAGGCAGAAATACTTATGTTAAATGAAATGGAGCCAATGTTAATTAGCAATTTGACTTTATTTTTCAGTTCTCTAATAAACTGTGCACTGAAAACATGAATAGTTGGATGGATATAGTCAATCAAATGGTTGATATTTGGAATTTGGGTCCCTGGACAGAACTAGTACCAGTAGTTTTTGTAATTTTGAAACATTTGAGACATAGAAAAAAGAAATGAAATAAAATAATAATCTGTCGTTATATTAATCATAACATATAAATGAGAAAAAACAACAACAAAAAAAATCTTAATTACCTCAATGAGGACATAAAGTGTGGTTTAAAATGACTACATATCCAACTTTAATCAGAAAATGCGTGAAAAGATGAGCTAACAGTAAAACTCTAAAATAAAAAACTGAAAATTTCATAATTAAATTACACAAACCTTCCTCCAACAAGCCTTTTCCTTTAAAAATAGTATGAGGTGAAAGAGCCACAAGCTATCTTAGTACAATGTCCAAGTAATTTTTCTTTAATAGGAAAATTGTTACTTATTGATCTGCACTTTGTAAAGCCTTCCAGCGATGCTCCAATCACCACAGCTGTCAAAACCATGAAATACACTCTGTTCCTTTGCGATTTGATGGCACACTGATTCCCATTACTGGCACATTTCCAATGTTAATTACCTTCAACATCACATCATCTCCCTCTAAAGAGTCTTGCACAGGCCAGTAGTATCCCACCAGAGGACAGTGGGGGGGTAAGAGTGGGTGGGTTCGAAGATATCGTGCTTTGCTTGTCTCAAGCTTGTGTTGAATCTGTGCATCGCTGAGTCTGGCCATTAGGCAGCATGATGGGCTTTTCTTTTCCAGACCATTTCCTGTGGTCAAAATAGCATAAACACACCATTTTGGTTCAATAGCAAAGACTTCAACTGAATAATCACAAGGGTGAAACTGTAACTATTACAGAGGCACCTCTGGGATAACCATATATAACAGGGGTGTCAAAAACAGTGTAGGGTTTCTGGAGGGCAAAGTGTTTAAAGTGTATGCTGTTGGCTTTTGCTCCAACATCTGCTTTTAATTACTCAATTAGAGCAATCATTTAGTCTCTTTGACATTCTTCCAAATGGCAAATCATAGCCGGAAGTTGTTCTGTTTAAACAGAGCGTTAAGAGGAGTCATGAAAAATGCATACACAATAATGTATTTGGATACTTAACTAATTGAACCAATTAAATGGAGGGAACTGGTTTGAGTGAGAAGAGTGCCGGCAGTGCCCTCCGGGAAGAAGCTCTGACACCTCTGATCTACAGCTTTCCCTCTCCCTCTTTGCAGACCCGAGCCTGAGGTTATATTTCAGCAGACAAAGGGTTTTTGACTTCAGTCATATAGCAACAATACACCAGAAAAAAAAAACATTAAAAGCCATGCAAAGTGAAGGGCTAAATGAAGTACCAGAGAAGTCTGAAAAATGGAAAATTGAAATAAATCCTGTCTCTTAAGAAAATTATTCAGTAAGTATTCAGACTTTTGAACTTGTCTTTAGGAACGGCAGAGAAATATTTTCAGTTTTTTGTTTTTTTTTATCGTAATCTCAGTTGCTGACACTGTTATGAGACATCTGCAGCTCTGAAACTCCGACTAAATCCAGCCTTTTGTAGTTTCATGACTTTTTATCCATGCTTATCTATGAGAGATCTTTCTTCAATATGAATGCATTTAAATTTCAGCAGATGTATCAACAAATCAAGCTCAAGTTTAAATGAACATCTGCTTGATTTAAGACAAGTTAGTCGTAATACCTCTGCCCAAAGTTAAACCAACGCACCACCAAAAAAAAAAAAAAAAAAAAAGAGAGTGATTGTACCCCTGCGGTGGTGATTTTCTGCATGCTATGGATGCATAAATAAACATAGGCAAAAATACACAGAGGACACTGACTGGGACTAGCTGGCCAAGTGGGGCAGCTGTTATTAAAAGGGCTATTTATCACTGTCACCCCTCTCAGGTTCCATCCTTCTCTGCCCTCCAGCGATGTCACTAGGCCGCGCAGGAACAATGTGGCTCATCCAACCAAACCTACCCCCTCTTTCATACATAAAAACACACACAGTAAATATGTACAGCTTTTCCCGCTTTTGTATGTATATTGCAAACATGCACTAGATTTGCCTTCAGGTTTGATGACTTGACCGGACCAAAAAATCCCCACATTAACACCAACCTTGCTTCATTTGATTCCCAGCAAATATCTACAACGTGGCTACACTGGACATAACGTTCATTTTCTGCTCTGTTACTTTATTGATCTTGGCCACAATTATCCACTTTTCTGAAGCAGTGCATTAAGTGAATTCCCCCTTTGTTGGACAATAAGTACAGAGGGCTGGCTAAGTCATGCTATTCCTCAGCCTAAGGGGACAGACTACTTCTCCAGCAGCACCCTCATCATCATTAGCAGGCCCAGATAAAAACACACACCTCAATTAGTCCACTTCAGCTAGAGGAGGCTTGTCAAGTGAGGCTTCCAACATTTGATACCGCGGCTTGCTTCATGTTAAACTGAAGGCCAAAGACCACATTATCAAACAGTCACAGATTGCTAAAAGGCTTCACCATTCAGGGGGGATTTTAATTAAAGTAAAAAACAGATATTTCAGTCTATCTGTTAAAGAAAAAGTTGTAAAGTAGAATTGTTATCCTTTCTTTTGAGATGGATAAATAATTTCATCTCAGTTCAACATTTATTTAGCCTTTTTCTTCATAGCAAGCATCACTTAACTTTCTGAACACATACACCTCACACAACTCGCAGTATAAACCCCATCACACACAGCAATCCACTCACGATTAATGAAGTGCTTACTTAACCAATTTAAACCCCTAATTCCTATTAATTCAACATAATAGCCACCTTCTCCAACAGAATTAGCAACACTCCAGCAGAAACCTACAAATCTCTAGGGCCAGAAAGAGTCAACCCAGCAAATTCCATATTCTTTGATAAATATGTAACAGTATGTATATCACTGTTAAAATGCATAACCCTCGTGTAAGACCCCTATCAAGTCTTCTTTACACCTGTATTACATTTCTCCCTCAATCAGCAGCTTTACTGAGACGCCGGCCTCCCACGAGGAGCAGAAACCATTACAAGGCACCGGAGCTCATTTGCAGAAAGATTGGAGATCACGCTGCATCAAAAAGCATGTGAAACATTTCTGAGGGCAAAATTGATTCATTCCAATTCTAAGTTTGTATGCAGCATCAGTATCAATGTATTTAATGTAAATCCCCAATCTAGCATAGAGTTGCCGTGCAGGTTGCTGCTTATTGTGCAAATAAGAAGCAGGGCAACTGAATAACACAAAAAGTGGACTGTTAGGCTGCAAAATGAAAGTATTTGCAATATTTCTTCATACATAAGTGGGAAGCTTGTTTCCAAATAAGCTGGGTTGCTTTGTTAAATATTAATAAAAATAAAAACATAGATGCGAAAACGATCTTCATCCACCAATTTGACATGTCCAATTTCAAAGACATTGCCAAATGCGAAAACAGAGTAATGTTATTAAGTGCTGATTTTTCATTTGATGCAAGCGACATATTCCCATAAGTTTGGTAAAAAGACAACAAAAGGCTGAAAAGTTACAAAAAAACTAAAACTATCTGGTTGAACGTTTCTCAACTGATTACGTCCGTAATCTAAATCATTTTACCGTTCAAGTTTTAATTTCAAAAACAATATTTGCCAATATGAGGGCAAATTCAGTATTTTACTATTAAAACTGAAGGTTTAACCTCTGAAATGGTTTAATTTTCGAGTCTACTTTCTTTAGAGATTGGAAAATAAAATAGTTTAGTGGCCAGTTTAAAGTTTCCCAGAAAATCAAGAAGCTCAACGGGGCAGTTTTAAATAAGCGATGGATTTTTATGAAAAACAAGAAAACAAACAAAACTTTTTCAAGAGGCACTCATCACTTTGGACAGCTTTGGGTCAATAATTCTACATTTGCATGGCCTCACGATTAATCCTGAAAAGCACTGCCAGTACATCCAATAATACAGCTTTGTAATGTTTTCTGCACCAACAAGCGTTCACCGGGAAAGTCCGCACAACCCACAAACAAGGGACACAGGTAAATACATAACTAAAATAAAAACAAATTCTAAAAAAGGAAAATCTACCCAAAGAAGCTGGAACTGAAGACAGTAACCGATCAATAATGGCATCTTGAGGTTTTTTTTTTTTATATATATAGATTAGAGATGATTAAAGAAACAAGGCTTTAAAGTTGTAAAATGTTTTGCAACGAGTTTGCACGAACACAGGTGCTAATCCATGTGAACAGGTCGTGAAAGTGTAAAGCATAAGGACCATGAAACTTCAGTTGGAGATGCACACACAGATAAGGATGGAGCAAACCAAGAAGGCTTTTGTACACACGTCTGTACCAGCGTGTCCACCAACAAGCTGCCAGATCAGGTCATCATAATCAAAAATAAAGTTTGCAGTGGTAAGTTTGAGGTTCACAGTTAGTTGTCATTTTGTTTATTTCAGAAAAAACAATGTCAAACTACATTGTGCACACCACACAACTGCAGCCCCAACCCTCCCAAGCTAAGCTGGCTCTCCTGCAGTCCAGACCTGTCACTTCTTTGAAACATTTGGTGCATTATGAAATCAATAATTACCATAAAGGAAATACAATAATCAAAGGTAAAAATGAGCACATCTATTAAAATATTTGATATGTTGTAATTGCAATATTTTCAAGTAAATCTTTAGTTTAAACAACTTTCATATCATTTAATTTTTGATCTAACTCACAACTTATAAATGTGAAATGTGTTGTGTATAAGACTCGGTCTGAAACAGAATAATAAAAACATGTATGCACTACAGGAAATTACATCAACCAAGAAAAAGCTCATACTGCTCCCTTATTCTGATCCACGGATGTTGCTTGTTTAAACCACAAAGACATTATGCCACTCTTTGATGAAGTCAAATGCATAAACAAATAAATAAATATTTCAGAATATTTCAGTTTTGATTCCAGAAAAACATATCAAGCAGAGCCTGTGGCAAGAGGAGCCTGACTGCACGCTGGTGGGGGGTAAAAGACAGCCTGGAGGGGTGTGGAGGGCGTCTGTGTTTTAATGAGCTGAAACTTTAAATACTGCATAATATATAATAAAAATGGATAGTTCATTTCACTTTCCTGGAAAAAAAAAAAAACATTAGAAGCCATTTCTCTCTTAATGTCAACAGAGTAAGCATTAAGTACGGATGGAGGGAATGTGGTACATCATTGACATGAAAGAACAGCAAAATAGTAATCAACTAAGGAGGAAAATGGGGGATTAAAGATAAGTGCACAAGCTTAAGGCCATTGACTTAACACAGTATATGTAAAGACAGTGATATATTAAACTATAGCCAGAACTTTAATAGTATAATAAATCCTAAAGACACGGTCTTATTTCTTAATTTGTTTATAAGTTGCAGCTCAGTCTTAATGTCAGCTGGAAGTATCTTTGAACAAAAAAGCGACAACTGACATTTCAGCCACCCACTGACAAAAGCTTTGGCAACACTGGCTCAGAAGGAGGAGTGTTTTAAATGTCCCTTTACACACTTTTATAAAGGGGAAATAATGAAAAAAAGAAAGGAAAGAAAGAATAACGGGGTCCTGTCTCTTCCCTGGAGTCAGGAAACACATCACAACAGATTCTTAATGATTATCCACTTGACACAAGGGAAGAAGTTTTTCAGATGACTGATAAGAGGTCAGCAAATACTTACTCTCTTTTTTAATGATGAAATATTTCTATTGTACTATACTAACCTTTCAAAGCTGATCAGTGAGAGCAAACGTTGGCAACTAGAGATGTTTCCACAGGAAAAGTAATGAGTTTAATTTTTCAGTCATCACATTATAATTCAAAAAGTGCCATTTCACAGTAAATATTGTGACAATGTTGGCTGACACGTCAGCGTCGATATAATTCCAGTGTGATCCTTAAAGTGATCTGAGTGATGGCTCAGGTACCCCTGCTGCTCGTGGAGCAAGCGCGGAGACGGTGCTGGTGGCCGATCCACAGGCTTTATGATAACCTCGCCAGCATTAGCTGCAGGGGTTGTTCTCGCAATAATTGTTTCTGCCAAGCCATACATCTATATGACAGAGGAAATGTTGGTGTGACTTTCCTGCTAAATAATTGATTCACAAAGTGGCTTCATTAACTATTTCAAGGAGATAAACATGGTTTGTTTCATTCCCGCCTTTTTTTTAACTTAAAAAACTGAGAACTTATTAGCTAATTAGAGGATAATTACAAGTCTATGCAATTAGATAAGCAATTTCACTCCTGAACATTAACAATGTATAACAACACACTCAATTTCAGTGCTTGTTTTGCTTTACTTACCTAAACTCTAAACAGTACAAGTATTTAAAGATTTCACCTTGACAAAAGTTATTACCAGCTCTGGCATGCAATTAAATGTGACAAACTGGCATTAATTCTTTGCGTAACACCACATTAGATGTGTGTTGGGTGATTTAACAACTTCAATACAGTACCAGACAATTAAAAAGCATCAATTTTGCCTAAACGCAAGACACATTTTCTTAATTTATATAAGTCCATTTGGAGCCCAGATACCCTAGACTTGCAGTGGTGGTGACTAAGGTTCAATATGTAATGCTAAGCCTCTGCCCGAGCTGAAGGGGTGCCCTCCCCTGCAGTTTAGAGTGACTCAAAGGTGAAGCCCTGAAAACAAATACAATGTACTCACATGCTCCACAGTTTGGATTTCACATCATCCTTTAATAGCCGCATACAAAGCTGCAGTCAGTTGCAACCCCATGCAATTGTGTCAGGCTGTAAGGCGCTATCAATGCAGCTCGTGGGTCAAAGGGTCAATGAGTAATTAAGACATGGTTGCCTGAGCATTCCCCATGCACACTTTCAGTCCTGATGAAAGGATGGAAATGAAAGGAAGGGGGGTTAAGTGCAGCCTGATACCAAGGATCAGTTTTCTGTAAGTGTGTCTAAATGTTCCTTGTTCAAGGCAATTAGTATGATTAAAGAGATAGTCTGGTGTCATCACGCTGTTTAAGAGGATTTTGCTCATGCATTTTGTATAAAGTTTAGACATTTTGCACACAACAAAGGTTACTTTGCTTACATTAAAAACAGAGCTAGTGCTCCTTTTGGAGTATAGCTAAAGTGCTGTGCAAGTTACTGCACATTCAGCCACCGTCAAGTTCAGTAATTAAAGTACTAAGTTTCTAAAGTAAAAACGGTTTTCCTTTCATTTTGGGAGACTAGCTGAGGTACCAGCAAGGTTAGGCATATAACTGTTCAGTTAAATATTAATGCATACGATAAGCAAGCTTTACAAAATAGGACACTTGTGAACAGCATTGTGGTGGATAATGCAGCCCTCATGAGCAAAAAAAAGGTCAAAAGGTACATTGATTTCCATGTACAACAAGAAATTATTCGTTCAGTTTCATTGTGCTAAAATTGAAGAGGCCAAGGCCTGAAAATTGAGGTCGCTGATAAATGCTATTAACGGGAGATGCTGAGAAGAGAAATCAATATGGCAGTTTTTCAACCTGCCTCTCAGAGGGAGCAGAACTCTGCAGCAGAGGCAAGCTGCCCTGTCAGCAAAGCACATTACCAGAAATCAAAGACTAGGGAAGGCCTGAAGGAAGGCTTGTACATGTCTCCTAACAAAGGCCACATTTTGGTAATTAAAACCTATTTTATCAGAGCTGTCTTGTCACTGGTTTTTCTTTAACACTATTGACTATCTGTTGAGTGGCGAGTGACCACTAATTTAACTTTAAATAAATAAGCTAGGGTTAATCAGAATCCTGTATTTGTCACAAAAATTAACCCATCACATAACTTTCTGTAAAAATGGCATTAAGTTTAAGCTTCTTTTATACGTTTTTAATTGCAACTCCCCAGTATTGTTGAACTTCTCTGTCCTTATAACTCCACCAGATGTCTAAGTTATGGTAATTAACTGTTCCCTCATCTACAAGAGTGAGAAAGGGTGATTGTCCTTTTTCCATAGCAGCTCTAAAGCGTTGGAATAGTCTTATTTCAGTAAAAAAAAAAAAAATAATTAAAAATCAGCATCCATAATTAATTTCAACACTAAATTTAAGACTCATTCATTTTTCAAAGCCTTTGGGTGTTCTTATTTTTTGTTCTTATTATCATTTACTTAATTTTACTGTATGTCTTTAATAAATGCTTTACGGTTTCATCATCTGCTCCTGAAAATTGCTAAATTTGATCAATTTAAATTAAATCAAATACATTTGATTTGACCCTAAACCTAATCAATTAAATTTGATTTATGAATCTAGACACAGTTATACGATTTAGGTACTGTCCCAGGTTTTCTGTCATACAGTATTTACATTATACATATCTGGATTAGTTGATATCTATGTGAAAAAAGATCATTTAAGCCACAATATCAATTATCTAATAGGTAAAATCTTAAACTCACCATTAAAACCTGGGAGAACGTTAGCTTTCTATATAAACATGAGCAACATGTGACACACATATTGGACTACTTCAGTTTAAATTTAAATATTTAATAATTTAACACACATTAACTATGCCATCTCACAATGGCACCAGTGACAAGGGATGTCAGTCATTCCAACAGAACATTACTCTGAGAGATGTCAATGCAGCAGCTTGGCAGACAGTCACACACTGAAAGCAGTCCTTTCCCCACCACTTTTTCAGTGCTGTGCACCTTCTTCTTCTTTGTAGGCAAAATAGACCGTGACAGGTCCGACACTTGTCTGTACGGTCTCCGCAGCACCTATCACCATCCAGCATCCACAGCCATATGCCAAACATGGGATACCTGCAGCAACATTACACATTGGGTTTTGTTATGCGATGTTCCGATGGTGAAAACACACACACACTGTTATCTGAAACTTGCAAATATGTGGGAATCAAAAATACTGACCCAGATTAATAACTTTTAACATGGTGAAAAATCTGTTTTCAAAGTCCAGGTTCTGTGCGGGTGCTTTTGTGCAGTGATATTTCACGAAAGGGAAGCAGCCTGTCCGCAGTATTTGGTAATTGGATCCCTGAACGGACCAGTTAAAGTTGGACAGTCCAAACTGGTCATTGTGGACGGAGCTGTAGCGGACACAGAAAGAAGTCCATGGCGGGAGATTGCGCTGCAGCAGGTGGCAGGTTAACACCTCTGAGGCTGCAGGTCGCGGACCTGTCCTACCGAGACTGCTCGGAAAAAGAGCGATCTTTAAAAAGATGCCGTGTATCGTCCTCAAAAGCTTCTTCATTGCTAATATAAAAAGCAAAATGATATTATTTCACTGTTATACGTTTGCTGGGATCTGGGACGCATGCAGATAATTGAGACTTCTGACGAGCCGCGAATGTAATGCACCAACATTATTAATCAGCCGACGCTGCAAGTCAATGAAGGACACTTTACCTAAACAACTGACATAAGCTCATAGCTCAACACAAGGTTAGCAAACTACCTCAAATCCGGTTTTAGGGCTTAAAAATTTAAACTCTTGTTAAACATTCTGCTACACAGATCTGCGTGTAAGGATACGCACATCGGCTTTCCACACATTTGTCTTCACCACCTAAAATCCGTGAAAACTACACGTTTCTGCTAATGTGAGCTGAGTTTGTTGAACTAACTTGGTACGCCTTCTAAAATGATCCGGACAGAAACACAGTACCGACAGTTGTTCCTCTCCAACAACGCTAACGAATCCAGCTTGAATCACGTGAAGTTTCTGTGCTATGTGCAAAAACAAAACAAAAGAAAAAAACTACACCCATGAGATAAAAGGGAAAAAGATGTCATTCATTCCGAATTTTAAGAATTATTTACCTTTTTCTTTAAATACCAAAGACCTGTATTATAGATAAACAATTATTTTTACATTGTGCTGCACAGTTTTTTGTTTCATACAGTTACTTATACATTATTAAAACTAAATAATTGCACATATTTAATCTTCAATAATTCATACGTTTGTTTTTTTTTTATTCTTTTACAAAAGTGTTTGCCCCTGTTTGTTAAATCTGAATTCACTCAAACCACAGCTTTTGCCGAAAATATCCAAGGTTCAATGTTCTGTTGTAGACCACAGACAGCTAAGTGCCACCTGAGCCTGGTGAATAAATGCAGAGCTCTTCAGTCAGGTTATATTCCACACATAGACAGACATAAAATTTCTGCCATGGTAATCACTATAGACTATAGCCTTGATTTTCTTTTCAAAACCAACAGAAATCCCAGCTACAGAATTTATAGATGATATTCTCATACAGTCATGTCAGTCAGTCATTTTCTGTACCGCTTATCCAGTTCAGCGGGGGTTGCTGGAGCCAATCCCAGCTATTATCAGGCGAGAGGCAGGGTACATCCTGGACAGGTCGCCAGTCTGTTGAAGGGCCAACACAGAGAGACAGACAACCATTCACGCTCACATTCATTCCTTAGGGCAATTTAGAGTAACCAATTAACCTAACATGCATGTCTTTGTACTGTGGGAGGAAGCCAGAGTACCCAGAGAGAACATGTAAACTCCACACATTGTTGGAATTGTTCGAATCCCCTCCCCAGCCGAGAATCGAACTTCTTACTGTGAGGCTGCGGTGCTAACCATCATGCCACCGTGCAGCCCATACAGGTTGGTGTAAATATATCTGAATGCACCCAAATAAGCAATACAATAACATCAAAATGCATCACATCTATATTTGGCATTCCAATTCACCCCTCAAAATTAAGAAAATCAATGTAAAAAGTTAAATTTGATAATTACCCTGAATTATTCTTCATGGCATTAACCTCTGGTACTTGGATGTTGCGAAGTGTAAGAGAAGCTGTGAATCAGTCCAAAGCTCTGCTTTTAACCTTCAATGCCATCTCAACCAATTTCACACCATAATGCCCCAGGATGACATAAAAAGACATATGGCCTTGCTGCAAAGTCTCTGTCACAGAAATTCTTTGGATTTACATTACATTAGCATGC
Organism: Atherinomorus stipes; assembly: GCA_023101725.1. Lineage (NCBI taxonomy): Eukaryota > Metazoa > Chordata > Actinopteri > Atheriniformes > Atherinidae > Atherinomorus > Atherinomorus stipes. The sequence goes on along the minus strand of JALJCO010012252.1, from coordinate 59,023 downwards.
AAACCAAAAATAATGACCATTCAAGACGAGGGATTAGAACTAACCTGGTAAAATGACAAAGTTACAATGTCCTGTGAAGCTTTCTCTGAGCTACAAGAGAAAATATTTTCTATCACTCTAATAATTTTCTTTTTTATTATGTATTCACTGGAGTCTTTTGAGAATAAACCCAAAGTAAGAACCCATAACATCTTTACTGAACAACCAAAATAATGTTTGGCTTCTTGTTCCAACAGTAATTAATTACTGAAATTTTTTATGTAAAATGGAATAAAACTCAGTGATACATTATTTATTCCTGAAGAAGAAAGAATACATAAATAATTTCATAATTATTTTTACGCTGATCTACTTTTTTTTTTTTTCAAAGCCTACCAAGTTGGTTTTAAAGGTACAAGAAGCATTAAAAATTGTTCAACTTAATCTTTCGTGTATGGAACAACTTGAAAGTCCCTTTATCAAGCAAAAGTTGAATTGTTTTATCTCTTAATCTTTTCGAGCAAGCTGTGCTTGCATTTATTTATTCTCATCTGGACTGCAATGAACTTTACTCGGGCCACAGCGTACTTTCCTGTCTGCAGTTAGTCCAGAACACAGCAGCAGGACTTTTAACAGGGGTCAGAAAACGTGAGCATATTTCTCCTATTTCAGCTTCTTTACACTGGTTACCTGTATGTTTTAGGATTTATTTTAAAATTCTATTACACCATGGTCAGGGTGAATACTTGATTCTGACTGGCTGCAGGTTGTCCATTAAAAAGTGATAATGGACACCTAGAAAAGAAGTTCTGGTTAAATAGTCTGTTTGTTCTAAATCAATGTGCTGTCTCAGACACTAGTTGGTAATCATGGCAACAGAACACACATTGACATAGGCCTAAGGTATTTCACAGGGTTGTTTTTTTTTACCACAACGGCAAGACAATAGACAAAACATGAGTTGTTATTGTATCTTAAAGGTGGGTCTGTCGGATTTACATGAACTAAAGCCTCCGGAGCTCGGCTGTGGGTTGCCTCTCAGACGCCAGGCTGGGACACACCAGATCAGAGTCCTGCACGGGTCCAAGTTTTCCAACCCACACCCCGAAACCCGTTAGGATGATTATCAAACTCGACCTGTGTCCGCGGACATCTTCCAGTCAAATCTGAACCCGATCCAACCTGCCGATGTTGAAGAAAAAAAAAAAGACCCACATGTCAACAGCAGTCTACATCCTGTTCCTCCCTTTAATGCGTTTCTTTTCTCCATTTATTCCTGTAGACTGTTTAATGTGATAACCTACTGTTGCTTTGTTACATTTTCATTTGCAATAAGAAAAAGAGAAAAACGCAGCAGGTAAATAGGTTATTTGAAAGTTTATTTCAAGGAGCACCTGCTCTAATAATTTTTCTAAACATCATATCGCACTGAACCACTTGACAGCCTCCCCCTAGTCTTTTATTTTGCCACGAGGCAAAAGGCCGTGCACATGTAGCACCGTAATAATAATAATAATAATAAACAACAATAATAATAATAATAATAATAACAATAATAATAATAATAATAATAATAATAATAATAATAATAATAATAATAATAATAATAATAATAATAATAATAATAATAATAATAATAATAATAATAATAATAATAATAAAAAACTCCCGCTTGGGGGTTTTGTGCCAGATCTAGCCTACCTGAGCCTCCCCTTGGTGAATATTTTCCGCTATAGGCTCGTTTGAAGTGACAACTATGTTATTTATTTAGTCTGCATAAGATGTGTCTGTGGCTCAAAATTTTATTTTGGTTTGGTTATTTGTTAGGAGTATTGAATTTACGCTAAGATCAGAGAGGCTCTGCAGACATGGTGCGCCACCAGAAACATTTTAAGTAGCCGACACAGTAGAGCGCAGTTCTAGAGATTTTTCTTTAAAATCTTATGGCAATAAATTATCACCATTTGAAAAAAAAGATCATGATCCTTCCCTCCCTCCATTCCCTTCAATCGCTGATTGATGATCGGATTGAAAATCATTCCATCCCTAAGATTGCTGCAGAAATAACATCTCATCCACCACCTCTGCTTCCAGCTGTGATCTCCGTGCCTGAACCAGCTGTGGGAAAAGGCTCTCACAAGCTGCGCTGGATGATAGGAAAATGAAACACTTGTAATGTAGACCAAAAAAACCAAATCCTGGTCTACCTGTGACACGCCTGCACTAAATAAATATCCACCTGCACCTGTATGTGAAATTTTATCTCTGTCCCGTCAGGTACCCGATCGATGCAGGTCTCTGCCCCAGATCATGACCTGTGACGGGACATCGCTGTGAAAGCAGCCTGCAGGCTTATTGGGCTCCGTCAGTGCCCTCTGAAATAAAATTCTAGGCTGATATCACATAACATTTTAAGCAATAATCTCTATCCCCTCCTCTGATCAGGCCTGATCAACAGCTGCAGACCGACCAAGCTGCAGGTACTGTGGCGAGCCGGGTGGCAGCGTCACCATGAGAGACGTTAAATAATCCACTCAGCCTCTTTTTGTGAAAAACTTCATATTTTAATGGTAAAACAACATTAACATATTAAGAATTGGCTTAACATTTATTTCTTTTGTAACTGACCATGGTATAAGCAGGCTAATGCCCTCCGAGGTTGTCCATTATCAGAAATTAATGGACTTCGCAGAGGCGTGAACTGTCCGTGAAGTCCATTAATTTCTGATAACGGAAAACCTTGGAGGGCATTATCCCTTACTTATTATTTGTTCAGCACTTTGGAACAGTTTATTTTATGTAAATGTGCTATAGAAATAAAGTGGATTGGACTGGATCTCGGTTGATGGTGCCCTTGGCTTACCGACACCTCCTGATCTCCTTGGCCTCCTTAATACAGTGTTTGAATTCATTGTCCTCTGATCTGATCATTTCAGTTTATAATCTGAATAAACAAAATGGACCTACTGACACAACTCCACTGACCACCCGGTTGACAGACAACTGCTCTTCCAACTGAGCAACAGCCATTCCATAGATAGCATCTACACAACCACTGCACTTCAATCTTTTAGTATTAGGTAGAAAAGCTCACTGACATTTTGTGGTGATATTTTGAGCTCTCCAACAGAAAACTACATTCTAAATAAAAATCAATACATTATTCATATTTATAACAGAAAATTCAATAATCAATTTATCATCTTTTTATATTCGTTTAGCTTGCATGTATCTACCAAGTCAATAGTGTTATTTAAAATGACAACGTCATCTTGCAACAGCAGGGCAAGATCTTTTGTGAGGCAACGGTCTAAACAGCAGGTTTATCCCTCAGTTGCCTCTTATGCTGAATAGTCATCTGCAGCACATCTTCAATGTTCTTCACCAGCTCCTTCAAATAAGACAAAATTCAAATGAAGTTACACATAACATCAAAATTATGCTTAATTTCAAAACTCATCAGTAACATTGCTTGTGATATTGACTTTTGAATATCAAGTGATTACATTTTCTTGCACACACACATTCCAACTGATATCCACCTCGCTGAATATGCAAGTTTCATGAAACAGATGAGGAGAAATCATTAAGTTGTTAACATGGTACCTTGAAATTGGTTTCTCCTTGCGTCTTTGAGGGTGATATTTCCTGATGAATGACTGACAGATTCCGAGCAAAGGTCACTAGAGCTCCCTGGAGATCTTCTGAGACTGTTCTATTAATGACATCCCAAACAAACGAGTTTACTAATGATCCCCATGTTGCCAGCTAAGAAACAATCAACTTGTGCATCTGATGCTGGTGGGTAAATGAAACTTTCAGCAGATAACATCTTCAGTCTATAGAGGGATGAGCACAGCTTGATTTAACTGCTTCACCACAGAGTATCTAAAGGATTTCTGTGATAGATATGTTAAATAACCCTCTGCTTAACAAGTTTGTAGAGTTTCTAACATTAACAGAACCAGAGGTGGCCTCTTCATCCTGAAAAGTACCGTCTTCCCTCCAGACTTGTAAAGCCTTCCATCTACTTACTCTGCTAGTTTTTTATACACTATTTTGTGTGAACGGAGAAAAGTCCAATCAAATTAAATGTTTTCAGTATTTTTAAAGAACCTTAAAATGAATGAAGCCAAAGAAATTAACTACATGTTTATATTTGAGTTACAATTATAAACAATGTATTTTGATGAGTACCACACAAATCCCTGAACAATTCTACATCATAAATATCTAAAATCAAAGAACATCAACAGAGGCAAACCTTGAGTCCTATCAATGAAGTACAATTTGAGAGTGAAGCACTATATGTGCTTTTCACATAAGGGAAAAGAATCTTGCAGAATAATGTCAGGGTAGTTCTCTGAGAGAAGAAGCATTAAAAAAGCAGGGTGATGCAGCAGGTCTACAACCCTGAACATCAAAGTATCACAGAATAAATTTGTACAAAAAAAAAAAAGCTGGAGTGGCGGAGAATGCAGCTCATACCTGAGCATAACTGAGATGAGGAGTATGATGGGGAAAAGTGTAAAACATGTGCCCGTCTGGCCCGTAGCTACTGAAACGGCTTGTTGAAGTTAATTTTACCAAAGGAAATTTAACCTGTTCAACACTATTTTGAGGCATTTTTCAATGTTAATATTATAAATGTGAAAGTTATGCTTTAATATAGAAACACAACTTAGAGTTATTTACCATTTCACACACTGTCTACCTATTTTTGTGACTTAGATGAGGACCAGAACATGTGATTCAGAAAATAATTTATTTATACACTATTAATATTAATATTGGGACCTAACTGACACCATGTGCCAGTTTCATCCTTGCACCCTAGAACTTCCCAGCTCATCCTCCACCGCTTCACCCCCCCCCCACCAATCCTTTTTTTAAAATATTCTTTGTTTTCAATTCTAAATTCTTTCCTTTGACTTTTTACACTTCTTTTCATCTGCACACCACTGTAATGCTTTTAATGTTTTATGTAAAGCATTTTGAATTGTTGTGTACATGAAATGTGCTATACAAATAAACTTGCCTTGCTTTGCCTTATTTTTCTTGCTGCAACATATGAAATCAACAAAACAAGAAGTACTCACATCATTCCAATGCTGCATCGCTCACTCATGTCAAAAAGTGCAAACACAGTGCCTTGCCTCGTCTGAAAAGTGAGTGGCAAAATGAAAAGTAAAGTTCTGGACAAGCCAATAGCATCAAGTCTTGACACATCAACTTTAATCTTTTTCCTAACTTAAAGGATAACTTTAAGTTAGGAAGTTAGCTGCTGTAAAGCACTTTGTGTGTCCAGTGGATACTGTAAAGGGCTATATAAATAAATTTGATTTGATTTGATTTGATTTAGTTTTTTTTAACCTGGACCTCATTTCTTGGAATTTATGCGTGCATTTACTCACCGGTAAAACTTCTGTATCATTCTGACTCCTTTGGACAATATTTAGATTAGTCACAATCCATGTATATCCATGTAATGGGAGGGAACAGGGGAGAATGAATGTGCCTCTATCAGGCATTATCTGCAGCAAAACTCCTTTATTTCACCAATACTTTAAGACCAATGAACAAATAAATGAGTACTGTTGTTCTGTGTCACAGTCACCGTCATAGAGCAGGAGTGAACGAGTTGTGCTGGGTTTGTTGTTGTCTGGCTAGCTAGCTGCTCTCTCAGCTGTGCAGCGGCTCTGTGTATAAGTGGGCACGCGTTGCCAGCAGAGTGTGGAGAATGCCCCCAATAACTAACGGAAAGCTACATCTGAACTCACAGGTCAATAGTACTCGTCTGTCCATTCATCTTAAAGTATTGGTTGAAATGAAGGAGTTTAGCAGCAGATAATGCCTTTTAGAGGCCCATTTATTCTGCCCTGTTCACGCCCATTATATGGATATACACAGATCATGACTAATCTAAATAGCGTCCAAAGGAGTCAGACTGATACAGAAATTTTACAGGAGTGTAAATGCATGTATAAATTCCTAGAAATAGGTCCAGGTTTGAAAAAACTAAAGTTATCCGTTACCAGTAACATTAACCTAACCTTAGCCACAACCTTGAGCTATGCCAGGTCTTAATTATACATGTCCTCACCATAAATCGAATTCTTTCACAAAAAACAGACAGACAGACCTGCCTAAACTACTTGGGTTTTACACTGGTTTTACAGTATGTTAGCAGCAGCTGATGTAGCCACTTGGGGTGTCAATAAAGATAATCAAATATGAAGTTTTAAATTTCTTTACCTCACAGTTTCAGAGTAATTTAATTGCCAAAAAATAGTTTAAGAAAAACCCCAACAACAACAGTTAAATAACATGATAACATCATTATACAAAATCTTTTCAGCCATGATAATTGACTGATAAAGATTAGATATTTTGACAATCCCAGTTTTCCAGACTCAGCATTAAACCTGCAAACAAACTATGTTCTGAGTCCCCTTTAAATCATTCATTTACAAAGCTGTAAAATGGCATTAAAGTAAAAATAATAGTAACAAAGTAACATGCAAATCATTGAATTTTTACCTTCTTGTTAAATCCAATTCCACAAATCTTGCACATCTTAAGGAATGTACTGTGGTACAGCATGAAAAGGTTAGAATGAAACAAGTGGCTCCCAATGACTGCATAGGAATTAACCACAGAAGGCTGCTAAAAAAAGGGAAACAAAAGTAAGAAAGAGACACAGAATCCTCAGGATTATTGGATAGACTTTCTTTACATCAAAACTAAGAAAAATCATCTTGCACTCTATTTTATTTGAAGTAGGATGTCCAGAGTAAAAATGACTAAACTCCAAACATCCTTTGGGTCACTGCTGAGTTTATATCTGTGTGATTAGTGAACATGATGAACATGGGGCACATGTGGAAAAAAAAAACTGCAAGGCCTCCCTTAATTAACTGTGGTGTGGAACAATTAATGCTGAGAGGACACGCCAAACATAAGAGAAGCTTAATTGCATGACAGCAAGCAAAGAAAGTGCAGTATGGGGACTGCAAATTTTTCCAGTCCACTTGACTACTGAACACACAATACGTATAACCATAATAGAGAGATCATAAGTAACTGTGGAGAGGTTGATTACTTAAAAGTGTCAAGGCTTAAGAGGATAAAAATGTTGCTGGTTGTTAGCCACCTTTGGGAGACAAAAAGAGCAGGCCTAAGCCACAGTGAGCTCAGGGAAATAGCCCATAACTCGCTGTGAAGTCTCTGTGTTTGCTCTTGTCAAATACAAGGCCCTTACACAACAATAAAAGTGTCCAGCAGGGATTTAATTGTGTTTGTAATATGCAGGTCCCTAATGATGGCCACTGCTGAAGCCATTAACAACTGCAGTGGCTCAACTGCTGCAGTGAAGCACCAGGCCACCAGCTAAATGAATGTTTGATAAAATAATACTAGTTGCAGATTAACAAGCGTAAACTCAGGCACACTGCTGATAAAAGAACTCTATTGTTTAAGGCCTGGCACCAGGTTGATGAGGTGTTCAAGCATGCATACACATGCATAATGAAAATGGTATGAATTATTAATGTGTTGATTATTTAGGCTCATCTATCAAAATGTTAATGAATTTAGCACCTAAACACCAATTGAGTTTAGTGCGTAATTACAGTATTTAGTTGTATTTACTAATAATGAAGAGCGAAATGTTGATCTATCTTTGTGATTACTGTCGTGGTGCGACTTTCAGACTTTTTAGAATGAGGTAGTTTCTTTCTTCCTGCAGACAAAAAATAAACTATACAACTTAAGCAGAAAAACTACAGAGATGCATAATTAAAATTATACATCATTATGTCTTAACCTTTTAAGAGGGAAATAAAGAAACCAGCAAAACTGTCATACTTTGGATGCAATCTGGTGTTCAAAGACTTCCTCTCTGACTGGCAAAGGCACTTCTAAACAGCCTGTATTCCAATTCAGCGTTCCCCCAGTCACCATCAGAAGCATCTGGGTCATGGCCAGCTGGTCACTGTATGCAATGTTCAGATCAACAGCCCACACCTGCAAACAAGACAGCGTGAACTCTGTGTGAGCTTGCAGAAAAACAAACATTGGTAAGATAATAATTCAAGCTTAATCACAAAAATCGGTACGTCAAACATTTCACCCTTCACACCTCATAAATGGAAGGGTCAGGACTTTTTGATCTTCACAGTGTTATTCATAAAGAAGCAGACAAAAGGAAAACAGTTCATGTGTGTATGTGGGACAGAAGTAACTAATTTAGGTATGTAGTGACACATACACAAAGTAGATCCTTCCCTGTGTGTTTGGATTCAGTCTGCCCAGGGCTAGTTTTCTTGGCTCAGATCTGATGAGAAGTAAAGTTCAGATATGTATAGTAAATGGCATCATTATAAGTATATTAGGGGGTCAGATCTGGACGTAGCCTTCTGCTTAAACAGGGCTAATTTTGCAGATAATAACCTAATAGCTATGCCCTTTCTTCAAAAGTGGCAAATAAATCACTAGTGAAGGAGTTGTTAATAACTAAGTGGCAGCCGGCTGCCTCCTTTAGCTGTTCCTATTTGTCAAAGTAAACACTCCTGCCACTGCATGCAAATTGCTGCCTGTCCGAATCCACAGTCTCCGCAACCTGAGCACTTTATCTCCACCAGGATGTGGACATCTAAACATACATATCTAAAAGGCTTTAATTGGCCTCATGTTAAATTCAAACATATTGTGAAACACAGAATTCAATCTCAGCTGACAGCTAACAATTTTTATAACTGATTACGCTGTCAACATGATTTCCTTTTTATAAGAAATGCTGCTTTAAAAAAAGAAATGTGAGAAAAGTGAAAAACATCTTACAGTATTTAGTCAAAACATTATATTACAACCTAAAACTACAATGATAAAAGGTTTAAAGGAAAATCCTCAAAGTTACACATTTGAAAAAACTGAATCAATGTGTAAGTTTGGTTATATTAGTTGAAAATATACTAAAACGACCATTCAGCTATCATAAGTGTTGCAAAGTATTTTTTTTATCAGTTACAGTAGATTATCAATTGATTCAGATAGTTTGACCAGACATAGCTTTTAAACAAGCCCCCCCCCCCCCCCCCCACACACACACACACACACATACACACACACAAGCCTAAAAACCTTTACAATAAAACAATGAAAAAATATGATGACGACATCAGAAACAGTTTAGGTAATCTGGTTTAAGTTATGCACTAAATTATAGGTTTGAACTGTGCAATCTGGGATTATTTTCCAAACATAATAAGTTGTCATTTATAAATTCCAGAGGTCAATATAGAAATTTCAAAACTTTTAAGAACTGTGCGTACAAGCTACAAAAATAAGAGTAGAAAATGTACGATACATTCAATAAGTGTTGTGAAAAGTAAATATTGTTGAGCAACAGCTCAGCAGGATAAACTGCACTCAGTCACCTTTACTACAGTATAAATGTACAGTAACCACTGCTGGATAGATGCAACTCTGTATGTATCAGGTTGATACCTGGGCCTGAGTGATGGACACGCTCTGAGCCGCTCTTTCAACTCCCTAAAACTCCCATGTCCCATTGTCGCTCTTAACAAAGCTGTGGGAAATGTAAGCCTGGATTGTACCTGTTTTCTATTGCCTTGCATTTTCATTAAAAAGCCTGATGCTGCAGCTGGGGCCCCGCCGTTCCACAATGTGAAGAGAGACTGCAAGGGCAAACATATGTGACCCACTTCTTCCCATCAAATAAAGTAGGCAGCTTTTAGCAACAGGTTTGAATCTAAATTGATGTTTAAATCCAGACAGGTTTGCAGTGTGGCTCTCCCTTGTCTAAGCTTTGTGTGTGCGGCTGTGTGTGCATGTGTGCGTGTATAGGGAGATGGCTAGGAATCTGTCATTAACGTTCCTGCCTCCATTGAGGCACACGGTGTTTTATAGTCTATTCTTATTTATGCTGTCAGCGAATCCCTTTCAATTTTGGGTTAACACTGGAGATGAAAATTAATTTTTAGGCTGTCATTATTTCAGTCAAACAGTTTTTAAAAAGGGCAGCTTCTGTCCTATATATCTTGATAAAATAACACTTTTTCTTGCTTTGAAAATGACAATTTTGCAATAAAAAAGCAATTCTTTAATTCTTTTATAAATAGATTTAAATAGATTTTAGAATAGATTATAAACTGATTTAAAGTCCATAACTTATATTTTTTAACCTTAGAAGAAAACAATGTGATAAAAACTAGTTTAAATAATAATTGATTTTAAGTAAAAAAAAAAAAAAGAAAGAAAGAAAAGAAAGAAAATAGTAAAATTAAAATATAATTTAAAAGAAAACAAAATGTTACTAAAACAGATGCAAATCTGCTTTGCTCACAATTGTATTACTGTCTACAACAGAAGATACTACCCTCTAGTGGCAAGTATGCCCTTAGGTAATGTCTAATTCATCCATCCATTTCTTAATACTGGCAGTTATTAACTCAAATACAAAATATCTCTAGTATCATGGCAGAAAAGCATATAGAGGATATTTTAACATTGTCATGAGCTGCTATAAAGCTATCGGATTGGTTTTTCAATGTGTAAAAATGTCACTGTCCTGGCTTTCGGTGCTTAAACCTGTAAAGTTGTTCCAGTGTGCTACCCACCATTCTACAATTATAGTACTTCATAGACTACATTATAAACAAAGCATTTCATTTTACAGCTCTGGATCAATAGGCAGTCAATGCAGCCACATGTTGGGAGCAGAGGTTAAACCATCATAAACCAGTCCATTTCAACAATCATAAATCAAGAGGCTTTTGCCAAAACTTAACCCTGACAAATGAGATACGGCTTCCATGTTGTCTTCCTATAACAGAGTGATACATTCTAACAGATGCTGGCAGGTAACCGGCTAGGGGTTAAACACTGACAGAGTAACCCTGTGAAGCTGCCAGATCACTTTAGAATGACCTATCACATGAAAGATAGATGCTTCTGAATTTCTCTGTATTGTAAGGTTAAAGGGCAAGCTTTAAATGGTGGAATTGGTGTATTGACACAATGAAACCTGACAGTTTATTAGATGGCCTTTTGACACATTTAGTCCCTGTGTCCACAGTTTACCTTGTCTTGTTTTCAATATCTCAAGGGAGCAGTATATATAGCAGTGCTATATCTCCTTCCACGATCCCTTATCCAGCCCAAAAATGGATCTTTTCCACCATTATGGTGAAAAAGATAGCTTTTACAACACGTTGCAACAGCTCAAATCATATTTATTATGGCACCCTAAGCAAAGCTCTTTTTTCCCCTTACTGTGTCGTACCTTCTGCTCCATGGTGCTGTGGTCCAAAAAGGTAGCTAGGTCCACAGAGACATAACCTACGATAAGGCGCTGCTGACAAGCCTGAGCCACACGCATGCAGACAGAGTGCAGGGTCTCTGGGTGTACAGAGGTCTGTGGCACTGTGGCACCTATAGCTTCCAGCTGACAGGCGCCATGAAGCTGGTCTCCACAGGACAGCATGGTCACCTCACCTCCAGGCTCCAGAAGCATATCGACCGTCAGATAGGTGACGCTCTCTGAAGGGGGTTGTGCCTCCACGACACCACCTGAACACAGTGTGAGCAGAAAAGTGGCTACAGTACACTAACAAAACACCACCCTTGATACAACACCCGAACTCTACCCGCTGGTTAACAACCACTGAAAGTGACATCAAAATGATTTAATTTGTCAGCTCTCAAAGGTAACATGTGGGAAATAGGAAGGACACAGGAAATACATATTCCATAAGGCTGTAGTTGCAGGTGAATAGCATTCAGGGCTTGACAATAGGTGTCTGACCTTGCCTGAGGAAGGTCTTCAGGAAGCAGGCCCAACTGGGATAGCAGGAGGTTTTAGCAGTTTGGGCATAATGGGCTAGCCATTCTGGGATTTCATCTAAATATCTGAGCAGAACAGGCTCCTACAAAAAGAAAGTTAAAGTGCACACATTAGATAGAGAAAATAATAGAAATAAAACTGGAAATACATACATGAACACGTTTTGGATTACTTGAAGTCAATATAACAAGCATCAGTTGCATCATTCTGTACTTTTTTTTAATCAAGCTTTGTAGGTGTCCACTTCATTACTGGAACCTTCTGTGTTATCCGGATGACTCTGGTGACTGCTTGTTATCCTTGAGACCTTGGTGGCTGCTTCAATTTCTGTGTGAGTGTCTGATTGATGCTGCGTGAGGGTCTATGTGTGAGTGACAGCCTATTATCAGAAGGCCTCAGGAGTCTAATAGCTTTAACTCACAGCCTCGAAGCACCTGCCCTCAATAACAACTCTATCCACTGGGCAGCTGATGAATACATAAGGTAACCCCATCTATCTGGGGATCAATCAGGGCTTGACTGGGATCGATATCACTCTTGTTTCTGTAAATACGAAATACCATAATGGTTTCACTACTTAATTATGCTGTTAATTTCTAGCTTTGTTTGAGATGTCCTTTAAACTCTTTAGCAACTTGAGCACCTCTTTTTTTTCCTGAAAGTACTGAGCAGTTAAACTACTTAAACAGCCTCTACTGTAATTTTTAACATTTACGTAACATTGCAACTGGAAACAAGAGTTAGTTTAAACTAACTGCATAAATACACAGTCCTGTACATAATAATGTGTACCACTTTCACACAGAATATATTGTGCTCATATAATTTGTGAAATCTGTGTGAAAGATGAATAACTTCTGAATGGAGATGATATCTTTGCTCTTTCCTTGTACCATTTAGAGCGTTACTTTGTTTTGAGTGTATGCTGTCTGGCTTCACTGGAGATGGGACTAGAGATTATGCTGTTGATATTCCAGTCATGTAACAGCCATCATCATATTCAAGTACTGTAAGAGGAGAGGTCAAATGCTACACAGTGATTCTCCCTATACAAGCCATAAAGCACACAATGGTGCGGCAAAAAGTGTAAAGAAACGCTTGTCATTCTCAACGGAAGAGCAAGCTCACCCCAGGACTTTGCCTGTGCAGTTCAGAGAAACAGCAGGACAGGAAGAAAAAGGAGAGGTATTTTGCAATAAATTATTTGGATTTAAACTGCAAACAGAACCCTGTGATAGGATTCAGCATTTACTTGGCATTCACATAAAGCTGAGCAATCTGGTCATAAATAAAAGAGACATTTCCCTGCCTCCTTGGTTGCCATTTCATGTCTCATTGTAGAGAAGATCATAAAGAAACTACAGTAACTCTTAAGAAATAAGAACATAAAATCTGACTATTTAGCTAGTTTTCATGAGCATTTATTTTCTGCAACACTGTTGCACTAAAGCTTTAAAGTCAGTAATACAACTCACAATAAATTTTATGTTAAGTATGTTTTACTCTCATGACCTTTTGTTGAATTTTTAGCACATGGGAATCAGAAAAATCCCATATCAGTGTTGCAAAGTAAACTATTACCATTACTAAAATAGAGGAAAACACTGGTCACATCACATCTTTAAACTCTATTAAGGGAAATCATTAGATATTCAAACTCCTCCATGTAATCATAGACTGCACAATATTTAGACCCAAAACATCTGTATGAAATGTCCCTCTACCTCTTCAGTGGTAGTGATTATCAAATGACCCATTTCGTTGACAAACCTAACCTAAATAAGGTGTTGCTCAAGATCTGTTTGTACACAGCATGACAAAAAGAAATACTCCATCTGTTGAAGCTATTAGGTGTAATTTTTACCCTCTTGTGCCTAATGATCCATATGCAAGCTATGTGAGTGCTTAAGTGTGTGTATGGCCCCCTTCAGGCATTGCATGGTTGCAGATCTACATGTCTTTAACCTCTCTCTGTGTAAATGCTAAAAGAGGCCTGGGGGCTTTCTTCAGGCTGAAACATTGTGCTGGAAGCTGTGGGCCTCACAATGTTTAGAGAAACACAGGTTTTCTGTGAGCTTTGTGGAAGCTCCCATTAATGCTGATGCGATGCCTCTTCCACCTCCTTGTTGTATCCTCATAGGCTTGCTTTTGCATAGCCAGAGGGGATTTAATTGTTGGTATTATTCAGAAAGACCACATGGTATTTTTGTGAATCATCCTTTTTCATACCAAACCCTTCAAAACGGGCAATAATTAAAAAATATGTCCCCACAATGAGGCAATTATATTCTCCGATCCCCTTTTAACTTTTATGATTATTAAAGGCATGGGGTATTCCACTGATCTGTTATAATGTACATTTTAATCATCCCATATTTGTAATTTATTGGTAAACCATTATCTTAGTGAACTGTTAAATTATGGATTAACATTAAAATGCTTCCAGTGATGATATGTGTTGATAAATAATTAATCTAAGTAAATATATTTTTGCTTGCATAGCGTAGAGTCTATTAACCCACATCTTTAAGCATTTACAAACATTGAGAGGTGTACATCTGATTCTCTTTTTTCTTTTACCACAGCAATTAGGTCTATTTTCTTTAGTGAAATGCAACATTAATAAGTGTTATATCTCAAAATATACTGACAAACTTACCTATCTCCAATTCCACTACATTGACATTTATTACTATACTTGATTTTTTTATCAACAACACTGTTGTGTGATCTTTCTAAAGAGCCAGATTGCTGTTTTCAGCACAAAAAGGGGCAACCCCCCCCCCCAAAAAACAAAACAAACATTCAATACATTTTGGGAGAAAACAAAGTCGTAACAAAAAACCATGCAATGAGGAGCACAGGATGTGGGCTTTGCTTTGATTAAAAGAGCAAGGTGTAGAATAAAGGCCAGTTAAAGTGTTGTGTCCATATGGCCCAGAAGCCCTGAGGCTGTCGGCCCACACTGGGGGCCTCGGCACTCTTCCCTCTCCATGGGACCCCAGCTGGTGAAAGAAACCCCATTTACTTTTCTGTGCAGCCTCAGCCACCATTATAGACCTTGGCTGTGGCTCAGCCTCTCTCTGCCATAATTAACGGCACCAAAGCTACAACAATTACAGCCCCGCACCATGCATATAGTATGAATCAAAGAACAAGCTAACAGGAATGAAACAGAGTGAGCCTTAAGAAGCGCGAGATGACTGCTGTTCTTTCAAATGGAATAAAAAGTAAAATCGTTGTGCTCCGAGCCCACAATCATTAGCCTGTAATTAGTTTACACAAAGCTCCTAGTTAAATGGCAAAATACGGTAATTAACACATGACAGAAAATCAAAGGCTACTTTGTAGGTATATGAGAAATAAGAGCCAGGGGCTCAGAAGCTGTTTGCAGATTGCATCTGAAGTAAATGAATGGTTTAGCACTAATTAAGCACATTTTATTTGTTTTGTAAAGGTTTGAGATCAGATCGGAATTTATAATCTAGAGAGAAAGAAAATGCTGATGGTATATAAATGGAAGTGTAATAAACAAAGTGTTTCAAGTGTTTTAACACCAGAACAATGAATAAAATCTAAAGCATCTACTCCTAAAAAGAATTAAAAGGCTTAGTCATGTCATGTATTTTTATGTTCTCTATGTGTGTCTCAATAGCTGATAATGTGACTGTGAACAGAAAAAAAGGAATGCTGTGAGACACTTGGGGAAAAGTTTTACAGGTTCCAGAAATATTAAATATTTGGACAGCCTTCTTTTGGCTAAATAATTGCCTCCCAAATCAGAACACTTTTGCTTGTTTCTTTATGGAAGAAAATCTTACCCTCTTTTTTCCTGTCCCCCTTTTTATGGCAGGGAGGGACAGATGTAAACCTTTCTGAGTGGTTGCATTAGAATAGGGAGAACAATTTCAATTTTTAATTTTAATACTTAACTGTTAATATATTGTTATCTGTTAAGTATTTATTAACTATAATTTGACAGTGTCTCACTGGTATGAGAATGAGAATAATCATAATAAGATAAAGACAATAAGGAAAATCTATAATTCTCTTTTCCAAAACCACTGGGATCATAACAGAAAATATAGCTTTGAAAAACATCAATTTAAGAAGCAGTAATAAAGGAAGGAAAATATCAAAACATAAAAAACACAAATATATAACAAAGAAATATATTTTTAAAAAGCATAACATAAAACTATGAATATGAAATAGAGTTTCAGTAATTGCTCAATATTTTATGTCAAGGAGGGACAGATGCAAACCTCTATGTAATATTTTTACCTGGATCCGTTCTGCGTTCCATAGATCAGGACCGTAATGATGATACTGCTGCAGGGCCCAGTTATAGCTCTTAAGATGGCAAGCATCACAGTATGCTTTACCACGGCTGCCATGCTCCGAATCTATCTTGAACAGCCAGCGTTTCACTGTTATGTTTTGAGTCATGAGCTCTGCCAGCGTTTCATGAAGCTAAACCCAGAGAGAAAATTGTACATTATAAACTAAATAATACTATCACAATATAGGGAGAAAACAGAAAATGTCCGTCTGTGTTATTAGGCTACTTGGTGTTATGCAGTATGGGCATGTAATAGTGAGTTTTTTTTTGGCATCTGACCTGATGTAATGAGCAGACATTGCCTTGACCAGGTGGTACATCAACCTTTGCCCCTGCAAAAATCCTCCTGCCTTCAGATTTGGTGCTGTAGAGTTGAAAAATAGCTGGATCTGGACCTAAGATTGGCACATCCAACTCATCAGCCACTGCCAGGTCATCCATATGGGCTACTCCACCCACTATGTAGGCCCGCTTCCCCTGGATCAGGTTTCTGATACGCTTCAGAGTGCGTGGACTGTACTTCAGTAACGTAGACAGACACATGTTATGGGTCTGAAAGAAAAGAGGGGAAGAAAGATTACTGCTGGAGTTAAGCTTTCTCTGTATGTCTTCCAAGGGTTGTTTCTTCACCTGATTTAGCACTGTGTACACACAACAGATCTATTATTGAAATAGCCAGCAGGGTTTTGACCTCTCCTGTATTCTCGCAGGTTGAATTGATAAAAGCTGCCTGTGGGAAGCTTTGCCTATCCTTCACATCTTTAATGTGTGCTACCAACGAGCTCCTTGGGAATACAACTAATTACTTCACATCTGTATTTATTTGATCCACAAGGAATTATCCCTTCTGTCACTGGCAGAATGTGCTGCCAGCCACGGGTAGCAGTGATTCATCTCAGCAACACGTCTGGCACAGTTTAACAACATAACAGCAGGAAAATCAATAAAAAGAAATGAAGAAGACCACGTCATGTTGCACATTCAATCTAGCGCAAAAGGATATAAAATGATGGATAGAACAGCTTAAAAAAAAGACAATTAAGCCCTTTTATGATTCTATTGTGTTGAGGTAAACAGCAATCAGAGAAGTGCAGCATTTAGATTTAGGAAATACTTAAATACTGTAAGTCGCCTTTTTAAATAATGTTTGAAAACATGTTTAAGTGCAATTTAATACAGCTTCACTTTGTTTACTTCAAAATAAAATAAAACTGGGTTTTAAAGGCAGTAAAGGGAAGTGAAAAGGTTGCTGTCTGGAGAACCTGCATATTAACAACCCCGTATAGCACCCTCTAGGGGAAATTCCACAAACTACAGATGCTTGTGGTATCTCTTCACAACATTAAATTCTAACTCACTGGAGATGACACTTTAATGTTAATACTTAGAAGTTCACATAGAAATGAGTGAATATAACCAACTTTACAGGGAAATAATCTACAGCCTCTGGTGTGAGGATGATGAAGCGTCTTCCACAGGATGAGGCCTGAGCGGTCTTGGTGTCAGCTCCATCTGTGGCTCCATCACAGCTGAGGAGGCTGGTGAAATAGTCCAAGATGTCATCCCCCAGATGCTGGGAGCATATGTAGATCACTTCCACATTTTTATCTACGATTTAAACAAAAGACCTTTAAAATGTGTGTATTTACAGAGCCAGTAGAGAGACCTCTGTATATTAACTCCTACCTCTAATGTCAAACAATCTGCTTATTTGGATGTTCTGGAGAGCAAATCTCAAGTTCAGTCGCTGGCTCTGAGAGTACCCTGCCAAAAAGAGGTCACACAAACTTCAAAGCTGCTCTAAAAGGAAGAAAATCCACATCTCTGCACACCTCCAAATGTGCATGAGACTAGAGTTGGGAGCAAGGGAGTTAAGCCTAATCACACTGTACAGCAGTCCAATGATTAATTCTGCTTAATAACTAGCAGGTGCAGAGCCTCTTGTGTGCTGGGAGTCCTGTTGCTCCATGTCCAGCCACTACTGAACTACATCCTGTGATACCACCAGGATTTCAGCCTATGTACGTCTAGATTTCTGCCTGAGAGAGAATCCTCAACTGAATCAAGGTAATTAAATGATTGGATTCATGCTAATTAACAACAATGGGGTTCAACTTTCTAATTATCCTTGCTCACACAGCACTCTCTGCAGCCACCCCAAGTGCAAATAAAGCATTCCATCTGCTAGTAATTAGGCTTAATAATTTTAGACAATCGCTCAATGATTTACAATGCACATGCCTGATTACAGTCTAAATGTGAGTGCAGTGGAGAAATTAGAACAAAAACTGATCAGTGCTTGAAGTCTACTAAAAGCTAAAAAACACAGCAGCCTTTTCCTTTCTTGCATGTGTGGATGTTATTTATTTATTTATTTATTTTTTGTGCAGCAATAAGGCCTTTGTGCCGCTTGTAAATATTCAACATAATGGCTTTTCATTTGCTTAATCTGCAAATTAAATGGCGATTCAAACAAAATTGTTCAGTTCCCTGGCACAGAGGCTGTCATCATCCTGTGAGTGCTTTCCTGCAGAGAGTCATTTGAACGAGACAGAGTGTCTGCACCAGGGCCACAGAGTGGGGCAGCAGAGTGGTGAGACCGGGGATGACTGCCTCTGGATCAAATGTGTGTGTGCGTCTGTGTGTGTGCAGAAGGGAACGAAAGCTACCTAATGAAGGGATGTGGATAATGGTCCTCTTGGATGACTGGATGCGTTTCCAGTTGGCTGCCAGATGCTGGGGACGGAGAAAAGGAGTGATCAGAGAGGGGACTGGCTGGGCATAACACACACACACACATGCACAAATCATCACATCACTGCATAGATAAAACACACCAAGCCCATCTCTCTGTAGGCTCACAGAAGCAAACCAAGCATAAAATACCACCATAATTAAATTAAGCGTTTACCTTAGAAACGTCTTTTCACAATTAATTCAATCAGCAAGGTACATGATGCTACTGCCAGGGGAAGATTAGCAGACTTAATTAACAGGGTATGAATGTTTAAAGAGTGAGAACATACATTTAGTGCATGTATACACACACAACAATGTTAAAACTAAATGAACTTGTAGGCACTAATTAATATTATGTCAGTGCTCTAAAAGATGTTCAAGCCATATGACAGCACAGACATGACAACTACACTGAACAGGAATAAAATTACTGAACAAACCACTTCCAATGCAATTATGCTGTCATCTAGCGCTGTTGAGGAACAAATTATAAACACAGTTTTATCTGAAACTGCAAGATTACTTTTTGGGATATTCAGCCATGACAAAGAGAATCTCAAATATTTTTATGTTTTAAATAAAAATAAAAAGATAAGACACGGACTATGAAACAAATTATTTTACTGTCTATATATAATGATATTCATATATTTTAGCAACACATGGCAGTGTGAATGTTTATGCTTTAACCTATTTTTTTTTCCCATTTTCTAATCATCCTTTGCAAATACAGAGAGTAGTTTATCTCTTAAAGTTTTCTATTTTGTGTCTCTGTTTGTTCTTCTCACCCAAATATGTTTCAAGTCTTTATCTTCACACAGGCACACGTTAACTTTTCCAGTTTATGCACAAGGTTTTTACATAAAATAAATTTGAGTAACATTCCTCCAAGTAAAATGTATCGATCTGATATTAGTTAGAATAAATTGAAAAAAAGACAAAAGTTTCAAAAGGTATCAGAGTATTATGAGAGAGACAAAGGAAAGAGCATTTGGATGCAACATTTGACATCACCTGTGCTCTGCTGCGACTATTCTCCAGCTGACTAGAACGCCGGGCCTGTAGAGCCTTCTTGGTGTGAATCATCTTAGCATGCATGAACCATGAGCGGGTGATAATGACTGCTGCCCACTTGTGACACAGGTAGGCTTTCCTGGCTGAGTAGCGCCTCCAGCAGGATTGGATGCGGATGGCAGCTGCCTCGATGCCACCTTCTCCCTTGTAACGCTGACCTGGGCTTGAGACCAGATCTAGTACTTCTTCTTGATTTTCCAGCACCGAGAGGAGAGTATTCACCGAAGGAGCCTGTCTCCAACCGTAATCCCAACCATGACATAACTCCACAAGCTGCTCTCCGCTCACTTTTGCTACAGGAACTGCAAAGCTCCGGAGCAGCTCTTTAAGGGCTTCCAGCGTATCGACCACACTGCTCCAGCAAAAACTAAACGTTTGCTTGAAATGACAGAAATCTGTTGCCATTGGGTCAATGTGTCCCTTTAATATTGAAAAGGTTAATTTGCTAGTGTTTACAGGAACTTCCACAGGTGGACTCTGTAGGGCACACAGAAACAAGTGAAATGCGAATAATTTATCATCTTATCTTAATTAGTTAAATTTCAAATGTATCTAAGTCTCTTAAGATGTTCATACCGGAGGGGTTTTAGGGACAAGACTGCTGGTGCTTTGCAACGTTTCACTTTGACCCAGACCCTTTGAGGCTGTGGATGGAAGGAGTATCTTTTTGTCCCAAAGAGGTCCGCATTCATCAGCCTTCCTCACACAGGGGGATTCTGATTTTTTTTGCGATTTTCGCTGCTCTTCACACCTGGAATTTGATCCTTTCAGGCCAAAATGGACAGACAGATTTAACCATGAGTGACTGAAGAGGAAGAGCATGCAGTAATCACTGTCAAATCAAACAGCAGCTGTAGCCCATCTTTACCAGAGTCAGGAGGGTGTTTAAGACTAAACAAAACAAAATGTAAATCAATGGTGGAAGCTGTAAGAGAGCTATACAGGGAAGGGGAAAATGGATGGATGACGTCAGTAACATCTGAAAATTTTTCAACCAAAGATATAAAAATTTTCTTTAATAAATCCTTGATTAACGGAAAAATGCTGCAAATGTCATGCACAGTAAAATCTATTGTCTCCATTAGAGCACTGACCTGTCTTAAAAGTGTCCACTCTAGGATGAAGAGATGCAGCCTTGTGCTGGACTGCCAGAGAAAGCAGGCTTGGTTGTGAAACTGGGGAGAGTGCAAAATGGATAAAAACAACTAAAATGTTGTGTTTTGTCTTGTACATTAAAAATGTTCATCATTACAAAAGTAGAATTTTTGTGTGTAAAAAATGGTAAAAAGATCATGTGGATGTAGCTGTGCAGAGTATTATTGATATACAATTGAAGCAGTAAAAACGTCAGCTAACCTGTCCTCATGTCGTGTTCAGGTATAGATGGGAGGTGACATCCAGAGACAGTGGTTTTTCTTTGATGCTTTTCCTAAACAGAATATTATTATAATTAGATATCTTAAATTAAATCATAGTATGATTGGACATTTCCTGGTGTTATGCACAGTGACCGAGTTCTAACTTTTTCCTCTCTAAACTAAATATAACAAGAAGTAGAGAGAAAGAATTGTCATGGTACAGACATTTCAATTGGTGATAAACAGTTTAATTCCTTCTGTTCGCGTTATGGCACAGCTACCATTAATCAGAGTCATGTAAACTTCATGGCTTGGGTTGTATTTGTGATTATTAACAGAATTTCTATGTTCATGAATGGTTATGGAATCCACTCTGTGGTAGTTAAGCTCATAAACCAAAGTTTTAAATTGTTTTTAAAGTACCAGAATACATAAAGTTAATATTTTAATTTACCAAGTTATTAAGTATTATAATAAAATGAAAAAGTACATTTAATGTCCTGATTTAAGGTAAAAGTAAGAGATTTTAGTCTCAGATTTTATAGCTATAACTATTCCAGTGATTAACAACCCATAAAACTCATAAAGTTTGTGATTCTCCAGACTAATTTCTTAGTGTCCTCATGTCCTCTCCTTCGTTCTCCTCAGACCACTGAGCTCTCTGACAGACCACGGATAGTAGCCAGGTGCTGGGAGATTCTCCCCTCAAAGGCACACATCTGTTTCATATGGGGTTGGGAAAAGGTGCCACCTTTTGTAAAATTGCTAAAATGCAAAAGCTCATTCTCTGGCACGGGTATGGAGAAGAAAAGAGCTGGACTGAGTTGCAGGAGGCGGCAGCAGGCAAAGAGCCAGTGGTTAGCAGTTGGGGAAGCTACGGCTGTCTTATTGGCATGCTGGACCAGGTAGCCGATTCTGTCTTGAGACAGCTGTAAACCAGTAGCCCATAGCACAGCAATCAGGCGCCTGCTTCTTTAGAAGAATGCTGATGTGCTGCAATCTGCTGCTTTCCCTCTCTGCAGCCAGCACTTCCATCTCTCCTGCATTGGAGTGACAGCCTTGGCCTCCATTTCTCATGTCAGCTTCAGATTACCAAAAGCATATTGGAAAAGAAAATACTTCTAAAACTAATGCCGACCTTTGCAAAGATTAATTCATTTGCTGTGACAAGGGCTGGATGCCATCACTAAGCCAAGTGACCTTTATGTCACAGTTTGTCTGAGGATGAGACCTGAAGCATCTATAAATGCAGACTTGTACCATCAGTTTTCACTCCAGCATAAAGTGTTCATTCTGAGGATGAAGGGAGAAAAAAATCTTTGAAAAGAGCAATGATAGCTGATCTATCATAGCTGAATTGTGCGATGCTTGTACTGGTTTCTAATCATGTTTTCTTAGCCATGTGTTGTAAGTTCCTATATTTTTTTATATAATGAATTGATATCAACCAAAAATAAAAAATAAAAAGAATAACACAGTAATAAATCTCTCACAGAGGAAAGCATATATGTGAAGTCCTGATATTATGTTTTGATCATAGTTTAATGCTTGATGATGTGATTTTCTCTATATGTTTAGCATATTAAACATTGTAACTCTTCTAAGCTATTATGTTTTACAAATCTTTGGCAAATTAAATGTCATCCTCTTCATGCAGGACATGCAGTCTGACAAAATGTAGTCTATGATTTGGAGAAAAATAACAAAATACTGCCAGGCTGACTCGATGAAGAAAGTGAAAGGTTTCAGGGCAGACAAGTTCCTAATGATTACTTCAATCTGTTTGGAACTAACTACTGTATATATCAACATCTATGAAAATCACTTGTTGTTATTCAAGTTAAATTTAATTTGCTTTAACATTATTTTATCTACATATTCTTTACTGTTACTTATACAGTATATGTTGGAGCTCTTTGTAAACTACAGTCCTTATGAAAAACATAAGGACAAACAGGAAAAGGGATTAACAGGGAAAAGTGAAAATACTGCACATTTATGGAAGATCACTTACCACATTAGTTTTCCTCTTGACAACATCAGGTAGTGATATCCCACATTTTTGGGGTGCATTTCCTCGGTTGTTTGGATTAGCAGAGTGCAGCAAATGACTTTTTAACTTTTCCTATGGAAGAAAAAAAAAAAGCCATCTAAATTTGATTAATAAACAAATATCATAGTAATAGTGGATTTTGTAGGAAGATGCAACGATTTTCAAATTGTTTAAATGCTGTACATACAGATCTGGACATGAAAAAGTTCCCCTTTCAGCCAACTGCCAGCCACTTACCAGCCACTTGTCTGCTAATTTAATCGCAAAGAGAAACACCTGTGTGCCCAGGGGAAACGATTTCAGAGCATAAATGAACGCCTGGAACAAGGATGCTTCCACACGCAAAGTTTGGACATCGTACGTGATGCCGTATTTGTGGAACAAGTTGTTCAGCCAGTGATAGTGCAGTAATGGTGCACTATTAGTGCACCACTTCTGGCAGAAAAAGGAGGAACTTTTTTATGCCCAGATCTGTACATTACAGTGCTGAAAGTTTCACCACACTCCCTTTAGAGAAAATGCTAAATTCACAATAGTAATTCAGATAACGGGAAACTGAAAAAAGTGAACATAAATGAATATTTACAAAATTATGAAATATAAAGTAAAATAAAATATTGATTTTTAATTGTGGTTTTATTTATTTTCTTAAACAAACAAACTGTCCCAGACAAATTACTGTAAATACTGTAAAGCACCTTGCTTATGAACAGTGAACCAAAATACCAGTCAACAGGTGGAGAAGTCTGATTGGACAATATAGAAAACCCTTGAGTGCAGTGATTGTCTGAAAGTGTTGTCCAATAAAATTTTGGATCAGGTGCCCCATCATGCCTGTTTGCTTGCTTTATTTTCTTGCTTGTTTGTTTTGATATTTTTTGTCAAAATTTGTATTTATTAAAACTTTTGTCAATTTCAACTTATTTCACTGACAGCTGACTTTTTTTCCTTCTTAAATGGGGGTGTGCCCAAACCTTCGACTCATACTTTTGATGAAAATAGTATAAAAACAACATGTCTATATTAAAACAAAAAAATATAAATTTAAATGTTTGTATTGACAAACACAGTTTGAATTTGTGCAAGGAGCACATATCAGAAAAGGAACAAATGCAACAAAAGAATATGCTGTCATACAAAAACATGAATGTTATTTGGTTTATAGTGTATAGATTATCCTAAAGATAAATTCTTTCATTAAGATGGAGAAATGTTTGCCACTTTATTATCATCAATGTGAACATAATCTAGTATTTTAATAGGTGTTGTAAAAAAAAGAAAAGAAAAAAATTGAAAGAAAGAAAAGAAAAGAAAAAAGAAAAATACAGAGGAAAAAAAAAATCAGGAATCCATCATAGAAGACATATAGAAAAGAATTATTAAAACTCAGAGAATACACTAGAATATAGGCTGAAAAACATTGCTACAGGAGGTACTAAATTGCAGAGATATATATAAATATACATATGTTATATATATATATATATATATATATATATATATATATATATATATATATATATATATACTGTTTATATATATATACACACACACGCACACACACACACACACGGCCACTTTATTAGGTACACCTGTCCAACTGCTCTTTAACGCAAATTTCAATCACATGCTTTTTTATTTATGTTTAACACACATATTTATTTTGTTCTTGTCCATTTGTTTTATGTTTATTGTCTTCTTTGTTCAAAAGCAAATAAATATATATTTTCAAAAATGAATAAAATAATCATCTACCTTTTCCCCAGGTGAGGCTCCTGGAATGTCTTTCCTTTGAGGGTGCGCATGTGGAATCGTCTCAAGAGAGGGTTTCCTGTGAAAACTCTTTCTTTTAGACTCTCTGTCTCCAAGAAAATTGTTTTTAACAACTCTACACACTGGTATTCAAAGTTTAAACAATGTAATGGTTATGTTAAGTATAGGCAGAGTTGTCTGACCTGCCTCTTCTTTCTTACCACAGAGGAATCTTTGTTGGCTGTTCTGGATCGTCTTCAATAATTGGAAGAACCTGCAGCTGTCTATTAACTGTTTTCAAATAATCTTCAGCATGCTTCTGAGCAAAAGCAAAGAGAATACAAAGTTTCAAACTCCTTTGCCTGATGTCTATTTGATAGAAATGTTGTTTAGTCAACATGAAGCTTTCTCACCCTGATGCTCCCCTCAGTCCTACAAATGGCATTGTCCAGGGCTTGAATGTCCAGTGCCGTGTCTCTACCATTCACAATAATTTTCTCAAGACTCGACTTTAGCTGTCTTAAATCATCTTGAACCTGCAATATAAAGTTTTGCAGTGCATTTTAAAATGCCTTGCAAATCTGAAATAACAGAAATAAACAGGGAAAGGGAAGCGCATATACCAACAATGACCTCAAGCAAATTGGACAAACATTTTGAAAGCAGAGTGGATAGAAACCATTTGTCCATAGAATTTACAACAGAAAGAAACTTTCTGGGTATGTACCTTATCACAGTGGTGAATATCCACTAAAATCCACTTTATCCTCCTTATTTATGACCCACTCCATGTATCAAATAACTTTGTTTTAATTCTGTGCACAAGTTGTGCTGATCTGCTGTTATGGTTCAGACATGATCGTTGATGTAAAGTGAAGATATTGAGGAATCTTCACAATTAAATATTAGTGGCATTCAATACCGCGATTAATCGAGAAACATCCCTACTGCGCATTGCTTGCTAAATTTGATGAAGCTACATAAGCAAAATAAACAAACAACAACAACAACAAATCTAAGTTGGCAAAAGTCACCCAGACATTACCTTGACTAAAACTGCTCCCAAGTTGTCTTCGTTTCTATGTCTCCCAGACATTTTCTAAATGAGTTGAATATGCGCAAACATATCCAAATGACTAGTTCAATTCCCGAGCAGTCAGGTAGGTCAGAAATGGAAAAACTCTTTCAACATTATTCGTAACCATGACAGCATCTTTAGTTGGACATTTATCTTCCCTGGATATTGACTGTCAGGCAGCATCTCTGCTCGCCCTCTAACTAAACGACCACCTTTCATTACACCTGACAGAAATCCCCTAACTAGTCTCTACCTGTACGTAACTCTAACCATTTGTGAAAATATATATACGTGTTCTATTAAATGACCGTTCGCCTACAAGACATTGATGGGGGTTAATTTACCAAAGTATTTTTACTTAGGATTTCGCCCACCACATGTCAGTAAAAATGTTGTTATAATGTCTTCGCGTTATAAATAACTTAATAATAATAATGAATGAATGGATAGTTGTTATTTAAGTCTTTGAGGCCAGATGTTTTACGAGGTTTGAATTTCAGTTTTACGTTACGCCCACCGGAAGAGGTGTGCAGCGGAAGTAATGTCAAAGTTGAAAGGTTGTCAAAGTTGGTTAGCAGCCCGGTAAGCTAGCAGCAAGAAAATCCTTCCTTAGATTTATTAAAGATGTCAGCGGCAGGCGAAAACACAGAGACCCTTCTCCCATGTGTACTTGTCACTAGCTGTGACAGCGAGTTTAAAGAAGAAGAGCTTATTAAACGTAAGTTATTTTAGGCAGTTTGTGCATGATTTAATTGGAAAGCTAATGTTAACAAACAAAGCTAACTTACTCTTAGCACTACGGATTAAATATACCTGCATTTTGATAATAAAAGCTGACATCTAATTATTTCCCAATGCTTTCAGGCCAGTTTAGAGCTCTGCATGCTATTATTGATGTATTGATCATGATCTTTTGATGCGTGCCTTTGCTTTTGTGATAACAATTGTGTTTTTACCTCAGAAATCCTCAATACGAATATTTTACCCCAGCCGACTAAGCGAGAGGAAACAGTAGCCTGGTATCCATGGACCATCAACAATAAATACTATACAGCAGATGTCAGACTGTGTGTGGTACCTAGCACTTTTCAAATGTCATTAGAGATTGCTCAGTCTACGCAGGCTTTCATCGCTTACTTTGACAGTAAAGTGGTATGTAACCCAAGAATGACCCATATCTCTATTCAAAGAAAGAAAGAAAAAAAAAAGTTGGTGATACCCTTATAGCTCATATGACGTGTGCTTGTTGTCTTTAGAAAGATGGGCTGGAAAAGCTACACCCGTGGATTTCAATAGTGGAAGAACTAGCTCCAGAGGTTCTCATACTAGTGTGTGACAGAGTCTGTGAAAATGGTTAGTTACAAATGTCTATCAGTATGCAAATACTGTTTGCAATATGATGTTATTATATTGAGCAAATGATTTGGTTTACATTCAAGGTATCACTAGGCATGATGCACAGCAGTGGTGTCTGGCTCATGCATTTGAACTGGTGGAGCTCAACCCACAGGAGCTGCCGGATGAGGATGGTGAGTTTTGCAAGTAGCAGCAACATATAATTAGACAATGTGAAGGTAGATCATATTGTGTTGCATGCTGGGGCTAATAGTTTATTGTTTATAAGCTTTGTTTTTCCTCTCAAAATTGCCACTGTATCTTCTGCTGCCTTCTCTGCCTTTCTGTCTGGTCAGCTTTTCTTGAATTGCATATTGACATAAACACACACACACTACCAGTCAAAAGTTTGGACACGCTTTTCCATTATATTCAATGGGAAAGTGTCCAAACTTTTGACTGGCACTGTAAATATGCTACAATTTTTGTATGATCTGATTAGCTGACTAATTGCCAAAATCAGGAACTATTCAATTATCAAAATTATTGTTTGTGGTAGCCCTAATGAAATGTTCTCCAATTACTTCAGTTTACAACTGGTGTCTCTGGTTAGATTTTGTTTTGCTTGACTAAAAGTAGTCAAACCTAGTTGAAAAATAGATGGAAAAAGGAAAGAGAGAAGGTGAACCTTTTTCTTATAGGTTTATTTCAAACATGCTAGAATATTTACACCCCCCCCCCCCCCCCCCCAAAAAAAAGAAAAAAAAAACCCAAACAAAAACAAAAAACTCACACACTTAGAAAATAGAAAAAAAAAATCCCATCATGTCTGAAAGGGAGTAGAAAGAGGCACATGCTTATTTAAATAAACCCCTTCTTTATTTCTAAGCATATCAATTTTAATTTAATCCTCTACTAATATGCAATTATGAAATGAAATGAAATGAAAAATACTTTATTATGTATTATGTTTTATTATATTATTATATTTATTATTTATTATGCCTCTAAATGCAAGATCTGCTAATTATAAGATGATCTTTTACCAAAAACTTATTGACAAAATACAACACCATGTTGTATGTTTTTTGAAAATGCAGTTGATGGCAGTGACGGTGTCTCACAGTTTGAAAGTAGAAACACCATCCCAAAGTTAGAATTCAAAGTTTTAGCACGCCCAAGATGGCTTTAGAGTAAGCTAGATGAGAATATGCCCCTTAAACTCGCTAATATGTGATGCCAATGTCAAGTCTGCTATGTTTTAATTCATGTTTACATTCTCTGTCCTCGTAACATTTTCTCTCTTATTAGTGATTATTGCTATTGCCTTTTTCAGATGATTTCCCAGAATCCACAGGGGTAAAAAGAATTGTTCAGGCTCTGAATGCCAATGTTTGGTCCAGTGTGGAGATGAAGGATGGTGAGTTAAAATAACCAGTTGTAACCATTCTATGGTTTATCTCAGTGTATAGAGGGCATTCAGTATCTCATCATCTCTAACAGGGCACAATCAGGGCTTTGGTCTAATGAGCAGTTTGGTGGCTTCCAGACATAACAACCCACGCAGCTGCCAGGACCCACCGGTATATTTGGGACTCTTTTTATCTTTATGTTCATAATATTCTGTTCACTTGGAATAATAATGAGCTTTTTATGTAACAAAGGAAGTGAGGGTTGTTGCATAAAATGTTAAAATCTTAAATACAGTGTATAGTTTTACATAAAATTTTCATCAAAATAAGTTGATGTGTTAACCCTGGCTTTTTTCCTGTGTCAGTCCTCCACCTTGCCAGCAGAGGGCACCAATGAAGAGGCCAATCAGACGGACAGTACAAACACAGACACACAGGCGGAAGCAGTGGGTGCGTAACTTTCTTGTATTAGAATTGTTTATATTTTTGCTAGTTTTTCTATTTTTACCAAACTGACTTAAATCCATCTGCCAGCACAATTAATCGTGCATATATTGTATTTTGTGTTTATTCGTGCAGATGCAATGACTGATTTAGACATTCAGGAGCTTGCCAATCTCACAACTGGAGATGCAGATGTGGATAACTTTGAGCGCCTTTTTACCAAACTAAAGGAGATGAAAGGTAATTGTGAAGGGAAATATTTCAGAACTTTTTTATAAGAATTGAATCTTTTTTTTTTTTTTTTTTTTTCTTTCTCCCACTGGCATGGAGGTTAAATATTTGTGTTCATTTTTTTTTTTTTTTTTTTCCTACTTGTCCTGTCCAGCATCGAAGCAAGCAGAATGGAAATCTGATTGCTTTATTCTGTTGAACAGTTTTGCTTTATCAAGCGGAGCTTTATGAACATAAGGCTCCACTTGATATCATGTTTATTCATTTTATTTCTTTATTTAAACATTTGTCTGTTACACCATTCCATTTCATACTGCTGGGCCTGACAAGGGAGAAATGAAAGTTAACAGAGGTAATGATAGAAAGTGAAACAGAGAGAAAGGAGTAAGGAAGAGGAAGAGAGAGAGAGAGAAAACATGAATCCACTTACACAGTTCACTGGTACATCTGTACAGCGATCCCTAAACAACCAAGGTCGATATTTGTGTTCATGATGTCATGCAACATCGTGATTTGGTCTTCTTGGACTTTCATCCTGCAGATAAAGCTTCAACGTTACCACATGAGCAGAGGAAAGTTCATGCTGAAAAGGTAAGCAACTCTCAGTTTTACATCATGTCAACTCATCTCATCTTTAAGTGAGAATTCTCTGCTGTCCTATTTGTTCTCCAGGTGGCAAAGGCATTTTGGATGGCCATTGGTGGTGATGAAGATGAGATAGATGGGTTATCGTCAGGCGAAGAAAGCTAGAAGCAGCTGCTTGTGGCACAGTCTTCTCTCACCTAATCCTCCTGCCTTTCCCAGGGCTCATATAAGACTTGGCGCCTGATGACGTCCTGTTCATGATTGGAAGTGGAGATGCTTACAGATGTTACTGTAGGCATAGTGAAATCTAGAAACTTTTGATTCTTAGAAGTGATCAGTGCATTGTTACCCAAAAAAACAAAAAAAAAAAAAAAAAGCTGATGGATATTCTTTTTAGAGAAGCTGTGAGTGGCTCTGATCCCCAGTCTTCTTCCTTAAGTCTTTGACTATGCTTTGGCCCTGAGTGAACCAAGATGGTGATGCAGGTGGCAAATGTTTATGGGCTTTAATGTTTTTCTCCAAGTAGAGTGGACATATGTATTTTTCTTTGTTACATATGTGCCTTATCCTTTGAAGAAAAAGTTGTAACAGATTTAATGCACATCTAGATCAATCAACATAAAACCATGTGATTTTTTTTTTTTTTTTTTTTTTTAAGTGGACATGTATTTATCGTGAACACTGTCTGACTACATGGGCGCATACTGCCCAACTTATTCCAACTTGTGCTGAATTGGAATATTTCTGCAATAATTAAAATGAGTCATACAAACATGTATTGTGTGGGTTTGTAATTTTGACCTGTGGAGGAACAGTCTACAAGCTAAAGTTGAACAAGATGGCTCGTCACAAATGACAGTTTTTCCTATGGAAGCAGTTTTCTCAGGGAAAAAATAAATGTCCTCATAGTCAGAGGTTTAATTCTAATCAATGTATAACTGCTGGTTTTGAAGAAAAAAATGACAACTCTTTGCTCTTTTCATTTATTAAAATTTCACATTTA
This sequence comes from Atherinomorus stipes, assembly GCA_023101725.1. Classification (NCBI taxonomy): domain Eukaryota; kingdom Metazoa; phylum Chordata; class Actinopteri; order Atheriniformes; family Atherinidae; genus Atherinomorus; species Atherinomorus stipes. The sequence continues at coordinate 27,772 of JALJCO010012252.1, read as the reverse complement.
AAACTGGTCATTTGAGAACAAATTTTAGGCTAAATGGAAAAAGTAAGACTTTAAACAGAGAGCCAACTAACATCAGGGAACACAAGAGCTGACACAGATTTACCAACCACCTAATGAAGTGTTGTACACAGTATTTTAATAAAGGACTGTGTAACTGATATTACCCGGTGCCTTAGTCTAGTGTACAGTAATTGCAGGATTAACATGGTTACATCAGAGACTGACCCAAGGACAGTAAGCGCAATACACATGCTTTATATTGTAACAATGTACATTTAATATACAGTGTTTACTGGACAAGCAGATTACCACTACAAATAAAGCTTTGCACAGATCAGCACAGTAAAATGGAAGTGCATCATTTATTCACAAAGAGCATGGTGTACCATATGTTAATTGTTAATGAAGAAAACTTGCTTTTATGTTTTATTTCACATACCACTGATGGATGAACTACAGCCTTGGTCTTTTCACTCTTCACACTTAAATCACATGGAGTCTAAATTCAATCAGTTCACTTTGATGACTCATTCAGTGTTGCATATGAAATAAAACAATAGCCAATACAGTAAGATGACCAAGGTTAGAAACACTGATATTTAAGTAGGCCAAGTTTAAGGTGATTAAAGCAAAGTCTTATTGTGAGTTAGCTTCATGCCAACATTCAGTCAGGTCCACTATTTCAAGCATCTAGATGAAATTACAGGCTATAATATGTACAATCATATTGAGGCAATAATAAAAATATATTCCCATGCAAGACAATATGCAAAAATAACTTATAAAATGTCTCTTTCACTGAGGAAAATAGTTTTCATACAAGGGATCTTTTACAGAAACAATGGTGACTTTATATTTTAGTTCTTATTTCATAGATAAAATAGTCAAATGATCAATTAGATCTTTGATGCTTTCATTAATGCAAATGAAAAAAGGGAAAGTACTTTGTACTTGAAATATTACATATATTTTAGTGAATCACTTAAAAAAAGTTTTTTCCCCGTTATTTCAAGGATCAATCAATAAATTATCGTCACAGTTAAGTGAGTATGAAGACTAGAAGCTGGACACTGAAACACCAATGATGGAAGCATATTCTTATTCTCAGTTAATTCATAGAATTAAAAATGCCTTGAAACTTGAAATGGCCAAGCTAAAACTGTATAAATTCATGTGAGCGAGGGAAAAAAAAATTAAACTACGAAGAACAGACATGTCTGAATTAGTAATTTGATAATGTGTGTGTGTTTTTTTCCCTGTTTTTTCTTTTCTTCCTTGGTGGAAAGGAGGCATCTCCAACTAAAAACACCATCTGTCTGTCTTGTGCATATAAACTAAAGAATGGACAGGTCCAAACATAACTATCAAACGGAGACACTGAATGGTGCTTAAAGTGATTTACGTGATGAAACTCGCAGCACATGAGGAAGGTGTTTTGATGCTTTTATGAGTGGTGTCTCTTTCCATATCACAGAGAAATACTTGACTTTTCCTATGTGGTTTGCATTCAATTATGTGGTTGAATCTGCTTATCTTAAGACACACTTGAGCAGTGGATGCTAGGAGAGCCCATCTGTGTGAGGACCTTGTCGAGCCACTGCAAGGGACCGTTGAGATGTAGCTCTATCCAGCAGGGGGTGCTGGTCACCGTCTGACGTCTGCAAAATACAGAGAACGGGAGTTACGATGCTTTGTTTACCCAACACCATTGTATTACACATCCAAAGTGACTGCAAAACAAGTGTTCACAGTTGGTAATGTAATTTTACTCAACGTACAGATACAGCCTTCAGAGTATTTTTAATTGCTTAGCACCAACAGTGAAGCCAACTCAGCAGGCTATTTCTGAAGTCATTCAAGTCTTTACCAGAGATGTTTTCCTCCAGGGTGTTTGGTGCCAGAAATACAACACGCACAACTCATAGTCAAGTGGGAATCCCCTTTGCAAAGGGAGTCTGAAATATGTTCACCCTCCCACTTAATGTCCCCCACACCACTGCATGCCTGCTGCATTCTTCTTCTTCTGTTGCCAACTCACAGCTGCACCCTCCCCCATTAATCTCCTTTTTTTTAAACAAGTCCTTTCTGCACAACTGCCAGATTAAATTCAAACATCCAAAGATATATGAGAAATATTTAAAAATTATGTCACGCAGGATTTCAACTCAAGTTAGTTTGTGTGGTTAGAATTTAACAACAAAAAAAAAACTTCTTATTTTATTTATTTAACCTTTATTTGACCAGGCAAAGACATTAAGAACAAGATTCTTATTTACAATGCCGGCCTGGCAACTTTCTACACAGACTCTATAATTACACATACTCTTTTTCTAATTGAATACAAGATGTTTTCTGAATCACACTTCAAAAACATCAAGTATCCACATAACATTAATTAGAATTTCTAATCAAATCCTATAATTTCCCTACCGAGAATAATGAAGTTTTCTTCTTCTTTTTTTTGCTTTTTTCCATCATTCTTTTTAATATTACTTGTTTAAAGAATTTTCTTTAAAAAAAAAAAAAGAAAGAAAAAGCAATGGGACTGTGGGAAAATTCAGTTGGCTAAAAATCAACCTTTCCTTATTTGATGTCAGATTGTCAGCTTGAGTTTCTTTTACAGACTATTACCTGTACTCAGCTCCCCAACCCTTCACAAAACTCATGCGAATGGTACACATTCTGGTGAGCTGATAGACTGCTTCAAAACCCTGGTTGACTGATTGGGCGAGGAGGGCAGCAAACTCCTGGTTGTTGAAAATCTTGAGATTGCAACCTAAACAAGAAAATGATTACAAGACTTCAACAATGCAGAAAACAAATACATATCTGTCTGTGGTTCATGACAAAACAAGCTCATTCTAACCATGCTACCTCTGATTAATGTGACTTGTTTATATGCATTAATCTTGCACTGACCTGGAGGTATTTTGCACACAGTGGCAGGATGCCAACCATAGCGCTGGTTGCAGTTCGGACTTTGAACAAAGATGGCATTATCACTAAGACACTCTGCAAACACCTCTCCCCCAATGTAGTACAACCTCACACCCCGTCCTAGAGGGGGAACAAGAAAGGCTGGAGCTAAGCACAAAACCAAATCAAGCACAAATACAAAAAGGCAAATGAAATCAAAAGGTATGCAGCCCCTTTAGAACTAAAGCAGTACCTATGTGTCTGCGTGTGAGCTCTACTGCTGAGTTACGATTGACATTGGACAGCAAGCCCAAGCAGAAGCGTTCAGAGTTGGAGGGGTCTGTGAATCCATCTACTGTAAGAGAAGGCTGGGATGCATGGAAGGTCTCTCCAACACGCTGGTTGAGCTCGTAGTAGGAGATGGAACACCAGAAAGCAGATTCACAGTATGTCACAGGTTGTAAGTCTGGATAGGTGGAGAGGTAAAGAGACATTTAAAGATGCAAGCTAAAGCTAGGTTTACAGTAACAGGTCAACTACTTAAAGGTTAAATCCTTTTCTTGTTAAGATTGAGGCTGTTGACTTTCTCTTTTCGTTCTCTTTCAGATATTCTTTTTCCATGTCCTTCATGATCCCAGAAAGTAACCAATACAACAGGGTACCTTCTTTCTCCCTTTTAAATTATAACTATGGTTATTTCCACACTGCTTTAAAAAAAAAAGAAAAGAAAAGAAAAAGAAAACTGGCGACCAGATATATAGTATATTGTGTTATGTTAAGCAGTGTGTAGATGTCCTTTCCACTGATGTAGAAACTAAAGACAAAGATGCAGTTTACACCATACTTACCCCGTTACTGTCCAAAGCCTACTGTAAGCCTCTCAGATGTCATCAACACTGCTTGTATAATGCTCAAACACACATCCTACATATTCCCAATTTTATACTCTGGGCTTTCATAAATAACAATCATTGCAAGCTTAAAAGAATTTGCCAACCATGTTGGCGAGTTGCAATAAATAAATAAATAAAAAGAAGAAAAAGTTATTTAGAGCAACTTAGAAAAGGTCTTCTGCCAGGGAGAATGAGGCATTCTGTGCAGGTAAAAGTTGCAAAAGGGATAGATGTACTTTCTCTTTGGTATACAGACATTTAGCTGTACAGTAAATCATAAGTTAGAGACTGAAGGATACCGAGCTTCAGCCAGTGGAGTCAGGGATGCTCAGTAAGTAAATCTGAATTCATACCATGGCTACTTTTGGACTGAAGGCCCTAACAAACAGGGTGACAAAAAAACAAAACAAAACAAAACAAAAAATGCAAAAGCTGCCAAGGATACTTTTGAATCACTTCAGAAAATTTTAGTATTTCTTTCTTTAGAGACACATAACATCTAACAACCTTAGAAATCCAATTACTTTATATAACAAGCAGCCTCCTTTGCTAAACATATCTAAACACCGAAGCCCCCACCATTTTTTTAAGGGAAAACCACACGAGATGAAGAAGTTAACAAGTGAAGATGAGCTGGTTGCCAGCTCTAACCACTGCCAACCACTACAGTGGAAAGTTAACTGCCATGCTGAGAAAGGCAGGCTTCACCACATCAGAAGGGCGCACTCCTACCCTATTTTTTTTCTGCACATTTACTTTGAAGTGATCATCTTCAAAATTTCTGCTTTGTCATATAGCCCAGAGATTTAAATGAAGAAATGAGTGATGCTTGCAGCTGTGGTATACTGAAACAGCCCACACAATGACTGGTTGAATCTATTCTTTTTAAAGCAGAAATGGTAGAAAAACTGGCAAATGAATGTGGAATATGGTAGTTAAAAAAAGTGGAATATGATAGTTAAGAAAAAGGGGGTATGTTTGGCCAATAAATATACTGTAAATTGGTAATCAAAACTGCCAATGTGCAAAGACAAAGACAAATGTTAATTTATTCCCAGTAAAAGTTTACTGGATACCTTTGATTTGAAAGTTTTTGTGGCATTTTAGATTAATGCTCCATAAGAAATGGGAATGTTAAGTGAATGTAAGGTAACTGTTAGATTAATAATAATCTTATAATCTTCTGTAGAGATGAACTACTCTACCACCCAAGAATGAAGTATTTTCTGTACTTGTACTTTGATTGGTTCCACTATTTGAGAACACACCCTAGAGTTACCAAGTTCCTATTTGGAAACAAAAGCAATTATCATATTTGATAAGTATTACACAATACAGCTTCAATTTGTTACAGAGAAATGCCATGTTGTACTTTTTACTGTTTAGGGTGTGGCAACATGTCATTTATCAACTCAAGCAGCAAAAGCTGGAAATCTAAATAAAACTTATGTCATTACATATGAATGGCAGATCTGTGTAACATGTATCCTGTCTAATGCCACTGTTACTGACTAAATAAGTGCAAATGATAAAATATACTCTGTAATAAAACTTTTCATTTCACTTACCAGGATTATTGTTTGTGGGTGACACAGGATTGGGTGACAGGCTTGGGGAACCTTAAAAAAAAAAAAAGAGAAGGTGGGTTTATGATCACGATAAAGCATAGTTAGAAAAGTACAGGCTTTGCTGGTGTGCAGTTATGTGACTCACTTGTGTCCATGCTGTGGTTGAGTTGGTGATCATTCGCCTCACCATCTTCGCTCAGATACCCTGGTGGTGGAGTGTCTCCAAGATGAAAATACAGAGATTACACTTACATTCTTGCCATTCAAGGTAACATTTAAAACCTGTTGACTAATATATATTCAACAACTGAAACAGATTTTTGTGCCAATGAAAATAATAAAAGCAGTTCCTTATCACCTCTGGATAAACAGTGTTTATCCAGAGGTGATTACCCAGAGAGATGTTTCTGCTTGTAATTACTCATTTTAACCATTGTCATATTGTTATTGCATAACTGCACATTGCAAGTAAGCATCTCTCAGGAAAAAAAATGAAGAAGAAAAAAAAAAAAAAACAGCTGTGAACTTAAAGTTTAAAATAGTTTTCTTCAGAGTTCCTCTCACCAGGAATATAGTTATTCTGAGGCTCAATGCCAGCAGGGAAATTGGTGTTTTCAGGGATGGATGGGCTGAAGTCATCCAACGGTGGAAAATCAGCAGGTATATCTGTGTGGCGTGGCACTAGGACAGGAGGCAAAACTGGAAACACAAAACACCACTTAAGTTCTGTACGGAGTTCGTCAAAAGCATTCAGTTAATTGTATCATGTAGCAATCAACTACTGTACTTGGAGTCTCCACCCTCTGGTAGTGGTAAGGGTTGACACACACTTCGTCCTTCTTGGTGTGAAAGGCAAATTCACAGTGGTCGACGGCTCTCAGCTCATGGTGAGACTGCAAATCTGGCCATCGCCACAAGCGGCAGTAGATCACATGAGGAAGACCTTTTCTGTGGGAAACCTGCAGTCGTCCATCTAGAGACCTGAAAGACACCATCAGCAAGTTCTTTACAGCCATTGTCACAAACCCACTGGAGTTCTCATACATTCTGGTAATGTTCTGGAGTGAGATCAATCGACACAGAAAACAACTAAACCCAGGCCTCCATGTAAAACCTCCAGAACATCAGCAAGCGGGACAAGTATGAACATGTCAGCACAATAATCCAGAACATTTATGCCACTTTGCACTTGAGCGTGCGCTTGTGGAATTAGTTTTTCCCTTTCTGCTGACCTTCCAGCTACTCTGGATAAGTGAAGATACATGCAGTACTAATATCAGCACAATGTGGAGTCTCATCTGCTATTCTCAACATGCTGCAAAAAAAAAAAAGGGGGGGGGCATCAAATGCCTTATTTCTGTATTACAGTACATGCTGCCTCATGGGCACTTTAAATAAGTCATTCCCCTGCATCCTTTCCTTTGCCGCCTTTTACCAGCTGACAGAGCGCTTCTTGGACAGAGAGCATCCCACTGTGATGTACTTGTGTGAACGGCTACTGGAAATAGTTGGGATCTAGTTGTAGAGACTTTCTCCTGAACACTGCAGGCATCAACACTGTATGTGGAAAAAGGCTTTTAACTTAAACATATTTTGAATTAAAAAAATAATAATAATAAAATAAAAACTGTAACAGACCTCTAAGTTTACTACCAGACTCAAAGGATTTGTTAGATGTTGCATCAAACAACTGCTCTATGTAGGCAAAGGCTATTTCCAGGGAAAAACACCTAAGCATTCACCTCATGCCTGACCAAGTTCAGATTTTTTTAGCAGGTACACAGCATAGCTACACAGAAAATACAAACCATGCACACAGCACAAAGTCTACTGATATCTCTGTTTTTAGTTTTCGAATGGAAGCGTTTCTGTAAACAGTAATCGTTTACCTGTACAATGTAACGAGTATGTTGTATGTGATATACAGTAAATGGTTTGAAAAAAAGTAAGGGCTGATATAGTTTTTGGTTTGTTTATGTCTTTATTTTGTTCCCTCTTCAGATGACCAAGTACTATTTAGCTATTGGGGAAGAAATGTATAGTTTTCATGGCTCAGCATCCCACGATTTGGAGCACTGGTGTGAGAATGGAGAAAAATGCCAAGAGCAGTTATGTATCCTTCCATTCATATGAACAGCAGCTCATCTGGAATATGTTCATTTAAAATCAGTAAATTCTCCCAACCAGTTTCCCAGATTTTTCAGGTATCAAGCAGGTTTGGAGAATTTGAGTGTTAGTTTTTTCCTCTTTTCTTTAGATTTTCTTCTCAAGTTATTTCAGACTAATTTAATGATGGAGACAGAGCTTTATGCTGTCAATGCCATCTGTTGCTTTGTGCCTTGATCCTCCTGTAAAGGAAGATAAATTCTATGACATGTATTTCAATGATTTTTGGTTTTCATATTTCTGAATGAATCAAGGTAAAAAATAAAGCATCAAAAACACAAAAAAGAATGTGTCAGAAAAGAAAAACAAGATGCAGTATTTTGACATTTCAACACAAGCAAACTAAAAGAGCAATGACCAAATCATCTCTAAATAAAGTTAAATTTAAGTCGTATGTGAAATCATTCAGGAGCTTCATCTGTCATAAATAATCTGAAGATTTTGCAAGGTATGGCTACACTTGTTGTCTTGGTTTGTATACCAACTATGTGATGTTACTTAGATACAGAAGCATCTGCCTTGACTGTCAAAACTGTTGTCTTCCTACACTAGTTCATTGATTTCAAAAAGACTTTCGCTTCAATGGCACTTCACACAGTCACAAGTAGTTTACTCTTCAGTGTTATTGTGCCCCATTAATACACAACAGCTGTCGTATCAGATGTCAGACTTCAGTGTTTTCCAGTATGAATTTGATAGCAAAGGTTTTTTGCCCAATATTTCAATTCTAAACAAATCTATGGTACTTATGAATCTATCTTCTTTCAGATGAGTGAATGATTTTTAGATTATTTAGAAATCTTTTTGAAATACCTTGCAAGCTTTTTCCTGAACGCTTTCAAGAAGCAATTCATGGTTTCCAGAACTACTTGTGTGAAAGCCCCTTTTTGACAGAAATTTCATCATCTGCACCAGGGTGCAAGGGTCCATCTGGTCCCCATCAGTAGCTGACCAAGTTCACTCAAAATTCAAGACCATGCATGAACTGCATACACCACACACGCAGCTAGCTTTGTCCATGCTAGATTTTCCTGTCGTGTCCCTTGACCAGATCTTTTGCACTCCCACTGGCTGTAGCTACCAGCTCCTCTTACACCACTCTCTTTTATACTTAATAAACTGGGTATTCAGGCAGACAGAGACACATCATCAAACTTAACAAATCACATTTTTGAAACTTTCACAAATTTTGTGAAACCAGCAATTATGAAACAGCTGATAAAACTGCAGATCTGGACAGGAACATCGGGCTGAAAGTCAGTGGTGTGAACATGGCTTAGAGCAGGGGTGTCCAGCTCCGGTCCTCGAGGGCCACAGTCCTACAGGTTTTCTATGCCTCCCTGCTCCAACACACCTGACTGAAATTAATGAGTCTTTGTGCAGAACTTTAAAGGGAAAAAAAACCTGCAGGACAGCGGCCCACAAGGACTGACTTTGGACACCCCTGGCTTAGAGGGACTCCAACTGTTACTCGCTTACATTAATGTCAAATCTGGAAAACCCAATTCTAACTTTAGGAAAGTGAGAGTGGGATACAAAAAAAAGTTGCCCTGTTATTTATATGAAAAATACTAATGTCAACAAAAAAAAAATTGTGCATTTGTTTAAATACATCAACCTTTTGCTTTGAAGATAACATGTTTGCTTCTATAAATATGTTCAGAAAAGGATCAACTTTGTGAACATGCACAGATTGATTCCAGCCTTTCCCGGACTATATGCCAAAGTGTCCTTGGACAAGACACTAAACCCCACGTTGTCTCTATCTATTGGGGAATGAATGTGTGTGATAGAAAAAACACATTGTATATCATTTTAGGTGCTGTATGAATGTGTGTATGACATCTAGTGTAAAAGTATTTTCAGTGGTCAACATATGACGAGAAAAGTGCTTCATAAATATAGTCCATTCACCATTTTAAGTGCATTTTAGACTAACTGAAAATTTTCTAACCAAATATTTAAAGATAAAAGGGCTAGAACCTAGTTTCTTTAAAGCTGTAAGCGCAGTCTACAGGCTATTCACCACCACCTCAAGTTCAAACTATTAATTTTAGACATTCAGACTACCGGTATGTGATCTCCCTGGGCTATGTCCGAACGTTGGTCTGCCAATCTGACGCATAACAGAACTAAAGCCACCTTGCTCTTCAGCAGAAGAGTGAAAACAACTACCTACATGAGATTCACAAGCACCAATAAACAAGTCAAACACCTATTGTCAAAAAATATTTTTTTAAGGAAAAGAGAAATCACTTCAACAGAGATATGGGGCAATGTGTCTGCATATGCAAAACATATGCTGACAGCTGTGTTTTGTCTCGCTCCAATACATGCATCAATAAAATTTTACATAAATAAGCATCTATTTACATGTTATATTTCAGAGTGCACCATATGGAACTGTATCAATAACAAAAAAAAAATTGTGTTTGGCCAATAAAAGAAAGCATACACTTGACTGCTTGAATTGCTGACAACCCCTCTCTCTTAACACCAAATCAGAAAGGGGGTGATGAAAATATACCAGCATGCAGGTTTACTGAAGTTAAAAGAATCATTTACTCACTGTATCCCAGTTACAGATACAAGACAGCTGTTGTTCTATAAAGTAGCAGTCTCAGAAGAACCCAGTGAGACTGAACTAAAATCCAAACAGTGGCCCACACCCTCCCTAAAGCCTGGAGCACATTCCTATGAACTGAGAAAAAAGTTTTTTATGTAGGTTACTGCCCATGTTTTGACCTCAACATATACCACAATGGGGGAATCCCAGCTTTGTTAGCAATGTGACTTACAAATTGATTGTTCCAATATTCTCTTGAGGAAAAAAAAAAAAAAGATTTATAGACTGTGTACTTGTTGTTTCTCTACTGCTGTCAACATGATAAAGATGTGGACTCACCTTTGACAAAAAAGCTATGTCTGTGTTAAAATACGTAAGAAATGATGGAGTATAATTTAATCAATTTATTTTCCAGTTTTAGGAACTTCTGAGCAAGTTGCATTTTCATAATTGTCAACTGATTAAGTAAACCGCATGGATACTTCTGTTCATTCATTCAGACCAGCTGAAGCGCAACTGATGCACAGTGCACTATCAAACTGGGCGAGTCCATCTCATATCAGATAAACTATTGTCTTAGACAGATCAGTATCCCATTTGGGGAATCCCAAACTGAACTCCAAATACAACTTTCCCAGAGTGCGCACACACCAGTCTAAATATCCTGTGTGAGTCAGGGTTTAGCTCTGCCAAATTACTCCTCCTGCTTATCACACATGCTAACTGTGGGAATATTCATACAGCAATGGACGCACTGCAGCTCCCATGTAAGCAGGTGAAACTTGCTTAGACGTTCTGAACAATTGCTTTGACATTAGAGAAACATTAACTACTGCTGTTCATCGCATTCCCCACGGATACACAATTCTCACTTTAAGGTTATCGTTAGTCCACAGGTCAAACTCACTGTGCAAACTAACCCTGAAAAACAGATGTTATACAGACTTAAATTATGAGTTGCAGCGCATCGCATCCTATAAATGCAACTTACATGATAATTATATGTACTCCAACCGAATAGATACCGATAACTGATTATTACATGTTTACACAATTACATGATTGTTATCTATGAGCAGGTTAAGTTGAGCTAATGTTAGCTAATTTAGCTAAGAGGGACTGTTTGTTTATAGTCTGGTAGCTAAAGCTAATAACCACCAGTTCTGTCAAAAGCGTAACTTAAAACGTGTTTTCCGTTTGTTTGTTTTTTTCCCTCCAAATTATTATGATGTCTTGTGTGTTCTTAAGTATCTACACAATGTTCACAAAAACTGTTTTAACAACACTCCATTTAATTACTAATATTAGCTATGTGTAGCTTGCTAGCTTGGCTAACGTTAGCTGCCAATAGCAACTAGCTTGCTAGATTAGCTTGTACGAGGGAGAGAGTTGCAGCACCATTTCTTTACCTGGGTATGGTTAAGCATTTCGTGTTGACATTCTGTGTTGTGATGGATTTCTCCAACTCGTCTAACTGTCCCGTCCTCTTCAACTTCTTCACGAGACTTTTGACAGCCTTTTCGCACCATTTCTCCTCCTGCCCATTCTGCTCTCCTTTCTTCCAGCCTAGTAGCCTCTTAACAACTGGAGGAGTGAACGGCAATATAGACATTTTAAACTGCACTTAAATCAACTATATAAAGTACTCTGATGTATATAACTGGTCGTCCAAAACGGCAGAGAGCTCAGCTTATAGCTCCTTTTTAGAAATAAAATTAAGAAATAATCAAATAAAATAAGACTGCTGGGCTGAGCTCCCAGACAGAAGAATAGCTGGAGGCTGCCCGAGGCTCAGCAGCAGCGGCTCGCGTCGCAGGTCCACTCCGGTCGGGTTGACTGACTGTCGGAGAAGAGCAGCAGCAGCAGCACCCCCGCCAGCAAGGCAGGCTGTCTGCCTGCCCCTCCTCCTGCCTCTGAGTCAGCTGGTTTGCACTCCACCTGTAACATGCAAGTGCTCAAGACATAACTTATGCTACTTATTGCATTACCGCTGCTAAATTAAAGATAGTGATGTAGGAGAAAGAAATACAGAGCAACCTTTCAGGTCCATGCTCCTTGGTGGAATAGATTGTAAACAAAAATACATAATCTAACTCATCTGGTTGTGTTTCCTGCCAAATAATGTGTAATATTCTAAGCTATATATAGCCTAAAGCATTTTATTGCCTTCTTTGATTTAAATTTCAATAGCTTTATTCTCATGACAAGACAGTGCTTATATTGCCAAAGCATATAAGAATACAATAATATCATACACATATATATTATCAAACAAATATACAATATCAAACAATATCATACAAACATTCAAAAACAGATTGTTTTTTATATATCCTCTTATCCCCTGTAGTGGTTGTGTGACAATTATTTTACCCTTTTGAAAGGCTCATTTACGTGTCTTATCAATATCATACTTATGGAAAAGAAACTGTAATCAGAGATATGTCAACACTGAAAAGTGATCCAACTCTTGCATTTACTGTGTCCATGAATAGCAGACCCTCAGGAGTAATCCCTTTGATCCCCTCATAAAAGTGATTTAATTTCACTTCAGATGCATCTTTCCATAACTGGATGAGGGAGGTGATCATGCATTCCGTGGTATTTCAGATTTTATGGTATTATTGATAAGCGCCGCCATGGCTGCCTCCAGTAAACAGCAGTGTGCAAGTACCATAAATATCCCTCTAAAGGACGATCCCGTCTTCCTTCTATCTATTTATAATCTCCATCAATGACCGCCTTCTATTTTAAGCTCCTATTTGGCACAGCGTCTTACCTAACTCTTAAATAAATATTACAGCTATCTTGGCAGTGTCACCTGAAAAGTAATATCAAAGGACACCTTCGCAGCTTCCTGAAGAGTCAGCAAAAAACAGAATCACAGTATATTCTGGATAATGCAGTCACCAAAGTGTTAGTTTTACTTATCATTATTTTGATAACAGACTGATTTACCCTTTTGAATTAGTCTCTTATACTTTGGTTAAATTAGTCGTAGTTTTCTACAGTGCAAGGGGGATGTTTTCAGCTGTCTTGTTTTGTTCAGCCAGCAGTTAAATTCACACATTATTCTGTTTAGGCTAAATCAAAGCTTAAAAGACCTTACTGCTTCTTTCAAATGTTTTCCTTCTCATAAATGATGAAAGTTGGAAAGTAATGAGCACTGCTTTTTGTATACTTGGATGGTTTCCTCTGGGGTTGGCACCTTTTACTGCCATGGGACAAGAACTGGACAGCTGGTGTGGAGAGCTTTTGTGTGTGTGTTTGTGTGAGAAAGAAATGGAGGGCTCGTGCAGTATGTGTCAGACAGGGGGGCAGATGGGTCACAGCGGGCAGGAGAAGGTCTCAGGGACAGGGTGTAGAATGATTTTGGACAAAAGGCATGACGGCTGGCTGAATAAGTAATGCTTGCAGACAATCTGATGGATAACAATGGAATTGTAAAGGACCACTTATGGACTAGTGTGGGAAACAAGCACGATGACTACGGAGGGGCCCAATCAGCTGAGCTGCTGTCACATCAATATTTAGACAAGTACTGAATGGCAGCTGGAGCAAATAGTCTTCTGTGTTCATATGTGCAAACTGTGGTTACATTTAAAGAGATCTGAGATCTTTAAGTTGGTATGAAAATATAAAATGACTCAGATTCTTACAGCATGCATCACAGCAATAAGAGTTCTGCTGGAAGCATATTCTGTTGGATGAATGGCAGCTATAGTGTGATTAAAATAAAAAATGACTAGGTCACATTTACCTCCACAAACCTGTAATTGCCCAAGCAGTTAATTGCTGTCTTGGCCATTCAAGACAGGTTTATGTGGGTGGGTCCAGTTCCCCCTACAATCTCGGCCTCCTTTTTTTAATCTCTCTTCACACTGCAAGCTGTTATCTGTTGCTTGCAGCCATCAATCTCTCCCCAGACAGTGGCACCTCCAAATCTGGGGCAGAAGTGACTTCCCTCCGTCCTCCCTCCTTCTGGTTTCACATCTATGGAGTAGATGGATTGTCACATCCTCCTCTCAGCCTGCCTCCTCTCTGTTTCTCATTGTTTCATGATTCCTTTTTTCTTTTCATTTTTCTTTTTTTCTTTTACATAAGGTGATGACTTTATTATAGGCCAACAAATCATTAACTAGTGCTTTATAAAGCAACCAAGCCATTAATTCATAAAGAAGATTTCAGGTTGCCACCAAAAAAGCAACTTTAACATGAAATTTTGCCTTACAATTGACATTGTAGATCCAAAGCAGCCTCAGCACTACATCTAACCTAATTCTGTGTTAGTTATTTATCATTTATTAATGATGTAATATTGTCTTTACATATTTTCTTAAGTTGTACATCAAGACCACCGAAAGGAAAAAAAAAGGGTCCTATTTATCACACTACATCTTAACTTGGCTGAAACAGAGAATACGTGACAGAAAATAAAGAACATATCCCCACCTAGTGGCTTTATTCTGTTACTACAGTTTATGTGATGCATTTACTCTCTGCCAGAGCACAGTTGATTATCAGGAGGTACAGCTTACTCTGTACTTTAACTTTTAACCAAACTTAATTTAAATAGCTTCTGTCATACAAATAATTTCACTTTAGTGTTTTTTATGGATTGACGAATGTACTTAACTAAAAAGAAAACAAAAAGATTAAACCAATCATTTGAGGAGTTGATAAGATGTGCAAAAACAAATCTAATGCTGTATCACAACTATTAAAATAATATACAATGAATAGCATAAATATGGAATAAATAAAAACAGCCAGAAAAATATGATTAATGTAAAACTGGTCAAAACTAAACTAAAAACTAAACAAAGAAATTGAAAAATATATTTATTGACATTTTAAAGAAATTTGTATGACACCACATACAATTCATACTGAATACATCAGTTTCTAGGTTATTATTATTGTTGTATTATTGTTACTAATGTCTTCAGTTTCAATTCTTAAAGTCATCTGGAATTTAAAAATTCATACCAGCAACACTTCTTCAGGATTTTTTCTGTACATCAAAAAGTGATCATTGAATTCCATTTAGTTTTATTATTCTATAATATTAACATATTGTGCATTATCACACCGCCACATCTTCCAGGTCACTTGAATGGAGCAGAGACATCATTAATGCCATTGGTGGCTGCTGTTTTTTCTGTTACAAAATGACTGTTTGGAAAGAGCTTTTATAAAACTTTCATGGTGAAAATGTGTTGATTTCAATCTGTTTTCTTTCTTCCCTGCTTGCTGTTTTCCCACCTATAGACCTATTTTTCATACATCCCAGCTTAAATTCATACAACATACTGGAATTATAATTTATTTGTGAATCAGTGCTATTAGCCCATTAACTCATATGCTACACCCTAAACACAATTTACATGTTTATTGTGAACAATGACCCATGACAGCATTAAGTTGATCCAGAAGCTTTGCAAAATATCTCCTCATCTTACATATGAAAAGAATGCAGCACTTGGTTATGAATCATTAACTTCACCTCAAGGCGAAATGGCTTTTTGTTTGGCTTGCACCTTTAGTTCTTAACCCTGTAGTTGTGACAGACCGCTCCCTTTGTTTCAAGGATGGACCTTTTAAGTGACAGAAAAAGATTGAAAATAATTTATTTAATTTTATTAATTTTTTTGTTCTATTCTCCCTCTCTCTCTCTGTTTTTTTTTTTTTTTTTTTTAGCTTATAGGAACAGCTCACAGATTGAAACTGCATTTCTTTCTTCCTCGTCTCTTCTGACAACTTCACCAATGAAGTTGCTTTCATCCCCAAAATGTCTTACATAAAGTGTGTGGAACTTGTCATTTTCCAAAATCTGGTAAAAAAAAAAACACTGTGTCACTCAGCATCACCAAAACTAATGATTGTGAAATTAGTTTCAAAGCAATCAGGGGCTCCCCCGCTAAGACCCACTGTATCCATATGCATGAAATTGCTTGTGTTAATACATGCTATGGATCGTGGGTAATGCAGTGAATAATTCTGACTGCATGCAATCATGCTATCTTCTATTAGATTGGGGACTGTTGTGAAGCTGAAGCCCTGTGGCAATATGCTTGTAAATGGCCATGTATGGATAATTAAGCATTACTCTTGAACATTAAAACTTGCTTATTTCAGAGAGAGCTGCAGGCAGTAGAGAGCTCTTATTGGACTCATCATTGTTTTTGGTGTTTCCTTGTAAAGTGCTCTCATTAGCATTAGGATTCAAGCACTTGTGAACTTTTACATCTCTCTTACTGTATCGTGAAATTGAGTTCCATTAGTAGGAGTCTATTTACTGATGTTACCCCACTAAAACATTTTAAAATCTACATTTAAAGTAAGAAAATAAGAAGTAGATGAGCATATCCCTCGAGGAATATTGAAAGGAGATCTTACTCTTTTTATTCATTGGTTATGATTTGGTTGTTTGCACCATTTGTATGCATCCATCTGCATAATGTCCACTGCATAATGTCTATAGCTGATTGAAGAACCCATATTATGATAACTTGGTTCATAATGCTGAGATCAGCTCAGATGGAAGAGATTTAACATCAAAAAAGAATGTTGAATTATTATTCTTATTCTGTAAATTGCAATACATCTTGCCACTTTGTCTAATTGCACACTGATGTTTGTCAAAAAAAAAAAAAAAAAAAAAAAAAACTTTTCTTGGTCTAACAGTCACATGCAAATGCTTTTTACTCCTTTAGAGGTGAAGATGTTCAGAAGCGTCATTGGCAGAGATGCTGTGTAGGCAGTTGCAGATGTGAGCAAAATAGTGATGCTACCGACCTACTAACATGGCTTTTTACTTGTTTAAACATAAATATATGATAATTCTTTCATTAGATCCTCTCTCACACTGTATTGTTTAGTAGTTAAGGAAAGATCACATATGACAGTGAACTGAGGGGATATTCGATTATTTTTTGACAATGTTTTGCTTTTTGAGAAAAAAAAAGGCAGGGTAAACTGCTTTTAAAAATCCCCATAAATGTATGGCTTTGGCTTTAGACAGCTGCACATTCTTAGTCCAAGATTGCAAACTAGCTGCCTGTCAGGAAATATGCAAATGCATTGATGTCAAGAAAACCCTGGACTTCAAACAAGGTATTTCAATGGGCAGTGAAATGCCTTGTTTCAGGGACTGCTAGTGTTGGAAAAACATGCAAAACATCAAATGCTCTTCATGGTAATGCAGCAGAAGGAATGCATTGCTGTTACTTTTTCTCAGATGTGTCTGGACTTCTTCAACAGTGGGTGCAGCTGGGAGCCACAGATGTTAGGGATAAAACAAGATTCAATCTAAAGGACTTGCCTTAGTTATGTGTCACTTTAAATAGTGCATAAATAATAACCCACCACCACCCCTCACTGCAAGCTGCTTGCAAGAGAATAAAAAGCCACCATCACATATGAGCATGCCTTACTGTAAATCTGTTTAAATATAAAATTAACATACCAAATTATTGGGACGCCATTTCTACAAAATTACATCAAATGAGAAAATTCAGCAAAATCCCATAGTAAACTTTTTGGTATACAAATGTACCCTTTTATGTTGATTTCAAAACTTGTAACGGTTTGATTAAATCAAAGTGATTTTTAGTCTAAGAGTTAGATTCTTATCCCACTTGTAATTAAACTATTTCTTAAGTTCTAATTTTCCTAATGTGTATTTCATGTTTAGATAAATCAGATGATATTTCTCCTGGGTTTCACCTATGACTCATTAAAACTTCAATCTTATTATCTTTGTAATGGGAGTGAAGTTTAATGTGGCTTAAAAGGTGATATAAAGTGGCTCAAGGAAAAGAAAGCAATCAGGCTTCTTGTAATCTTCAGCAATATTCTGCTTTTATCATTATGCATAGCCTCTGGTCAAGCCATACGTTCACTGAGCTCAAGCTAAGGAAGGCGACATAAAACTGATCTCAAATTATTAGTTTTACTGCTGCTAGCTGCATATCCATAGACAAGGAGAGTCTGAAGAAACAAAGATTAAAAGTGAGAAAACAGAGTGATGTGTGTTCCAATATGAATCTCTTCAAAGTTTGACACAAACACACGTTTCACCTGTGTGAATAATATGATAATTTTAGATAAAACTGATGCGACTGAAAAGAGAGGAGTGGCGGTGCAGCTGCTGCAGCAGCAGGGAAGAGAAATGTAAACCAGAATTACTTTGCTTCATTAAATACACAACATAGTTGTGATGCCTGTGCTCTTTCAAATCCATATGTAAACCATTTCCTCCCTCCCCCGCTCCTCTCTTAAAACCTCTGGCTCATTAGTGTTTCCTTTATGACATGGCTGTACCCAAATGCCGTGGATTTTTCCATTCTCTTTCTGGCCCATTCACATGCTCATACTGAGCTTGGTTGCCAAAACTGAGACCCAGAGGAGCTTTTCTTGGTTCAGCAGCGTTCTTCGGGACGTTACTGCTCAATAAGCAGGAAGGACAAGGTTTTTAGAACTTGCATAAGGTAACCTGTGAGTTTACACCACATACAACGAAAGACATGAAGTGTGCTGGTAAAGGGAGAAGGTCATCACTGACCTTTTATATTTGCTGCAAATAAAATCCACAGTAAACACACTAACTACTCTTCCATGATTTTATTAAGTATTTCCTATTCCTGATTCACTTTTTTCTTTCTATTCTCTCAACTGCTAAAGTAGAAATGCACCTTTACCCATACTGGATTACTATGATGTAAATTATTACAGCATATTGAGACACAAATGGTTAATTGAAAACTGTTTTTTTTCCCTTTTTTTTTCCCTTTTTTTTGCAAAAGCTCTTGAGTCATTTTCATGCTGTTTAATCTACAGTACAAGGAGCTTTGACCCCTTGCTACTCCCATATATTCCTATATCTAAACAATAGCACTTTTCTCTCACTTTAATATTCTTTCTATATTCTAATAATGTATGTAGTTTTCACAAGATTTTTACTTCTTATAGGCTGAAATAAAAACAGAATGCAGTGATGTGCAAATTTATAAGTAAAAACAATAGAAAGGCACCACTGTATGCTAGACTTTTATTTATAAGGTTTTTTTTTTATTATTATTATTGTGCCGTATTTGTAGCCAGCAAGATGTTTCAATAAGGTAAGATCCATGTTTAGTTGTTAGTTTTAGCAGTCTAGATCACACTGTAAAAACTCAAATCTTACCAAGTATATTTTTCTCATTTCTAGTCAAAAAATCTCATCACACTCAAAATAAGACTAAATTACATAAAGAGAAACATTTCAGTGAGATATAACTTTTAAAACAATGCATCCTATGTCAAGAAATCTTATCAAAAATGTTTTGCATTGTCCCATTGGCAGATTTTTTTTGCTTATTACAAGCAAAAAAAATCTTTCTTTTTTTTTTAAACTTATAATAAGGGTGGCCAAGATTTATTTATTTATTTGCTTGTAATAATGAAAAAAAAAAAAATCTGCCAATGGGACAATGCAAAATTTTTGAGATATTTTGTCTAGAAATGAGAAAAATATACTTGCTGAGATTTGAGTTTTTGCAGTGTAAAAATTAAATTTTTCTGCATTGTTACTTGGGGAAAAAAAAGGATTTTCTGCAGTTAGTACTTAGATTCTTTAAATTGGTGGAGATTACAGATTACACTCACAAAGAAGCAAACTCCACCATATTCCATAACTGATTCCAGTTTCTTTGATTCCCGTTTGTGTTGTTCTTCATCGTTCTAGATGTCTGATGTGCACTGGTCACAAACCAACACACAACACAATGTAGAGCTGCTGATCAGAGCCAATCAGAGAAGATTCACCTCTTCTGACTAAAACTGTTTTACTTTTTTATTATTATTATTATGCCGTCATTCTTCCATCAGCCCTGGTAAAACAGACACAGAATAAACTGACAGAAATTTAAGGAGATAAAAGTCCTTCAGACATGAGACATGTTGGATGCACCATTGCAACTAAGAAAAAACATTTGTTGCATTTGCACCCAACAAAAATTTGGTTGCATTTTAGACCTGTGCACTGGCTTTAAAGTTTTTTTTTTTTAATTTTCCTTTTTCATTTTTCCTATTATAAAGATATTCAGCCCATCATCCAAGTCAGATATGTTTCTGTCAGTGATGCTGCCTAGTTTTTAATAATAGCAGTGTGCTGTTGCATCAGTGCTGAATGGGGTTGGGATCATGTTGAGAAAATGATTTTAGATGCCTTCTCTGAGTAAGACCTTGTGTGGATATTGTAAAATCTCAGCATAGCTTTTAGCATTGATGTTACCTTTACAGATGAGTGGGTTGCCTACAGTATGTCATGTTAGCTATATGCCCCTTTCTTCCATCACAGATGCAGCTTTTCTCAGTTATATGTTTATAACAACTCAAACCCTTAGATCCGCTTTACCCTTTTAGATGCAGAGTACATTCATTCATTCATTCATTCATTCATTCATTCATTCATTCATTCATTCATTCATTCATTCATTCATTCATTCATTCATTCATTCATTCATTTATTTGACCTTATCCTGACCAGCATCAAGACAAACAGAATGATGGTCTGGTTCTTTTACTGAACAAATTTGCTTTGCCAGGAGTTTTATGGATATAAAGGAAAGGAAGCTTTGTGCACACATTTCTTCCCTCAACATTGCCGAATTACATGTTAATGTTAGACCTGACAAGACCTGACAAGGGGAACATGGGAAACGGTAAACTAAAGAGAATAGGATTGTGATTAGAGAAAAAGGAGACAAAGATACAAAAGATAAAAAAACAACTGTACAATCAGATCCAAGCAGAAAAAAACAGCTGCTGCACAGCAGACAATCATCAAGAGCACCTATAGGAGAACAAACAGTCAAACACATTAGAAATAACAACAAAAAAAAAGATGATTTCAAAATAAACAAAAAAATTAAGTTGAATTCAACCCACTTTTCAATTCACCTGAAGCAAACTGAAATTAGTTTGAGGACAGAAATGTCAGTAATTTTGTATAAGTTTGCCTTGCATTTGTACTATTGCCATACCATCATGTACAGTTAAGATGTTTTCTTTCTGCAACACACTTGACTCATAGCAACAGCTTGTAAAGAACTTGACAACAAGCTGTTGGAGAATCATTTGATTCAAATCAGGTGTGTTGCAGCAGGGAAACATTTAAATCCTGCAGGATGGTAGCCCTCAAGGACCGGAGCTGGTTTCCTCTGCCTTAGACAGTTTCACAGCTATTTGGAAAATAGGGTGTGAAGAAGCATAAAATTTAACTACTCATTACATGACAAAAAAACAACAAACAAAAACAAAACAAACAAAAAAACAACTGTTTTCTGCCATCTTGTGTAAAGATCCAGCACCCTGTCATGTAGAAAACACACTGTTTCATTATGTATTTGTCCATTTGCATGTCCAATATCCAGTATGCAGCTAGTTCAGATAGTCCACAGGGTGGCAATGTAACATTTATTTATGTTCTTAAGATGGGGAGTTTTAAGTGAAATTATATTCAGCGGGTGCCTTTACACACATATACTTATCATACTTACTAACATACATACCAACAGTGATGTGATGGGACATGTTCAATCAACAGGTCTGATAAGATATTCTGGCTTTACTCCAGTTTGTTTTCTTTTTTTTTTTAATGATTGCTGCTGTTTTCCAGCATAATGATCCACAATTATACATGATCACCTAAAATCTCTTCATGTCATGTGTCTGATTGTAAAATCAGCAGCCAAACATTAACAGGCTTAGTTACACGGCAGGCAAATCACAGGCTGAAAGTGACTGAATGCTGCGTCGACTCCAAGAGGGCTGAACAACCCACTTTTCCAACTGGCTCCCGTATTTTATAGAGAGCTGCTTAAGGGTGAGAAGTTTTCCTGTTTATCCATTCAGTGGAAAATAATATCCTGTAAAAAGCCAATAAGTTTATGTCTTTGAACTTGCTGAGAGTTTTTCTCTCCCAGTGGCTCAGGCTCTCTGGAAGAAACCAGGGCGAGCAGCTTGATGAAGGACTTCCCATCAGCCGCCTCCAAACCTCCACACATGTTTCTGATAGACCTCCTCAAGCCCCAGTAATCCAGGGGCAGCTCGTTCAGAGATAAAAAAAAAACAGGGGTGGGTGAGAAGGAAGAGGAGATACAAAAGGGAAAGATGGACTAAAAAGCAGAGTGGGACCAGGCCAAAGGGGAGGGAGGATAAAAGGAAACATTTGAGCATGTTGGTTATTTGGTTTCTCTTGAGGCAGCACTGTGAGCTTCTCATGGTAAAATGGCTGATTTATTTGTTTTTCTGGGCCAAATCTTTTGTGTCAACTATCTTATATTTCTGAAGCACCAGTTAGACTCTAGTATTTTTTTTACTTTTCAGGCTTTGACAGACTCAAAATGAAAGAAGGACCCCCCCCCCCCCCCCCCCCCCCACCCCCCCCCCCCCCCCCCCCCAAAAAAAAACAGAAAAGAAAAGAAAAACATTATTATTATCATAAACAAAATCAGAAATTATCTTCTTGGATTTTTAAAGCATGATTCCCAATTACACAATCATGCTGGAAAAGTGTGCTTTTCCAGAATTTGCACTGATTTTTAGCTAAAGTGCACATAATCTGTGAATATGATGCATTATTGTAGAAACTGTCTATGACATAATTCTTTTGTTTAGAAAAAGACCTCCTGAAACACTCTTCAGTCCCTTAACTAATTTGCTCTCATCAATCATAAATCAACCTAGAATCTGTGCAGAAAGACAAGCGACAACAACACCTGTTGTGATGCATGTTGCCATTTCACCATGATTGAGCACCATTGTGTCACACAGAGGTGGTAATGGAGAAAGGGTCTGCTCTGAGATGCTTGTTGGGAGAGAGGAGCGGGTATGGACTGTGAAATCAAAAACAGCAGGCTACAAAAAGCCCAAGCTGGAATAACTCACTCAAAAATGTTACTCTTTTGAGTGCAGGAAGATTGGCACACCCCTAAACACGGGAGACCAGAGTCATCCAACTGGCCTCCTTTCTCCTCGATGCCTCCCTTCATATATTTGACGGCAATGAAACACAATGGCAACAAACTTGCTTCAAAATGCAAGATTGCATCACTGACGAGGCTAAATGCACAAACTGATGCATCTGGAGCATCAAAGTGGTCAGGAAGCAAAGGACTCTGTCCAGACAAACACGTGCTGTAGCAAAACATTGGTAAAATTAATTGGAGATCCAAACTAAAGAGAAAATATGAAATGTGTTAAAACTTATAATGTCTCAGTAAAAAATAAGGAGAGTTGGATTCACACTGAGTGTAATATTTAACAATGTGAGAAGAGACAAGACAAACAAATATATAATACACACAATATACAAGAGAAACGGGGGCTTTATGCTGGGTTGGAAGATAAAGTGGTACATCAGAGTTGTCTCTTCTGTGTCTCAGATTGGTTTGAGCAGACCTGAACAAGACTACTTTATAGCAATATTTTATTTTATTCATCTACCATGAATATTTAACCTCCTAAGACCCGAGCCTTAGTTTGGCTTGTATCTACTGTAGATTTCTGCTAGCTATTAGCTAGTTAGGAGGAACCAATAAATATGGTTTTAAAACATGTATTCATATGTGTAAATATTTGTCATAAATATCTAATAATATATGATGAAGACATAAATAATATTCTACATTTTAAAAATTCTCTTCTGACATCATCAGATGGCAGCGAAAGTGTCCATGTTTATGTACAACGGGTTCCAGCTACACAGAATTTAGTATTATGGTGCAGACAACCAAAAATGTGACATCCACATATGTTGACACCAGGTCATAGGAGGCTACACATGCCTGATTTCCCAGCTATTTTATTCAAATTTCTGGTCATCTGGAGTCTTTATATAACCTTTTTTTTTTTTTTTTTGGCTTTAATTCTACTTAATAGTGACTGGGAGGAGCTTGGAGATAGTTTACTTATGAATTTCCTGTTGTTCTTTGAATCAGTTGAGGATCATGATAAAACTATACTTACTGTACAAGCAGAATTATGTTAAGGTCTATAACAAACTTTGATATTTTGATTACTGACTATAATATTTAGTGACTTAATAAACCTTTGAACAACTGTCAACACTTGAATGATTGTGATATGCTCGGATGGTAACCACTGGTTATTGTAGATCACTCTGATGCTTGCTGCTGACATTTGGTTAACAAAATACTTGCAACAATGTACAGTAATGCTTTTGCTGCGCTGTGCGGTGGATGTTGAGCCGGTCCAGCGGAGGACTCTCCTCTGAGTTCAAGAAGGAGAGTGAGGTCATTGACTCTAGGACAGAGTGACACTGCAAACACAGACGCAGACAACACAAACAAGAGGCCGACACTGTTGCTTAAGGTAGGGGGAAAAAAGTAAGTTAAACTGAGTGTTCAGATTTGCTTTGTGTATGAGGATGGAGGAGTGTGTGCACATGGCTCTGTTTAGGGCCTGGAGGCTTGTTTAGCTGACCTCAGTGAAAGCAAACCTCATGACAGAAGGTCTGGCATTGTCTGTGTGCCCGGGCTGCACTGGAGCCAGACGGTCTGCCGGCCGCCAGCTTTGCTTGCTTATAACGGCTGAGAACATCCGATCCCCTTGGGGAGGACAGGAGGGGAGGGGGGGGGGGGGGATCTGCTGCACCACTCGCTGCTTCCCTCTCTGTCTTTATCTCTACTCTTTAGGCAAGGAACAAGCATTAGCCAGGTCATTAACTAATATGTTTATTATGTATGTGCATGATTGTATCTAGGAGTGTGTGTGTGTGTGCGTCTGCGTGTGTGCATGTGAGAGACAGAGAGGCAGAGAGTAAGAGAAGAAAACAAGGGGGAAGTGGAAGAGGGAAAAGTTTGGATACAAGGGCACGAGATACAAATGGAAAATGTTGTTCAAGAGAACACAGAACACACACAGGGAGAAAGAAAACTTTTTTTATAAATTTGATTTTGACAATCGTAGAAGTACTTTCCAACACAAGGAAGCACAGAGTCTCCATGTCAAAGTATTTCATTCATGAGTGTGTCCCCTTTTATCCTCTCCAGTTCACTTCCATTAATTCATCTATCACACAGAGAAGCCTGAAGCTTTGTGCTCTGACAGAAACAAATGGTCTCTAATCATCTCCAGACGCCCATGTTCAACCATGACAGAACACTTCCACTCCTCCTGAGCTGTGTATCCACAGTGCCCGTCCAGCAAACCTTTCACAGACTCCCCATGTGGACATTCTTGAAAAGCCCATGAACTGTGGAAGATTTTTCCACGTTTTCACATTGCATAACCTCTGGGTGGAAAATCAAGTGCTCCAAAATAGTACGGTTTCATTCTCAGTGTGTAGCGTAAGATGGAAAGCAAACAAGTTAGTGGGAAGGTAGACAAACCTTTCTTCTGCTGCTTCAACTTTCTGTCAGTGTGGGAACAGGGAGCCATCTCCATGACTGCATGGAAAGAGGGAAAAACTGAGGCAAGAGGGAGGACAAACTCTCCCAGAGCACAGATTCATGTGGTGGAGAGTGGAAAGGGGAAACCTGAAAATACTGAAGAGACAAATAAACAGAAAAGGATTTGCTCAGAGAAAATCTGTTACACCTTTACACCAACAAAATTAAAAAACAGGAGATGAAACAAGCAAATCTTAAGTTTTCTTAGCACAATGAAAAAAGAAGATACTAAAGAAAATTTGACTGATTGATGAAAATTTAATACATATGAAAAAAAAAGTTGCATAGCCTAATTTTAAGCTCTACAGCAGTATGCCCAAACTGCAGTGGCTGCAACAAAGGTAAGACAAACATAACAGAAGCTAGTGTGTGATTTCTCCCTCTTGGACTATCTTAGCAACACAGCGTTGCAGAGTAACACGGTGGAGCAAGGATCTGCAGCACGTTGGGGTATAAACAGCTTATTTCCTTTTTTTTTTAACAAAAAATCTTTTTTTCTTTAATGTAAAGGTAGAGTCTGAAGTGCCCCCACCGTTTCTGTTTGCAAGCAACAGTATTCAAACTGAGCGCCCCTCCCTCTCAGGCTAATGGCCGCCTCGTTCTTCAGCCTGTTCAGCTTCAAGCCTCTCCTTCAGAGCTCAGAGGCGGGTAAAAGCCAAACTAATATCTGAAGCTCTCACCTTTTCTTCGGTGCATCCGCCATTTTTCTTTTTTTCTTTTTTTTTTCCCTTTCGAGAGTTCAAGTGACTGGTGTCTGCTCCAATCATAAGCTTATTCCAACACAGCGTCACGCCCTCAGCTGTCATTGACTGGTGATATAAACAGAAATCTTCATCCAGAAACGTCCCATCCACACCAAAACAAAATGAAAGAGCGAATTACAGGCAGGGGGAGAGGGAGCTGCATTCAAACGCACCACTGCACATGAGTGGAGGCCCAAAGGCGCAGTTTAAGACGGATTTCACTTGCACAAGTCTAACTTTTGTTTTCAGGGGGAAACTTTGGACTCTACCTTTAAAGAATGCATTGTTATCAATAAGATGTTGCGTTCACGCCAAAAGATGTGACATTACTGGTCCAGAAGTGGTCAGCTGTGGAGAAGAAACAGAAAATGTGACTAGAAAGAATAGTCACTGTCAAAGTGGGGAGGGGGGGGGGGGAATTAAAAGGCCTTGTGTTTTCTGTCATTTATGGTCAAATGGAGTGATTTTTTTAAGTACTTATTTTTATTCAAGGTGTTATTTCTTGTTAGGAGAAGAATGTACTTATATTCTACTTATGACAGCTACACCCCCCTAGTTCATATGACTTTAAATCAGGTAATGTAAAACTTCCCAATGCCACAACCTTTTAAAGTTTGCTTAAAAACAAAAAAAATTGCAGGTTGCAATTACATTGAGAAACAAGGTAAAAGCTGACTCATCAATTCGCCCAAAAATATGCAAACAGGTTTGGTGCCACTGTATAA
Source organism: Atherinomorus stipes (assembly GCA_023101725.1). NCBI lineage: Eukaryota > Metazoa > Chordata > Actinopteri > Atheriniformes > Atherinidae > Atherinomorus > Atherinomorus stipes. The sequence continues at coordinate 737 of JALJCO010012252.1, read as the reverse complement.
ACTGCCAACAGGTTTGCGTATCTTGGTAAGATGACATGTTACAAGCCTGTTAAGCTGCATGGTCTACAGTCTATGCAAGTCCAGATAGCTTTTTAAAGTCTGTTCCAGTACACAGTATCATCAGTGAAGAAATTAAAGGAGAAATAGCCCTGGCAGGATGACAGCACTGTCCACCAGAGCTATCAAATATGACAAAGGAAAAAAAAAAATCTCCAAACACGAAAGCAAATTATCAGAGAACCTGATTTGATAATGGGTTTCACCTGATGAATTTGTTACAGTTTGACATGATCAAATGGATTTTCAAACAGAGGACATTATTGTTTGTGCATGTCTTCTTGTTGCTGTAAAATGGTTTATTTTCTGTGATGTTTTCATGTACTGAATTTTTAATAGCCCAACAGTTTATGTACAGTGGTAATAGGGAGCAGTCATCTGCTGTCCAGATTCCTCAGTGTGTGTCCAGTAGCAGGCTCCTCACTACACACCTTCAACACAGAACAAGGCCCAAACAGCAGTGCACATCTGGGGCCTGAGCTGGCCCCCAGCCACAACTCCCCCTGTGTACATTACAGCTCCTTGTAAATGTACATTTTCATACCAGCAGCCTGAACTTGACGACTCATGCGGACATTCTTTGTTGGGTAAGGTCAAACGGTAACACTTTACAATAGGGGCCACAAAATTTGCTTAACTACTCAGGGACTAATGAGAAACGAATGAGGAACGAATAGGGG